>CM054792.1:3750000-5000000 GCA_028984075.1 Pieris mannii | reverse complement strand
CTTCCATGCATCTACAGATATACCCCGGTATAACTAGAATATTTACATAAAATATTGGTACTGTACTTTTTAAAACAAAATTATAGCATAAATAGTGTAGACATGGCTTATTTCTTACGAATTTAAGGCCAGCTATTTATCACGAGAATCTCTTCATCCCGACATTAGTATCGCCTACCTTCAACATAAAAAGTCTACGAATTTTCTTTCCTAAAAAACAGGAAGTGGTCACTTTTAAGGGTTGTTGTATTTTTACCATTTGAGAGACGAAACAAAAAAATACAAATCTTATTATGCCTTTTTTAATGTTTTATTGAGGGGAATGCATTTCCGCACAGAGTGTGGGACTCGGTCTAAGTGCCCTACCCACTAAACCCCCCCACCAATCACGTCACTGTTGGGGTAACTTGGGGTCGCCTAAGCATTCTACCAAGAGAACCCCGTGACTGGCTGCTGCAGAAACCATCTTCCATTACATTGGCATCGCCTTAGAAGTCTTTACAGTAGGGTTGCAATTTCTTGCCACCAACACGTGATACGCCGCCATGTTTTCGCTTGCAAATATAACACAATGTGGTGCTTCGTCAAATCTTATTACGCCTAAAAAAATTACAAAGTAAAATTCTTTATAACATATTACTTTATTCGCAGTACGCTTTCCCGTAAAACAAACACACAGAGCTTGTAAATAATGTAATTCGCGTTTATATCTTTTATGATACTTTAATAAAAAGTCTTATCAATATGTAGTGTGAAGTACCGGGAATCAAACGTAGTACTTCCTGTTACGAAACCTATATAGTATAAATAATATATACAACCCAACAAGTGTATATATCAGCTGGATAGAGGTTCAGTTGGTTATTATATATTTAAACAATTCAACCAAGCACTCAAAGAATGACTGACTATTATTCAAATAAATATAAGAGAATATTGTTAGGACCACTCAGAAAATGCGCTTTCGACAAAGTGTGAATTGTAAATGGAATGTAATGGAGTGGTGATTTTTGGGGTGAAGAACTGAGAAAATCGATTTGTAATATTGCTTAGAATTGTTGCTATATAAGATTTGCAACAAGCATTTATGTATAAAGAAAACAAATTGTATATATGGAATCACTAATAAATTTGTACCCGAAGAAATTACGTCGGTCAGCTACTTTAACTTAAATGAACAAAAACAATATTCGTACTGAAAGTGCTTGGTTATTTCCTATCGGAAATATTCTGCCTTTGGGCTTAAAAAAGGAAAAAAATGGAGTATTGAGCCGTGTTGGTTTTGTCGTGTTCATACATGACAGAGCAAACACTGTTTCAGAAAGAGGCATTACGCTTTCATAGTCATTTTTGATACAGTTTGATATATGAAATACGAAGTTTGTCCAGAAACCCTGGTTTAGAATGTCTAAATTGATACAAAAATCAAATTTAAGGTTCTACAAACATTAGCTAACAATTGCTCACTGTTTAGACGTGCGGAAATCTGATTCAGCGTGTCTCCTGTCTAAAACATATTTTAAATAATAATAATTATAATATGTAACACATATTGGGTTTATCATGTCAACACTATACGGGACCACTCAGGCAGTGAAACGTACTAGCACGGTGCCAAGAACATCCATATATTTCGATCAGTTTATGCAAAAGGGCTTCTTCCAGCGCAATAAAAAAATTGTGAGCCATAGCCTCCTCAAGTTTATTTAGCAATCAAAAGAAAATCTATATAGTGCTTCTTGCCTCCAGCTTCGAAACCTATTGTTTCGCGATCCCTGACAACTCTGTCTCACCAACACAGATTCGGTCTACTGGGACTTCTCTGGGTTTGTAAGTAACATTAACATAAGGACACATTTTTAATTTATAAAGAATATGTATAGTGCAAAATCAACTGTATCAGATAGTATATCAGATAGTATAGAGCATACCCCAAATCACACCTTCACGTATACCATCACACAACACAGGCAAATTAGGTATTACTTAGTTAAATGTATTAAATATTGATGTGAAACATCTATAGCCGCACGTAAAACCGATTTCTGGCGTGGCGACGCATCGCCACGCTATATGATGGTATATAAAAGAAAATGAATGTTTGTTCAATAAATAGTCATCGTTAGCTGGAAAACAAAATCGTAATATTTTATTTTATCATTATGACATATTTAGTTCCTATCACAATCTGTTCTTTTCTGCATATTACTTCACAGAATAATTTCGATGTTTCACATCTGCCAGGCGTCCCGTGACGGCTCACATATTTTTTTTTTATTGTGTTTACCCTTTTGTAAATATTATCAATTCCATCTTTGGCTATTTTTTTATGTGATTGATTGTTTTATATATACTTTTTGTTAGTTATAGGATTACACGTTTCTTTTGACGCGTAAGGGAAAATAATGAGAGTACATTTTTACGATGCGCGCGCACACCGTTACAAAAAACCGACACCCTGAAGTTAGCTATAGACAACATTTTAGTTTTTTCTGTTGTTAGTGTCGTCTTTTTTACAAACGTATAATAAAGCCAAAGATAAAATATTTGAAAATATTTTTATCTTATTACCTATAACTGCTAACGTGTTCATAAGTGCACAAGTTATTGATTTGTAGTCTAGTAAGACAGCTTTAAGTCCTTGTACTAAAAATACTATTTACATTTTCAAAGCTTACTGGTCAGAATCCGAAAATGATAGGATGTCCCATGTCAATACACTCAAGAGGGGTCACGTCAAACATCCATTACCCAGCAACTTGGGTAAATAAATCATTAAAATTATCTACTCCTTAAAACCCCTGTCAGGCACGAACTATCTTTACTTGAACACACAGAATTTCCAGGATAAAGCCTGAAAGCTTATTGATCTCCTGAATATCGCTATAGAGTCTAACAGTAATTTGAAGATAAAAGTATAAAATAAAAAACTTTTAGGTATGGGCAACAGATTGTATTATGATCATGTGTCAACGTGCAAGTTGGTGATCGGCCTGCTGTCCCGACATCCTACGTTGACTTTTTTGGGTCTAAGCAGGTTCCTTCACGATGGTTTCCTTCATTATTCGAGCGAATTTGAAATGCGCAGATAGAAAGTCCATTGGTGCACAGCTGAGGATCGAACCTAAGACCTCATTGATGACACTGCTCTTTAAAGTAATATTCACATATTTTCTATAATCCTTTACTATACATATAATGTGGGACAATTTTTATTTTTAGAAATCGTGTCTAATAAATTTAATACTGTATTTACCTCAAATTCATTGCAAAAACCTAAGCATAAGTATGATTATTTAGAACCACTTTAGGGCCTAGTATTAAGTAACACATACATTAAAGAACACGTCTTCATTGAAAAACACTTTACGCCTTGTATCGTCCATTGATTTCTCTTATAAAAGGGAAAATCTAACGACCCTTGCCAAAAACCTAAAGCCATTTGTGTCGCGATAATGAGCGAGCGGTTCCCACATGTAATTTTGTACTCGATTGAAGTAAATTTTATTTTGGATTTTTTATTTACTGCAAAAGAAAATCTCACAACTTGAGGTCTTTAAACTTGAATTAGACGAGACAAATAGTAAAAAAAGAAACTACGTAATTTTTTACGTATTGCATAGATCCTCCGACCGTTAACCAATCTCCCAAGAGGATCCCGATCATATGACTCGTCCATATTTTGTCTCATAAAGATTTTATAAGTTGACTGTTTTTAGGCTATTAACGATCACGCCTGCGAAGTTTTTTTTGGTAGGGACGATTTTGTTCCGCTAAACTCAGCCAGTTTTGGCGAGCGTAGCTGGGACGGTATGGGTGATTTACTGCAACTAGCGCAAGGACATCTCCTACGAGCCTCGGACCTCACCCTCGGCCATCGCGGGATGTCAATAGCCTCAAGGGCAAGACGTAGAAGTGAAGCTCCACGCCTTCCCGGATGAAAGCTTTAGCGAATGCGACAAGAGCCTTTATGTCTACGCTAAATGCAAGGTCGAATGCGTTGGGGACGCTGCCAGACCGCGCAGACGCCTCCACAGGCATTTACGGTGAGCTGGCCGCGAAGGAGATCTTCGGCTTGATCTGAAGAGCTCACCTTAGATGTGGGGTGAAGGAGTGTTTGAGCTTCTTATCTCTAAGGACGCGCTCTTCGGTTAGGAGGAATCGAGAAGCTGGTACGCACAGTCAGAGGCAAGCGCCGAATGACCCAAGACGGACATGGGCGGCGTGATATATTTCTGCTTCATTATTTTTACTTTTCTGATAAAGAAAAGTAAAAACACATACAAGATAAAGAAAAGTAAAAACAAACCAAATGTCTCCTAGAAAATTTATAGCTATATTTTATCTATTTAAGGCCAATACAAATAAGAATTGTTTTTACTTAACTACAATGTACTGACGTGTATCTTTTAAGAATTTCCTATTTAGGTATAAAAGTAATATTTTAAGACTACGAAGTAACAATTATATTTGGCAACTAAAATGCTTTAAAAACAGCAGTTTCGCACAGTCTGTAATAAAACTTTAAACGTCATAAAATTTGATATTTACTTTAAAATAATGAAGTTCATGAAGCTAGTACATGACTGAAATTTAATTTTTGTGACACGTGATATTTTAAGAGGATTAATTTTTTAAAGTCAAGCGAATTTTTGAAGACTATTTCGTAAAACTTATTAAAATAATAGTGAAATATTGGGTACGTAATGATATTTTGGCGCGATTCATTTAACTAGTGTTAAAACAAGAAAATCGTGTAAGTAATATTAGGCAAAGTAATTATAAACTTAATAACTAAAGTTAGCCTAAGTAATTGTACCTTGTAGTCAGCTTTGTACATTAAATGTTAGTATTTGCAAAGGGATTGTTACGACTCTTGGGTAAACTGAATAACGGGATGAATGGTGGAAATGGTTAAGGAGCATTCCTGGTAATAATATTTTAAGTAAAAAATACCTGTATCAGGGTTAAAAGCAGTAATATTTATTAATTGATGATTAATTGAATTAATAATATTCGAGAAACAAATATAGGCTGTGGATATCACAACCACACCACACCACATACATATGTATTCTAGAGCATATTCGCATAGTGACATCAGCGTGCGACTTTTTCAGGATGTCATTGTTCATTGCACTGGTAACAAAGTGACCAATTGTTACGTTTGACTATAGTTAAAATAGACATTGAAAAACGCATTTACGATTTTACTACAGGTTAGTCATTTAACTATAGTTAAAGTAACAAATGGTCATACCACTTTTTACTACGGATCAAAAAACTGGCCCTAATCGTAAGATGTATTGGGAATTTTAAGCCGGGCCTTCATTTCAAACATAAATGATCGTAGGTATAGTTTTGTAGTTATAAAAACATGTTGTGTAAATTATCTAAAGTCCCGAGATAACCCTATTGTAATATCTTTAAAGGCTCTGTGCCTGCCTTTGAATGTAGATGTAAAGCCAAGATGCGATAGAGCTGTGAATAGCGATGTTTTTGCAAACTTAGATTTAGCGCCACCTTTAGCCTAGTCAATGAAACACAGAGTGTACTTGATTTAATTATATTTCCTATTAATTATAGATTTAGAATACTTTAATCAGTATGCCTAAGTGTTGAGAGTACCTAAGGTAGTGTGATTTTCCCGACGTGTGTGTTTTCGCTAGTGATAGCGGAGGTGAAGTACGTCACGCTGCAGTAGTACTCGTGGCAGTGCCTACTAGGTGGACACCGGGTCCGGACTTGAAGGGAGTGAAGCGAAAGGCTCGGTGTTTGCACCCGCACAAAACGTTAGCATATCCGTTTGGCACCGTTAGGAAGTTATCTTCACAGTCGCAGTTAAACCCAGATTCATAAAAAAAGACTAAGCACCACCTGTTAGATATAAGAATAACAGAGTAGGGTCCCGATTCGTATGTAGTTTAGCCACCAGATGGCAGTAGCCCTACATTGTTTCTTAAATTCGATTGCAGATGGCGCTAGAATTGCTAAGACAGCTGTTGTTTGACTATAGTTGTCACTAGATAGAGAATTTCAAAATAACATGAATGTACACAAAAAATTACACTTCGAATTGATATCCTCCTTCGGTGTTACAGTCATTAAAGTCAAAAACACATTATATCAAACCATTATTTCGTTATTTTAATGGGATTAGTGAAATGGAGTATTAAGACAAACTTAGAATAGATTAAGTTAATAAGATATGGTATTAATATGATAAAATTAAACTCATTAAGTATTTTAATATTATCTATTATCATAGATAGACAATCTCTACATTAAAGGAAGATTCAGATAGAGACTTAGTGCTAAGCACCACCGATGAAGTCTCGCATGATGTCACAATATCAATCAACTTTCACATCATTATGAAACAAAGGTTGTAATAACAAATATTTTGTTAATAAAAATATTTGCATTAATATGAGTGACGGGAGTTCAATGCTAGTGCCTCTCGTTTGTCCTTCCCTTGAGTATTGGCAATGCAAATTTTAGATTTATTTTTTTATTAACGTCCATAAGTGTCCTTTTGATTATACATTTTTTTGTGATAATAATTAAATATATATTATAATAAGGCCTTATAGGTGAAATAAAAGAGTATATTTTTAACAAATATTTATACAACAAAACTTATATTGGGGGCCGTTCATAAAATACGTCACACTGAAATCAGCTTTTTTTGACCCCCTCCCCCCCCCATTGTCACGCTGTGTCACACTTTTTGTGACCCCCCTAGAAATATTTCGTCACAAAAACTAAGACCCCCCCCCCCCCCTGCTGAGTAAAATAAATTCTAAATGACAGTAGACAAATTCTGAAAATTAAAAACATTTATTATTTAGTTCACTGCTAAATGACGAATGAAGGAATAAAATAACAAGAAATACATGAGAAATAGTATTTTCATTTGTTACTGAATCGAGAGCGCAGGGTACGTGGAAACGTTACTCTCTCAAGTATTGGAAAAACAAAGAAACCCGTTGTGACGGATCGCAACGCCGCTAGAGTCGCACCACAGAGCTAGCGCTCATGTCAAAAAATAATAAACGGCGAACGTCACGCTGCCCTATACCCCCCCCCCCTTGTCACATCTTGTCACACTCAGCCATACCCCTCCCCCCCCCCTTGTATGCGAACGTATTTTATGAACGGCCCCTTGCCTATATTTTACATTGGCATAAATAATAATAATAAATCCCGTTTATTTTCAATTGCATAATATATACCATTGGAATAACATAATTATTGCATTTTTTCTACGTTTTGTGTTGAATACTTTAATAAGCCTTTTTATTGTTCATCACTGCCACCTGAAACATAATTCAGTATTACAATATGTTTCACATACATTTATGCTGCAACTGCTAAACCAATTTTCATTAATTTTTACTTAGTGCATGACGACTTATTGCGTAATCTATATTGGCAAAGCCTTCTTAATCTCTCGAATCGGAGCTGGGAAAAAAGCTCATCCCCGTTGCTTATCGCACATACTGCAACGTACTTCGATTCCCGGAAAAGAAATTTCCCATCAGAAAACACGCGAAAATAAGTTACTAAAGTCCAAATCTCCCATCCCCGGAGGTCATAGGTTCGATTCCCGTCTGTGCACCAATGGACTTTCTTTCGATGTGCGCCTTTAACATTCGTTCGAATCGTGAATAAAACCGACATGTCTTCGACCCAAAGAGTCAACGTGTGTCAGGCACTTGAGGCTGATCACCTACTTGCCTATTAGATTTAAAAATGATAATGAAACAGATTCAGAAATCTGAGGCCTAGACCTCAAGAGGTAGCGCCATAGATTTATTTAGATTTTTTTGACTTCCACTATAACCTGGAGTCTCAGTTCAGAATAAGATAAGTCGCTTAGAAAACAACACAAGTTTATGGTTTCTATTACTTCAATTGCTGTGTTAATACAGAAGGTGGGATTCGTAACCCTGAGTTCAGGTCAGGCGCAGAAGGCCGACCAATCATCCTGTTAAAATCACGAAAAAAAGAGAATCACGAGAAGAACAATAAACATGATTTACCATTTCATCGATCTTTTTGAACTGCCATCCCCAGTTAACTGGATACAAAAAAGGTCTATGGTCGAAACGGTTGTCATCCGGGCTGTACGATTCAGCGTGGTAGGATGGTGTCAATACTGTCATCTTATGCCTGTTAATCGCATAGCAACGGAAGAAATGCTTCACTTTATCTGCTACCTGAGAAAATTCATCAATTAGAGTTCGTGTATTTTAGGTAATAAGACACTCGATAATAATAACAAGATTAATACTTCTGTCAAACGATAAACTATTTAATCAATTATAAATTAAGGATACACTTATAATAATTATAATTAATAATAATTGAAATGAATTTGAACCTTGATATAAACAAATTAATTATCAAATCATAAACACAATATAGAAGAATTGAAATTGTTCATAAATGTCATACAGTTACCAATAAATTCATTGTTTATACAATTTAAACTATATATATATACTAGCGGACCCGACAGACGTTGTCCTGTCAACAGGTCTTTAATTTGAAAATTTCAATCTTTTTTAAATAAGCTAAAACATTCTGGACCATTTTGATGAAAATTATTATTCAAATGTTATGACAATATCTAACGATCCAGCACATGTTCTACAATAACACAATGATAACAAAACTTTTTTTTAATTTGATCGCAGCGCTAACTGTCGGGACAGACTAAAATTAAAATTCGAATATTATTTAAAATTTGACACTGCGATGGTAGCGCCGTCTGTCGGATCCAATGTAAAACATTCCAAAATCAACAACTACTAATAAATTAAAAAATAATTAAAAAAACATTGTCCAGCGGACAAAATTGTGAATCTAAACCATTCCCAGATCCCCTTGAACACACACAAAAAATTTCGTCAAAATCGGTCCAGTCGTTTGAGAGAAGTTCAGTGACATACACACTCACAGAAGAATTATTTATATAAAGATTTATTATTAAAAAAAAAGCGAATCTACTTAATTGAAATATTCATGAAACTCGGTCTAGGCGTTTAGTGTATTTACAAACCCACGGAAAGAATAACATAAATTCACCTCCTGCGGCGTCCTTTCACCCCAAATATGGACAAGTTTCTCGAACATGGCGTATGGCCCACACGAGTGCATCTTCCTCAATCTCCCAAACTCGGACAGCTCCGCATACGTCATCCCCATGTCCTGTTCGTCTGTTTGTGTGATTTTACCCTCAGACAGGGGTTCCAACTCAGCCGTCGGTGGCGCCTCCAATATATCAGATAGGGAGGGTAGTTCATAACTGCAAAAATAAAGTTTCAGCGCCAAGTTTTTAATTAGCATGGCCCAAGAGTCTCGAAAGAGAACAAAATATGGAGGAAAGACTTTTTTGTGGTTTCTCTTCTGCATCTTCGCCAGCTCTTGTGATTGTCCGAGGTGAGACGGGGCTAACCTGTAGCCCGTCTTATCCTCTAAGTTATCAAAAGTAATCAATAAGGCTTTAAAATAAATAAATTATCGTAATCTATGGGATTGATTTGATCCAATTTAATCAATTTGTATGACTCAAAACTTCGCGATTAAAAGAGTGGCAGAGAGTTTCTTGCCAGTTTTGCACGCTCTACGCCCTCGACTTGCGAAGTAAATCTAATTTTAGAATCAATTTAACATCTTTTCTGTTGACGTTCATAAATGTACTTGTTAAACTATCAGAGGATATGTTCAATTGGTTCAGCGGACCGAAATTGGAAGGTGTGATGGCTGAAGTCGACGATGATCGCCTAACCGTTGCTTTGACCAGAAGAGTAGAGTGCTTTGGAAGCAGTAACGCGAATTATCGTTTTTTTTTTATGGAGCTGCGAACCCACCCCTGACTTTTGCTTATCAGGGACCTTGTTTTGCATTATTTATTTGTTCATTCATTTTTTTTTTCTAGTTTAGTGTCGTTTTCTTTATTTAAATTGTTTAAACTTTACATACTTTCATTTATTTTAAAGATTTAACATTTTGGTCATTTTGAATTAATTACAGGGTTTAACAATATTCCGGGCGTCGTTGAATCTTCCCGTCCGCCCCAGAATCCGCTCGCAGAATTTATCCAGGGCCGTCGCGTGCCCCGCAAGGATGTCGGGCAGCACATTGCGTGTCATCCGCATCCCCACGTATCGGTTAGAGCTAGACAGGCTCGACTTTACAAAGAAAAACTTGCATTGTTATAATAGTGAAATTTTTTGGATATGGGCCGTTAGGGTCAGCGAACGAGCTCAAAGCCTCGGGATCTCCACAAAAGATCCTTCGATACAGATACCGGCAAACTTTTCGAGCATTAACTCAAGAAGTTTGCCGGTATCTGTACAAGGGAGTGGGGGAAATTTTGCGCACCGTATCGCAGCGCGGGACACTTACGTCAACTGATTTACCAATCACGCGATTGACACGTCACTATCCTCCCCCCCGCTACCTAAAAATCTTCGGCGCAAGCAAGGACATTCGTTCAAGATGTTTGCCGGTATCTGTATATATTCCGCTGTTTTACTTATACATACAGTTCTTTATACAAACATGATTTTTTTTTTCTGAATAACATTTCATTCGAAAATAAAGTTATCGAACTCTTTTTCAAGAAGCATTCAGGCCTCATCCGTTCCTGTTTTAGATACAACTTACCGATTTTTCGCGTAATGTAGGAACGATTTCAAATCCGTCTTCGAGATACCACCAATGGGATTGATATCTGCACTTGAGCAGTCATACTTTGTCAGGTAACCTCGCAAGGCTTCGTCAACGTTGGACGAACCCAGTACTAATAGACAACCCGGCCTGCCTCGCACCCAGAGCATCAGTTGCGCGAACAAATATGAAAACACCATACGCATACGAGCCTGTAATAAAACATTTCATAAATATATTTTTAAAACAGTTGCTCAAAAAGTGGCATATTGCAGGGACGTATAGCGTTCGGGATGTGGGCTATTACACACTCGTGCTTTTTCTTTGCCTTTCCCGCACTCATGCGTTCTCTTTCCCAACTATCAAAACAATGTCTATTAAAAAGATAAAACTAACCTCGAAGGTTTTATTAAACAAAATTCATAGAAGTTTTTATGATGTATACAAATACATATTTCTAAAAAGCTTACTAATAATTGGATTCAATAAGTTAGTAAGGTTTCTTTTCATTTCATATCAATAAAAAAAATATTAAAAAGAAAAAACAAACGAAGAAGTTTTTACAAAAAAAATCACAGAAGTTTTTGTTATTATTGGATTCAATAAGTAAGGTTTGGTTTCATTTAATTTCATATCAATTACAATATCCTACTGAAGACTTGTGGCTGTATGGGCGAAGAACCCTTTGCCTACCCAGAATGGGAGAAGAAAAAAAAAATCTTTGCTCATATTCTTTGACGGTTGGCGCCATATTCTAAAAATGTTCTCGCGAGTTGAGTTATTTGTTGCACAAAATGAGTAATTTCGACGATATTTTATTTAAATTAATACCACCCGAACTCAGTATAATTGCACAAAATGCCTCGGAGAACATTATACCGGAAACGTAAAAGTCGCTACATATCTACGTGCAACGAATTTATTGCGTGGAGAAAAAAAAGCAAATACTTTAATTGAATTGCTTTATTTTTTCGCAACTGTATTAAAAATAGTTGTTCAGTACACGTACGGAACCGTCATTGCAACTTGTTCCGACTGTCAACCCTCACCTTCGGCTGCGTCTCGGCTCGGGTAGACATTCGTCGGAACTCTTTGCAATAACAGGCTTTCCGCACTTGTAATGAAATATACTATTTTATTACAGTTGCTCAAAAAGTGGCGTATAGCAGGGACGTGTAGCGTTTGGGATGAGGGCTATTACACACTCGTGCTTTTTTTTTACCTTTTCCACAGTGGTACACAACTGTCACAACAATGTCTATTAAAAAGAATAAATGAAAACATCATTACAATACAGACGTGGCAAATCGTCTACCGGCTATATATCAAAAGTATCCATAAATTTACTTTAAATACTTTTGAACATCTTTTATAGGTCAAATTTGAATCTTTACACAATAAGATAATACGAATTAATATTTTTTTAAAGAGTCATATAATTATTTTTTTTAACAAAGCCACAGTTGCTTACATTGAAATCAATTTTTTTTTAATTTTTTTTTGTTTATTTTTATCTCTTAGTGTAAATTATGTTTTCCAAAATGCTTGTCACTTTAGAAATTGCATTTTACTTTTTTTATACAAATATATCAGTGTTGGCAAATATTTAAATAAATAAATAAGGTTAAAACACAATACCTGAATATTTTGTAAGGAGAGGTTCTCTCTTGGACATCCGCCATTACTTCTAAACTTCGGTATGAGTCCTGTGGCGGCTTGAAATATGACCAACACAGCCTTCACAGCTGTATCAATAAATATCGGAAAGTGATAACTGCCTATTTCACTTGCCAACTGTAATATCAGATATTTTATAAATATATAATAAAGTTGTATTCCCTATATAAATAAAATACAAATGTCTTCCGTAAAATCTATATACATAAAAATTGATCACAAAAAATGTTACGCGCAAATTTAAGGGGTGGAATGGAATGCTTAATTCGAGTTTTTTATCCCTTGAACTACATAGTGTTAGTTAGTCACTCTACTAGGTTTTTTTGGAGATTAATTTTGGAAAAATATTTAATATTTATATTTTATAGGTACCGGAAAATAGTCCCTGTGAGGTGGTATTGCAAAATGTTCCAAATGGTATGTAGGTAAAAAATTGGTAGGGTATATGAAAAATAAAATATAAAAAACATTAAGGCGAAACGGAGTTCGCACTAGTATATACAGGGCGTCCACGGCGATGCCACACGGAGGGAAAGTACCTTAAATATTAATGATAGGATATTTTACTGAAAGAAGACATCGTTTAATTTTTAATAATAAGTAGAACTGCTTTCACAGATTTTTTAAAAATCGCCTACCTCAACCGGGAATCGAACCCGCGAAATGTGACAGTAAAATTACATGTATTTTATAAAACCGTTTGAAAGGGCTACTCATAAACATTATTTTTTGTTGATGTGGTTGCTGTAAGCGATGATCAAAATGTCCTACATTTGTATAAGAATTTTCGGACATCGGCACAAACGATGGTGATATATTATTTATAAATTAAATAACAAAATATAATTATATTAACTTTATAGTATTGAATTGAGTCCAATGAACGTGCGAATACTTTAGAATTGAAGGTCATTATCTAAATTACTTTTCATTTTTCTGTATTGTCACACAGTACACCGAATTATACATAAAACATTGTCTGTAGTATATGTTACAATCAATCTATTGTAAAATACATGACAATTATGGTAAACATACAATTTTACACATTTAATGTTAGTTTAATAATGCTTTTTTAAATTAAACTGACTTCTGTATAAGTAGTGTTTATTCTGTTATGTTCCCGACAATTCAAATATATTTTTATAAGATGGCAATTTACAAGAGCGTGTTGGCCTAGTGGCTTAAATGTGCGACTCACATCACTGATGTCGTAGGTTCGAACCCGGCTGTGCACCAATGGCCTTTCTTTCTATGTGCGCATAAATTCGCTCAAAAGGTGGAGGTAAACATTGTACGGAAACCGGCATACTTTAGACCTAAAAAGTGGACGGCGTGTGTTAGGAACAGGAAGCTGACCATATATTAGCCTGTTAGATTGACAAATGATCATGAAACGATACAAATTACTGCGTCCTAAAAAGGTTGCAGGGCCCATTTTTGATGTGAAACATCTATAGCCGCACGTAAAACCGATTTCTGGCGTGGCGACGCATGCCGTGGCGACGCATCGCCACGCTATATGATAGTATATACATACAATCTATATGCAGTAGTAAATTTTTGTATTTAATGAAAATAAATGCTTATTCAATAAATAGACATCGTTGTCTGGAAAACAAAATCGTAATATTTTATTTTATCATTATGACAAATTTAGTTCCTATGACAATCTGTTCTTTTCTGCATATTACTTCACAAAATAGTTTCGATGTTTCACATCTGCCAGGCGTCCCGTGACGGCTCAAATTTTTTTTAATTCTTTTTATGATAAAAATATTATTAACGACAGTTTTTTCGTCGGACTGTCTCTGACAATCCTCTGTTACATTTTTATATAAAACTTTAATTCATATATGTGTAATTTTAATAATTAATAAAATCAGTATTACCTCCTTAGCTCGTAGCTTTGTTTCTTCGCTAGAGTTTTTCGTAGCCATATAACATGTAACAAGCAATTTATTGCATAGCTCTTTAGGGTCTTTAGGCGTATAATTAAAATCACATACAACTCTACGCACGTCATCTAATACTTGTGATTCTGGAAGCATAATATCAAGTTAGAATAATTATAAATATTTGACTAATTAATTTTATTATAAACTTATTTATTTAATTGTAATTGGTTTCTTTGCCTTTTTAAAATTTTCAAGTATGCTTGAATATGTTTCGTTTCACGTAAATATATCGAGAATCATTTATGATTTTAATCTGTGTATTCCAACTTCAACCGAACAGTCTAAGGGTAATATTGAGAAATGAGATTAAGCTCTATGACTCCTGTATGTCAAAAACGTATTGGATTTTGACAAACGGTTAGTACGCACCAAGTCCCTATGTCCATGAAAACCGAGTTAGTAGCTTGCATAATAAATTATTGCAAGAATATGGTACAAAATTGTGTGAGGTGGTAAAATTGTTAGTTCTCATGTTCTGCCAGACAGTTGCGCGCAAATTTGTCCCTAAAGGAATTAGACATTAGTAGACATATGAATTGGTCAATTCTTATATTGTTTTATCGTACATATCATATATTATTAAATTTATATCAACTACAGTGTGTCACGCAAATAATCATTCATTGAATAATACATTTTTTCTAAACACCAAGTCGAGTTTTTAAGACTCTAGTCGGAAGATCTTTTAATTATTTTGGTAAATTATTGTAAACCATTGGTAATTGGCCAATAAGCCACATAAAAGGTGTTTTTCCTAAACAGTTCCAGATTGATTTTTGGCACAGCCAATTTCTCCCCATGTCTACTTCTAACTTCGACTTAAAATATATATGTTTCTGTGCACGAATAAGGACATAAAAATAAAAATACAGGGAATGGATAAAATTTTGAGCTTCTTAAATAAAGGTACGCAACTATCAAGACAGTTTGCTCCACAAATTGCCTTTAATTTCTTTTGAGCCTTTTAAGGATATTTATATACTATTTACTGTCATTGAATTTCCGAGGCCGCGAATTTTTGTTTATCTTTAATATTACGAAAGTATAGATTACGTCACACCTATATCTGAATTTCGTGATTCAGCGCAACGGCGCCGTGGCTTAGTTGGTTAAAGCGCCTGTCTAGTAAACAGGAGATCGTGAGTTCGAATCTCGCCGGGGCCTAGCTGTTGAGCTTTTTAATTTTTTTTCATGTACAATATTTTACAAACAAGCAGGTATTTTTTTTAAATTATTTAAGTAATTTTTTTTATTTTCAATTAATTCGAATATGACAAATTTCTATTTCAAAATGACACATATATACAGAAATAATTTCTTCTAATAAGTCCTCTTTAGTAGCTGTCATGAACAACTACACACTATTTAAAGTAATTGCAAAATTAAAGTTATTATAATCGATTAAAAATCTCAATTATTCATATTTGACAGCTTTTTAATTGCCAATTAACTGTTATCAAGTAGGCGTTATAAGAAAAATAAAGTTACTGAATAGGATTAACTCATATTTTGTAAATTAGTGTTCGGCGCGAAAAACGCGATGACAAAATTCACTTGACAGTTGACGCCTACTAATATAGAGGTCGCGCTCGGAGAGACAGTGAGTGGTATTGGATAAAAGATTGCTTGACTCAATATGGATTCCATATATTGGATGTTTTTTTCAAAGTTCAATATATTTTAAAACCATTCATGATGCAGCCACTCATGATGATGATGATTAGTACTATTACCTCCCATTTCAACTGCTTCACATATCTGAGTACACATCGAGTACACAATGCAAGCCGTACTGGAAGAATCCACTCCACCACTAAGCGGTAGGAAAAATCCACCTTGGCCGGACCTTCGTAAGTAGTCCCAAAGCCAACAAGCTGGACCTGAATGGTACACAATAACCGTTTTATTTCCGCAGCAGATACTTTTCAATGGTTTTGTCAAATATTTTTATAAGATTTTCTGTCATTGAATATGCGTAAATTCAATGTCAGAAACTAAAATCTAAAAATAATAACATTCTCTAAGACGATTCGGCCACAACTTGTCTCTATTATAGTTGTAGTTAAAGGCCAGCAACGCACTCGCGAGCCAGACACAGGAGTTGCACAAGTCACAGAACATATTATTCTTAGGGTTCTTCAATAAAATAGTGTAACAATTCTTTAAAGGCCGGCAACGCAAATTTAATAACTATATAGTTGAATCGGTCTGGATGAAAAGTACAATTCTGTGGCCTTAGGTCAGAATATGATAAATGCAATTTCATTACTTTACAGGAGAAGCAATTAAATTATTAAGTCTTCTTGAAGGCACTATTAAAATATGAAATACTCGCTATATAAATAAGTCATACTGAGCAAAAACGTCTGATACAAGACCACTGAATTATATTGATAGAGTATTAACAGAATCCACGGAGGCCAAGGAATGGTACTAGAATCCTCAAACTAATAGTTTTAAAACTGGCATAAAGTTATAACTATTGCCATAAACAAAAAATCGTTTGTTTCATATTAATTTTGAATCTGTGAAAAGCTTAAGTAAATTGTCAAGTGACATAAAACCTTTTTTCATGAAATAATTAACTCTGTATTACCTAAAGCGATTTCCTCTTCCGGCGTCAAGTATTTCCATTGAATAGGTCTATTGACAACAAGACAGGTGTCGTTTTCATCGGATAATGTAAAATCAATTGTTATTCTTGGGAACGGTCTGTTAGACGCTGCTAAATGGGACCTTGAGCGAATCCTATTCCGGTAAGACCTTATGTCTTCCAGATCAATTGTCGCAGGGATAACTTCCTGAAATAATCAGAGTGAGCGAAAGATATTCCAGACTTAAGACATAAAAGGAACTGAATATAATAGCAATTTCAAATGAAATTCGAGTGATTGCCGACTTAACACACTAATCTTGATATATATAAATATCGTGTCACGTTGTTTGTCCGCGATAGACTCCTAAACTACCGAACCGATATTAATCAAATTTGCACAAACTGTGCAGTTTGATCTATCTTAAAAGATAGGATAGCTTACATCTCAATTTATACCCGCAAATATTTATTTATTATTTGATACAATTCTAACAGATGGCGCTGTGTTAAAAGTACCAACGTTTCACATAAGTTCTCCTACCGTTTCCCTTGAATAGTTTACTACTATGTTATTTAACAAAAACCTTAGCCACAACGCTTGCCCGAATCTGCTAGTAATCTTATACACTTGTCTTATGCTGAAACCGAAATTATCTTGTTAAGCAACAAGTAAAATTAGGTATACTAAATACAGTCGACTCTCCGTAATTTTTACACCCGTTAATTTAAATATATGGATAAATTATTTTTTTTTCTTGTCCCTTGAAAAATACTTGATAAATTAATAATATCCTCGGCAAATTGAAATTGAAGGAATAGTATGTAATCTCGCTCGAAAAATATTACGGACTGCTTTTTGAAAATAAAATTTTGTGAATAATTGTTTTCTTCATAATAATACTATCGAAACTATAAATCACGTACTTTTTTTTTTTTTTTTTTATTGATAAAGATTGCCAACGCTCGGCACACTGATACATTGGTAAAAACAAACACTAAATACAATTTTGAATGTGATAAGCAATTAGAGGCAAACATGACATTCATTTAGAGCACATACAAATATCAATCGAAACAATATTTAAACAAAACAAACATTACAAAAAAGAAACAATTACAAAAAACTAAACTAAAATCGATTTTAAAGTGTGAGGGGAGCAACTCTGGATATCCAGACCTAGCTTGTTAATCAGAATGCTTAATCTGGACACCGGACTTTACTAAATAATGATTTACTTGCGTAAATCATTTACTTACTACGTTATTTCATTTTGATCTCTTGATCTGAGTTTTAAATTATCGAAAGTCGACTATATTGTGTAGAATTTATTGCTTAAAGTATGTATAATCATAAGTATGTCAAACGGAAGAGATTTGGCTACGATACAGGGAATCCTAGTGTCAATAATCTTTTTTATGTGTAAATAAGTTTTTCTTTATCCAACGCGCTGTGATTCATCTTTTTAATAACAATCTATTGTTTGTTCATTTTTTAGGAATACACAAACTTTATGTAATAATAACGCGTTTAACCAATTCAAAATGGCATTAAAGACACACATCGAATGATCCTAGTGGACTAAAATTAAGACGGCTGATGGTGACATGTATCTCGTTCGTATATATGAATTTTCTCAAAAAATTGTTATGTGAAAAATTACAATATTTTTAAACATTAAACATAAATTAAAAATTCGTTACTTAAACATTAAACATTTCTCGGCAATTTATTTCGGCATAATTACTTGTAGCTTTCCGCAGACAATTAATATTTGTTTTAATCTTAATAACGTATGAAGAGCAGTATCGGCTTATGACTTAGAGTTCGGCACTGACTAATGACTATATTTACTTATACGTTGAAAAATATCGTGAGATAGACCCAAAAAGACGACGGCGTCAGTCACAGAAGCCTGATCACTTATTTGTCTATTAAGACACATGAAGTAAATCAGATTCCCACACCTAGAAGGTTGCATCATTAAGCAATTTGTTACGTAATATGTATAATCACCACATCTTTTAGCGCAAACTGCAGTCCCCGGCTGACAATATCTCCATTAACAGCCACACACGAACAGCCATTGAAATAAATCCGTTGTCCGTCGCAACCCCTCAAATTGCTGAACAAATACGCCCCGCCGCTTTTAAATGTCGCACTCTTCACTAAATCCACAGTAACATAGGCTTTCCGCAGTTCCATGTAACTCCCAGAGCCGTTCGATATTATTTCCACTCCGTCTAGACTTAGCGGAATATGTCGGCTGCAAGGGAAATATATATTACTGTAAAATGTATCACTTATTTATCCATCTTAACTGGGGAATATTGCAGGTCAAATAACCAGCGGTTAATATATAATGGTCACACGAGTTATGTTACCAACATTAATTATATATACGTATTAGAAAAAAAATTAGAAGCATCAACCAAATGAGCCCTTCAGTTTTTCCCACTTTCCGATAATGTGCAAAACAGTCGACTAGATCTATATTCTAGTGTGATTTAAGAACTTTAAAGCCAATCATTTAGTGAATATTTTAAAACTTTACTGCTAAATATCATGTTGTCATTTTCTTTTATGTAATCGGCGCTACAGAGCGTACAGACAGCGTAACCGAGCGCTAGCGGCACGTGCACGTGCAACTGACGTCATTTCGCCGTCTCGTCGCTGTATCGTCACGCTTCAGCCTAAGCTAAGCTTACCAAAACAGCCCAAGCTGAGCTGTAAAGACCCTTAAGGCAAACAACGAGATTCCTTGCAACAAAAAAAAGTATCGGCACGCATTGTCTCTGGATGCGTCGAGGTGCACGGACCGCAGTCTTAACCGACTGTCACCTCTCTCTCCCTCACGCTAGTCAGTGTGCACTGGTTAAATGCATGCAATGTTAATGGTTAAATGGACAATAACAATGGTATAAAACCAGAAGATAATTCTTACCTAAGTTGTAAAATGATCTACCCACTTTAATTATTATTAAAAATTGGTTAAATTATGGATATCTGATAGGATATTACTGTATCTCGTGTTTTACTTTTGATGTCTACTATTCTGACATATTTATTGTTTTGTTTGTAATATTAAAAAAATATGTCGCTTTAGGATAACCGTAATCGTCACTTAATTTGTTAAATAAATTCAATTTTAGCCACAGTAGAACAGTTAAAAACATATTTTAAAAAAAATTAGATTTGGTATAAACTAGCATTTTACTAGGTCCACTATTTCCATTCGTTTTTTTTAATTTTGTGTCACACACACTAAACAGTAATTTGTTGAAACAACCACAGTTTTATTATATTTTGTTTGAATAAAAAAAATATTGTTATAGCGATTAAAACTATACCTTTGAGGATTCCACAGTTCTTCACAAATTTCGAATCCAATACAAGTGTCCCTAGTAGCAATCACTGCATCACCAATGGGCACAGTCGTCTGACCCGTTATAGAGGCAATCATACGAGGCACATAATAATCCTCTATTTGTCGTTCCTGCAAATCAATTCTTGAGATTAATATTTAGAGCTATATTAACTATATTGTTTTCTGGATAAACATGGGATTTAAAAAAAAATGAGTGCCTACTGTCTTCGTCAAAATCTTTAAACGTTCGGAGCACGTTTTCAATAGTGACATGAGAATATGTAAATAATATTTTTTTTGTAATTAATTAATGTCTTTGATACATAAAGTCGACGGCATGTGTCAGGCACGACACTCGACAGAGTGATCACTTGCTATATTTTGGTCACGATTTGGTTACAGAGGATTTTGGAATTTTGTTATGTAGAGGCCTTCAACCACTCCCAGAAAGGTAGGCAACACAAATGGCGTTGCAAGTGTCTTGGGAGGCGGTAAACATAGCTATCAAACAAAAGTAACGACTATTTTAAGTCAAACTATATGGCAAGGCCCCATAAGAACCCTAATTATTTTAGAGTATGTATTTTAATTTGAAAATCATGTAAGTATTTTAATTTTAAATAACACGATTTTGTGAATTATTAAATAAGAATGATTTTATACTCCTTTTTTTTTTCTTTTTATTTTCCTTTCTTCTAAGGCGAAAACCTTCACATATGTGTATTAATGAAAAATAGTAAAAAGCCTTTATTTCTTATTAAAATGTCCTAAAATGACTATATATATGAATTATGACGTCACAAGTTTTTCATTATATCTTCATCATCGTATACCGTACCTTCGTCCAACAGGAAAACCACCGAGATTCCCTATAATTGCCATCCTCACACATAGACATTTTTGGTCTAATCAAAAGTATTTTCCTATTAAGAAACACCACACGACAGTTGTACGATACATTACGATGTTGTACGGGCATACCGACGTCTATAAGAATATCATTACATGTAGCTGACTTCAACAATTCAGCAAGAACCTGCCAACTATGGAGGTATGTATCTGATTCGTGAAAGTGATCTTCACAACTGTAGCCACTAGAAACACAAGAATAACGGATAAATGTACTAGAGAAAACGATAGCTTTTGAGTTCATGAGTTGTATTATAAATGCCCAAATGATGTTTTATATCCCACGCAGAAATACCTGGCTGGCGCAAAAATTAATAAAATTCATTTCAGTAACTTATATTGTAAGCCTTACGAACTTCTGTATTTCTATACTAAAATTATAAATAGGAAATATTTGTATGTAAAAGTTCACTTTCCAAGTAAGTTTGTAACGAATTGGATCAAGAAGTACGATTTTAAAAATTCTTACACCATTTGAATGCAACAATATCACTGATTTATATCGTCTATTTAAATTGTAAGAAGGATATATATTCTAAACCTCAGTGAAATGTTTTTATAACCTGTTGATTTAATTTATTCTGTTATCATTTGGTTTTCATCAAGTTACGTACATAAAGTCAGCCAGCAATACACTATTGCTAAATACATTATTATTAATACCGCGTTTAGATTCAGCCGTAGTGAGCAGGGATGTGGGCAGGGAAGTGGGCAGGACGAGTGTGTAAACGCGATACTTACAACGAAGTATTACTATATAAGTAATACTTCCCTGCCCACTTCCCTGCCCACTTCCCTGCTCAATACGGCTGAATCTAAACGCGGTATTAATAATTCGTTTCTCCTTAATGCCTACACCTTTTTAGTACAAACCAACATGGAACATTTTTCTTTGCTACCCCATCGACTGATCGGTTTTTTTCTCTATATAAGCATCAAGAGTTCAAGATAAAAGTTCCTAACTAACAAAGAAGAAATATGGGTTGACCATAGACGGTATATGAAAATTAAGGTTTGTATTTTTGTATGACATATCATAAAAAAAATTGTCAAAAAAAATAAATTTCGGGTGGACACCTTTAATCACTTAGGGGTATAAATATAAATAGTAGCTGACTGAATATGCATAAAAAAATTATAAAAATCGGTCGTTTGATAGGACGAACATTGGCACAGGAAAATTGTATATATATATATATATATATATATATATATGTATATATATATATATCCACCCGTGCGAAGCCACTGGTTTCTTATAAATTAATAACAATTACTTATAAGAGCATATGTTACAAAATGCTTTGTTTGTTTTGATTAAAAAAAATATTGGGAATAATCCAAGGCCAAGTCTTTTCTTCTTGTTTTGGTTGTCATCATTATGGTTTGAGTTTCTGTTTTTAACATAATATAACGAACGTAATAATGCATAATTATGTTAATAAAAGGGAATCATGCTTCATAAACGAATGTTCGAGACCTACCAAACCTCTAATTCAGGCCCAGTACGATATAATGCACCCATCTCTTTTGCTTCTTGAATAGATTCAAGAATCCTGTTCAAATTGCCTTCAAAGTCAAGAGCCCATTGATTAAGGGTGCACACCGCTACTACTGCTTTACGGCCCATTATTGCTTCTGAAAAATATCCCGATTGGTTAGAAATTTAAAACAGCAGAAGAAACGACAAACTATTCGTTAATTTGTTTTCTCGAAACACTTTTGCGTTATACTACAAACATAAAAGAATAAACTGAATAATTCATTAAAAAATTGTAAATGTAAAAGTTCATTTTCCAAATTCCTAAACAACATGATGTCTATTTTGCTGACGTACAACATTCGTATTTGTCTAAAGTTCATTGATGTGTTGACACGAGACAGACAGGCTTATAATCGACCCATAGCCCGTGGAATCCAGTGCCAGGAACCGGGCATTAACCTATTTGGGCAACCCTTAATCCTTTACAAGCGAAACGCTATTCTTATAAAAACAGAACGTTCGATGTTTGAATGTACGCCTATTTTTAAACTCAGTTTTGTTAAAACAATAATAGTATTGCTTAGATTAAAAAAAGGCTATAGTGGGTTCTTAAATTATTATTTTTATTAAAAACCAAACGTTCGATTTTTAAACGTACGCCTATCTATGCCTATGTTCAACTCAGTTTTGCTATAACAATAATAGTATTGGTTAGATAAAAAAAGGCTAAAGTGGGTTCTTAAATTATTATTTTTTTAAATATTAGTAAGCATGCGTCATACAAATTATAAATTATAGACAAAGCAATATAACTTACAGTCGTTTAATGTAATAAGTTCCTACTTTCAGTAACTATAAACTTTGACAAAGCGAAACAAAAGAAATTGTAGTTCTACTGAATATGCTTTATCGATCAAAGGAAATTGTTTCCAAGGCTACGAGGGTGTGACAGCTTATAAGATATCATTAAAGTTAAAAAAAACATTTGTATTTTTACTTACTATTGGTCGGAATGACAAGATATAAAGATCATATATGTATTTGTGATCGTCAACACATGCAAATATATGTTGTTACGAAAGAAAAAAAATGTCTTTCCAGATATATTTCATTTGAGGTGACCGTTCTCAAATAGACATATAACTTTGAATTTTAAAAGTTAATTACAAAATTAAAAATATTCTTTGAATGCGTTCTTCTTTGTGTGAAAACTTTATCAATCGGGAAGTTTGCATATTTACATCCAACTTTAGCGAGCGAATAACACTTAGCGAGTAGTGCAGTCACCTTTCAGGTGTTCGCGGAATAGTGTCTATCGTATAGGGAGGACAAAAGCTAATGGCAATTTTCGAATTAAAAATAAACAAAAAAAAATTACGTGTGAGTTTAAGACACCTTTTTAAATGGTAGCTGTTAATGGAAGCTATCAGCGAGAAAAATATCGGTAGGTGCCTCTCAATATTTAATAGTTAATAATTATTCAGCGAAACGCGATGTTTTCTTCGAACAATCAAATTGAAATACAACATGCTGACGCAACCATCCACGATGCACGTAACATTTTATTTCCAAATATCCATAACTTTGGCCCCTTCAAAATAACTTCAGTAGGAATTCGTGCGTTGTTGAAATCGCCGTGTCGCACCCGAAAATCAATCCTTTATCGCACAAATTTTTCGTGAAACCATGGTTACTGAAAGTAGTCCTACAAAATGCGATAAGATTAACTAGTTAAAAGTTGAAACTTAGTCAAGTTTGTCACTTTACAATGTTATGGTGGAAACATCTGGAACGCGGCCAAGAAAGTTTTATAATGATTCAAAGGGAGGAGCAGGGGAGAGACTATGCCGAAAATACAACATTGACCTTAACTTTGCCAAACAGAGACCCCGTTTTCAGAGATAACTTTTTGATAGCCAATTTAGAACAAGTAAAAACTTTGCAAGCATCATTATTTCCCATATGTAATAAAGGTATTCATAGTCTGATAGTTGAGAGGTAGTGCAAAATTACGTATAGTACCTTTAAGTTACCGGCGATCGTCAACTCCAAAACCGTTTTTTTTCAGGTACGTTTATTTCAAACTTCCTACAAAACAATTTAAAAACGAATCAACTAGAAATAAATACAGACATTAAAACATTTAAAACATTTGCAAAACTTAAAGAACCTAGGGATTTGTTCGCTTTGCCAAAAGAGTTGGATTGCCCACAGCAGGCGCCACGGTGGCCTTCAGAATGTCAAGTAAGTGTACATGGACTTAATTATACTATTATATCCACTTTTGAAGTTTACTATTATATCCACAATTGAAGTTACTCAGTATTTAATTAAAACAGGTAATAGAGGAAAGAATACAGCATTTAACCTGGAGTCCAGCGTCACCTGAACCATACTATGTCGCAACTGGTAAGGAATTAAAACCACAGCCCGTTGGAGAGGAAGCCGGAACAGTCATATTTCAATATTATCCTATGAGCGCTGTTAATTATGTGAGTTTAGTACATTATTCGTTCAAAATTTTACACATTACTACCTATTTTGTTGTCTATAGATACAATTTTCTATTTAGTTTAGCCGGTCAAGTGTCGGAGGATCGCGCCTTTTTATATCAGCGTGTACTTCTGCTGGCGGCGATGATGAGTTACGGTTCGAATCTCGCTTTGAGAGTGGAAACCTTGCGAAGGCAATAAAGATCACATCAGCGTACTACGAATTACACCTACGGACTGATCTCTATACAAATAGACATGTCCAGTGGTTTTATTTTAAAGTTTCTAAAACCAAAAAGCAAACGATGTACAGGTAATAATGACTTCATTGTTACCAATTGCTTAATAACAATGCCGTGTAAATTTTAATTCTATTAGGGTCTTTGCCTCGGCTTTCATTTGTTTCTTTGATTTTATAAGTTAGTCTAATGCATGCCGGATTTTGGATGATAAAACGAACGTGATAAGATAAATCTTATGTGGCCTAAATTTGAAGACTTTACACAACACACCGGGAGTTGCCATGTTAATTCACTACTTGCCTTGCAGATTTTCTATAGTAAATTTATCAAAGCCTGATAGTTTATACAATGAGGGCATGCGGCCGTTACTATATTCCACCAAGGACGCACAGCTGCATTCGATCGGTTGGAGACGGTGCGGCGACAATATTGCATACTACAAAAACGAACCTACGTAAATATATTTCGCAACCTTGAATAACACAGCTTAATAGTTCTCATTTTCATGGCAGCCCTTTTTCAGATGTGAAGAAGAGGAGCAATTTCCCAGCTATACGCTTACATTCAATATTGAGTTTCCGCATTCAGATGATGCTGTATACCTCGCTCATTGTTACCCATATACATATTCTGATCTACAAGAGTATCTTTCGAGATTACAAGCCCATCCCGTTAAGTCAACATTTTCGAAATTAAGACTTTTGTGTCGCACGTTAGCAGGGAATAACGTTTATTACTTAACGATCACGGCACCACAAAATCAAAATGAAATGGATCAAAAGGTAAGAAATGAGGAATCTCTCTGATATATATAATTGATTAAAAATTACATACAATTTTAGAAAAAGAAGGCAGTCATAGTAACAGCAAGAGTACATCCTGGGGAAACACCAGCGTCCTGGATGATGAAAGGTTTCATGGATTACTTAACAGGAGATTCAAATCAGGCCCGGGAATTGAGAGAAAAATTCATTTTCAAATTAGTTCCAATGCTGAATCCGGATGGTGTACGTAAAAGTTACACTTACGTAGATTATAATGATCATAATTTATTTCTTATATAACATCATTGCTTATTTAAGGTCATCGTTGGAAATAACCGATGCTCACTAACTGGAAAAGATTTAAATAGACAATATAGAACAGTAATTCGGGAAACTTATCCACCCGTTTGGCATACCAAAGTTATGATTAGAAGGCAAGACAACAGTGCTATAAAACTTAGTCTAGTAATCAAATGAATACATGAGCCAATGATTTTTTTTAGGTTACAGGAAGAATGCGGTATCGCGATGTATGTTGATCTGCATGCACATTCACGCAAACATAACATTTTTATCTACGGATGCGAGAGTAGGCGAAATTCTGATAAACGTCTACAAGAACAAGTATTTCCGCTGATGTTACATAAAAATGCAGCTGATAAAGTAGGTATGACACAAGCAAAATACACGGATGGAAGTCGTTAACATTAAAATAATATAATATTTCAGTTTTCCTTTGAAAATTGCAAGTTTCGCATTCAGCGTAGTAAGGAGGGTACAGCAAGGGTTGTTGTTTGGATGTTGGGTGTAGCCAACAGTTATACAATGGAAGCATCTTTTGGTGGTTCCGAGCTGGGTAGCAGAATGTCAACTCATTTTTCCGTTCAAGACTATGAAAGTTTAGGTAAAACATTTTGCGAAACTCTACTCGATTTTTACGACGAGGGCCCGAGTAAGGAGAGATTGAGAACAAAAATTGTGACGCGTCTCTTGCAAGAAGGGTCCAATGCTGATGAACCTACTAATATAGACCTGTCAGATTATTCAAGGTGACGTAACAAATACCATTAGAATTTTATTTTATAAGTTGCCAATAAATAACCAAAGCTTTTTACAGCGATGAAGGAGATACATCAAGTAGCAGTTCAGATGCAGGCCTTTCTCGTATTAAGATAAATTCAACTCAATTAGCACCTCCGCCATCTCCTATTTTCCCCGAGATTAGTAAACCTAATGAAGTGAGTGGGCTATTTATTATATTTCATGTGTGAAGGTTATAGATAGTCTAATTTGTAAAAAATTTCAGAAACCGCGCCGACAACTAGACAAGCTGGAAAAAATTAGTAGAAATGAAAAGAAAAAGGCAAAAAGAGAAACATTACAAGTACATAATAATAAAACTTATCAGTTATTAGACTAAGATAAAAAATAAATTTTAATATTCTTTTGGCTATTCATTCATTTTAGGTTTCAAGAGCTACAATAGATTTAACATCAGATGGGATGTCAGATGTGTCGTCTGAATGTGAATCCCTTGGGGAAAAAAGTCCTGTGCGAAAAGTTCATAAACTACTGCACACACAGAAAACTAAACCCCGTCGGAAAAAGAAAATGCCTCCTGAGCTAAGGATTTTTCGCGCACCGGCAAGTTTTAATTCTTAAATATTATTTAAGTCCGTCTATATGATTTACAACATAACCTGTTTACAGACCAGTGACTCCCCTTTTAATTCTGATCCAGAAAAAAGGCCAAAATCTAGGAGACCTCGTAGTGTATCTTTGTTAAATAACACTACGGATAAACCTAAACTTAAACCAGCATCATGGCATCAATTTAGACAGTTACCACCAACAAGGTATTATAAAAACTTTTCAATTTTTATTTAATATTGTCATTGCTGTAAGTTTCTTACCTTAAATACCAGAAACCAGCTTGCTATTTATATATGTTTTCACAATATAAAAATACTCATAGATGCCATATGGAAACCAAATATAGGAAAACACAACCTGCTGAGTTACGAGTAAAACTGAATTCACTTAAAAAAAACTTTTGGACTGGATTGCAAGATGACAGCAAAGGACCTTTATCCTGGGGCCTTTCAAGCTTTGGCATGAGCTCTTACTTCACGGACAGCGAAGCATTACTCAAGTTAGTACCTACTTAATTGAAAATAAAGTCCTAAGTATGAGCAGGATTTTCAACCAATGCCATTAACAGGTCATGTTCAAAAAAGTTGGAAGAACTTGAGGATGAAAAAAAGAAAAATAAAGAGTGCAAAAAGAAAAAGAAAACTAAGTCTAAATACAAAGCAAAAACAATCACAGAAGATTCAATTGAACCCATATCAAAAGCAAATAAAACACAAAAGAAAAAGGGGAAGTGAGTATCCATTACACAAACAAACAAAGACATACTGTATAATTGCTAGACTATGGATCTAGTTTTATTTTTAATAGTGTGAATATATGTATATAATATTTCAGGTTAAAATTTAGCAAAGCTGAGTTTTCTTACCAAAATAATACAAGCTTTACTGAAATACCAAAGAACACTCAACCAACTGTGCAAAAACCAAGTCTTATAGAAAGTAAGCAAAAGACATTCCGAAAGGGTGCTTATGTTGCCACTGCTATACAAACAAAGTCTAAAGCTAAAGACATAAAACAGTGTAGTGACAATTCTGAAACTGATGATTCCATACAAAATAGGAAAAAAATCAAAAAGAAAACTAAGAATCCCCAAAAACTTCAAAAAGCAGCTTCAGAGAACAGACTTAAAGTGTGATATTAAGAGTATGATTCAGAGTTGAGACTCAATACCATATGTAACTGTCACATATGCAGCGTATAGTATAGTAGTGGATTAACACATTTCTGCCAGTAGGTCTTTCAAATTTTGCTGCCCCTTCTGACCTCTGCATTTTGATACCCTACAGACTACACAGACAAAAAACAGTGGATGAAAATATTTCAAAATCAAAAGACTAAAGAATGATTTTTTATTTTAAAATAAAAATTATCTTATGAAAAATAAAGAACTGATTACAGTATTCTAAACCTGTACAGTAAATTTTCTAAACTAATAATGCATTTATTCTAAACCAGATTCTAAGCAATGGGTACACTCATTACAATTATTAAACTATATAAGGATACTTACAAAATAGGATGAATAGTTTGTGAATTTACTAAGCCGGTTTGTAATTTTTTGAGTTTCAGTCAGTTTAAGTTAGGTAATAGTAGGTTGCTGAAGCTTGATAATTATTGTTACATTTTATTCCTAATTTAACACTAGAAACTAAATATCACTGAAATGAAAACCAATTTTGTTATTACTATTTAAATATGCAATTATTGTCCGAGGTGACTTTTGTTTTGAAAAAAAGTCCCCACTTTGACAGGTTCTGTTAAGTGGTGAAATCAATAATATTTAGTATAAATCAGTATTTAATTGACAGATAGTAGTTTAGTCTCAACGCTGAATCTCAGCGAAGTGTTACATTAGTTTGTCCAAATACAGGTTTTATAGATTTTATAACAATTTTTTTTAAACAGCATCTTTTGTTCGGAAGCATGTCATAAAAATTATAAACTTTCGTTAAAAAATATAGTTTAATACTAAATATAAAACCATAGAAACTAATTTAGTACCTCTATTTTGAATTCTAACGCAAGGATTATTAATATACTATATATTGACCACTCATATTTATGTTTAAAAATTACATACTATATAGTATATGTAGTATAGTATAGTAGAAGTCTGATCAGTATTTTTATTAATTTAAAAACACAGTAAACGCATGTGATTAGGTATTACAATTACCACGAAATTTATATGAGTTAACTGTAGCTAATTAATTACTAGTATAGGATAAAATAACTTTTGATTTTAAGGCTGATTTAGGATTGTTGTTTGTTGCATAGTTTCACTATTTATTATTTCTTCCGATATAAATATAGGAAAATAATATTGTTTACTTACAAATCAAAAGAGTTGTTAACTCTTAGAATAGTTTTATCTAAACTTTTAAAAAAATTGTGAGATAATAATCACTTTTTTAAATTGTTCAGTTAAATTTAAATTTTACATCAATCTATTATATAAAATAAAATAGTAATAACATTTATAACGATAGGTACTGATTACTGTAGGTATTAGGTAATAGGTATGTATACAATTTTATTAGAATATTCACGAAAACAGTAAAATCTCAAGGATTTATCTGGATAGGATGACAATGTCAAGTGTCACCAGCGAAACTGTCATTTATTTTACAGATATCATACAGTATAAGTAGCAAATATAACATATTATATACTGTTTAAAAACGTGTTATAGGTATATCGGAATCTCATTGCAAATAGGGAAATAAAAATTTGCTGTGGGGAAATTGGATTAAATGATTTTGATACTGTTTAATTTTTATTTGTGTGTTAAGTATTAATGAACATTAGACGTATGTTAGTTATTTGTATGAAGAGTCAATCGAAACTTACTTTATGTACAAATTTATTGTATATCATTTCAATCACACAAGTTACTTAAAACTTCATTCAGAACTAGATAGCGATCCCAAGCACTCCACTTGCACTTCTTGTTCGTCATCAGATGATAAGGATAAAGAGGTGTTTATTGTAAATCGCTACTCCAGTATTTAAAATTATTATATATTGTTTGATGAACTCGTTTACTTTTCATGTTTACAACATTTTCTGAAATCCTCCGCATCAATTACTGGGAAAGCTTCTTCTGTTAATAATTTTCTGTCACATTTTTTGCCAAATCAGTTATATGAGATTCAATGTGTTATGGTAAAAACTTCAAGACCGTGTGATTTTAATACTTCACCCATCTCATATAAGGGCCTAGACATGTTTCCTTTCACTACTTCAAGTACTTGAAATTTACACGAAACTTCATCACAATGTAAATCATTTATACGGAGCTATTTCGTTTATATCAGTGATACGATTGGCATATGTTGGCGGTTTGTTCATATGTAAGGAATGATCCCTAGAATAATAGATAACAATTAAGATCTTGATAGATTTGGAATTAGCTTCTCTGTCATACAATTTCTAAAGTTGTTTTTATTCATATTATAGTGGTAATCCGTAGCTACACTTGTTGACCTGTACACCAGACAATAATTTAGTACAAAGAAATTTTCTCCACCAGCGTTTACAATGATCCACCTAGCTCAAAATGAAATTCATTTAAATAGACCTGCAATATCTTTGCTTTTCCAGCACCTGTTCACAGAATATGAACCGTGAATGTAAGTCTCGTCTAAATAAATCACATTCAATTAATTGTCCTTTTTGATTGACATTTAACATATTTAACATCAATTTTCTTAAGTATAAGCTTGTAAAAAACACTAACATTTAACATGTCACTCAAGTAATTTATTATCATCAGTCTATATACATCCTACTGCAGAGCACAATCCTTCTCTAACGAGTGAGGGTGAAAGGGATTATTACTTTATATTATTCAAACCTCCGAGTTTCTCTTCCTTCGTTGAAATCTATATCTTGTGGAAGAATTTAAAACTATTTCATTGCTCGTGGAATTTCCTTCCGAACTGTTTAGAATTCCTTTACTTTCTGATCTGTAAATCTTCAATCCATGTTGATTTTCTTCTACCCCCTCTCTCCTCTTTTTACCAGACGTGGAAATCACACCATCATTCGATTTGCCTTTAATTACAATTCGCCATATAGTAGTATGGAATTAAGTACCGAAGTAAAATATAAAATAAACTATAGTATCAAAACCACTCAGTCCAACTTATCGGCCAAAACGATTAACACCTTCTTCTTCCTTTATTATGCGATAACAAAAACCGGATGTCCATCGAAAAACTTTTGCTATAAAAAATCAAGAATATCAGCACATGAATATTGGCAGGTAATTATTTATTTTTTATCCTTTCAGCTATTCTAACATTCAATTTTCCTAGTTTGTGATTGTGGCTCAAGAGTTAACAAATATTTGACCTGAATCATCGAGTCTGGATTTATGTCACGGTATAACAATAATTGTTTCGGATCGATAAACATAGGTTTATTGCCTACTCAAACAAACCATAAAAACATATAAAAAATATGCTTTCAGGACTTGAAGAAATCATAAAAGGGAGAGACTTCATTCAGACCAATTGCAAATTTCATATATAAAAAACAGTAAATGTAAAATCTTTATTTTTTTTAATGATCGGACTGTCACTATTTTTAAACCATGATTACATTTTCAAAATAACACTGGCGCAAGTCTTATATTGAAAATGTAATGTAATTTTGAGTTCAGACACTGTCCCTTACTGTTCAATAAAATTGCCAATTGACGTGCTAAATACTACGTAGTTAAAAATTTTGAGGACCAAGTAGAAATAGCTATAACGTATAAGTAAAAAAAATATGGCCCAAATTAATTAGCATACGTTAGTCAGCCAATTTGTTTGGGTTAAATTATTCATAGCAGAGCAAAAAGATGACGATACGGGTGTAGCTGCAGAAAATGCCAATATTCTAAGTTCTCCATTATCTGAAAACTGTAGTGCATTGCTCAATCTCATTCCGGTTGACGTGTAACCTGGCGTTTGAGGCTCTCCCGTTATGGGGTTAAAAGGACCACATCTAGTTTTCGCTAATATACAAGATGTGACATTTGTATAAAAGCGTACATTGTCATTGTCCAGAGTAATGTTTACACCGGTTCTGGCTTCTCTCGTACATTGAGTTATCTGGAAAAATTAACCGGAAACATTAAAAACTCATTGGGGATATAGATAGTTTGCTTTTTTTATAAAACAGGATGCAAACGGGCAGGAGGCACACCTGATGTTAAGTGATACTGCCGCCCATAGATACCCTCAATGCCAGAGGGCTCGCGAGTGCATTGCCGGCCTTTTAATTTTTTGAAACTATAATTAAGTGCTTGAGTTTTAAAGTGTGCTACATTAATGTATAATATTTAATTATTTTTAAACATTCAAATAAAAGACACAACGAACATTATCCTGTGCCGTTAATTTCCGTAAATTAAAGCGTCATGCAAAATTTTATTGAAATGTGACAAACCAGGTTAACTGAATTAGTTCTCCTCAAGCAGCGAACAAAATCACAATATCCCATATAGCATCCTGACGGTTGTACATTAAGAGCGGATGTTGATAAGGCCTGGTTAAAAAAATAATATAATAAAAATACGTGTGTGTTCTTATCGATACCTCCTAAGTATACTGAGTCATCTAATACATTTAGGTATTTTGTTATATTTATATAAACGTACATAATTAACCATGATCTTCACGTTAGTGGTAATTTTTTTTAAAAGAACGAGATTTAGCGAGAATTAGCGAGATAATTTCACGTATACTAAATCAATTTCAATGTCTGTTAAAATCGTACTTATATTGTATACTGATCCAAATAACATTGTATCAGTGTTTGCGGGGCGTGAGAAGGGACGCATTGATATAGGTATCGCCACGAGTTATGAGCGCTCGCCGAAAGTGGTGGGGATGTCTGCGCATGTACAATCGCGCACCAAATTTCTAATGGCCACGCGGTCTTAGAATTCGCATTGAACTATAAGCATAATCAAATAGGTATAGTGTAAATTAATATAATTTTGCCATTACAAGATATGTAGCTTTAGCGTAGGTAGCTTTACAGTACAATAAAAAACCACTTTATTTTAAGTAAGTAATTTATTTCTAGTCGTGTGGCAGAGGCACTATTCACTCCATTAAATCATCTTTGTACACTTTATTTCCGATTACGGAGGCACTCGTAGACGGCATTTCGTCATCGTCTGAGATTTGACAATATTCGTCGTCATCTTGACTATCAATGAAAACTTTTCGATTATTTTCAATATTTTTCCAGCTAAAACCTAAGTTATTAACTATTCTATGTTCTATTTTCAATTTGTTGTAGTCTCTGATTAATGTTTTTCAAAGGTCACAATCGTCTCAGTTGAGGTGTGTTTTACCTCCTTTAAACCACCAACTAAAATATCTGTTTCATTTTTAATAAAAGTTTTTAAAAAACTGAGAGCACTGTACACAACTGTACTTAGAGCCTAGAGGACCAGAGACGACCAAGCACTAGCGCTCGTCACCCCTCACCCTGTACCGCCAAACGGACCCAGAAAACGGCTTCTGCTCATTCAATGTCAGCGCTCATTACTCGTGGCGGTACCTATACAAGTTTATTTTGGCTCAGTATACGACGAATGACAGCCAGGGCGCATGCGATTTAAGTTAATATGTTTCTTCATAAGTTTCTTCCAAGTAGTCAAGGAGATAATATTGAGACTACAAAAATATCGGTTTGCAAAACTATGTTCTTGGGAACCCTTTCTATTAGTTTCAGCGTGGTAGACATATTAATCATCTAAAGATTATAAATGACCATATCGTTCGCAGTGTTATGGATCACGTTCAAGCATTTTCTCCCGTAGAGTCACATTACACTCTACAGGAAAAAATCAAGTAAAAAATATCTGGACGGCTCGTTATCCTTCCTAAAAATGTTTAAGTCCTAAACTTTTTATATATTTATGTTATACATTTATATTATTTTTAATAATATTGTTTCACGTAAGTTACCATTTTTAATTCCTATTATTTTTATTGATATTTGTTACTTTTTCAGAAACTTTAATGATACTACATTGATAATTTGTTTTAGTGAAATTGTTAAACTTGTAGCATTTAGTAAGGCTAAATAATATTAACAAAAAGGTTATTTAATTATAACTAAAAATACATTATGATTCATAAAAATGCGTTGTTTTTTTAATGAGTCTACTTCTTCCTAGCTTTTATTAATTTCGTAAGGTATTAGAAATAAAATTAGTAATTAAAAAGCCTCGATTAATTATAGTGGTCCAGTATACGTTGAGGTTTAAAATTCTGACATAGCTAAGTACTTTCCTATTATAATGAGTCAAGTGATGTAATTTCAATATTTTATTATTAAATGAGATGAAAAACCCCGAAAATACCCAAAGGTAAGATGATATTAATTAAATGATAATCATATTCCATAATATGTTGGTGTAAACTATGGATTTTGATGTACAACGTACATGAATATAACTGGTAGTTAAACCATTTCACTATTGAGTCCCGCCCGTGTATACTAAGTCATGTACATAAAATATAATTTAAAAACAAAAATCAGCAAAATCATGTTATACCAAAGGAAGAGCTTTCAATCTTTATTAAAAAAACATTAAATTTATTCTGAATTAGTTTGATTTCACAAAAATATAAACGATTTGCCTTAAAATGACTCTCCTGTAAAATTACTAAAATGGCAGTTGACTCATTATACTTAGGAGGTACCGTTATGTACACGCGTTAGATGTTATAATTCTTTGGCATGAAAAGATAAAAATCTTTTCTACGTCTAAGAAAAAACGACACTAACAATTGAAAAAACTAAAATATTCAGTATTGCTAACTTCAGGGTATCGGATTTTTTGGTGGTACGGTGTGCGCGCGCATCGTAAAAATTTACTCACATCATTTTTCCTTAACACGCCAAAAGAACTATAAGTTCAAAAATAATAAAAAAATAAAAATTCAAAACATATACCATCAGGGCCGCGGCACATCCAGCGTACGGCGTATTCGCAAAATATTGGACACCACAAACACTTAGAGCATTCAGTTCTTGAGGTCCCTTAAGAATTAAAAATAAATTAATTTTCGAAAAAGGAAGTTGTTCTTGTTTCTTCTCTAAATCACTGATTATTTGAAACGCCCCGGTTCTTGAGGATGTTGTATGTTATATCCTTAGCCGAATAACTTCGTAAGCGCGTTTCAGTCATCAGAGTGATTGTTTGTATCCGTAGATTGTAGATGTCGCTATATATTGTATTACAAACTAATAACTCCTATCATTGATATGTCACCGATAAAAACAAATTTTTACAACCTATTTTGCATTTTTATTGACTTCAGTGGTGATACTTTAGATATACATAATAGTTCTTAAATTTATTTTTATTCGTTTTATGTAATAGTCTCCTCCGTCTATTTGGTTTATATTATACAATATAAAAAGTACTTTAAGATAAGAAAATGCTTAGACAAATTCTACAACATAGAATAACACACATTCAAGAAGTCTACTGTCTATAACTTGTCTAAATGGTAAAAAATCAGACCGACAATATAAAGTCGTTTTAATACGTCGATTGCATACCTCTGGCATAGATGTGACCCTAGAGAAGCAAGAGATACATGCATCTCGATTTGTTACGTTCGTAGGTTGTGCTGTACTGCACACTAAATTCAATAAATATTGAAGTTGTTGCCTAGAATAAAATAAAAATATTACTGATATTGCAGCAGTTGTTCCGGCCATTCGAGCTTTCAAATTACGGCCGTGAGTGCGCTATTAAAACGACAATCAAATTCATCACCTAACTGTCTATGATCAGAAGAAGGGAGTGCTGCGGTATAATAGACTCCCACAAAATATAGGGAGACAGACTATCAATTTTTAAATTAATAAAAATAATTTAAATCTTAAGATTAAAAGACCATCTATCCCAATCTACGGAAATAAAAGTCCACCCAAATTCTATCACCACCACGTGATAATTGTATCTTTAGCATAAAAGTGTTACTACTGACTATTGTCTATTATGAGAATAAATGTCTTGAGGAATAATTAGTATTACTATTTATATTATTTAGTGATAACAAGTAACTTGCCCGTTTGATGGACACAATGATGTTAATTTTTGTGTTTTCCATTGCAATAATTTGTTTTTAACATCGCTTAAATCAAATATACCGTTTGGAGCTACTGCAACCTGTAATTAAAATAATATATTGTACGTATTATCTGTGAATACATTCTTTAATAATTTTATAAAACATTACGACCTCACTCAGATTAAGCAAGTGTTGGTGCTTCCATTGCATAACATGATTTTTAACTTCGTTAAGGTCTATAAAGGTACCGTCAAGTCCTTTTATTTGCTAGAAATAAATAAAAAATGTTACTTAACGGAAAGCAAATAAAATATCAATAATTCTCATACTCACAATAGCTAAAAACACGAGACCTATATAGTATTGGCTTTTTAACATTTTAGATGCGTCCGTTCAACATTATGTCTACAAAGCTAGTAACCATTGTGATTTTAACATAGTGACAGATAGTGACAAATAATTACGATAGGATTCATAAATAATTTGTATGGAAAGTTAATGTTGGTATAATAAATAGCACCTAGTTATTAAGATAAATCAGTTATGAGTGTAACATAATTAGGTACCGATTCCGTATACGATTGCCGATAATGCTTTTGTAGAAAGAAGTTTTTCAAGTGTACATTATGGTACCTACTTACACGAATCAATGATTATTGAATTTAGAATTTTGTAGTCCTTCTTAAATCTAAAACGACGAGCCAATCGAAACGCCGCTTGCCTTACGGCAGCACCCATGGTCGAATCGAGCCATGGAGTAGTAAAAATCAGTACAAGAATAATGAAATAAGAAGGGTAACGGAAAAATAAAATTTAAAGGCTCTTTAAATAAACCAACAAGTGTGAGGAAAATAAAACATACTTAATAGTTAGGTGAGCAGAAGAAGACGTGTAAACTACAGGAGATTTAAATCTATATTGTATATCCCCTTAGAGATTTAAATGTCCACAGTACAAGCATTCCTTGTCTATATCGTATACCTTACACACTGTCTCAATTGTTTATATAAATATGTTGACTAGTCTGTTTTCTTTACTTCTTGTGCTTACCTAATTATTTTTTAGAAGGAGCTAAGCGGAAAGAGATAGAAATTGCGTTTCAATCCTTACTGTGGAAACCGTAAAGAATTCGGCAAGCATAGATGCGTTGTGTGTTAGGGATAATCTATCAACAAAGCGTAGGCTGTATGAATACGAATAAAAAATCAGTTTTTATTAGAGAGTATAACATATATGTTTTGTTTATGTACCTACAGTATCAGTACCTAGACATAAAGCAGGAGAAAATGTTTTATACATAATTTCATTTAAGTACTAAAAAATATATTTTTAGTCTATCTCTAAAACTATTTAGATTATTATAATATTATCTCAAATGTCTATTTATATTATGAAAATAATAACACTTTATGGTCCAATACTCATAGCTATTATTCTTGTCATAGAACCATGAAGTTGTGAAAGTTTTCACAAAACAGTTTATTGCAAACATTATTCAAGTCAATGCCACACATTAGCAAACAACAAATAATTTAAAACATTCGTCAATTTCTCTCTATTGTATTAACTCATCGATATAGCAAAATAGTTTCTAGTGTATTTTAGGTTAATTCGGCCTTCTTTCTTATATTTGGAGCCTGCAAAAATAACGTAGGGACGTGACTCGTAAGAAATATTATTGGCGAAATTACTTCCAAAGTCATCCTGCGAGTTTCCGTAACATAAAAGAGAAAATTATATATTTTAAGTATCGTACAAACCACGAGCGTATATGAGAAGAAAATTAAATAAATAACTTAAACTAAAAATAGGTAGTAGTGACTAGTGGTACGTCACTTTATGTACACCTAAAAATAAAAAATCTTGCTCTTAATAATCAGGAGCTGCATCAGAATCAGTATGAATAAGGTTTTTCTTTAGTATATACTAAATTACAATTTATTTTTTTGCAGTTTCTATCAAATGTGTTTTGTGTAATATACCGATGAACGCTTAAATTCGTCGTTTCAATAGACAGGCACAGGCAATGTCATATTCCAGTATGTCAAAACTTAAAATCTCAATGACAGTTTGTCTTGTGACTGGGACTTGGGAGTGGAATTGGGTAAAAGTTAAAAGATATGTCACCAATTTTGTATTGATTTCTGTAATTTTGATTCAGTAGTACTATTTCGGTCTTGCTAACTAGCGATTCGTTTGTGGTAGATACTTTAGTGTTTCTATTAAGTTCATGAGATTTTATCAGCCTTGTGGTTGTATATTTTATTTCTTTTCTTTTTATTTAACATATAATGATTGAAGGGAAAGCAAATGTAAGTATATAACACTAATAGGTTATCCCTTAACGTGATGATACCTTGATGCCTTCTCTAAATTATTTTATTTTCAGGAACTACCAGACTTCCAGGTCTTCCAGACAGTAATAAAATACTGCTTGTTTATTATTGTCGTTCCTGTTTTATCTTTCTTCTCGGCAAAGACGATACTCTTTGATGGAATATTACGCTTAGAGCCGATTACTAGTAGCGTTTATTCAGCTGTTGTTGCTGTGATTGTTTTACACGTTACATTAGGTCTTTACATATACAGAGCCTATACTGAAGCTGAAAAGCCAGAAAAGCCTGTTAAAAAAGATTAATGAATTCTATTTAATTTCCATTTTAATCTTTATTGCCTCTAAATCAAAATGGACAGCCTTTACATGAAAGGAGAATTATTACAACTGCATACAAAAGACTCAGAAATTATTGAGGGAAGATTTTACAGCATAACAAATGATAAATCTAAAATATCTCTCTACAATGTTAAGGAACTTCCAAATGATGACAAAAGTGAATCAGTATTTCACTATTATGATTCTGAGGTGCGAGAAATTGTAAAGCTTCAAGAATCTGATGAAGTAACTATTTTAAAAATATCAGAAAAAGAATGTGAAGAAATTTTAATGGCATCTAAAAAGTACATTTATATAAATCAAGTCGATAGCACTTTCCATAGCGCATTAGAGATACTAAATCAGTACAGTTACATTGGCTTGAGCACAGATGGTGCTCATATGGGGCGGAAATGTAAAATGCCTTTCTTGGTTCTATCAACTCCCAAACAGATTTTTATTTTTGACATTCATGTTATGCAGTACCACGCTTTTGAAGCGGGCTTAAAGAAACTTCTTGAAGATGAAACTATAAAAAAGATAGTTCATGATTGTAGAAAACTTGCAGATTGTTTATATCACAAACATAATATTAAGATAAAGTCGGTTTTTGACACACAGGTTAGTATTACTAGTCCACCTACTGTTATATTATTTATCTATTAAATTTATTACCTTTTCACAAAAATTATTTTGCAGGTTGGTGATCTTATTATTACAAAAAATAAAGTGGGCCATTTGGCAGGAAATGTAAAAACATTAGCACAATGTCTTGTAACATATCTGGGGCTTGCAAATGTGGTGGACGAAAAGGTAAAATCTTTCTAAAAGTTAGTGCCACTTTTGGCTCAATTCTTGATTTTACAACTCCCTTGTTTCTATAAAAAGTCATGGCTATTGGTAGCCAAGAGTCTTTATTATTAAAATAAGTAAGTCAATTTAAAATTATTAGGAATTAACTATTAAATTTGATTAAATATGGTAAAATATCATTTTGATTGGTTGAATTCAAATAAACATAGAAAGGTTTACCACAATTAGGTCATACTTTGCAAAAAGGCAGTCTTTAGACAACTTAAGATCCTTTTATTATATTTACTTTTAGCTGGATATAGTACAGTGTACTGAAAGACCTCTACCATTAAATATAAAAGAAAGTCTCGCTAAGAACATTGCTTTCTTGCACCGTTTATCAGAAGTTATCAATGATGAAATGCAACTACCATTTTTACGAGGAGTTGAATTTTTCATCAACAATCTGAGGTCATGTGATGATTTCAAAGCCTGGGAGCAGTGTGGAAAATACAACCAGATACCAAAGGATTTTATGAGTGCAATAGAGTATTAACATTCCAGCAAGTAATAAATTGTAGAAGTAGGATTTTATTTTATTTTTTCATTTTACCTGGGTTTTTTTTACACAATTATTTTAATGAATACAAATTAATACTCTCACATTTTAAGGTGATCTTGGAGTATTTAAAATTTTAATGGCATTTTGTGGTGTGGTATCTTAATAGTTTTCATTAAGAGCTCTTCTTTATGACATGTTTACAGAATATACTTTCCTTGCAAATTATATTTATAGATTTTAATGGCTATATAAAAGAAATGTTGGCTATCTGTGATTGATGTGTCTAAAGCTTATGGCTAAACAGTATTGTCAATAAATATGGAAGTTATTTTTTTAACTGTATCTTATAGTATATATTTTAGGATGCAAATTAATATCATTAATATAAGATTATATGCTTTTCTTATAAGTCTAAAATGTATTAAATGCCTTGAATAATACTAAATGATACCAACCTATTTGCATTAAGATTTTACCCTCTTTTACAGTCTATAATAGGTCCTGAAAGAAAATACCAATGGTATTGTTAATCCTATATTTTAAATATTTGATGCAAATGGGTCGCTCTCATGGCTTCTGCTACTATGGTATTAAAACTAAGTAACTTCTAGACTAATCAAGAGTATAAGAATGCACTTATATGTTGTGTAATGTTAGTCAGGTATCATTTTAATCTTTCAAAGTAGGTACAACTATATTGGTTAAGGTTTACAATTCAATACCTCGATTCTGAGGTAGGGAGGGTGGAGGGTATACTTAACACCCCCATCCAATTTCAAGTACTAGAAACAGTTATTTCAATAAAAAAATTAAAAAAAAACAAAACTTCCATTAACCGGGCCCATCGTCCTCAAAGTCATCCACATAAGCCGGTCGTTTACCAAGCAAAATTCACCAAGTTTAAAAAAAAATTCAAATAAAATCAAAATTCACGAGAAAACAAAAGAAATGTAAAAAGTAACGGCTTTTTAACGAATAATCCGCACTGTAACACTAACACACTGTTCTGGCGGATCGTATAAAAAATTATAATATTGCACAAAATATCTAAAAAAATTTTTAATAAGTTTAAATTAACAACTCAAGTTTAAATTACTCAAATCTCACCTAGGTTTTCGAATCAAGGTCCCCGAGACTCATACATACTCAGTATAATCAAATTCAAGGTATTGAATTATAAACCCAACCTCTTCTGTGCACAAACAAATGTTTGCCGCCATAAACTTGGCATATATATTGTAGTTCTATATCAAGCATGACTAAAAATGAAGTAGGCAAAAATATACAGGTGTGAAGATAAATTTTAAATTTATAAGTTATATGATAAAATAAAGTATTCTTATGCGCAAACATAAATTGCTTACAAGCTATAAAATTTATATAAATTAAATTAGACAATTGTTTTAAGAGCTTTATAAACTTTGTGAACGCTTCAATAAAATGTCTGCTTTAAAGGGTGTTTTACTAATAACACAATAGATTGAAGAAAATATATATTGAATGATAAATTTACACTTTGCTTAGAAATAGATTTGGATAGAAAGCTAATCCTTCAATAGATTCATCTCTGCAGGCTAGTCCAAGTCGTTCTGTAGTAAAAAGACGTTCACGAGCAAGAAGGACGGATACGTTTGCGATTTGAGATAGTTTTATTGGAGTCAGCGAGCCGTTTTCTTCAATCTGTAAAATACAGTATTATAAGTAAGTTCTTATACTTTGAAATTATTTCTGCGAACCATTCATAGTAAGGTTGGCACAATATATTATGTTCTTACTCGCATTAAATATATGGCTAAACTATATGCTACAATTATTCAAAGCAAATGTATTGCAAATTCCCCTCCCCTTTCAAAAAAGAAAAAGTCTTATAGGACATAAACCACAAACGTTTTAATTTTTTGTAGGAATCCTCAAAAATGCATTTCGTTTTCAAGCAAAGACAATTTGTGGGTAATATGTGTAAAATAATAAATAATTACTGTTGACGTAGTCACCAAATAAGAAAATCAAAAACACTCCCTGCCCCTATAATGCTTACGTGATACTTAAACGGCCCCTTGGCCACAATTAGTCTGTTGTTGTCCATTAATAATGATAAACACTAGAAATGGTGTAGTGTCTTCTATCCTACATATTCAATAGTTATTAAATCTCTTGTCTCATTTATTTATTTTAAATAAATTAAAAAATTGACCATCACGAGCGTTACTCCGACTATAAATATACAGGGCGTCCCAAAGTTATAGGATATGAAGGGAAATTACTTTAAATATCGTAGATAGGGTATTTTATTGAAGGAAGACTATGATATTTTTAAAAGTTAGTAATTCTGCATTCAAAGATTTTCTAAAAATTTGTTGCCCCGTGTAAGAATCGAACCGACGCACGTAAATGTAAAAAAAATAAAACATGACGGTTTTACATAAAGTAAAACCAATATTATGTACCTACCGAGAAGGAAAACATACTGTATTGTTCCTACATCTTCCTGGTGAAGACTCTATGACTGTGGAAATGATAACGTCCTAGCTGGTAAAGATAAGCATAAAGTTGAGGCGATTACAGCGCCAACTATTGTATTTAAGAGGAACTATTTCACTCGGTATGTATCGCACTTCATGGCTAAGTATAATATGTAAGTGGTTATAAATTAATTAATTAATTCCCTTCTGTAAAAGTTGCCCTTTCTTGTTCCTACAAGACTCGTAATCGTGCTTTGTTTGTGTTCCTTACATCAACACTAAATATGCAAAAATCTCAGTTGTGTATCGCGCAGCCCGGACATACAATGACCACTATTAAAGCCTTGACTTGTTTAGGCTATCGCGGAATGTGATTAAAAAGTGTATTAAGAATATCCATAGCGCAAAATCACCTACATCATGAGCACACCCCACATACACACCATCATGTACATACCCACACTTTTACACCATCACACAACACAACCAAATTAGGCTTAGTTAAATAAATTAAATCACAATTAGTTAAAGTATTGAATACTTTATGTTTGTTTGTTCCCTTTTGTAAATCTTTGAAGCTTTTTGTAGTGTTTGTAATTATATATAATTTATGTTAGCTGTAGGATTACAAAATAAATAAATATTAAATCACTACATTATTCCCTGTAAAGAACGCACTTATACAACGATTTTAAATAACATAAATCAAAACAAAATGTCTGTTCCTTAAAATTTTTTGTTAAAATTTCAAGCTTCAGAGCTAGCACGATGTGCAGACATAGTTTTAATATATATTTTTTAAGAAATATAAAATATACCAATTGACTAGTAGTTTTGGCAACTTCTTCATCTCTATGGCTATTCAGCTGCAGCACGCACGCACCACTCGGAAATTTGCGAAGGGACATTGGGGCATCGATAGTAGGTAGCAATCTGAAAATGTCATCGAAATGTATTTACGAATTTGATAGAAACAATTTCAGTAATTCCGTCTCTCTCTCCTTGTTAACGTCAGCTTGGATAGCAGTTTACAAAAACTCGGCATTAAAATGAAGATTGCTATTGAGTTGTAGGGAATCATCTTTTAAAGGCATTTCTGTAGTAAATATATAAAAATTCCATACTTGCAACCATTTAATAAATCTTCAGGCGATATAAGCTCTAGACCTCTTGCCCTGTTTACTCTGCACCATACATCAGCCAATGACATGATGCCTCCAGAATCCTGAAAATTATTTATTACAAGACAAACAGGAAATGAGAGGCTAACCCTATGTAAATTTTGGATTCTTCACTGGGATTTACACAGAGGTACATACAATAATAATTACTATACAATTAAACCATGAGCAGTATTGGCCTAGTGGCAGCTTGCGACTCTCATACCTAAGATCGCGAAAAAAAAATTTTTAAATTGCAAAGTTAAGTAAATTAATCAATCCGCCCAAAGGTTACACGCACACACGTTTTTTTATTCATATAAAAAATCAAAGGAAACATTAGATGAAAATACAAAAATAAACACCAAATAAAACACATGTATCTGCAAAGTATTTAAGCTTATCAACTGTTCATTATAATTAAGTTTACACACTAACCCACCCATTCTAATAATGAAAATGCTAGGAAATATAAAATATTTCAGTCAAATTAAAACATTACATATTTATTAAAGTCTTTTGTCTAAGACTCAAGCTACATATTAAGTTACTTACCATTAGAACTGCAACCATCATATCAGAAATTTGTTGTGCAAGTCCCATGTAGTAATCTGAATCTGATCTAAATGCATCCCTTGTAACAGGATCATCTATACCAAGACTCATTAGATACGACTTAAATCTTACTGTGTCGTCTTCTGATATATCACCTTGTTTCTCCTGTAATTTTAAGCATTTATATATAAGTAATTCTTTTATTGCTAAAGTACAGACATATTAAATTATAATAAAACAACATAATACTAAGTTCAGGCATAGGCAGATACAAATTAAAATATTAAAAACGTAATAATTCTTTATAAAGGGTTACCTTACCCTTATTTTAGTAGATATTGTTTTAGAAATGGAGACCATGTCCTTAGCCTTTTCCATAAGTTTTGTTAAATCTTTAAATGCCACTGTGATACTCTCATCCGTGGCTTTCTGCTGTTCTTCAATGCTTCTTTCAATCCCAACAATTCCAGAACGAATTTTGGTACCAATAGGAGCTATTGATGACCGTGGGCTCATAGTGGGGCTGCTGAATGCATTTGTTTCTAGAGGTTGTCTTTCCCATAGTTTATTAGCAACAGCTTCACTCAAAGCTTTATAAAAAGCAGGGTCAATGCCATCTTTGAATGAGAGTTTAATGAAATGGTAAGTACTGATTACTGCAGGTCCAGGTCTTTTGCCTGAAGGAAGAATAAAGCTAATTAAGAGCTATGTTTAATAGTGAATATACTACTGGGCTATGTATAAAGAGATTAATTGATTACCAGGTAGTGCAGGTCCCAGATGCATTATAATACGTTTAGGCCCTCCTAAACCAAAAACACCTCCATTCTCTTCTTCCAAACAAAATACATAATATAAATATAGAGATAAACATATAAGTCCTTTGGGTATATCTCCTGGTTTTCCCCAGAGGAGTCTATGGGAAGTGAGAACGACTTCACCATCAACGTATTGAGTCTAAAATGTAAGATCAAATTAGAAATACTTATAAATTAATTATTAGATAGTTATATCAATAACTTCATTATAATGTTTATGTTTAATATAGTTGTAGGTTTAAATAGTAATCTAAATCTCATAGATAACTGTAGGTTTAACTTCTACAATTATAAGTTTAATGTGTCAATTCTTAAGTATAATTTTAAGTAGGTTTACAAAACATAATACCTTATCATCACCATCATACAATTTTACATTTTTATCGCGTTTGATATAGTTTTCTCCTTCACATAATCTTGCTTCCATATACTCAAATCTATCCATTTTGCAAAAACCTCATATGTGGGTGTAGTAGTCTAAACCAATATTATAATGGTGATTAATTATTCGTTTTATATAATATTATTTTGAGGATTCCTCAATTATTCATCATCAATTTACACGAAAACGTTAAATCATTATTTACTCACGTTATGGATATTTTAAATTAAAAGATAAGTTCATTGAAAGACAACATTTATTTCGAAAATCATCTTTGGATGTTAATTTTATGATCATCTTAAAGCGTTAATATTTACGCTCATTTTACTTACTTTTTTATATTTTAATATATTATAGTTTCAATAAATTTCTGTTTTATGGGATATCGGTTTAAAAAGTAAACACAGTCATCCGTCATCTGTCACATAGAGAGTCGAAAACTAAATTTGTATGAAAATGACAGCTAGTAGTTGGTACCAATTGTCGACACTAGCTGTCATTTTCATACAAATTTAGTTTTCGACTTTCTACATACACTACTGTTAAGCTGTCTTGACTAGACCCCATGGTACACTACAGAAAGTCTACATACACTACTGTTAAGCCGCCTTGACTAGACATCCAGGGTACTAAGACCACAGATTAAGTGGAGGTAAAATAGAGTCGTAATATGTAATTATACTGTATACACAATAGGGGGTCTAGTCAAGACGGCTTAACAGTAGTGTATGTAGAAAGTCGAAAACTAAATTTGCATGAAACTGACAGCTAGTGTCGACAGTTTATTTATTTATTTATTATTTTTCCAGTAAAATTTTCCTATCTTAACAGTTACAACTAATGCGATAGAATTCCATTATATTACCCACACCAACTAACCTACATACAAACATTAAAAAATTAAACTTAAATTCCTAAATCTTATAACTAACAATATAGCAAGCAACTCTTGTGAACTCAGCCAGCGTACAAACAAATAGGTCCACCTCAATGGAAATTTTGTTAATGATCTGTATTGCTCGCGTGAGTGGCGCTTTGCTAACCAAGTTGGAATGTGCGCGCGGTACATCCAAAAGCTTAGACGTAAGCCTCAGGTTTCTACTTGGTACCCGTAGACCCAGATTCCGGATTATGCACCCGACCCGTAAGTATTTTAAATATATAAACTGTCACAGCTAACTCTCTTCTGAGGCATAGCTGGTCGTACCCCACCATACCCAGAACAAACAGGGTCGGGTACATAAGCGGATACAAGGGATACACTCCATACAGCCTCTTGTAGAAGTAGCGAGTGAATTTATTTTGTACTCGCTCTAACATGAAACAACAAAACAAAACAAAACAAAATTTATTTATTCATGTAGGTAACAATGTACACTTATGAACGTCAAAAAATTTAAAAATTGTGAATTTACATTTACTGCCAGTTCTCAAATCAAGGGCGTAGAACGGAAGAGAAGAACTGGCAATAAACTCTCCGCCACTCTTTTTAATCGCCAAGTTTTTTTTTTACACAATGCTTGTAAGGAGCTGCGACCACTACACCATGTTCCATATGACATATTGAGTAATAAAGAATAAAAAAACAAATTAAAAACAAAGATTTGTCCTCTATCAGCAGGAGGCATGGTGAAATAGGAGCACGCACTTACACACTCGTGAGAACAACACGCAAATACGTAGTATAAACAACTAATATCACCGCATACACGAATTCAAGTACGACCAGTCACCACAAGTAGCACCCGTTCACGAGTATGACGCATGGCCAGCCATCGGCCCCCTCGCCATTTTTAGGGAGAGAGACAACCCGACGCATGGACGCCGCCACAAGCAATAACATTTGAGTGAGCATGACGATCCTTGAAATGTGCACTTGGCTACACAAGAAAATAGTAATAATACTAATTATACTGAAATAATTTGATACCACATGAATCACGGTTTGTTCCCACTTTACATTAAAAAAAAGTCGTAGATGTCGACGATCGCCCCATAGTCTGAAAATGCAGCCGAGAGATTCTGTCGCGTTACCTATTTATACTGAAGCAATTCATATCCAAGCACTATGATCGTTTAAGTATTCATTTATATTATAATAGGCCTTAGCAAGCAGTTTTACTTTAATGTACGATTTAAATTTATTTATTGACAATATTTGTATCTCACTAGGGATTTTGTTGAAAAAACGTATGCAATTGCCTTGGAAAGAATTACTCGTTTTATGCAGCCTCGTGGTTGGTGCGCTAATTTTGTCTTTATTACGAGTACTATAATTATGGAAGCTACTATTCTTTTTAAAGATATCTATATTTTTCCGCACATACAAAATATTCTCATAAATGTATTGACTTGCCAAAGTTAAAATATTTAATTCCTTAAACTTATTTCGGACTGACTCCCGTGGGGACAACCCACAGATCGCTCTTATAGCCCGTTTTTGCACTACAAATATCGAATTAATGTCAGCGGCATTACCCCACAAAATAACACCATATGACATGATACTATGAAAATAGCTGAAATAAACGAGCTTTGCTGTATTCTCATCCGTAAGATCGCGTATCTTTTTCACTGCGAACGCTGCAGAACTTAGCCTATTCGAAAGACCTTCTATGTGTTGGCCCCACTGGAGTTTACTATCTAAAGTAATTCCCAAGAACACCGCACTATCAACAAAGTCTATTTCCTCGTCTTTAATTATTATTTGAGAATGACTACTTTTTACATTTGTAGTTTCAAATTTAATACATTTTGTCTTCTTCTCGTTTAACTTAAGATTATTTGTACTAAACCAGTGAACCACACTGGAGATGGCACTGTTTACATTCTCAAGTGATGGATTTCGTCGTTTCACTTTAAATAAAAGCGAAGTGTCATCAGCAAACAGTACTATCTCGTGAAGCTCCTTTACAAGAAATGGTAGGTCATTTATATAGACGAGGAATAAGAAGGGACCAAGCATGGAGCCCTGCGGTACGCCCATAGTAACAGACGATCCCTGTGATATAGCTCCATTTACATTTACCTTCTGAATTCTACCGCTCAGGTATGATTCCATAATATTTAGCGCTTTTTCGCCAATGCCATAGTGTTGAAGTTTTTTGATAAGGATTTCGTGATGGACACAGTCAAATGCCTTTGATAAATCGCAAAAAACTCCAATGACATCATGAGAATTTTCCCAAGCATTTAAAATTTCGGAAATTAATTTAACGCCAGCATCGGCTGTAGAGCGACCTCTTGTAAAACCATACTGCTGGCTATGCATAAGTTTATTATTATTAAAATGTATCAGTAATTGATCTAGAATTATTTTCTCAAAAATTTTACTCAATGCAGGCAGCACAGATATGGGTCTAAAATTTGTGGGGTCAGAAGTGCTGCCCGTTTTGAATAACGGTGTGATTTTACTAAACTTCATCTGGTCTGGAAAGACTCCACAATCTATACATTCATTAAATATTATAGCCAACTCTGAACTGATAGCATCGATTACTGATTGTACAATGAAAACAGATACACCCCAAAGATCTTTAGTTTTTTTAATTTTTAGCTGTTTAAATGTTTTTATAATATCATTGCAGCTAATGCGGCTAAATATAAACTCACGATTGCATACAGGAACATTCTGTTGCAATAATAAAAGGGCGGCTGATGGCGAAGAATTTAGAACGCTGGTTGTATTTAGTGGAATATTAGTAAAAAACTCTTCAAATGCAGAGGCTACTTCGAGGTCGGAACTAATTACTTTACCGTTTATGTTCATCTTATATTCAGAATCTTTTCTGGAGGTTCTTCCAGTCTCCTCGTTTGTAATTTTCCAAGTAGCCTTTATCTTATCAGTGCTGTTGTTTATTTTATTACTTAAGTGTTTTGCCTTAGCGATTTTACACTCTTGCCTAAATTTTTTTGAAAATGTCCTAACATGAGTTTTAAATTCTTCACTGTCATTATACTGTTTTTCATCATACAATTCATACAATTTTAGCCTTTTTTTGTGTAGTTCCGGAGGTGCCCAGTCACAAAAGGTAGGTTTCTCCGAGACCAAAAAAGTCTTTGGAGTGAACACATTTTTGAATTCATCAATAAATGATTCAAAGAATGTGTTATATAAATTATTAGGGCATTGGTTACTACGCAAAAATGGCGTATTAAATATAATTTTTTTTCTAAATTTGTCTAACCGATCATATGTTACAGGAATTGTGCATATTGTCTTTTTTGGATCTTTACATTTAAGTATATTTTGAAATTCAAACAATTGACCAGAGTGGTCAGATGTAAGTTTGTTGATAATACAGGTGTTGAGAGGAACTATATTACTATAGATATTGTCAATACATGTTGCCGTGGTGGCTGTTACCCTAGTAGGTACAATAAAATTATTAATTAAATTATATGATTTAAACAGATTAAGCATACGTTTACTTGAATTACAGTTGTCAAGCAAATTTACATTAAAGTCTCCACTAACGACCAACTTTTTCTTGGATTTTTGCAATTTGTACAGAACTTGCTCTAATATTTTTTCTAAACTATCATATTGAGCTGAAGGAGGGCTATACAAACTAACAATGATAAATTGCTCCAGCTCCACACAAGATACTTCAATAAGGCGTTCCACAGAGAGGCTCACTATGTCCTTCCTTTCTTTAAATTTTAATTTTTTATGAAGCAATATTAATGAGCCACCGCGTATTGCATTTCCTTTGCAGAACGAACTACCAATCTGATGATTGCAAAAATTGAACATAAGTTCACATGTCTTTAACCAGTGTTCTGAAATACACAATATGTCAATATTTTCACTGCTCAAAAACAACTCAATTTCTAGTAATTTACTTTTCATGCCTTGTATATTTTGGTGAACCAGATTGATAGTTTTATTATTATTATTCTTAAATTTACTTATCTTACTGACTAATTCTTTGCCAGAGAGACTCTCTGTTGTCTTAGTAACTAATTTAAATTATAAATACTATGTCTTGGAATATCTTCCAAGGTCTTACTAACTAAAACCTGCTCAATAGAAGCAGGTTGTCGAGCCAAATTCTTGGCTGTTATAAACAATAAATATGATAGCGAATCAGCTATCTGTCTTTTCAAATACGTAGGTAGATTATATCTATCCTTTGTCAAAAAGTAATTATTACAACTTATGTACCTATTGGTATCAATTAGTGTAAAGTTTTTATTATACATAGCAAATGTATGCATTGTCTGATTTAAAATATGTCCTACATTATTTTCTTGTTGAGTGACGTTTTTTGAATGATGTTTTTTGATGAGACTGTATTTAGCCTCATATGGGGCCCACACCATTGCGTTGCACTCCAAGTGGCTTCTAACTAGCGCGTTGTACAAGATTTTGATCGCACCGATGTTCTCGAAACCACAAGCTGTTCTTAGTAGTTGGTACCAACTACTAGCTGTCATTTTCATACAAATTTAGTTTTCGATTTTCTACATACACTACTGTTACGCTATCTTGACTAGACCCCTAGGGATGTTGAAATCCAAATTCTATTAAATGTCAACTGTAAAGTTTTTAAATTTGATTGATTGCTTCTTGATTTATAACACGAACGACGTCTGTAGTAAAACTAGATAAAACAAATTTAAAGTAAAAGTGACCGTAAGGAAACGGTGAATAAAAAATAAAAGATTCTGTGACAGTTCACAGTGTGAAAAGTTAGAGGTTAGGAAATAAATATATAAGAACATCGTAATTTTAAACATTACAAATATTTATACTTTACTGTAACAAGCACTTTATTTTTTTGTCCATCAATAAGTTACAGTTTTTTTGAAGGCTAATCTCAGAATGAAAGGGATTGCAAAATAAACACTGTTAACCAAAAGATTAGATTCCTAAGAACATCCATTCACTTCAGTGCTTAGTGGTTACGTTGCATTTTATCGCAAAAATTACGTTTGTTTGATTATTTAGCAAAAAAGCAATGGCAGAGTCGCAAAATTTATTATTACTCCAAATCAAAGAGCAAGGTGATCTCGTTAGAAAGTTAAAAGCGGCGAAAGAATCTAATGATAAGGTAAGATTTAAATATAAGTTAACTCTTCGAAGGATTGCATCAGTTAATTTTGCCATTGTCTTTCATGTTGTAGGGTATGATGATTAACAAAAAAAACCAAGATCTTGGTCAGATTGACAAACATCTATCTCAATACAGTTATATTTGTGGTTACTTGCCTAGTAAATATGATTTAGACCTACTAAAGAGTATAAATTTTGATGTAGATTTCTATAAATATGTGTATATTAAGAGATGGTGGTACCATATGAGGAGTTTCAGTGACTCTGAAAGAGCTTTGTTACCTGACAGTATACCAACAAGAGATGTTATTGATCTACTAAAACAATACCATTCAGTTAATTATGATTATCAGGTCTGTCTTTTAACATGACACTTTAGTTATGCACTGTAAAAAATTTGTCAAGCAAGTTATTAAGGCATGCTATGTCTTTGTATGTTGAGTTGGTGACTCCCCTTATGGTTTTTTCGTTATCACTGTCACTGTTAATCATAATTGTTTTAGTAACTATTTTTGTATTTTTTTCCGGTAATTGAAAACATCAGTGGTGACGAGGAATCATATTGGTGTAGTATTTGAGAGTATTTAGAGAAGCATGTTTCATCAAGTGGTTAGATTTGTTAATTATAATGCAACATTCTTATTGTTGCATAAATCAGCTTTTAGCCACAATTTCACAAAAACAATTGCAACAACTTCTAATTCCAAGGTATTGAACTTTATAGAGAAAGCTAAGCTGTTGATGTCCATAGTGATTAGAATAGCTTTTAAGTTAATATAGCTGAAAATATTCTTATTTAATTTAGAAATGTAATAAATTTATCTTATATTTAATAATATTATTTGTAGATACAAGAAGAGGTATCAAAATTATTAGGTTTAAAAGCACAACTTAACAATGAAGATGCTGCACCTCAAAAGTTTACCCTTAAGACTCCAAAAGGCACCAGGGATTACAATTCCCAACAGATGTCTATAAGGAACAATGTTTTGCAGAAAATTACTACCATATTTAAAAAACATGGAGCAGAGTGTATTGATACACCTGTTTTTGAACTCAAGGTACTGCAATGAATTATAACAATAAATAAAAGGACATTGGAAATAAGTATAATGTTTCAAATGTAATAACTAAGAACAAATGTGTGGTTTGCATTTTGTTTTTTTTTTTTAATTAAGACACTAGATAACATTTATATTTATACAATATGTAATTGTCTTTTGTGTAGAAGTTAAAAATTAACAAACTTTCTTTAAAGGTTTTCATACTTCTATTCTATAAGTATGGATCATTGTTCAATTATATTTTTATTTCAGGAAGTATTAACAGGAAAATATGGTGAAGACTCTAAATTAATTTATGACTTAAAAGATCAAGGTGGAGAGATATTGTCTTTAAGATATGATCTTACAGTTCCCTTAGCTCGTTACTTAGCAATGAATAAAATAACAACACTTAAAAGATATCACATTGCCAAGGTGTATAGAAGAGATAATCCAGCCATGACAAGAGGGAGATATAGGGAGTTCTACCAATGTGTATGTATAACATATTTCAATTTAGCCTATATAATTTTGAGAGTCATAGTTAAAATTAAGAATAAATTTGTTTATTGTAGTATTAATAGACTAGCCTAGATTTATTTATCCTATTTCTTTGTAACCGTTATTGGTAATGGGATACGCACATTATAGTATTTGTTTCATTAATTATTTCTTGGCCGTTAAACTTAAATTAAATTGCAAGAATTTGAATTAATTTACATTCTGTTCCTGTTGCATTTAAAGCGTTCAAGTATTGCGCCACGCAATTTTTGGAGATTCTTAATCCCCCCCATGTAACGCGCCGTTACGTTCTTCGTTTTCTTCGTAAAACGTTTCGTTATCACCCAGGTACTTATTACTCCTTAAAGTTGCCATTTATGGGGTGTAAAGTATCGGAAAGTCGAGAATTATATTAACAATAACGCATAATTCAATCCCTGCCCACATCGTAAGTTTTTATACCACCACCCCCTCCCCAAATTCGTTACGTAATACTTGAATGCTCCCTTAGTTGCAAATCCATTTTATATGCAATAAACTTGTGTAAAAATATTTAATGTGAGTAGGTATAATAAATAAATGTAAAATATAGTCAATTATAAACTGCTTTCTGCCAAACATAGGCATATATAGAAAACTAAAATATAAGGGTTATTATATTATTAAGGTTAATAATAATACATTAATATCCGTCAAAACTGGTGTTTAAGTTTGCGTGATGATTATCATAAAAACACAAATGCCTCGATTCTTATCATTTATCTTGGATAGGATTACAATTGAATCAAAATACGCGTTACTCAATATTTAACTGTATAACATGTTTATAAAGTTCATATTAATTAATAATGATAGTTCAAAGGTTTATGAATCGGTATATTTGTAGGTGTATCGGTTATTAATAGCATGCAAGTTTATCTATTATAGGCATTATCAGCTTAGCTATAGAGATTAAATTCCTTAACAATGTAAAGATTTTTTCGTCCTAAAGTGCGTGAATCAGATTTGAGTTTATCAATAGATGCAATTATTACAAGGTGTAATGGAGCCTGTTTATGATGTTACGGCCAATTAACATATAAATAAAATGGGGCTATTCCGGCTTTAATTATTATGTATAATTGTTTCAAATTACATAATGGTCCACACGATAAATATCATAGGTTGCGTTTGTGGAACATATTTTTTACGTAAAAGACAAAGATCATCATATCTTTGTAAAACTAAAGAAAACGTTCGGTTTTCTTCACTTTATCACTATGTATGTATCAAATATTTTCTTATGCAACTTGTTGCTTACATTACAGTTAGTTATTAGAACACTAGGAACAAAGAAAAAAGCAGTTTAAGGTCAGAGAATTGTCGATCTGTGACCTCGATCTAGATACATTAGACAGCCTCTCACTACGCGATTTCTAAGTACACGTTCAAATTTTATATTGCTAATAGAACAAGTATTTGGTAATTTTTTTGTATTTTTAATTTAATTCTAGACAATTACTCTAAGATCTAACTCCGTCTAGTGCTATATAAATCATAAAAATTAACACATTACTCTATGGGCAAGATTCAGAGTCGAAACTTTATGACAGAATCTAGTATTTCATAATGCGTCCATACATAGCGCTAAGTTAAAAAAAAAGTAATTTATTTTTTAAGGATTTCGACATCGCTGGCCAGTACGATCCAATGATTCCTGACGCGGAATGTCTTAAAGTGGTCACGGAAATCCTAGACGTCCTTGACATTGGCAAATACATACTGAAGGTGAACCACAGACGTTTGTTGGACGGAATGTTTGAGGCGTGCGGCGTCCCCGCAGACAAGTTCCGCTCAACTTGCTCCACTATAGACAAGCTCGATAAGGTATGCCTTATGTAACATACATTCTGGTTTTAAAATGTCCACTGTCAGTTGAATTTTTTTTTATCATAAGTTCCACTTCAGTTTTAGGAAGTAAATGTATAAGTTATGTATGTTAACACACTTGATCTAAGAATGCCTTTAAATTTCCTTCTATTAATCAGGGGAACGGGGAACATAAAATTGTAAATGACAACAATACTGGGTTATAATATATGACGGTTGAAATAGCAAATTCAGTTAGAGTTAAACATGATTTTACAAAGAATGTATTTTCTATATTAGATTAATAATAGGTGGGTAACTATAACTAAGTTTCCTCATTAAAGAGCTATTTGAATAAGAAATACATGGTGATGTTTTATGTAATCAATGAAAGTTACAATGTCATTGCGTATTGAGTCAAGTGAAATCAAGTGTAACCAGTTTCTTGGAGGTGTGGATCGAGAAATGTTAATCAATATGGAACAGTATAATTAGTATTACACCTGGAATCAACTAACAAGTTAACTTTGACCTTACCTTTTAACCAAATTAATTTATATATTATAGTTATTATTTTTTAACAATATAAACATAAACTAAAAAAGCGGTAACAAATTAATGTATTTACTAATATTACTTATTTATTATTATGTATTATGTATTATTATGTATTTATTAATGTATTTACTATGTATATAAATAGGCATGCAAATAATATTTATAACTAACGTTAGGTTATATAACTGGAGAAATAAGTCGACAGTTGATACATACTTTGTGTTTCAATACGACAGTGACATGATCTCAGCTTAAAATATTTAAATATATGTTGCCAATTAATTGTTATCATCATATTTTCTCTTTACATTATTTTTTAGACGATAATCAATTCCGTATTATGGCAACGCCATCTATCGAGACCTTTGAACGATTTTATCACCATAATTCCAGTTACCGTGGGCGGAGGTGAGAACTGAAATGATAAACGAAAAAGGCGTGACCCCCGAAGCTGCAGACAAAATTGGGGAATACGTACAACTTAACGGTAGTTCGGAGTTGGCTGTCAAACTCTTGAGTGATGAAAAGCTATCGAAAAGTAAGAGTGCTGTTGAGGGACTCGAAGGAATTAAGTTGCTGTTGCACTTCTGTGAGCTGATGGGAATTAAAGATAAAATTCTCTTCGATTTGAGTCTCGCTAGAGGATTGGATTATTACACTGGAGTCATTTATGAAGCAGTTTTGACGCGTGAGTATTAATTAGTTAATCTTGGCCCATATTCAATGTGCAATAGAGAAAGGCCTGTTCTTGCCGACTTCTAAAATAGTCTAAAGCATTCGTTCGCCGATTTTGAAATGTACTCTATTCTCTTTCACTGAAATATTTTTTCTAGATTACTGCTTTTTGATTTGATTTATTTTATTTCAAAATTTTAAATATATCAGTACGAAATAAAATGATAGTGAAATGCATTGACTGTATTTAATTTTTAGAGAGCTTATAAACTTAATTACTGAAATAATTTTTCTAGATTTGACAGCTTTTTGATTTGATTTATTTTATTTCACAATTTTAAATATATCATTCATAATGTCGAAAAATTCGAATTCATAATGTAATCCACTCTACAATTATAAAAGAGATTAAAAATTTTATTACGAAAATAAGTTTTCTAGATTACTGCTATTTGATTTTAAAATTTTAAATACAAGTACGGTGAAAATGTTTCGTTGAACAACTATAACGCAATAACAGTCGATTTGATACCATGAAACGAGCTCACAAAGTAATCCTGCTAACTGTATTGTATGTAGAGGGAGGATAAAACTTGCTGAGTTTCTTGCCCGTTCTTCTCAAAACAAGACCTCCGAAGAAGAGGTAGTTTTGCGAACGGATGGCGTAGTTTTTGCTCTTTCGCGAATTTTGTAAACGTTGACATTCATAAGCATGCCTTAAGTCGCATCTAAATAAATAAATGTTGATTTGATTTGATATCTCGACCTTAACCAATGGAGTTACGGTCGAATACATATTGATGCATCTCTGCATTAGAGCCGACTTCTCTCAGCCATACGAATGCGGATGGTCAGAATTGAGAATGATATTTGTTGTCTCTCCATCACAAATAATTCCAACCTGCGAAGATCCGGCTCTGCTGTTATCTCACACTCGCTCAAAACGGGATTTTAGTTTGATCTTCTTAAAAATCTGTTTTAAATTAAAAAATGTAAATTTTCAGACCCAATAAAAATAGGAAATGAAGATCAGACAGTGGGTTCGATAGCCGGTGGTGGACGATACGATAATCTCGTTGGAATGTTTGACTCCAAGAATAAACAGGTAAGCTGTGCTCTAACAAATAATAATTATTTACTTAATTTTAAAACAATTTAAATATAGCAAAATAAATAAGGTTATTCGTTAAATTGTATTTTGTGCTATTACAGAACTGTCTACATACATAATATTATTATATTAAACTTAAATGACAAATGTTCTCATCCGTCATACATACAAAAAAATGTAAAGAAGTCAGAACAAATTGTTTATTGAAAATTCGAGTGTACTCCTCACGCAAAGGCCGGCAGCGCACCCACTAAAAATGGGTGTCTATGCGCTGGGGGCTGTACATTTTCTCGTTCGAATCTCGTTTGCCCCCCTATAATATAAAAATCTTTGTTGGACATTTTTTCTATGGAAAACAAAGTACTAACCTTCCTCTACATTTTGGAGTCGTGGTTAATTTTTCTGTGTGTTTCAGGTGCCATGCGTAGGAGTGAGTGTGGGCGTGGAGCGTATATTCTCAGTGCTCGAAGCGAAGTTGGCTGCGGGTGATATTGTCGTACGGACGACGGACATAGACGTGTACGTTGCGTCTGCGCAGAAGAACTTCCTCGACGAACGTATGAAGATCTGCGCCGAATTGTGGAATGCTGGAATAAAGGTATTTTTATAGAAATTTTAATGTTGTTGACATATTTTTTTTATTGTTTCATTTAAAAGTTAATCATGTATGCAAGTCCGCTGGACCGCTTTACTAGTCCATGAGGATCGATCCATTAGGACATGAGACAAAATCACTTTGGCATTGACATTCACGTTTTGTCACGTGACAATTTAAATATTGTTTGGGGTTAGTGGGTCACACCTGTCAAAAAGGGGTTTGGTCACAAGCCTCAGACTACTAACCTCTACCAATTTTAACCAATTTCAGTTTACTCTTATACTGCATTAAGGCCTGTATTCACTTGGATTAGTGATTAGTGCAGGTGTGTAGCGCAAGTGTCCAATTATTGTTTAGTGGTTCCGTTTAGTAAATTCAGTTGTCATATAGTTTGGCAGGCACGCTGCGTGTGAGGGGGAAGAGAGGGTGCTCGTGACGTCACGAGCACGTTCAACGAGCAATCACCTGCATTAATCAGTGGCCGTCCACACTTGTTTTCTACTAATCACTAATCAAAGAGAATACAAGATTTAGGTCCGTTACAACGCATTTCACAGCTTATGATTTTCTCTATTTTGTAATAAAATTAAATATATTTTTTATGAAATTCACATATTATGACAGAATAAAGCTGAAATCTCTTGTTTTTTTATTATTATTCGCCATCAGTATCAAGTCTAGACTATACCGCTTTATTTACGTATTTCTCTTAATATATACAAAATTTAGTGGGACAAGAAGCAGCATGCTAAACGTACTAGCGTCTCAGGCGGTCAATTTTGACACATTAATTTTTTTTAAATTAAACTTTTTTATGTCATCAAAACCAGCCAGATACATCATGGCCAAAGAGATTTTATTACATATTACATGCTAGAAAATAAGACATTCCTAGAACGAAACTTCGTTCGATTAGAAAACATTTAATTAACTTTTAACAATTATACTTAATAGCAGTATGCAGACTTTTTTAGAAACAAACACCCGCCGCACCAAATCAAACTAAACGCAACCCTATATATAACCAACCCAAAAATCGTACTTTCTTCGCCCAACGATTTTTCACCTTCCGAGGCCTTTTCATCTTCAACCACTTCATTAAAAACAAAATCACTAAAAAAAAAAAATTTTTCGAAAAATCACATTACATACATTTACTAAAAATCTCAAACAATATGTTGTTAACCTATACTTATACAGAAAATATACTTATTGTACTAAAATAGTTTAAATATAAATGTGTTATGTAGAAATAGTTAAGTAAAATAGTGTTTACGCACACAGGAAACCCTAGTCATACTTTCTTATAAAGGTTTTTCTTTCTTTCTTTAAATACATTTCGAATTGATTTTTTTTACTTAGTGTAAAATAAATTCTTAATATTTCAGACCGAGCAATCCTACAAAAAGAATCCGAAGATGCTCAACCAACTCCAGCACTGCGAAGAGAACGGAATCCCCTTTGCTGTGGTTCTTGGAGAATCAGAACTCAAGCGTGGTGTGGTTAAAATCAGGAATATTACCACTCGGGAAGAGGCTGAAGTTCCTCGAGAGAAATTGGTTGAGGAATTGGAGACCAGAATCGCAAATTTTGGTCTGAAGGAAATGAATGGATCGTCTTAAGGTACTAAGTATGTTTTAGAGCGAAATTTTCAATACAAAAATAATATGTGTTTCAATTGGTACAAATGTTTGTGTTATTCGTACTAGGCCTGAAATATCGCTAACCATGTGTTATAATTATATAAGATTTGTCGTTTTGATACGATGAAATGTGATTGTATTTTAAATACAGCGTATTGCTACACAGTTATTAACTTAAAGAACATTATTAACTCGGTATATTGATTTCATTTTCAAGTGATAAATTTGGATTTAAAAAAATCATATTGAATTGAATTGATAACAATTGGTAGATTCGCTCTAAAATATATTTCTCGTTCCTCAAAATGTGTGTACAAAAATGTATTAGTTAACATCAAGATTCCTCATTATTTATTCTAATATAAGAATTTTCTTGAAACGATTTTACGAATGTGCGTTACATTTTATAATAGATTTATTACGATTTAATTGCATTTTGTTTTATGCCACGGAAAATGTGTTTTATGATAAAGAGCCAAAGAGTCACAATCTCTTCCATACAACAGATATGTTTCAAGAAGAAATGTCAAATATGTTCATCTGACATTACTATTTATAAAATGTCAAATCTATTTGAGCAAAAATGTTTTGAGTTTAAATAGTTTCAAACAAAACTTTTCCCTTATCATACGTTCAAATATTCGTGATCTATCAACTTTTTTTGTTATTTTTATTTTGCTTCCATCTTTATACCCCAGTAGTTTGGCAAAACATTTTCGACATAATATTGAAAACGTCTTTATTAAACACATTTTCGCATTTATATGATTCACGAAATAGATCAATAAATATGGATGTAGTATGTTCCCTTGCTGTAGCTCATGATATGCTAACAGTAACTATACTATTAATAACTTACATTTTGCATATGGGTGATATAAAATTAAGTTAAATTAGCACTGCTTTTTTATACTAGACACGTAAAGCAATATTTGGGAATGAGAAGGTGTACGCGTGTACGTACAGGTTGCGTAAACGTATGAGATAATTTCATTACGATGTACGATGTTATACTATTATCGCGCGTAGATTGTGCGATATTTTCAAATGTACGAGCTTCCCTCTCTCCCGCGGATCATTCCGTCCTTGTCCCACACTTAGAAAATTCGATCTAGAATATTCCTTCATCAAAGGAGTATAACTAGTCCGGAAAACGGGTCTCCTGAAAACTAAACAACTCGAATACACATGTTCTGAAACTGCCTGAAAAAAATTAAAATATCAGCCTCCTGAAAACCAGGTTAGCGCAAATTACAAATTCTAATATGTGATTGACCCTCTCGGTCCAAAATTATATTTTAACCTGTTAAAAAGTTCTGTAACTAGTAGAAAAATCTAGAACATTACAGTCGATTAATATATCGATAATAATCCAGTGACGCAACCCTAAATGGGCCTTTGTCTGAGATTGCATTAATTTCATAGAATGTTCTCATTTCATAGACAAGTGATCAGGCTTGTCTGACAAGTCGTCGAATATTGGATTTGAGACATGTAGGTTTCCTCGCGATGCATTCTAACACGAATTAGATGCGCACGTAGTAAAAACCACTGGGCACAGCCGGGGAGCCTACGACCCTATAATAGGGACATACAATTTATATAAAGTTGCTCATTACCCTGGTGAATATAATTTTGGCGGCCCTGGCTGCCAACGATGGCTGCCTGGCCTTAGGCACTGAGCTGACTATTTTCTGAACATCGATGAATGAATTATTATTTATTTATTTCGTGATACTAGGTAGAGAAATTTAGCGTTTATACATAATTGAGTATATAAGCATTTTCAAGCAATAATTTGTTCAATAGCTTTTATATTAACTTACCCATGTAGGTTTAATAGTATGAAAGCTCTGTTTAAGCCTGAACGTAATTTATCATAATGGATGTAAGCTTTTCTGTTACCCATAGACTAGGTATTTGTATATCTGATTTTTTAATAAACATGGTTTAAAGTACTACATTTTTTTATTTTGTCTTTAGTTAATCTAATTACCGCCTCTGTGGCTGAGGGGCATGAAGCGTAAAATTTGGAGGTATTGGAGCGTAAAGTAAGCTCAAACATTTATTTTTATGTAACGAGTCAAAATTTATTATCAGTTTCACCAGTTAACATGTGATATTGTTAAAATTGGGTAATATTTCGAAAGTGTTTATTTGTCCGTAATTTCTCCGAAACTATTTAAACTATCCCTCTGAATCAGGAAATTTTGGTTAATTTTTCCAGTTCATTTAATTCCAGTTATCGTGGTGGAGCTCACATAAAATTATACTTAGTATATTTAACGAACACCATATACTGCAGGACTACATCCTCCCTCGCGAAGGGGATGTTAAGGTCCGTTCGGGGCATATGGACCTTCCGGTGGTCCTTGGGTTCGCACCCTGCTGATACAGGGCGGTACGGGGGCGGTCAGTATAGCTCTTGGTGTATTACGTAAAAAGATTTACTGCAATTGATACCCCCCACCCCATCGCTTGTCAGGAAAAGTAAGCAAAGCTCTCAAAATAGTAGGTAGTATTTTGTATCAATCCTCAAAAATGCATTTGGTTTTCAGGCATAGACAATGTGTGGGTAATATGTGTAAAAAATAAATAATTATGCCCCCTATAGTCCTTGCGTAATACTTGAACGGCCCCACAGTATATGGTGTTCTTTAAATATACTATATATAATTTTATGTAAGCTCAACCAATCAGTCTGTATAGTTCATTGATTACTGGAATGAATTACCGTTGACCTCCATGCTTACTCCTGGTACTAGTATCGGCATGTCACGGACAAAGTACGTCGTTCTTTTTGGGCACTCATTGTGCCTACCGATACTTCCTCTTATTGTCCCTAATCCACCGTGAAGTCCATAGTTAACACCAGTATAAATGTATTAACACAACGTTAGTTCTATTTACTACAGACTCGAAATATCAACAAGTAATACCGAATTACTGGAATGAAATGGTGCGACAGCTTACAAAACGAATCTATTTTGTTTTTTGTGTGTTATTTGTGGCAAAAGTCGGGGCGTCAGTGCTTAAAGATGAATCTGAAGACCATCTGAAAGAGCTGGCGCACAACGATGCTGCTGAAGTGATAAAATTAGAAAAACAAAAAGGAGAAAAGGATCATAACATTGAAAGCATTATCAATGATGACCACACTGATAAACATTCAAAAACAACTGACGATCTGAAGTATTTGACGAAGGATCACGAAACGAAAGCAGCTTCAGAAAGCGACGATTACAAAGGCTCGAACGTCAAACAGGACAAATTAGAAGATACTCAATCAAATGGTTATAAACGGGGTCATAAAAAGGGACACCATAAACAAGGATTTCAAAACTCATATCATAAGGATGAATCCTCGAATAAAAGTACGTATTTCGATGACATTACTGATGAAGGTGACCAAGCTGCTTATAAAAGTAAGGTAAACAGTTACGACAATCACGATGGAAGGAATTACAGAGGCTCCCATAACAACGGACATGAATATCTTAGAGATCATTACAGAGACGGAGGTCATAATCGCTATGGAGATGTCGGTAACAAGCGAGTAGCTCATCAGGATTATGAGAGGAAACGTTACTTGAAGGATTTGGAGGACTACAATAAGTACCGTAATGGTAGAAACTCTTACGATAGAGGTAATATACATGATCACCATGAGTATAAAGAACCACACGTGTACCACGTTCCGCATCAAGAACCGGGATGGGATTGGCAAAAATGGGACGATCGGAGGAAGTGGGAGCAACCTGCATGGGAAGAGAGTCCTGGATGGGATAGAACTGGATGGCGACAGGATGTCGGACCTGGATATCATGACAATCGAGGCTTACACGATGGTATTTACTATGGTTCAAACCCTGGATATCGATATGGAGAGTCAAGATCAAATCCCGTGGCTGAAATTCCTGAAACAATTCCGGATACTCCTGCAGACGTTCCTTCGAATGCACCAGTGGTAGCGCGTAGAAAACAGACGATAACAATATACGAGGATCCACGGTATAGTGGTAAAGAAGGGGGCCAAGTGAGGCGAGAAGAAGGTGATTACATCCAGCTAGATATAAAACCTAGTACCCGCCGATATGCCAGCTACGACGATACCTACTACAACTTGCCTGTTAGGGAAGCTCAAGCAAGTAATATAAATCGGTTAGTTTACAATAGACGATCATAGTATGAAATAATAATCTATAATAAAAAAGTGTAACATTAATTATTAGTATATGTAACTATCAATAATAAAACTATATACTGAATCTAACTACCACCGTTGCTTGCAAATTCCCTTATTTAAAATGTAACGACGCCAAATCAAAATTGAACCCCGAGGACATTATTGACACGCAGGTTAATTTAGCGATGTGTATTATTTGTATCTGCGATACTCGAATATTCAAACAATATTATTTAATCAAAAACAGTTGAAATACGTTTTTCAAATCGCTTTAAAGAAAATACGGAATAAATATTTAAATGTTTGATTGCTTGTTATGCATTTCTCACTTTGTCTCTGACAATAACACCATTCAAGTTTTACAGATTAATTCTCTTTATTATTCTCCGCTTTAATTAACGGAAGTCGTTATTGAGGCACTACCCAGGAGCCACTCGTAGATATTTTTCAGTGCTTTTATTTGTAATTTAAATTTTGCAACCCTTCGTTGTGGTTCCGCTTTAGGGGAATAAACTAATTTAAACGTTAAGCCCCAGTTAAAGTCCCTTATAATATAATGTCCATTCGATGTGTGTATCGACCGTATCGATTGTAATGTAGCAATATTTGTACTATGGTGTTTGTAATGTACAATTCATTAATCAGCTGTTATGGCCGAGTATAATTTAGCCCTGTACTTTTTAATTAGTGTCAACTTTAGTCTAAAAAAAATCCCTTGTTCGCCAATCCTCGATTATATCGGAGCTTTCAGTATTTTCAATAGAAAAATGCATGATTGATTCTAAATCGTAATTAAAATTAGTATTTAAGATATTTATATTGGTAGACAGTCTACTCACATTACCAGCCAATCTGCAATTAAAATACAGTCCTCTTATGTTACTTTGTAAAAGTAGTCGTGTTCTACTTGAAATTGCATCAAACCTTTGAAATTAAGTTTTGGGAGACGAAGACCAAATTGAAATTCATTTTTGAAAACGGAATATATTTCGACTAAAAGGAATATTTTGTGTGGTTGTAAATGAGTTTAATCCAGAAGCAACATTTCAGACGTTTATTTTAAAGTAAGATATTTTGTTTTTGTGCGACAGCTAAACGATACACACATAAGGCTATATTTAACACATTTTTGTATATTTTGATTATTTATTTCCATATGAGTTGTTAATACTAGTTAAGTATTTTTTAGAGCCCCAGTTTCAAGTAAAAGTGATAAAAAAGGGGTCTTATTTCTGTACTTAGTATTTAGTGTGATCTAGTGTTTTTTTCCATGAAAACTGTTATTACCACTAATGAGCTTGTCTCTTGATAAAGGCCTCCTCTAATGTCGCCATGTTTATCTGTTCTTCGCTATTCTGTATAACATTCTTCACGATTCAAAGCTTTTGAGATTCAGTAAAAATCTTAACGTTGGAAAAAATCATGACTTCGTAATGAGAGTGGACGGGTTCTGCGACTGCTAAACAGTTGCTGCATCTGGGAAGGAGCTGCTTCATGAGACTGACGGCCAACCTGCAGTAATGGAGAGGCACGAAAACAAGAACAACATCTTCAGCAATTTCTCTAAACGTGTCTTATACTCAAAATACAGACTGCCCACGATACAGGGAATCCTAGTGAGGGTGGTAATCCCATCTCATAACTCTTATTTATTTTTGAATACTTTAGTATCTGCAGTGAAGCTATTAAATTCAATTCCCGTCCCTATTCGCTTAGCTCCTTCACCATCGTCCTTTAAATTTCTACTAAAAAAACATTACCTAACCACATCGTATCCTTTCGTAATAACTGATATTTAATTATCGTCATGTGCACTTTTTTTTTACACGTGACCTTTTCTTGTTTTGTTTCTGTACCTGTTTTAGATTTGTCTAAATGACTATTTGTATTTACACTTCTTGCTCCTCCTATCTTATTTAATTTTGTTTTTGTCACAGTGGCTGCCTGAAAGAGATCGCTCGAAAGCGATAATGCCGCCTGTTGCCCTCCTTTTAATTTAAGTATCTCAGTGTATTATGTTTTTTTTTTTACTTAATTTTTACTCTAATCCCCTAGAATATATTATCTACTCCCCCTGCCATCGTGTCCAGGGACTTTATATATCTCACAATTTTTTTTTTCAGTGTATTATGTTTCGGTATGCATGATATGTAATAAAAATTGCCTAGGAATAGAGTTTTCGAGCTTATAATAAAACTACTATTACAACTGAGATTAATTACAAAAGTCAACCATCAAATATACAAAAACAAAGTAAATATATAATCGCTTCGTAAATTAATACCCTCATCCTCTTTTTATTAGTCTTGATAACGACTTGTCTTACACTAAAGCAATTTCAAAACGACACCCGAATAACACGCCAATAATCGTTAGTAGCGATTGGAAAACAAAACTGTGATTATAGGATATTATCTATCTGTTCCATCCTTGTTTTACCCGTTTGTGAATGTATGTGTGTCCCTTTCACGTGGATAGGGGAAGGACGACCATGACATTTCTTTAACGAACTTTCGATGTCGTATTGGGGAGGTTCTGAGACGTGTATTATAATATTAATTGGAATATATATAGATAATCAATCCCTTTACTTTTTTTAATAGAACAGGGGGCAAACGGGCAGGAGGCTCACCTGATGTTAAGTGATACCGCCGCCCATGGACACTCTCGATGCTAGAGGGCTTGCGAACTCTGTAACTTTCAATAGCTATCTGACGTTTTTGTATGCAACTTCGATGTCCGTCTCAATATCCGTGGCGCTGATGTCTCGCCCTTGCTTGAATAAAAGCTCGTTTTTGAGTTGGAAACGCTGTCAATATAGCTTTTAGATGTACATACCCAGGCTTGATATATGTTTAATAATATTGTCGGTTCTAGATGCCCATTTCATATTATTAATACTAACATCGCGCTGTGGGATACACAATATTTACTATATTCAGTCTAGACTGCAACAAAAGTAGCTATGTTCTTAGAATGTTTCACCATAGAATTGTTGGAATGCCTTATTGGCAATATGGCCACCTGATAATATTTTTTACTACGTATTTTGATTTGTATTGCATGCATTTAAGTTAGTAGTAAAACATGAGCTATGTACGTACCTTTTTTAAATATGTGTCAATTTATAATTAAGCGCAAAGTTGCAAAAAAAACGAAATACTTTTTTTAAAACAAACCTACACATGTGTTAGACAATATTAAATCTTAAATAACAACGCAAAAACACTTTAATTATAATGTACATCTTGTTAATTGATACAAACAAAATCGTGAAGGGGAATCAAAATTAAACTTTTATGTTTCCAGGAAAGTAATAGTATTAATAATGACGTCATTTCCGTCGGTATCTCGAGTCGCGGATTCCCGACAGAACAATGTAGTCGCAACTCGCTTATCTCCGACTTTGTTTATTGTCTGAACTTGCCTCAATGGCCGTTTTGTTTCAGATTTCCAACTCAGTTTAGATGAACAAGTTGGTCTTCTTTTGTGGTACCGTTTATACGATGCGATATATCTGCAAATGGAATTAAAATCGGATCATTTAACACCTGCGAACACTGTACACTATTTTTTATTCACTGTATAATATGTATCAGTAGTACTGATTATACAAAACGCTTGTAATGGGTATAATTATTAATTCAAAATTGCTTTTTTTCACAATATTGTATAAAATTCTTCTAGACTACAGGAAGATGCAAAAATATTTTGTAAACATATAACCCATATTTAACTTAATGTATTTATTTTGAGGGTAGCGAATAAAATAGCGAAGGAAAATCACTGTATACGAGATTGTTGTGAGTTTTCTGGTTTAGAAGTTGCGTGAATAAAAATTAACTTTTGTTTTATTATTATTTCGGTTTATATTTAAAGCCTCATTTGAATAGTTTATTTTTCCTTCTTGTAAGTGTTCCATAGTGTTCCATACTTATAATTATTACATAACAAGCCAAATCTTAGCCTCGGATTGCAGCCGTTACTTCGTTCATTTTTATTTTATAAACTATAAATAGATCAGCTGTATCCGACATATTAAATCGATTTTTGAATGTGAAACATGTCGGTTTCCTCACGACGCGGTGTTTGCTTTACCGAAGCACCAATCGCTAATTGGAAAAAATCAATTTGTGCACAGTCGTGATTCAAACATGAGACCTCAGGGATGAGATACGGCTTAAACCACTACACCAGCATTGTTATCATATATATAACATAAATAATACTTTTATTTGGTGAAAATTATCAGTTAAATTTTGGTAATAATTTTTTACACCTTATTTAATTTTCTAAAAAAAATATATCTCAAAATAAGTTCCTCAATAAATGGAATATTATATTGAATTTTCTGAAATACAAAATAAAACGTTATATAAAAATAGTTTGTATTGCATACAAATTAGCGATGTAAGTTTTAAGTGGTTGTGAATACAACAGGCGTAGAAAGTAAAATCGTAGCATTTAAACTCGGAAGGGTTATTTGTTCATCCGTGACGAATCCACTGCCTGTAGCTAACTAATTGGTATGAAATAAACCGCTCCCATGAGATCTATCACCCCTGCATTTGTTTGAGTCCAAGTCGTTCGTGTAAAGCGCTTTCAAAATTAAATTGATGCAATTCCGTACAACCCTTGTAGACATTTAACTGAAAAATATATTTTTATTCTGAAGGGTTGAATTCACAAGTCGTTATAAGAAAAATGCCACATTTACGAAATGCCTTTAACAATGTTTCGAGACTTTTTGTAAGACTTCCCTTTTATTAGCTCGCCTTTTGTGTTAATATTAATTTACCTTGGGAGAAAATAAATTCACTTTTTATGGATTTTAAAATAACAATGACATTGCGAAAATGATAAAGGGACCGAAATATATTCTTTGATCTTTGAAAGGTTTCTCTAGAAAATGGTAAAAATGTTAAATTACGATGTTTACGACAAATTTAAACGTGTATGATTCTAAGTCAATTCCCATAAAATAAAAAATACTCATTTTTCTACCTATTTATTTATTTATTAAGTCTACAACATCATACATATTACGAAATCTACCTACTGATAATTTTATAAAACCTTCTTTCTAACATAAATTTTACAAAAAAAAGGAATTAAAAAAATACAATTAAAAACATAGACAAGATAAGACAAATACACAATAAAATAAAATCGCTTACGTAATACATATTGTTTCAGAATAATAGCTATTCTAACCCCAAACCACGATTATATTGCTTAGGAACGAAGCATTCAATTAAAAAAAGTACCTTATGACTTTAATACCCCATAATCATAATGAATCAATTCCAAACTATTAGAAATTGTGTAAACCTAATAAAGTTATAACCACGCCCGCCCATAACTTATTGGACAAGTGTTTGCCCATGGCGCGGAGCAATATGTTCCACAAACAGCCGTCAGGTAAGTTATGGAGACCCTTGTGTGCAGTTTTGCTTATTAACGAGACCAACATGGCGGACGCTTGATAAGATTTCGGTTTGTCTTGCCAGGCATTCGTGCCTTGAGGCGGTATTCGAGTATTTCGTGTTGAGGCCACTCAAAGCGCTTCGTTTACTTAGTTTATATTATAATGAACTGAGTTAATATTAATAATTTATAGTTTTGTTGATACAACTAAGTTTGAGTTGGCCTTCATGCTGAAAAATATCTTGGCATTCTTATACTCCAAAAAGACGGTTTTTTATTGCAGCTATATAGACGTGTGTCCCCTAAAGAGAGACATCCCTGTGTTACTGTTAATGGTTTTACATAAATTACATTTAGAATTAAAATTAAACTATATATTAATGATTTACGTGATGTATTTGTAAACTGTGACCCAATAAATTAAGTTATGGTATTATCAGTGTCGAAGTTTGAGTGCACAAGTGTTTTGACACGCAAATTGACTTATGATTAAAATAGTTTTATTATACTTAGATGGAATTTTTTAGTTAACAGCAGATAAGTGTTAAATGCTCAAAATTGACTTTTATTTGACCGATATGTGAACTATAAAAATATTTTTAAAATTGGAATTTCGTCTATCCGAAGCGAATTTCAAGTTTCGTAGCCCTTCCGTAGCATGAGGCTACGAATCGCACGACTGCTTCGGATAACTACTAACCGATGTGTGCTCACGAATTATAAACTATTTCCTACACCTGCATAGTTCTGTTAGTAAATACCTTGGTGGAGTTGCTTTGAACGTTTTGCGACTCGTATACTAAAGTAATTTACAATGGCATTGTTAAAAATGTATGTATGTAATAAATAAATTAAAATGCTAGAATCCAAATTTAATCTTGAATTTTCCTTATATAAAATTCTATTTTATGTTCTTGACTGAAAGCTGCTATGATCGAGGCTGGTTCCAGTTTTCAAATCTATCATGGTTGATAATCTAGAAACATTTTTCCGTTTAGCATATTAACAATATATTAAATTTACAATTATAAAACAGATTAGAAGTTTTTAAAGTCAAATGAAAAAATTCAGTTTCAATTTTTTTTATAAATGATCTGAAAAGTCAGTTACAACAGAAATTTGAATGCTGGATTATAATTATATAGTCGGCGAAAAAATATTATTTTGTATTATTTATAAATTCTTGTCTTCTATCCAAACATTTAAGTATGTAAATCCTCTTAGCAACTTTAAGACGTACCAAGTTATCAGTGGAAAGTTGGAAATTTGTAAATGCCGAGGGCTTTAAACAATATATGTATGAGCTTAAGCCTACGGCTAAATTGCCTTAAAGTCTCGAATACTAAATACAAACAAGCTATTACAGGCTTGTGGAATATTATGAACCTATATATTTCTTTAATATTTCATTAGAATAAGTGAAGATTGGTTGAACGAACGATGTTTAACGAAGTTTAACGTATGAACTGAACTCAGACTTTAAGAATTTAAATATGTTAATAACAGTACTTTAGTCTGTTTATACTAAATATAAGGTTAACCTGATTCCATTTTTGAACGAATCAGTGACACAGGTTTTACTCACGGTCAAAACTTAGAAGGTAGGGATGAATTACGTGGCATTTGTTTTTTTATATTCCATTTCTTATTGCAATTATTAATTTCGTAATTATAGTATTATTATAAAAATGTAGGTTTTACAAAGCTTATAGACATAGACATATTATATATTACACTCACATATAACCACAGAAAATAACAATGATCAAAGAAAAAAATAAAATGAGAGATTTCAAAAACAATAAAAAAAAAATCCCTTTTTCCATTCTGTATATATTGCTGTGGCTGTTCTTGGCCCTGACTCAGCATTATGCTGAGGAGCAGAATGTTCCACAGCAATATATATATATATATATATCAATATTATATCATACAGCAAGCAAATATCCCAAGAAATAAACCTTAACAATCCGGCTAGCAATTAATTTAATACCCTCATAAAGTTGATCCAGAATTAAATTTTAGGACCTCAGCACGCGAGATATCACGTTGAGGAGGAAACGAATGCGCTCATTTCTCATTTTAACCGAAGCAAAACTTAATAACCCTACTGGAAACGCAATAATTAGGAGCGTTCATTGCGAGATTCGGGAGAGAAATAAATGACGATCATTACGAGTCGCGTTAAGATATTTCATTCGGTTGGAACAAGACGTTAGCGGGGAGCGCTCGCGCGGCACTGCGTTGTTCCCACGCAATTTAACAAAGAACAATAATATGAAGTTTTGTCTGTAGGCAAGATTGTTTATACTTGGTAATCCATGGTTTCCCATTTTAAGAGACACGGTGTCATAATTTTCTTTAAATTATTAACATTAACTTAGCTTATCATAAATTAGTAAATATTATTATCTATTTTGTTATAAGCCCACAACGAAAGTCATAATAAATCATTGACCACAAATAAGACTAACACGAGTTTTAGATTTGCCGCCAATTTACAAAAACAAATGACGAATGAATGCAATATACTACATTAGGTTACCAAAGAGTTCTAAAATTCAAATTCAAAAAAGTTTTTATTATGTTTTTAAATGGCCAGTTCTAAACATTTTCAGTGTTGCCGACGTAAATGCTATTCGAGAATTGTATAATAAGAAGCGTATAATGTACGAGTCTGTTAGAATTTTCTTTGAACACACCTGATAAATTATCAGAGCTCAGAAACAATGCGCACGTTTTTGTTGGATTCCCGATGTTTTTGTGTAGCAAGACTAATGTGTATTGTGAGAACCCTCACATCGCTATTACAAAGATTTACAGAATACTTCATGTATACAGTTAGAAAAGGTACGACTTTATAATGAATTCTAAGAATTCTATTATTAAGTTATAATAGTCCAGAAAATATATAATTTTTATGCCATTATTAATAATGCCATTTGCATTTTTAACAAAAATGTTCAAAAAGGAATTAATATTTTTAGTTGCAACCAACAAACAATACAATTATCGTATTAGTTATTTCCAACAATTTGATAGTGGTTCTTATCGTAATATAAGATTACCAAGAATAAAAGTATATAATTTTTAAAAATTTATAGTTTCCATTATGCAATGTCGATTGATTGAATTTGTTCTGAGAAGATATTATAATTGATATTTCCGGAGATAGCGTCAGGTACGAATTAAAAAAATGTTATGTAGACTCAATTTAAGAGAATTCATTAAAAGATTTATTAAAAACAACAACATTCAAACTGTCTTACGATTCATTAGTTTTTTATTAATGTGTAGTATAGTAAAAATTCCTGAATAATCACTATGGTGAATAAAAGTTGATTGCCTTCAAAAATTGGGTAACAAACCCGCTCATCTTACTAAAAACATCAATACAGACGCGGCAATATGTATAAAATTACTGCTAATATGTTAAATTTCGAACAGTGGAAATAAAAAAGGATTGAATGTAAAAATGCACAAAAGCTTGTTGACAAGGGGACGCGATTGCGGGAGCACCAACTCGCGCAGAAGCGACCTGTTTGCCTCGCAAATACCAACCCAACTATTGACAGAGCCTATTTCACTTTTATTCATATTAGGGCTGTTTCAAATGTCGCTAGAAGCTGCGGTTTTCGCCTGGGGGCAGATTTTTTGTTCGTTAGGGTAAGTTGTAATTGAACCAAAGAATAAACACCAGAATTAAGATAACAATGTCAACGTTAAACAGAAAGTAACATATACCTGTTTGCCAGTAGAAAAGTTTTGAAAGAAAAATTAAATTATTTCTAAAATAACTATTTTGACTTTCTGGGAAGGATGGTGTACTGTTTCTGTAAACTAAAGGAAGGATGCTTTATCAGTCGATCCACTAACTGGCCGGAAGGCCCTAGTGGTCAAGGTTGAGAAGTTGTATTGTTAGATAGAAAAATATTTATTTATTTTCCTATTTTTACAGTAACTTAACCTGTATAACTAATTATTCATAATGTACCAAATTCTTGGGAATGCAAGCAGTGTGCAGCAACTAAATATATCCGTCTTACAATGTTATAATACACTCTTAAATTAGATTTGACAGTTAAATTTTTTATAGGATAGGGTGGAAAAATAGTCTACGGGACGCCCAAAAAGGACACTCTCATAGGGTGTTCATGGCCTGCTCTTGCAGGAGGAGTATACTGTTTCAAATATTTGGAAGTGATATCTTTTACGAAAACCCCCTACTGGGATTGATTCCACAATTCGCTGGTTCGTAAATGAAATGTCTAGTGTAGTAGATCGTGGAAGACGTGGTGGAAAATTTAGTGATATAAAGATTACAGGAGATTCTGTAATACGTGCTGCATAGATTCTTGGACTAACCGCCGCCTCTTTATTTATACATAAACGAAATATTATGCAGCATATAATGTTTATATCGATATAAACCTGCACTACACTAGTACACTTGAAAATCACGATTCGCGGATCATACAGATCGCATTTCGTACGTTGTACGTGAGATTTTTTCACAAAAGACTGACGCGTCAAACGAAACAAATAAAAAGAATTTGACTATTGTTTCGATTTTTTTATTGTTCTGGTATTAGTCAGCCATTTCTAAAAATTATATTGTTGTCACCTTGGCTGGGGTGATAAGAAGGCGTGTTTATTTTTAAGACGAATTTTAATAAAACAAATTCGTGTCGACCGATCTCTGCTGTGGGCTTTTTATTCACTCTAAGGCGTAGGTGACAGGTTGGTATATTGACAAAAGTCCGACAGTTCTTCTCAGCGAAACAGCATTCTTTATCCATTCGTGTATGGAGTACGGCAGTCGCTGGGCCGGTGCTCCCAAATGCTATTGCTATTGAGTTATTGAGAAGCCGGTTAAGCGAATGATAGACGACAATTCACTCCATTAATCTCAACTCTCAAGTCTTGCCTTGCGATAATTCTCCATGGAAGTATATAATACATTCTGATTTCGTTATCTTCTTCCGAACTACGTTCATCTAGAAGCACGCTGGAGTTTCACCCGTTCGTTGTTGACATTCCCAGCAGCCGCACTGCACGATTTGGCTCGTAGTTTGTAAACACAGCAAAGTAGTATAATCTTCCATTTCCCCTAGAGTTTAATATGGGTTCATTAAGGCGGTGGACAAATAGGCATCATCTGTCTAGTTCTGTATAAAAAAAATACGGTAATAAGTAAATTCCGGTTTTAGTACTTTTTATATTTACAAGAAGTCTTTTATTGAAGAAAAAAAAACTCATCAATGTTTTTGCTTGCTTATTTTCTAAAAAAAAAACATTCCAAAGAATTGCCAATCCCATGACAGGATGTCACGTTTTGTACACATATAAAATGTAGATTTTGATGTCGTTTTGTAAGTTGTACGTTGTGCGTGAAAATGCCTTCGTAAACTAAATTATTCAAAATAGGAGACGTCGTATATAAGCAATAATAGCAAATACATACAGCTCGTACTAACAGAGCCGTTAGAACGTAAATATGTATATTAAAAACGATTTACACAAATTAGACTTTTGAACGTTGTTAAATTAATGTTAAGATTTATTAAAAATAGCATATATGTATTATAATTTTTTAAATTATCTGATTTATTAAATGTGTTTTGTTTTGGAGAGCTGGGAGCGGACACAGGTACCTTTTACTTAAAAGGGTCCCTAAATGTAAACGTTGTTAGCGTTGGTAATGCAATGTACTTGTTACGAATTTTATTTTTACCTAAACTGTAATATATTTATTTAAATGCCTATTTCTTGGAAAAGATTTATAATAAAACCCGAAACTTGGCTTCTTTCCTATCGTATCTTTGAAAACTCATAGACTTTAAAAGAAGCTGGAGATAATCATTTAGATATCTGCTGGAATATTTATGTATCATAGGCGCCTACTTTATTCCAGTTAGTTTTCTAGGTATATTGTCTACACATATAATTATCAAATCAAAGTATACAAAATATTGTAAAAACAAATTTAAAAGACTAAATATGGAGTTTCTTATGCATTTTTCACCATATTTCTATACTTCTAATTTTTGGAATGGGAGAAAAAAAAATTATATCGTAATTTGTAATTTTTGACTTTCAAAGGAGCTTTTTTTAATAGGGGTAGTTATAAAGGATTTGACTCGACTCTACTTAAGTTCTCTTTAACCTTTTAGACTTATTAAGATGATTTATATTTCTGAAGCCTTAATATATAAAGGAACTTCGTAAGACACGCTTCAAGAGACTGACTACCAATCTCTAGTAACGGAGACGCACTAGAAGAGAATATAATACACTAGCAGACTCGTCCAAGCGTTACTGTGGCTAAGGTTTTGGTTATATAACATAGTCGTAAACTATTCAAGGGAAACGGTAGGAGAACTTATTTGGAAGGAATAGCTTATGTGAAACTTTGGTACTTTTAACACAGCGCCATCTGTTAGAATTCTATCAAATAATATTTGCAATTATTTGCAATAAATAAAATTGCGACTATAATTAAAGATCTAAGCTATTCTATCTCTTAAGTTGGGTAAAACTGCTCACGGTGTGCCAATTTAATTTAAAATCGGTTCGGTAGTTTAGGAGTCCATCGCGGACAAACATCGTGACAGGTGATTTATATATATTTATTATTTATATATATTAAGATAAGTTGTTTTAAATTTTAAATAATGTACAATGATACTGTCATAGTGTACAATATAAACAAGTGACAAAGTGCGGCGTAAACAGCATTATCAACGGGGTTGTAACATTTTATTGGGCGCAATCCGAGTCAGTAGATCCCGAACACGCCGAGATAGCACTCCTGCCAACAATTAAACTGAACAGATAATGCTGCGAGATTTTCCTTCATTTTCACCCGAATTTTCTTATCTTACTATATTTTACATTGGAATTTGAATTGACTTTAATTATTTTAATATATTCTTATAAATTACGTTTTAAAAATATGCCTGCAATTATATTTCAACTTTGCGAAAATGCATTAAAACGTCAAACGTAGAGGAAGATTGTTTTTATAACAGGGGGAATTTAATGAAATCTAATAAAGGGCTCCTTGCAGATGGACAAAGGTTACAAATAACAGGGGGGAAACGGGGACAGGGTTGTCGGGCTGGATGTTTACTGATACCAAGACATTTACACAAGGCTCGCAAGTGCGTTGCCGGCGATTTGTGAATTATTACATTTAATTAACCTCGTTACTACTAAACTTAATTTTGATTGTAAAAGCTAAGAAAAAAGGCTTAAATGAAATAAATCATTAATTATACTGTAAAAAATTAATAATGAATGAATTAATTAACAAAAATTAATGAACAATGAAAGAAAAACGAACCCTTAAATATTATAATATCTTCCTCCTACTTTTTGGTCCCTTTGGAGTAGAGAGACTCTTGGACCGTTGGGTTTAAGTTTTCTTCGCTCAACGAATAAGTATACTGCCACAGTGAAGAAACGTTTTTCAACTGTTTTAATTTTCAATGATTCTTATGTACTTAAGAAAAATTTTAAAACTGTATATTTATTTATTATGATAAGTAACAAGGATAAAATGACACTTTTGAAAGAAATATCAGGTTAACAGGTAATATTTTGCGACTAGTGTTGCAATTACACAAATTGGTCTAATTATAGCCTTCGTTGCAAGTGGACATTTCGAACTGACCGTAAATTATAGTTACTGCAGCTGGTAAACACTAGGAGCATAATTTAGGATTGACTTGTATTGTTTAATTTTTCCTTTTTTGAATATACCGTGTGGAAACAGTACACTGGGTACCCATTTATATGCTTTCAAAATTTTACCATAGCTAAAAAGATTTATTTTACTTGGCTAATCACAACTGCTATATATCTCAAATCAGCTACAACTATGATGAAGGAAATATGTTTTTCATATTTAGAAATAGTCACCATACGTTGCAAAATTTATTAACAGTTAGGATTTTTAATAATTACATTAATTAATTTAATAACTCTTTGATGAATATATAAGTATATAAACAATCAAGCTTTCTACCCTAAATTAATCTTTCCGTCGAAATACGTGCTGAAATCATTTATACAGAAAAGATAATCGCCAACAAAGAGACGCATTAAATCAATTACCTTCAATAAATTCGGATAAAAGCGGCAATTTGTATGAGCGAGGACTAATAACGCTAATTTTAAGTGAGCATTGTCCGTATAATAAAATTTTATCAAACCCAGACTGGCTGGCGATTTACCCTTTGATGGTGGTATTAAATGAATTATTTTGATTTTAAGTGTTTGCTAACGTGCTTTTGTGTGCGTGTGAGTATGTGAGAATGTGTTATGTAATATAATATAATAAGCCATAGAATTAACTACTATTGCAATTTGCAGCCGTATAGGTGACATAAAAATTGAAGTAACTTAAAACAAATATTATTAAATGAATTATTTTGATTTTAACTGTTTGCTAAGATGCTTTTGTGTGCGTGTGAGTATGTGAGAATGTGTGATGTAATATAATAAGCCATTAAATAAAATTCAAGTCACTTAAAACAAACTTCATTTATAGAAACCAGTAATTTTAAAGTTCTAGAAGGTTATTTTTTTGACTGTTCTTGGCAAACGATCACCCCATGATGAGAGGATATCGATCAGCACTCTTATTGAATAGTGTCTAATAATTCCCTTAATTTAAGTTAAGATAGATTCTCTACAGCTTGACTGTCAATGTACTGTGAAATGTGTATTTGAATTTATATGTAAAAAAAAATCAGGAGTGTCTCTATAGTATATGTAGTGTATGTATTAGCAAGCCTAACTGTATAACTAAACACATGAAAATATGAGACCTAAGAACGAAACAACCTATATAGACGTACCCTAATACACAAATAGAGAATGTATAAATAAGTGCGTGATGTTGGTACCGACCTAATGTAACAGAGTCCAAAGTGGTGGGATTTTCCCAAATTTGTTGGGTCACAATATTTAAAGGCATGAAGGAGGCTTCGCCACTTTGAGAGGAAGCAAGAAATGAATAAAAGCAGAAATAAAATTGTTATACAACGACATCGTAAATACTACTTACTATAGTACTATTAACTCGAGCCGAGTAACATCGAATTTACTTGTTAACAAGACATACCCAAAACCAACTGCATCATTGAACCCATATTTCAACTCACTTTGTCCAATAACTCAGCTTTTAATTAACAAGTGTTCTCGAGCGGGAAATCTTTTAAGTCCATGTTTTCCTACAGGTTTTCCTAATGAGTGATTTTCACAGTAATTTCCCAAGCCACGTGATCACCCCAGTGAAATGACACGAATTTCCAATAGAATAATTTTCACGAGAGAGTGGGCCGACTTGAAGTTGAGTGGAAAATGAATTAATTTTTTCATTAAACATTGAACTGCGATTAAGCATTTATAGACTACTTGAATCTCTGATGACACATAAAAAAAATATTAGGGTTGTGTTTGTCAAAATACTAATACTTAGTATTAATAATGATATTTAGATTTAATTATTATTGCTCTAAAATCGTCACTTACGAAAGTTATAGAATCAACTTTAAATAATTCTATAGCAAAGAATAAAATATGATTATCTCATCTCATCAAGTGTGCAAAATGTGCAATTCGTCAAAAGTAAATCAGTCTAGATTAATATGATATACCAAAAATGTTAGTTAGATTTTTTCAATAATAACAGATTGTTCATAGATAGCATTTCATCTTGAATGTCTAAATTTATTAGGTCACGTGACTGAATATTGCCCAAAAGCACCTTATATAACTTTTTTACGTACGCAGAGTCAGGACATATCGCTTGTCGTTACATAAAAATGTGGTTAAAAGGTTGCGTTTAATAAAATTCCACTCTAGTAGACGGCTCACTAGGTGACTTTGATATTTTCGACAGAATTAATTAAAAAATTATAGAGCTTTACCACCCCGCAGCTATTGTTCAGCTCCACAAAGCATTTACAGCGCGGAAAAAGATAAATATTCGAGACTCAGGTAATTAATTGCGAATGCTTTTTTATTGAGTTATTGTTTGTATTCAAAAGCACGTATTGTATGGAAGTGCATTTTAGTTTAAACAGATTGTTTAAACGAATATCGATGTTTTATTATGTCTTATTAAAATACTGTTCGTAGGATTGCGGTCTTTTTTACGTCTGGTTTAATAACGATCGGAAACTGTTTCTTTATTCAATAAATATTCAAGTCTTTCTCGGGCTCCTTCTATCTAGGTTACAAGTGACACCTTAAGACTGACAATTCTCTTTTGAAAGAAAAATAGTGCTTCTAGGCCTTAGGGATTTTTAGAAAAGAAGGTGGTCAGGCAATCTGGACGGAAAGAAACCCAATGAAGAGGAGAAAAACGAAATGATTGGACGGAAGATGACTGGACACCTGGTGCCACACGACAATTTCATTAAGACTATCTTGGAGGAGAAGATAGAAGGCAGGAGAGGACGAGGAAGACCGAGAATATCTTACATAGACTAGATCAAGGAAATAGCTGAGATCATGACATAGCAGGAGGTCAAGACAATGACGCAGAACCGTACGTGGCGATTAATCGACTGACAAGAGCCCGGATCTTAAATTTGAGAGAGAGAGAGGAGGCTAACTGAAAGGAGCCTCAGATGATGTTAAATGATACGGCCGACCATGGACACTCACATTAGCAGAAGGCTCGCAAGTTCGTTGCCGGTTTCTTCGATTGAGAATATACGTACGATTAGTGCACTGCCAGGGCTCAAAGGGATGACAATTGCATAGTCAAGCGGGTCGGCCAACATTCCTCGTTTTCGTTGATCGCTCTTCCATAAAAACGTTTTTATATATCTATAATAATATAACAATATAACAAATATACATAAAACAAGGCCTGGCTAATTACAATTACTTTTTCTACGAAATGCTCTTACTGAGCTCTTCGAATTTCAATTTTTTCATAACTTAGCGTAATTATCTCCCTTATTTCATAATAAGAATAATATAATTTGTTTTAATCCTACATTAGTCCGTATACGTTTCCTATTTTACGAGGGATGATTTTTCCACGACAAAGGATCCCAGAGGATGGATCTGGTAATTATGATTGAGCACAAAATGGATAAAAATAAGGTGCGGTATTGTTTCAGAGATAATTAGGGTTTGTGGTCCCGACGGGGAGCCGCGAACTGCAAGTCACACGACTTAACGGTTATACTGAGTTTCTACCGTCACATTTTATTAATTTATTTCTTTCATATTTTTCTTTATATTAATAAATGGAAAATGCAAATAAAAATTTATACCTATCTTTACACTTTTGCAGTTAACTGGAATTAAAATTACGCTGTTTTATAATTATATATGTTTTAGGATGCTGACTAGTCATATATCATCATCCTCTATCGCATGGCTATTAAGAAAATAGTCTAGTAATTGTCTTTCAAATCAGACTGTCTCAAATAATTGTTAAGGAATTGCAATAAGACGTTACATTTAACCCTAAATTGACATAAATATTTTGACATCCCCAGTCTCCACCGCTTTAATAACATGCAAGGAACGTCGATTATGAATATTAATATGGCGGCGGCAGGTTAGCGGTTGACGCTAATTCGCACTGACAAATCATGTCTCAGTTAACTGTTAACAGTTTATATAATCTTGAGTATAGAGTAAAAAATATAAATATTTCCTAGATTTTATATTATTGCAATATTAAACTAGTTCATGGTGAATACTTGCAACCTTAAATACTAATTTGAATTAATTAATGTATATATATATACATATATATATATATGTATATATATATATATATATATATATATATATATGTGTGTGTGTTCTTTTCTTCTTTTTTTTGTCATTCAATTTAATATGTGTATGTTGTTTGGTTGATATTTAGTGTAAAATGCTGTGTACAGATATAATTGGATATCAGATTTTCAAATGTTGTTTAGTGTATAATAACTGTATGTATGTAATCAATCTGTTTTCTGTTTTTGTACCTAAATGTAAAAATAAAATAAAAAATAAAATTATAATGATTTATCTACGTCAGAATCCTTACCGATCTTTCATAGATTTTTGTTCACTGACCTTAGACACACAAGGTTATCGATAACTTTTGTCTTCTTATAGCGCGGGATTATTTTTACAGTGTAATTAAATTCGGATGAATTTTGATAAATTATTATAGAGTAGAACAAAACCTATATAGCCTAGTGTAACATATTCTGTGACAGTTAACACATCCCGCCAATTTTTTTAACAATGTCAAAAGAAGGCGTCCCTTTTTGAATTTAGAATAGCCCAGTCTGGAGCGACCTACGTAAGCTAACTTCTAAAACTGCTAATTCGAATTGAGTTAAATCCTCCCGCTTCGATCCTCATTGCTTCGAAGATAAACCCATAATTAAGAGCCTTCGCGATCGATTAACTTAAGCCAAGTTTAAATAGACATTAACTTTAAGAGAAAGGTTTACTCCGCCGTGAAATGGCATTAGGTTTTCGCGCATTTTATGCGAGTACAGGCGAGAGACGAGTCGCTAAGAAAGGGGGATTTAATGGAAGATTGACTTAATTGGTATCATCGTAAATTAGAAGACGTATTCTTGATTGACAGTTTTAAAGATTTTCGTAGCGCTGTTGTTATGTTAAAAGTTTATTGTTTTAAGAAAAAAAAATAAGTATAATATATTTCTGTATGAGAAATTTCACATGATATTTTAGGGGCTCGATGCCTCCTTATATTTGATTTAAGATCTTACTTACGCTATCCTGTAGTAAGATAAAAGATAGTAGAACTGTTTTTTCTATGCAATGTTAGAATTAAACTGATAGTATCTAAAACGTATAAGAGGTATAATAAATAAAAAATAAATTATTCAAATTTGTGAGACTCCCTAGAAAATTCATATTATATATTTGCCACAGACTATCTATTATATAGTGACGTGACATTCCGTATCCTGTTATGAATTGCCCTCAACGTAAATGTTTAGGAAATGTCAGTTTGACCTTATACTAACTACCCCTGAATTATTTGACAAGCTTGTTTGATCTTTATGAGGTGCCCTTTGCGATGATACCTGTCAATTTGTCATGGAAATACGTAGCTTATTTATAGGCTATGAATAATAACTAATAATTGGATGGTTAAATGATTGGATTTATTGCTTTTGTGCCGAAATGTGAAAGGATGGGGTATAAGCGAAATAAGTAAATAATAAAAAATAATAGCTACAACCCTATATGGGTTTTGGCTTCAGATGAATTTTTAATTAGAAAACCTTAAAGATTTATAATCATAACAAAACATAATATATACACAGAGAATACGTATCAGGTGTGTGTATCTAACTCAGGCATGTTTTAATCGGCTTGATTCAGTAAGATTAAATGTCTTATAGGGTTTAAAATATATCTCTTTTTAAAAGAGTAGCAAGTAGAATTTAATCAAGTGTTGAGAAGAGTTGTTTGAATTGAGGCATGTCGGCTTCCTCATGACGTACGTCTTCACCGTACTGGCGAGGGCTCGTATCAATTTATTAAGGTTATAAATTATATAACCTGAATTAGTTGATAGCCATTTAAGTAGATCAATTAAGAAGACAATATAATATATCTCTTCCAAAACCCCTTTTTGGAGTAACGGATTATACACATCGAGTATTACATTTCGCTATGAATTCAAAATGTTTCCAAGACACGAAATATTAAAAATTCCTTCGAGCCGGATTTGAACCAGCGACCTATGGATGACTTCACGTACGCTACAGTCCACCGCTCTACCAACTGAGCTATCGAAGGCGTACATGACTCTGCGAATTTTATGTATGTTATCAACCTTGTTACGTATAAGGTGAAAGGTGCTCTACTTATCGTGTTGTTACCTAATGTGAAACATTGCATACGTTATACATATTTTATACTGTGGACCAAATTAACATAAAAATGATTGTTATTATGGCTTAGTGGTGGTAAACGTAACGAGGTATTAGCTTCAATTGCTAGAGAAACAATAATTGTTAAGGTTGGTACAGATGACAAAGTATGATCACTACCATTCCTCCTGTCTTAAGACATAATATTTTCTGACTGAACGCATTATTACATAGTATAATTTAATGCAAATATATTTTAAAAGAAATAATATGTAGTTACATTGTTTTTAGATTAATAAAGTATTCTGTAGATACAATTGTGAATTTCTACAAAATGGATACAAAACACTCGTACAATTTACATAAATATCAAACTTATAGACTAAAAGATAATATATTCTGTCAAAGATTCCTCCAATAAAATGCCTAGCTAAATAATACATTCTCTGATTATGTGGGTACCTACAAAAAGATCCTTCGAGCCGGATTTGAACCAGCGACCTATGGATACCAATTAAAACTCTACAGTCCACCGCTCTACCAACTGAGCTATCGAAGGTATATAATAACAAACAAATGTACTCATATCAACTTAACATTTATGCGTAATACAAAGTGAAAGGACCGAAATTATTATGGCTGGATAACATCGCCATCTATGGAGTGTCACAGCAAAACTAATCCATGTAAATGCTTTCAATATCTTTCATAGTTTAGCTTTATGATTTGTGGGTATTTACAAAAAGTTCCTTCGAGCCGGATTTGAACCAGCGACCTATGGATACCAATTAATACTCTACAGTCCACCGCTCTACCAACTGAGCTATCGAAGGTATATAATAACAAACAAATGTACTCATATCAACTCAACATTAATACGTAATACAAAGTGAAAGGACCGAAATTATTATGGCTGGATTACCTCGCCATCTATGGAGTGTCACAGCAAAACAAATACATGTAAATGCTTTAATATCTTTCATAGTTTAGCTATATGATTTGTGGGTAGTTACAAAAGGTTCCTTCGAGCCGGATTTGAACCAGCGACCTATGGATACCAACTAACACTCTACAGTCCACCGCTCTACCAACTGAGCTATCGAAGGTATATCGGTATGTATGAATTTACTCGCATTTAATCACGCGACACCAATACGTAAGTGAAAGGTCCCAAATTATATTTGTTTGTTAACGCCATCTATTGGGTACAATAGTTAATTTGTTTAATTTAGTTAATTTTTGCAATGATTTCTTGTGACTTATGCGACTAGGTTGTGTACACAATATTACACTAGAATTATATAGTAATTTTACAAAGGATCCATATTATTTAGGATATAATCAAAGTATAAAAACGTTCAGATTACATTGAACATTACCATTTATTAATTTTACTTTTATATACTTAGGTAGCTAAAGATAATTTCTATATTTATTCTGTATTTAAAATTCGTAATGCACCGTTATACTATCAGTGCCAACGAGCTTTTAATTAAGTTTAGGGTTCTAGATTTGCACTGAGTTGTTTTTAATTTTAAGCAAAGGACTCTTGCCTATAAACATAAAAAGGATTGCATAAAACCTTGGCTTCAGTGATGTAACCTTACATTACTTAAGTAAAACATACATATATATGAGCTTATAATTGGAAACATTAGAAATCGCTGCACACTTGAATCTAAAATGCCTTTTCGTTTTTTTCCACACTCATAATTTAATATTATCTTTCCCCATAATTGTCAATATTGTCTCTTAGATTTAGGAACTCTTCAATAAGTTAGTTTTTTTTTTTACCCAGCTTCGCAACCACACTACCCCTTTATTTATATAAGTTGTATGCTATATTCAACGATCAAATCAAATCAAAATTGATTTATTCAATTTAGATGCGACTTAAGTCGAATTGAATGTCAAAAACGTTTACAAAATTCGCGAAAGAGCAGAAACTACGCCATCCGTTCGCAAAACTACCAGGAGGTCTTGTTCTGGGAAGAACGGGCAAGAAACTCAGCAAGTTTTATCCTCCCGATTAAAGACAGTTGACACCCATATTCAAACAAAGAGTTTTATTTAACATATGTACAGCAACCGTCACTGAAGTTAACTCTTGTGACAATTTGTTATAATGATTTGCAAAGATAGAGTTGTGCGAAAAACGAAGTGCAAAGTAAGCAGCGTCATCTTAATAAAATTTCGTAAAATAATATAAAAGAAAATTAAGTAATAGCTGATCGCCTTTTAGATAAATAATTTCATATACTGAAAAATGCTGCCAAAAACAGCAAAAGTAAAAAAATGTCTTCTAGTCGAGCACTTTTTTCGAGATGACACAAAAATACGTGTGGAGCACGACGTACAGCCTCGAGCGGTAACGCAAGTTCGGCTCTGTACATCGAGAGCATACAACGTATATGACAAGAGAACGTTGCAGTATTTGCTACCGCGGCTAATAAATAGTCTACCCAATCAGATAATAGATAGCCTAACACTAACCAACATTAATTCTAAATTAAAAAACTACTTTTACATGCATTTGTCGCGCTCCTAAACAAGACTGCTACGGTTACATTAATACAAACCACAGCGGTTTTCTAATGTAACATATTGTGATATACTTTATTATTTTGTAAAATAAAGAGAGAAAAAATATGACAAGACATTTCGCTCATTATACCGCAACACTGTAGTTGACTTTATTTGATATTTTTTTTTCAAAAATTCCTTCGAGCCGGATTTGAACCAGCGACCTATGGATGACTAACTTTCACTTCTACAGTCCACCGCTCTACCAACTGAGCTATCGAAGGTATATGTATGTTATTTAATAAACAAGTGTTAAGTCAGGTAAGCCTTGACACGTCACGCGTTACGATTTAGATTGCAAGTGATGAATAATATACATTATACAGGTTTTGGTAGGAATTAAAATGGTTTCTCATATTAATAATGTATTAAAAAATGCTAAAATGTTGTTTTCTTCGGGATTAGTTAACACATTTCACAGCGTTTTACTTATACTAGAGCGTGGTAATGTCAAGAAAAACTGTATTAATATAATATACAAAAGGCGAAAGTTAATGTCGTTTCGTAAAATACATTATTTAAATACAATATTCCCTCTGAGTGAACTACTTACAACATAGAGCCTTAAATATATATTTTAATTAATACAATTTAGTTGATAATATTTAAAAGTTGGCAATATGTGTTGTTATGTCGACTATGGAATTCTCATATTTATAGAAAATTCATCCCCAAAGTCTAGAAACCCGAATTTTCTAAGGTAAAACTGATCTGGAATCTGGGCCTATATTTATTGTTGATTGTAGAATTATGCAGATATCGTATTAAGGTACAGCTATCTATTTAATGAATCATGTTATAGTTTAATGTTTTAACTATCTCTTATTGGGTCTAAGACTAAAGACTAAAAGGCAAAAACCATGATTTTTATTCCCAGAATAAAGGAAATATTGCGTACGAGTATTAATCACGCACTGTATCACGATATAAAATGTATAGGTATATAGGTTACCATAGATACTCAACTAGCACACGCGTGAACAAAAGATAGTCTTAAATATATTCATACTATTTAATATGCAAACCTAAATTCAAGTACAGACATGTAATCTACAAGATTACGATTGAGTGGATTTTACTGCGTCTTGCACCCCGGTGCATCATAAGCATAACCCCGAATATTCTTACATTTACATATTAATTGGAAACCCGCATGAAGTAAGCTGCTTAGCACTAGTACTTGGAATTGGAGATACGGAATCCGGTACTATATATACGTGTTTTGTGTTTCTTGTAACATAAAGCAGAGTTTTACTAAGGCTTTAATTTTTACAAAGTATTATTTTTTCCTTTTTTATTGCTTTTTATTGTGACGTTTATATGTTCATCTATTTCCTGAAGATTTTAAAAATATCAATATTTTGTAATATTTTTATTATTTATTCTAATGTTGACTGGATACCGCTTTTGAGCAACGCAAAATATTAATATAATGCAATTTAGCAATACTGTGTTTCTTATCGATACAACTATGTTATCGAAAAATATTCGTTTAATCTTTTGACCTCGTGTCTTTCATTATACTGATTTATTTTATAACATTTTATATTCGTTTAAAATAATAAATAGTATTTTGGCCGCTAGTGTAATTAATTCGCATTTATATCCGGCAAAGATTTTTTAAAGTTTGGTGCTCGCTTATACATAAGCCACGATACGTAAAAGTTTACGTATTATTAACAAATGAACATTAAATAATATAGTATTGAACATTGTTTAGAAGTCTCCAAGATCTCTTAACACGTCAATCCTCATTCAAAACGTTTGAGCTATAAATGGTGTCTTTTGTGCTGGCAGACACAATGTAGTGAATACAGGCGTCAGAGAACTTCTGCGACAGTTGCTGAACAATAATAGCAGTGGGAACGAAACTATTTAGCAAAGTTTACTCCGTCAACAGAGGGCGCCACCTCAGCGGAATAATTCATTTAGTGGCAGTTAACTCGCGATGTACGTCTCGTCGCCTCAAGACTCACGTCTGCTTGTCAATTAATTCTGTTGGATTTTTCACTTATAAGTTTCGGTCGTATTATATATTTAGCAGATATTTCCCGCGCACAATATATCTCGTTTGTTTTGAAGAGTTCTTTGCACATAATATCATAATCAATATAAAAGAAATTTGGGACTTATTATTATAGACATAGACATATTATTTATTACAAACATAGCAGTAATCAAAGAGAAAAAATTAAATAAAAGATATAATGACAGGTATATTATTATATCTTTCCTTTTTCCATTCGGTTCGTCTCAAGCAAGTAATGAGTGTGGGCTGTGGCTGTAAATGGCCCTGTCTCAGCATTATGCTGAGAAGCAGAATATTCCACAGCGCCGGGCATTCTGCCAGAGACCACACCAGCTAGTTTGGGCCTCAGTCTCAAAAAAAAAAGAATATATTAACACTAAGTGAAATGACAATAATAATATTAGTGAAAGTTACCAATATCGGTAATGAAGTCTTGTGTAAGAATTATAATGTGTAAAATTAGAATAATTGTCAAGCATTAGATTTTTTTTTACTATGTATATACAATTATTATACACATTATAATTAGTTTAAATGTTATGATAGAAGATCCCTGGTTTCTTGAAAAATAATTGAGGAATTAAAAAGGAAATTGAAGAGATTCTTGGCTGCTGTTTCTAGGTTTTTGATTTGAGACTGTTTAAACGTTCATATGTTTATAAAAGTTTACTAAATGTATACTGTGTACTTAAGACGATTCATTCTTTGAATTACAAAATTAGTTAATAGTTTTCATTACTTAATATTCTAGACATATAGATCAAGTGAATGCGATCGCTGTTACCTAATTTATAACTAATTTAATTAATGGGAACTATAAGTGTTGAACTAGTGGCTTCAGCGTGCGACTCTCATACCTGAGGTCGTAGGTTCGATCCCCGGCTGTGCACTAATGGAGTTTCTTTCTATGTGCGTATTTAACATTTGCTCGAACGGTGAAGGAAAACATCGTGAGGAAACCGACATGTCTTAGACCCAAAAAGTCAACGACGTGTGTCAGGCACTGGAGGCTGATCACCTACTTGTCTATTAGATTTAAAAATGATCATGAAACAGATTCAGAAATCTGAGGCCAAGACCTGAAAGAGGTTGAATGATTTTTATTATTTAAGTAATTAGTTTTTAATACAATTTTTTCAAAATAAGTCAAGAGAATCATTATCTGAGCAATTTCTTATATGTATACAATGTATGTTATATTATTAGAAGTAACACTTTTATATTGACAAAAATATCATTACAATCGAACCTTGCACAGTTTAAGACTTTAATTACAAACACAACCCAATTTATACATATATATAAATATCTGTCAGATGACAAGTATACATAATAACGTTATGTCGGTTCAGTGTAAACCTGTCTGACATTCACTTAATTACATAGATTACAAGTTGACACTTTCGTTTGGAATTGCGATTTAAACTTGACGGTTTGGGATTACAATGTTATCCTTCAGCTTAGTTTATAGAATTTATATGGTAAAGACAATTACAAAACAATTTTTTGAACATATCTTTAGTACGCAATAATAGACAAACAAATACTTCATACATTATCGAACAATTACTTTGAGTGAACTGACGACGTTTGTTTTACAATAGTTTCTATGGTGCTAGAATAAGTATAGGTATTGTTCTAGTATTTTGAAGTTTTGTATGTCTGTGTGTATATTGTTATATGTCATATAAGTGTTAATAAGCCTCACTGGGGTGACCCGTAATGGCAAATTTCGTTAAAATAAATTAGGTTATTTTAGAAAACCATCCTTAACTTATTAAAGCTGAAGAACGCACTCAAACCACGGTCCTTCAAGAAAAGGGCGTACCAATTCTTAAAAAGCCGGCAACGCACTCTTAAGCCCTCTGGCATTCCAAGTGTCCATTGGCGGCGATATCACTCCTGAATTATAACATATATAACTAATACAATCAGAAAATAATATTAAAAAATAATACAACTTTTGATTAATTGAATATTTTCATAGCGAATATTTCAAATAATGATAAAATCCAAATGATGGTAAAATAGGAAATTTAATGACAACACGCTGTCACACCAAAGTATTAATCAAAGTCTGAACAAGACTACTCATAAGTCGGCTTTTTAATTATAACGCGAGTAATGATCATTTTTCATTCTTAATTGCCGTTTTATGTGGCGTATTTACATTTGGGTAATCACCATTTACAAAATAATTCCATTGGGGTTTGAAATTATTTGACTGACGTGTTTTTGTGTTAAATAATATGCTAACAATAGTTAATATTTATTTTATTTTCCTTATTTCCATTTTTTACTGTAACTTAATTCTAATACAATACTAAAACTAATCAAAAAACATAATATAAATATAACAAATAAAAACTTGAATCCTAAATCATTTTAAAATTAATTATAAATAATGCAATTCTTGTGTATTCAGCAGCTAAATACATGTCTCACAAGCAATAATATTTAGGATGTGCAAGACGCGCGTAAATGCTTCTCTTAGTAAGTTCGTACGCGCCCGAAGGACTGCCAGCAATTATTGCGATCGTTTACCACGCAGTGTGGTTATTTGGCACACGCATCCCCAGTCTCTCCAACATTTCTTCATTATTTATTTGACCTCTAAGGACCTTAAAAAATATATGTGATAGTAAGGTCCCTCCTTACATCTAACTTGTTATATCCTAGCATACCCAAGACAAAGTTGCATGTTCATGAGACATGCACTACAAAGAAAGACATGTCTAAAATCAAAAATTATTTCACTGTATGAAGCCGAGCAATTTGTTGCGCATTCTAACACAATATAATTATTTCCATATAAAATAATAATGTGAGCATAAATTTATATTTTCTCGTTGGTGTAAAGGAGTAATCGCTTGTAGAGAAACAAATTGCTAACTTTTATATGAATATTCGGAACTGTTTGGTATTCACAGCCCACAGTCGGCATCTAAACACCGAGAGTGCTATAAAACTAAGCACACGACAATCCAGCGAACAATAAAACTCGACGATAGCGTTGAAAGTTACACGGATCTGTTTTGACTGAGTTTAAGTGACGTCACTTTGTTTTCAAATCACTGCGTACACTGCACAACCGTAAGTGTCAGTAATAGAGATGTAGTAAAAACAGAAGGGAAATTTTTATTAACTTTATCAAATGTCAAAAAAATCATATTACTCTAATCTTACTACTAACAGTTCAAAATTTCGCGCTGATGAAATGATAATCGCCGGAACTATAGACTGTTTTGAGACTAAAGACAAATCTTACAATAAAAATGGTATTGAAACTTTGTATGACCGCAATTATGGTTATATCGCTTTCCAGGAAATAGGCAATAATAAATAACTTAAAAAATTTACAATTTTCTGTACGCTACAAACGTGTAAAACGAGTGGCTTCACGCCACATTTTTTTCCTTCCTTAATGATATTTCTTATGAAAGTTAGACTATTTTTTCGCTAAAAATAATAGATTTATTATAATTAACATTCATTAAATTATGAAATATATATTTAAATTAACCAACACGATTAAATTGTTTATATAAAAGACTATGTTAAAAATATATTTATTACAAGTAAAACACACGAACAATATTTTATCGATACCTCAGTTCCACCAGCAAGGTGGGAGGAGCTTTTCAAAACAACACCTGACGCCATTACGCTATTATAATATTTTGCCATCCACCCTGATGTCTTCTTGACGACGCTCGGAATACCAAATACAGCTCTGCAATCTTTGATTTTGTTCTGCGCAATTTATTACTGATTGTATTCGAATTTCGAACACGAGCGCTCGGCATTTTTTATTTCTTTTTGTTTATCGCCTGTTTAATAAAAGTATCTTATTAAATAAACTCTTTGAAATATGCATGTGTTCTGTGGACTCTGTATACTAACATTTTTTTCAGAAGGTCAAGAACTATGTTTTTAGCTCTTTTAGATAAACATGTTCTGGGTTTTTTTACATAATATGAGGCTACCGGGCAGGATGCTCATCTGATAGGATTACGAGTACGTTACAGATCTTCCTATACACATCTTTATACACACTAGTATTGCTTATAATCGACGATAGGGAAATTTACTAAAAACTAAAAAACGTTTAAATTGAATAAACAATATTCGTAGTTAAAACAATAGTAGAAGCTCCGCTACGTTATAAAAGTTTTGGGGTTTTCATAAATATCCGCATTTGTTTGCGAACATCAAATCGACATTTATATCGCGAGGGTTCGAATCCAATGATTTTTTGTTTAAAATTGCATTTTTATATTTGGTACGCGACACGCGAGCGGTTCCCGATGACAAATACGCAAAACGCCCTCATGAATGACAATTGAAGAGATGTTTTTATAAAGACATTTTATTTGAAAGAAATTGCGCCTATAAAACGGCGTTGAAATGATGAGAGTCGTTTTTCACTGTCATTTAGATTTTTATGAGACTTAAGCTCTTGGAGTCGCTTGATGTATGACGTCACCTGGAAATTCTGCACAGTTTAGAATTTCAAGTGATATTCCTGGAATCTCCGTGTATGTTGCATGCGGTATATGGTACAGTTGTGTGGTAAATCTAGTTTCAAAAATATTTTAAGAAATTCGTGCATCTAGTAGCTATATTACTTATTGTCAGTTTGGTCGATATCCGGAGAGAAAATGTGGCCTAGAAATTAATACGGAAAAAACGGTTGAAGAATGAAACAAACAGAAATACCTGTAAGCCATGCCATGTTTTATGATTCAAAAAGGTAATCTAGTCAAATGAATTTTCTATAAATCATCTCAAGTCAAGGCAATGCTTTTAATGTTTAAAATTAAAATATATCTAATAGTAGAACACAATACTTGTTCACTAATTATGTAACTCACGATTTAATATTAATTAATATAACTGGCATTGTGTACTCGACTGTCCGTAATGCATATTCCTTAAGCCCATTGGATTCATTTGATTAACCTGACTAGACAGCCTTCATTGATTTACTGGTATCTACTTTAATCCAAAGCTAATGGTAAGGATTTGATCATTTATGCATAATAATTTAATTAGCTTCAATTACAGTAATTGGACATAACGGTAATGGAGCGATTAGTTAAGTACCCACTTATTGCATTGGAATAATTAGATGAATTAATAATAATTAGTTAATAATTATTCGATTGATCGATTCTGGGCAGACACAATATATTATTAACGTCTACTATGGCGAGGAGCCTAGTGGCTTCAGTAGGCGACTCTCATACCTGCGGTAGTCATTTAGATCCTCGGATGTGAACCAATGGACTCTCTATATGCGCATTAAACATTCGACGGTGACGAGAGACATCGTGAGGAAACCGGCTTGCCTTTGACCCAGAAAATCGACTGCGCTTGTCAGGCGCGGGAGGCCGATCACCTACTTTTGTTTACTTACTACGCATTCTGTTGAAATAAAACATAATTCAAGTTTGTTTCACAGGAAAAATTTACGCTAGTTAAATAAACAAAAAAGACAAGTTTATCTGACGCTAAACTAGGTGTGAACCTGTATTTCCCTACCCTTAAATATAACAGACAAAAAAATCTACCATCAAATACATAGCTCATTGAAAAAACTAATACATATCTTATAATGTACAACCTATTTAACAAGTAGTTATATTATGGTGTGGAGTGTTTATGTGTTCTCCCTGTGACTAAGGTGAGAGGGTCTGTGTAAGTATGTGGGAGAGTGTTTTAAATATTATTTAACAAAAATAATACTGTTTTAATCACATATTATACTTTATATATCCATAAATATATCATAAATGCCTTTAATTTTTATATATTAATCATGTCGAATAGTTTCATGAATAAACTGAAATGAACTATGTCTGATTACAGCAAATTATTTGAATGACAAACGCGGCGGTAATATATCGCTCAGTAGTGTTTTTGTATAAGAGGTTTTTGTTTTTGTTTTTATAAAAAAATATAAATTCTCCATTGACAACACGACATAGTATAGGTCCGATCGGCTAATGTCAGACGTTAATCGCCCGTTCGAAACGTATTATTCACCGACACGCGTTGCACTGAATTCGCCACCCTGCAACATTTGCTGCATATCCAACGATAAATATTTACCATACATCGTACAGTCCATATTAAACCTTATAACAAGAAAATAGAATACATAATAGTCTATCTCTGTCTTGTTGCAAGACCTTTATGAACAAATTATATCGTTTAACTAATCCAGGATAATATACCCTTTGTTTTCCAATGAATAAAATTAATATTCGTTAATATAGATTAATTTTAAAATATTAAAATCTTAATTATATAAATAGTATTGATGTAGATACCTACTTATATTATATTAATTTGTTGACAGCTACGCAAATATTAAGAAGCATACGTCTTGCAAGCTAATAAAGTGAGGCGTGGATTCGGCGCTGCTTTTAAATTATCATGTCTTAAAGATTAAGTTTTTTATCGTAAATATAGCAAAATAACACATTTTATTTGATTTGACAATACTTCGAGATCTTTTACAAATTATAACGGTTTTGATCAGATTTGACTTTGACGTCGTTAATTTATAATCTGCATGACATGACAATGACAACTGACAGTAACGCTATGGCACATGTCATATCTTTAAACATTATACTTTGCCGCCAACAACTGTTTGTGTTATACATGACATGAAATTCGAATGCTATAATGGTTTACAAAAACTTTATTAAATATTAAGCTAGGTAAATTTGTATTATGTCCTTGGGCGCTCATGTTTAAATTGAAACAAAATCCGAACAATAAACAACGCTACAATTGACGGTAATTAATCATATGTAAACAATACCGGACGATTAACGTATTGTAATTAAATGAATCTGTGCACGGTCAGGAATCTGTATAATTAGTATTTAGATAACAACTGCATATTGATTTCTCTTGTGTTATACAAATTGAGCAGTGTTAGGTTAGTGGCTTGCGATATTCGGTACGTTCGAAACCCAGGTGTGCTGCAATAAATTTTCCCATCCAATCCATCCGAAAGAAACCCGTGGTGTTTCCGTTGGATATTGCTTCCATTTATAGTTAGGTGTTCGTAATTATATTGATCCTAATTATTGTGAATAATATAATAACGTAATAATATAATAAAATATAAACAATAATTATATTATTTCGCAACTGCAGCAGAGGCTTCCCGCAAGGACTATATAGTGTTCATCAGCGTAGCGGTGCGTTTTGTTATACGGTTTTCACATGCACTTAAAATATGTTAATTATCTGCCATAATAGAGTCTACCATCAGTCATCTATAGCAGAGAATATGTTATCTGTATTTAGTAATGCCCTAGGTAAAGATCATCAACATTACGGACGAAAGTCGTGAATGAAAATGTACACCTTTATTACAATTAAAAAAATATTAATGTTTAGGTTTTTGAGATATTTTTTTTAAATATCCTTACCATACACATTTAGTCACTGGTTTCCAACGCAAATTGATTCTGAAATATAATATATGAATTGATTCTGTCTATAGACAACTTTAGGTAATATTTATAAACTCTTTTCAATGTTTACTGCTTCTTTACGAAGCAATGTAACTGAATTCCGTGGATAGTTTACAATGGCGCGTGTGATGAAGCGAATGCTTCCACTCGGCCGAGCGTGAAGATACCACGATACCTCGCTACCTCTACATTTATAGCTTCATTACCTGTTTAGAGATATTTTATGGCTAACTTCACGTCATAGAGCAAACTATTGAGCATCCATGCATGGTTGCTTGGCTTTTAAACTCGTTTAGCTAGCATTATTTTGTTGTTATCTCATTTATAGTGTCGCTTACATGAGGCGTATGTAATGCTAAGATAACAAAGATATGTTTCAAACATTTTTCGTACCCAATAAACTTACTTTCATGAAATTATAGTGAATTTTTTATGTGCCTTATTAATCCCGCTTATGGCAATAATGCCCAATAATGGGGATCTTATACGAAAAGCTAGAGTTAAGAATTTGTGTTAATATTATTTTACATACATATTTATAATGACTTAACTAATTTTGATTCTAATAAATATTGGCAGTTTCCTCCTATTGATTTACACGGCACAACCAAATGAGCTACTAAGTGCGAAAACAGTCCACGCTACACTTTTCTTTCATTGAGGTCGGTCGTACATGTATCGTCGCCTTATGTGGCCTATTTTCCCAGGAAGCTAGGCCATGCCTGAGGTTTACACTGTGTAAGTTAGCGAACCCAGCTTCGACCTTAATATAATATAGATATGACAAACAAAAATCTTAAAATATTATAAATTAAATAGGCATTTAATAAGCCAAAGGAATCAACACATCTGTCACATAAACAAAACTCAAACAGCTTTAATTGAATGCTCCTAAAATGAATATTTATAAAGCCGTCAACTGTTAATCCGGCATTGTTACAATTTTCCTATTTCTCATGACTGATGGTGCCAAGACAATACGAAACTCCTACGCTGTGTGTACACAGAAAGATACTTTTTAAACGAAATAGAGCGAAGATAGTATTAAGGATGTACATATACAATACACAGTTTTATTTATATTATTCAGTATTACAAGTTTGGTAATGTATTAATAATAATATAGTGTATTTAATATATATGTCGGAGCAATGGTAATAGTAGCAGCTGCCATTTCCATTATTTAATAACTTCAAATCAGTAAAGATCTACAAATTTACAGTATTACCTATTAAAAAATGTCTCGTATTTTTTTAATGACTACGGATTACAATTCGGTGTGTTCATCAGATACTGTCCAAATCCTTGAGCAATACATGTTTAATATAATAATCTCGTAGCAAATATGCAACATAACAAAAGATTACTAGCGAATACAATTAAGAGAAGTTTGGAAAATAAAAACGTTGCTATTTATAATGAATTACCTCAGTATGTACAACCAGCTCAGTGTATTTCAGGACTTAACGAACAGAAGGATTAAGTTATATTCGACGCCTCTTGTGCCTCACTGATTTATAAGGATTCTCGACTTAGCCCAGCAAGCCGTCGTTTACAGAAAATTTTACTTTAATGTTTAGAAAATGCTTTGATATTGTTTACGTTTATCATTCCATTATTAGATGAAACTGGTAAGGTTAGTACTATATTTAATTTAAACGTTACACACAGCAACAAAAATTTAATATGGTTTAAGAATGATTTAGTTTATTTGATACTGCTGATAAACTGAGCCCTGCGGTCTCAATCGCGTTCATTTGGTAGCATGACATTTGCTTCATCGCTTTCTATCAGTGAAATATTTTAAAAAGGTTCAATAGTTTATGCATTACAAACAAATAATATTATATCTTTTCTAGTATTTAAAAAAATCAAGGCAAGGCACACTTATTTTCTTTATTATTCAAATTTATGTTAAGTCGTAACGAAAAATTTATTTTTCCGGGTTAAGGGGGTTAATGGGGTTCAATGTTTTTCTTCATCCTATTAGTTAGTTAATGTAGATATAGTTTGAATACATATATGCAGTACTATGAGTATAAGTCGAGATTATAAGTCGGAATTCAAACACACTATTTTAAATTATCTTTCAGTCAGTCTCTAGCCACTGGATTAACACAGCTCTTTTTTATGTAAGTTTATATTTGTATGTTTTCTAACATCTATTTTTACGAAACGTACTCACTATTAAAACATTTCTGGGCTAGTCTTGTCTGAAATGAATGTCTATTATTTAAAATTCCTTGTCTTCTATTCATACATTATCATTAATTCAATAGAAAATCATACCAAAGAAACTTAATTATGCATCTAACCAAAAAATACAGACATTCAATCTATTATTTATAGTCAAAACGAAAAAGTAAAAATAAAATTGGTTTAGATTGATATCAAAATTGACTGATTATCAGTCAAAAATATGACAATTGGCATCGCAGTCAACTGTCAAATTTTATCGATTGTCCTAGATAAGATCTCAGTATCTACATATTTCTGATTTGTTGTGCAATCTCTTTTGACCAAAAGCATCATTACAGATACAAATAACATCCACAACCATATTTTATTAAGAATTAAGCTTCAAATGTTACGCGTAAACAAATTCTATGAACCGTAAGTTTATCTTGATCTGAAGCATTTTCCCAGGATACAAATGAGTGATGACGGTCCACACGTCACAACTGTATGTGGCAACAGGGTGTTAGGCTGAGCCAAACTGTCGCCGACTTAGATCGATTGGCCGACCACAAGACAGTAGCTAAGTGAATGATTGCAGGGCGTCGCACTTATCACCTTTCCTTTGTGAGATCCATGCGATAGATTTGCTTGAAGTAATTTAAAATTCGAAAGGGTTTTGTAACCTGTATAATTAGATTTTAATTCAATGTTTACTAAACTTATTGATACACTCTTTTTATATGAAACGAATTTGTTTTTATTAACTCAAAGGTTAACGTTTAGTAGGAGTATTTTGTTTGATAGTCTTTAAAATAAAATCGTAGACTAGTTGAAGTATTGTCATCGGTCGATATATTTTTCCAAGAACGGTTTTATAACTTACGAAATTTCTTAATTATAATCTCCACGAGACAAAATCGTAGGCATAAACAAATCCGAAAATCATTTGGTACGGGCAGGTGACGGCAGCCGGCAGACAGCGTGGGCCCAAGTGGCGTAAATAATTGATAAATTGCCACGGAGCTCCCCGAAGTGACCCGACCCAAACTTGGAATTTACGACCATTTAATTGTAGCTTAATTCCGAAACTACTGCCACTCATGAAATATAGTTGACTTACCAAAACTACGCTTGAACTAACTACGTAAATTGCATTTGTAATGATTTTACTACCCATTATTAACGATTGTCTTAGCTAGAAATCTTTATGGAAAATGAATGTTATGGATACTAATGAATCTAACTTAAATTATATTTACTTATTTTGAAGGCCTGTAGATGCCACCACTAAATATTTTATTTTAACAATACATAAATCTGAAATGTACGTGTACAGTGCAAATTCAAAATCATTTATTTATGTAGGTACATAATGTACACTACTGCCAGTTCTCAAATCAAGGGCGTAGAACGGAAGAGAAGAACTGGCAATAAACTCTCCGCCACTCTTTTTAATCGCCAAGTTTTTTATTTTACACAAGTGCTTGCATGCGTTCACTAAATACCAGATATTTATTAGTTAAAAGTTTCCTAAATTGAAAACACCATATTACCACTTTATACCATGTTATTCAACATTGCTTGTTCGCAATAACAAGATGGAAGACTATTCCACTATAAACAAAATAAGTCCTGTTATTCATTTGTCTCTGATTGTCAATTTGTTTTAACGCAGTCATAAAGCGAAACGGACTTAAAAAGCATTGGCATACTCTACTTAAAATAAAATAATAATAAGTAGTTTTCAGTTAGAACAACAGAAAATTATGAGTGTATTTGTTAAATATGTATTATAAACTTTACATTTTTAAACACCTTAAAAACCGGGAGTTTGCAAGCTTTCTTTGTAAGAAAATACAGGTTTAGATAAAGATTCCATTTTTAAAAATCAAATTACAGTAAACAAGAATATATCCTTCATTATACATTGTAATGTATAGTTTTCGCTCAATTTAGCGTCTCTGAAACATTCGCTAAGCAAATACTGAGAAGCGAACAACTACTAATCATATTAGCCTTATTAATTACCTCCCCTAGCGTTGTTATTGCTGAATGAGAATGTATTGCGAACTAAGCTTAAGTAACTCCCTCGGATGAAACTTTCCTACGTGCTGCATTGAGCGCATTTACAATTTTAATCAATGTCACAAACTATGGGTTATCTGTACTGATAAGGATATAATATATACGTTATTTTTTTAGGCTTGGCCGCTACTGACTTACATTGCCAGAATGCTTGCAAGTATCTTGTAGGATCCTATGTTGAATTGGTTCGGATTTTTTTCGTTATTTGTTTGTTTCTTGCCAGTTCTTCTTACCCGCTCTACGCTCCTGACTTGCGAGCTGGTAGAAAATGTAATTAGAATCAATTTAACAACTTTTCTTTTGACGTTTATAATTGTACTTAGTTACCTATGTGAATAAATATATTTCGAGTTTGAGTTTGAAATACCTCAAAGGGCTGCTGATTCCATATGGTGGAACGCGGCAAAAAGTGCATTATATAGCTTTATTTGCGGAACGGCGGCCGACGCGTCGATTTGATATTATTAAAATACTTACTATATTGTAATACCTTCTTCTCTTTATTTTGTACATTAAAACACAGAAAATGAATCCCGAACGTTTAAAACTATATGTATTATATTTTTTTACTACAAATATATTTTTTATATAACGTTATCCACGTGAAAGCAAGAAACAACTCCTTACATGAAACCAAATATGATTTTCTAAATAATTTTCCGAGTTTAAGAATTATTTGAAGAACCTTTAGTTATTTAGTGCGGTAGATAAATATGCAAGTACAGTATATCCGACAATAAGTGATACTCTTATGATCCTATGTTCCAAAATAAACGTATTTTATTTAAAAAAAAAACACAGGAACATAGTATGAACACATAGAACACTAAGACTGTGAATGAACATTATCTTAGTTTAAGATATTCACGAGTATTGTCGACATAATATTATCCATAATTATTGTATGGCCTACATTGTAATTCATGTAGAGTCGCACTCTTTGTGAAATTGTAGGGAAAACCTACTTTGAAATTGGTTTTAAAATGTTTTCGTTGTCTATATATTTAATAATTACTGTTACATTTAGGGCCTGTTTCACAATGTATGGGTAAAGTACCAAATAGCTATGCAATACATAAATTATTCGAAAGATAAAAGTTCCGAATAAGATACTTGGCATTTCATGACGAATAGCACTCTCTGACAGTCGTGAAACGCAAAAATACTGTTTATCCTACCAATAAGTAATAAATAGCTTATTTCGAACTTATCCGGACATTGTGAAACAGGCCCTTATAAATGTAACAAAATCTGTCGGTTACATTGTAAATTGGACACGGGAGGTTGCGGTTTAATAACTGTGTGTTATACAGACGTTACCACTGAATTTTGCAGATTAAATTATTATGACCTTTGATTTCGGTGGAAGCCAATTGGTTTCGCGTATCGTGTAATTAAATTAACTCAATTCGAAAACGATGTTATGTTTTACAGACTGAATAAATTTAAATTTAGAATCTTTACGTGAAATGGATTGATGGATTTAATAAAAACATATTTTAACGAACTATTATGATGTATCTTTTTGTATTATTATTATTTGTGTTCAGTCTAAACTTGCTTAATCAAAGTGCACTGTATGGTAGTATTTAGAAATGATTATCTTATTATTAGATAAGAGCGTTCCATTCTCTCGAAGATGCCGATCTTCAGAAGATACAGTCGCATGCCCCGGCGTTTTAGGTGTCCATGACTGGATAGCAATTTATTTTTTGTGACACGCTTGATCTCTCCGTTGCCATAAGCACACTTGTGTTTACAAGCCTGAGAAACCAAATCAACCCTAAGGATTTCTTGTCGCTAAAACTCGCTTGCTAGATAAACTTTGAAAGGAAACCACAAAACATGTCTAAGCAAAACGTATTGTATTAGAGCTTAATATAAAGAACTGATGAAAATACAGACGAATTTAAAAGACGACACACCTATGATTTAAAAATACTAAAAAGCATTTCCGCTTCTGAAAATATGTGGAATTTAAAAGCAGAATTCCTATGTCAAAGTTGACAGCGAGTTGAGAGCAGCGAAGCGGCAGCGGGCGCGGACGCGACCCGTGACAGATGCGCAGTATATTGAAGCGCGAAATCGGATAGTCGAGCGCGACTGACACTATGAAAATTATATTTGGATGTGGTAAATTGGGGATTTGTTTGTTAAGAGACTATAATATTCACTATACACGTTAATAATTGAGCTTAGTACATTGCAATAAATGTATAATAAAGTGCTTACAATTATTTATATCGCTATTAAGTTATGAGTGCTTACTACTCTATACCGCTACAGAGTACTATTTAGAATACACAATTTAGTCACTGCTTTGTATTTATACGATATGTATTTGTTTAAAAGGTAATTGAATAATATGCCTCTATTATTTTGTTAATTAATTTTAACACCTATTTTATGAAATCACTATTAAGCTTTGTGGCTAGTGTTTAACGCACCCAGAGCGGGTTAGTTGGGTGTTGATTCCCGATAAAACAATAATTGTTTCAGGGCGGATTAGATGATTGCCTAATGGTAACCCCGAAATATTTCCGTCCCATATATAGCGACTTCAAACAAAATACTGATCAGGATTTAAATACAGTGAGGGTTATTATTTTACGGTTGAATGTATTTCAAAGTACCTTATCATTAGTTTTCACCTCAATACCAAAGTGAAGTCGGCCCCTGTCGTTTGGCCCTTTGTGTTTGTCTAGTTAAATTAAGTTGAAAATTTATTCCGCGTTAGTTCTGTTCCAGTCCCTGTGTCAACGTCGAATTTATAATTTAGGGGTAAAACTAATTTTCATATTCGTATAATTGCTTTTAGATATATTGGAACTATATTTTATAGGGCCTTATATAATTTTTTACATGACAGAAACATCCGAAAAATACGCTAGTATTTATAATCTGTGTTTTGTAATAAGGTCCTATATGTATTGGTTATGCGTCTATTAAAGAGGCGGGATATTTGAAAATCGAATACGATAACATTCTATTTCCTATGATGACATCATAACCATGGTAATAAACATTTTATAATTCTTTTAAAGACACGGGGGAGTAATTAGAAATCCACACAAGGTACACTTCCACAGTGACCAAACTTTTTAAATTTGTATTCATTTCCTTTCTATTAATTTTTAATTATTTTATATTTAGGTATTAAATTGTAAAGTATATTTGATTGTTGTAATTACTAATAAATATTGTATTAGAAATGCCATATGTTATATTTTCATACTACGATATAATGTTATAAGATAATGCTATAATTATTACGATAGGTTCTTAAAGTAATATTGAACCTTTGATTTCTAAGGTTTACAAATACAAGATCGTGAACAGAAATCGTTTTTAATAGCGTTTTTTTTAGCCAGAAATTACTCAAGCGGACTACTAAAACTCAAATAACTGAGGAATCTCTTCAGACAGCAGACGTCTTAAAATAAAGAATCTATACAATACAGAACTTAAAACTACTTAATATACATGCACAGGGTAACAAACAACAGCTAAAAATAACGAGAGTTGATGATATTAGTTATTTCTAAAAGTATTTTTCGTCTGTAAGATTTGCACGGCTGCCTTATTATATATCAACCAAATAAAAGTAAGTACATAAAAAAAAAAAAAAAAGTAAATCAGTGGTGCTACAACATATTTAGGTCTGGGCCTCAGATTTCTGTATCTATTTCATGCTCATTTGTCAATCTAATAAGTACGTGATCAGCCTCCCGCTCCTGACGCACGCCGTCGACTTTTTGAGTCTATTTATGAGGCAAGCCGGTTTCCTCACGATGGTTTTATACAAATCATTCATCATGAATGTAAAAAGCACAGCTGTAATAGAGTAATCCAGAAAAAAACCTCTTTTAAAATACCCGTCAACATTACTTACCTAGTTCCAAAAATTATGCATTCGACACCACGTATTATTATTACATACATTCAGATCTAATTGATAAATCGATACATAATGGGCATTAAACTCTCCATTGCATCACACATATATTAAGCTTTGTATGGAAGAGTACGGCAGTAAGTTTGCGAACCAAGATGTCAGTCAAACGAGTTTCGAACTGTGCATGAAGATCTGCAAGTGAAGTCCGCTAGATGGCGCATTAATATTCCGGGCCCCGTCAGGCCCACTTCACGCATGCCTTGACTCGGCCGCTCAACGCTCATTAGCTACAGTCTGCAGATTTGTTTACAATCCACTGAAACAGCTTTGTTTTCATGTTCGATTCTTTAATAAATTGTATAGAAGAGAATACGAACGGATAAAGAGATATTTAATTTTTTATTTAAAAACTTTATCTATGCTATAAATACAAAAGAAGAAGATAAGATAGAAAATATGACGTCACATATATCTGAATAATATTAGAACATAAAGCAAGCCAGGAAAAACTCAAGCAAGAAGTTAAAAACTAAAACTGATTAGAAATTGAAATTGAGCGTAATACACAAAATTACGAAAAGTAGAAAGATTGAAGTAAATATATAGTATATTTCAATATTTTCACTAATGTTAGTAATTCAGTTGTAAAAGCGAGATTATATTTTCACTGGAACATTAAAAGTAGCAAATACCGGGCAATAGGAATCCAATGTATAGAAAACTTAATCCCAGTAATCTAGGTTCATAAAGAAAGGAGATTTAAAACACCACGTTGATGTTCAAGAGTAAACAATAACTATCACATGTAATTATTACGAGCTGTGGTCTGCGCAAACGTTACCTTATTTAGGAATTTGTCGCGAGGTCTCAGCCAGTCCACTGCATGGTGGGCCATAAAACTCGTGTATCATAGTTAGATATTCTGTGCATACGGCCTTTATGCAAGTGTTATTAATTTAATTTTTATTACTGTTTTTTTTTTAAATAATTTTCCCAATATCCCCGACTCTTGTGGTGCGGGGCCTTTTTTACATATATATACATAAGTATGTACATATATGTAAGTACATAAAGAAATTTCATATACATATTACATGAGTTATGCTTGTAGTATTATTTTCCATCGCTATAAAATATCTTGACTAATTAAAGTTAATTAATTATAGATTAAGTATTGAGCTATTGAAGCATCTTCACAACATCCTTCAGTCCTCAGACACTCGAGAAATTATTAAAAAAAATGGGCTTTAAATAAACTTTTAAGCGAAATAGCGGATAAAGTCTCAGAAATTTTAAATTTTTAACGGAAATTAACCAATAATGTTGTATTTTATGAATTTTATTAGTCATATAGAACTAAGTTATCATAATAACTAATTTTCAACACATTAAAACATCCAATAGCAATATTAAATGCGCAAAACATTTAAATATAGCAAATCAGTTGCTATTAAATGGTATTTACGACAAATATCTGCTGTATTTTGGTCATCAATTGTCAAAACGGGGTTATAAATTAAGGCTCCCTCGGGCAGCCGAGATTAATGTTAGTATTAATCGAGTGACCGCTGCCACCCGCTCTACCTGCTTGATCAAGCACCAGAAAATAACAGAGCTTTTAATTAGGAGCTGGGTAATCATTAGAGTATCTAAGAGTATGTCTCGAGTCTCAATGAGATTTCACAAATCGGTGGTACTTTAATCTAAAATTATGAAGGAAATATACAACCTTTTTTTAATAGCATCATAGGTCTTGTTAACTGTGATAAGCGTTGTTACTATACTATGTGGGACCAGCTGCCCGTAGTATTTCCGAACCAATTTGACTCAAAATCTTATAAGGCCGACAGCGCACTGAGTGTCCATAGGTGACGGTATCATTTAATATCAGGTGAACCTCCTGCTCGTTTGCCCCCTCTTCATTTAAAAAGGAAAGACAGTAAGACTTATGTATTTTTATAAGCCTATATAAAAATACTAGTAGCCCGCCCGGCGTCGTACGGGTGGACATTTAAATTAATTAAAAAAAAATTGTTCACAATAAATATGTTCAAAGAAAAACACTTTTTTACGGATTATAGTTATGTATTATTGTATTTAAACTTATAATTATTTAGACATAATTTTAAATTTAAACCGACGTTTCGCGTGCTTTACAGCGTGCGTGGTCACGGTGACACGGTGACTATAATCCGTAAAAAAGTGTTTTTCTTTAAATGTGTAAAAGTTATGTTAATAAAAGACAATAATAAATATGTTCTTTAATATTCTGGAACAATTTTTTTCTATCATCAATAGTTATTAGTAATAGATACAGGACAAATCTTTGTTTTTAATTTATTTAAATATTCTTTATTACTTAAGATATCATTAGAATTTGAATAAAATTGTGAAGTAGAAGCTTATATAAAATAAATTAAGCTTTAGGAAATGTTTACATGCGGCGGAGTGACCGCCAATTAAATCGCCGCTCACTTAATCTGCACGCCACCTGCAATTAACGAGCGTGTCTTTCGGACCTTACGTATACGTATACGTACTAGTACCCTGGTGAAGCAGTTAGCAAAATTAAATTGGCTTAGCTTAGTAAGGGATAAAACATACATAACATGGTGAATTATTTTATACAGAAAAAGCTTTCTAATAAGAACAGATTATGTTATAGAAATAGATCAATCAAACCCAGTAAAATATACTGGGTTTTCTATTTGTTAGAAATTACTTTTAAAACTTTATTGGTTAAGCAATTTATGTTAATTTTATCCTATATTATTTTTAGTATTAATTTAAATAAAAATAAATCAGTGGCGCTCCAACCTGTTCAGGTCTTGGCCTCAGATTTCTGAATCTGTTTTCATGATCATTTTTAAATCCAATAGGCAAGTAGATAATCAGCCACCAGTGCATGATACACACATCGTCGACTTTTTGGGTCTAAGACATGTCGGTTTCCTCACGATGTTTTCCTTCGCTGTTCCAGCAAATGTTAAATGCGCATAGAAAGAAAGTCCATTGGTGCACAGCTGGGGATTGAACCTACGACCTCAGGTATAAGAGGCGCACGCTGTAGCCACTAGGCTAACACTGCTCCACTTAAATAATAAATACATTATGTTACGTTTTAGTAGTATTAATTTAATCTTATAAATAAATTCTAATCTTATTTGTCTAACACTCGTAGATTTTTATATATCCACGTAACCTAAATAAATTTATATAAAACAAGAGCGCGCGGCTAATTATGGGCATTCAAGATTGATTTAAGATTATGCCGAATTTGATTATGTAGTTGATCGTATTCCAGAACTGGTAACACACCACTTATCTTAGCATATTTAGTCACCATTTCGACGCCAGAGAGCCCGAACAATGACACTTAATGTAATTAAATTTCCTCGGCAAACCCTATTTTATCGCTGGATTATTTGATCAAAGGGCTAATCGAGTCCACATACCTACAGTTTAGCCAAAGATAAACTTGCGACATGCGGGCGGCTGTGCGTGTTTAACTAATGACCGAGTCATGGGGGCATATCGAGCCCCCCCGGCCTGGGTGGTGGAGGGGTGCGCTAGTCCAGCGATATCATTAGCCACAGATGACGCTGTCCGGCGCTCGGTATAAATACATTAAGCGCCGTCAAACTGTTAAGCCCGAAAGTATTATAAGGTTTCATAAATAAATTGACACTGGCAATATCTCAAACTATATCGACAGTTTAGTGGCATCGGAATCAATAAACAATGAAAAAGCGGCCACTGTGTGGGGTATAGCGTCATAAAATTCTATAAACCCAATAAAATTCGTGCTCGGCGTTGGAAAGTCCACATCAAATCTCGAAGTGCGTAAACATATCATAAGGGGATGTAGAACGAGTTATCCTCACAAAGAGAGTTTTTCTTAGGGATAAGCGGCGGTTTTCCACAGATGGTTATTTTATACAGTGTAGCTTAAAGGCCGGAGCTTTTAGCATTCAGCACCGCGCGCTCTTTACACTAAGCTTGTATGGAGAATGTTGCACGTTTCTCTATTAAGTTCTCTCTCGTACCTGTATTTTAAATTTTTGTCCGGTTTTGCATTAGCATTTTCTGTAAGCATAATACATCTTTTTAAATAAAAATACTTTAAACGAAAAGAAGTGTCGAGTAACATTTTTTTTGTAATTATTAAACACGGTCGTCATACTAGAAAAAAAAAGGAATTTTCTTTTGAATTATTTGTAATATTATTCATTTAGCTTATGATATTATTTTTCTAATACAAACAATATAATTGAATTTAGAAATTAATAAATCTAATTTATTTAGCCTTCAACATAGCATTGTTTTGAATTACTAGCTGATCGTTATATCGCTCACCACAGGCTATTTAAATTGAATTAGTTGATTGTACGTAGATACATATATCCCTGGCAATCTTCGAAGATAAGAAAAAATGGCAATCATATGAAAACTGATAAAAAGTGTGAGACATAAAGAGATAATGTACTTATTTATAGCTGCAGTTTCTTGTGGTTTATTACGATATAAATCGGGGACTAGATATGATTTATCAGCTCATCATTCCTGGTTACGAGTGAGCAATGTTCCACCCATTATTACCACCTTATAAATGTTTCTTCGTGTTGTTTTATTACTTTTATGTGTTTCTTAAACAACTCGCAGTTTCGTTCATAATGTATATTTAAGTCTCAAATTGCTAGTTTAAAATACCTTGGGCTCTAAATGGGTATTAAAGTCGTCTTGTCTAAGGTTTATGTGGCTCGGTTAAAATGCTTAAGCTATTGATTGTAAGACTCAAATTACCCTAATTATAACAAAATTATTTTCGTACATTCTATACGTGTAGCAGGGTGTCACACACTTACCTAAGTGCAGAAGCACTCATTAAAGATTTAATTAGGCGTCTGGTAGATGGTACCGGTGACCCAAGAGCTGGTGTTTTCTTCACTCATCCAATAAGTATTGCAATAAAGCGAGGAAACGCTACTAGAATTTAAAAAAAAAATCAGTGGCGGTATAACCTCTTCAGGTCTTGGCCTCAGATTTCTGTATCTGTTTCATGATCATTTTTAAATCTAATAGGCAAGTAGGTGATCAGCCTCCAGTGCCTGACACACGTCGTCAACTTTTTTTTGGGTCTAAGACATGTCGGTTTCCTTACGATGTTTTCCTTCATCGTTCGAGCAAATGTTAAATGCGCACATAGAAAGAAACTCCATTGGTGCACAGCCGGGGATCGAATCTACGACCTCTTGTATAAGAGTTGCACGCTGAAGCCACTAGGCCAACACTGCTCTCTACTACTAGAATTATACATTGAATAGAATAATTTGATTTAATTTTTAACTATTTTTCCAGTACAGTCCGTTTCACATGGCATTTTCTTTTGGGAACTAGCGAACTGTGGAATCGACTACCGGCGGGGGTCTTCCCTGAGAGATACGACCTCAACAATTCATAAATCGAGTGTACTCTTCCCTTAAAGGCCGGCACCCACTAAAAATGGGTGTCCATGGGCTACGACGACTGCTTTTTTGGGCGTCCCGCAGGCTCGTATGCCCCCCCTAATATATATAAAAAAAATTATCGTAAGTAGAAAAGAACTGTATTAAATTTAATTTAAAATCCTTCATAATTAAATGTGATAAATAGTGTTATTATTCAACTGAATGTAATAAACAATTACACTGACAACAGGACAAAGAAATGAATTACTTTAGATAAATGCTGCGCTTACTTGCCATACAAATTAATGGATATAGGGAGTTTCTCAAATTTTGATCACACAATTTGTACCGTGCTCCGTATCGTGTCACCAATTCATAACGCTTGCCACAATAGACAGTCCCTACTGCAGAGGCTTTTTCAGCGTAGAGGAATCAGTCATCCACGTTGTCGCAGCAGTTAGGTCGCTCCGTAAGCCTGCGAAATGACCAGGAGACTTCTGAACTTCTGGAAGGAGTTAGACTGACATAGTTAGCCAGGACTTGAGTCCACGCTTCTTACAAAAGTACATTAATAGCTCTTTCCAGTCTTGCGATTGTCACTTGTCACATAGTCATACCCATCAGCTTAGAGTACATTCTGAATGTAATAGTCAAGTACCAGGGGACACTCACCCTTTGTTAAGAGACAACAGCTGAAATTGAAATGGATCGTATTCCAAAGTCCATCCATCACACTGTTTGTCCCACATCTAAATGGTTTTTTAATAATTCCACTTGGAGCTCCCAATACTGCGACCCTCATTAAAAAGAGATCGGATCGAGTGGCCATTGTCGGCAATATGACGTCTAATTGACGAGTATAATCGAATTAAAGTGGCGAGACTGTGGTTTCTGAAATCGTTCACTTATTCATATGTTATACTTTATCAGACAAAAATATACTTATTCATTATATTATAGTAACTATAATACAATATTGATAAATAGATAATTAATTCTAAAAGTTTCGTCCATTTTGGAGATACTTTTGGCCGTGGGGTTTAAGTGCACATGCGCTAATGATGGTGATTTCGTCACACAACAAATAAGTATCTCAATATAGCGAGGAAATGTTGCCAACATTATATGATCACTGATTTATATAACTTAAATTTTATGTTGTTCTATTTTTAAATTAGAAAACTGTCCCGACGTTTCGGGTGCTTTCGTAAATAGAAAAAAATATTTCAATGTTAAATATACCTTGATAATTAAATGTGATAAATCGTGTTATTATTCAACTGAATATAAACAATTACACTGACAACAGCACAAAGACATTAATTCGTTCAGAAAAATGCTCTCCTACATTCGCGAATTATTACAAAGGGAAGCGAAACTTTGTCCTTACAATGCAAAATATGCATCCTTTTGTTCCATTATAATAAATGCCCTGTATAACGTCATAAGCGGAAGGTAAGACAATAAAGGAGCTAAGAGTGGAATGCGAAAGGGGCGAGTAAACAAAACGAACGCGCTTAGTGACCGCTATAAACAACAGGAAACTATGTGCGGTCACCTTTATATTTCATGCAAATCTACCACAGCTAAAGGAAAATGTTTGCGGAATGATCGCACGATAAAACTGAATTGTTTTTAACTTGATTTAAATGTCGCATCGTTTATGTTGAATTTACATAGGGTAGGGGTGTAATAACTATTTTTGAACTACATAAGAAGGTTTACAATTCTACAATAAAGTATCTCTATATAGAGGTCTGGGCCTCAAATTCGTGTTTCATTTGTTTTTTTCTAATAGGTTTGTGATACACGCCCTCGACTTTTCAGGGTGACATAACATTTCTCTTAATGTTTTGCTACACTGTGTGATCGAGTGTTTATGCTCACATATAAAGTCCATTGGTTCTACACTCATAAACTGGATTTACATTAAACGTAAACGTAAATGTAAAGTTTAGAATAAACAACTAGAGAAATTTCGCCGAATATACCTTATCTTAAAAATAATAATTGAACAACGCCAGTTTTCAAAGAGTACAAATAACCGCGAAATGACGCGTCATTAAATAACACGGTCGAGATAAGTGTAGATTAATGTGGTTTTTATATCGATACGCCATTTTTACACCCCTCGGGAGCATTAGAACGCAGAAACTGCGCGATGTATGTGATTTTAAATTTCGATATCGCGTTATCGTAAAGAATAAATTGAGTATTTTGTTCGACACACGTGTAATGGCGGAATATAATTGAAAAAAATATTTATGTGATTTTTGTTTTGCTACTTATCCTAAAATGCTTTATTCCATCCTATCGTGTTAGCGCCAGTACATGTTGCGCGTATGAGTATATTATATATTCAGGAGTATATACTTTTGAAATAAAAAATATTTTTTTGCAATAATATGGCGATAAATATTATGGTGGTAAAATCTGCCACACATAATAGGCGTGCAAATTTGTCTTACATAATCTATACGTAGAATTTTACATATTAGTTACGTATCACATTACATTATCCATGATATCATCAAAGTCAATTATTATATTATTTTATCACTACATTTTATTTGGTTTTGTTAGATTATTTTTAAGGTGTATTACTAGCCTAAGATCTAGATCTCATCTTCTGGGCTACATGAGTATAATCAAGACACACTTTCCGACATTTTAAGCTTATAGCTTTATCAATTCTACAGGAATACAAGACCTGTCAAAAACAGGTAAAATTGTAGTCAGCCAGTACAATTGTCTTTTAATAGAATTTAAAAAACAGTATAAAGAACACTAAACATTCTTATTTTGAAATCATAACCTTATTGCACAAGAAGGGCGCACATGTTCAGAAATCACCCGGTCACTAGAATATTGTTTTCACTATATTAGAAACGTGAGCGCAATTTTTAAGATCGAAAAAATTCTATTCCACCTATATTGGGAGTGCTTGATTATACTTTCAGTGTATCAGGGTTGTTACAATAAAGTTTTATTTTTAACATTTAAAATAAATGTTCGTGACACGAAAAATTTTTTTTTTACTGTGTATTTAATTTTACTTAACACATTGAATGCTTAAACAATGGATACAAAGTAATAGCCGGACACCAAAACTTTTTATGGTATATTTTGACTAAGTAAATTATTAACTTTTTAAATATGATTTTTTTAAATTAAATTTTATTACTTTTATTAAAAAAAAAACATGTTTACTTCCAAATGGTCGGCATACAGCAATTGGGTGCCAAATAATATATCCGAGAGCTAGGGATGATAGAAGTTTAAAAATGAACGGGACGCTCGCACGGATCCGAGTGGGCTGAACCGCCTATGACCCCGCTCCACTCGGATCCGAGAAAAGAGCACTTAATGTGTTATAACTATTGCATGGTAAATAAAGTCATTATTATACAGAGTAAAGAAGAACCTAATACAAGGAAAACTTGTTACTAGTGGCAATTGGGACATGCCTTAGACAAGCGGAAAGAAATAAAACACTTGTTGGTTCCCAGATTGAGTAAAGATTAATGAATGACCTAATTAATTCGAAAATATTTTTTAAAGCTCAGGTTAAAGGAAGACACAAGAATAGAACTCGTTTTCTATACCTTCTAATTCTTCATCGTAAAAGTAATCGCTAAAATAATTTACACACAGCCCTAGTGTATATATTCACTTTTCGCTCGTAAAATGGATGAAATTGAAGTTTTACTGTCAATTTGTATGCGATATTGAAATATTTCCTGTCGAATTAAAACTTTTATTACTGTGTGTAACATGAAACAGTTGGACACTAAAATATTTTCTTTACTCCCTTCATAAGCCTTTATAGCTACTGTGTAAAATAAATCAATGACGCTACAACCGTTATTATGTCTGGGCCTCAGATTCTGTATATGTTTCATCATCATTTGTCAATCTATGATCAGTACCTGTACCTGAAATACGCTGTCGGCTGTCTGGGTCTGAGGCACGCCAGTTTTGTCACAATGCTTTCCTCCCGTTTGAGCGAATACTAAATGCGCCCATAGAAAGAAAATCCATTGGTGCATAGCTCGGGATAGAACTTACGACCTCAGTGAATAAAAAAGGACAAATGAAAAAGAAAAGACAATCACGATAATTTCAGATCAGTTAGTAGATTAGCAGTAATAGATTAACACATATCATGTTCTGACTATAGGTTCTACTACCGATGAAATAAAAATTTGCGTAAGCTTGATGATACCAGAAGGCCGATAAACAAGTAGAATTATAATTATTACTAGGGAAAAATATCTGCCTCGTTGGTAGGCAAAGACCACGGTCCACTTGCTAAGGTCCTGACATACCTATTCATTTCACCCACTTCTATGAGACTCACCATACATGCTCGTTGGTTATAGGTTATTTTTACTTGCCCCTTCTCCTTCCAGGACTTGGTCCAGATAAGTAAAACAAGGCCTACACAAGCCGACTTCACAATCCACGGTTATATACCCTACTTGTCAGACTATATATTATAAAATAACACTAATAAATTAGGATTAAGTAAATCCTAATGCAGTGTACGTGTCACTGTAGGAGAGAGATTAATTAGTCATTCATCAAGTTGATATTAATATATGCGCGACTATCTCAGTTTGACTTTCAATAAACACGTTCGGAAATGCATATATTAACGTTTCCTTTGTTTCCGTCTTACTATACACTGGTATTTAAATATTAAATTTCGAATTATTTTAACTGCATTGGAACAATGGAATTTCCTTTCTATTACGCTGTGTAAACTATAAATATTATAATAACTACGATGACGTAGGCTACTAGCCTTTTATTACAATTTTTTATATAAAGACTGACTTCTAGGGAATCTTGTAATTCATCTTACAAATTTTATATGCTATATTTGAATACTAGTTTTCTAATATTTCATCGAATCTTTATTTTATATTACATCGGAAAAAGTGAAGCTACATAAATATCGTTCGTAGCCACGACTGCTACGTCGCAGCTACGATTTTATTCTCACAAGTAATATTTATAATATATATATATTTTGAAGTAGGCAATATTCAATTTCTCTTAATACTACTTTTACAATCATTTGTATTTTTTTCTCGTCTTTAGTTTCATTTTAATGCATACAATAAATGTTTGGGTTAGGTTAGGTTAGGTATAATTCTACTTGTATGTTGGCTATATTATAATATTATTAGTATAAGTTCAATACTGGGATCAGATTGTTAGTTTAATACTTGTTCAAGTTGTTGTTTAACTTTATATAATTGATTGTTGTTATAAATTGTTAACCTAGTTATGTTACTATTATGTTAAGATCTATAAAGGTTTGTTTGGTTAAATCCTTTGTCGAACTATATTTGTATTTCCAAATTCATAGTAAAACGGCAATTTCAACTTTACGTAATTATAAAGTAACTCGTTCCGACTCTTTTTATTTCGGATGTTTTATTGTTATTTACGTTTTAATATATCCGGACTTATTAGCAGTGCCAGCCTAGTGGATTCAGGGTGTGACTCTCAATCCTGGGATTGTAGGTTCGACCGGTTGTTCACCAATGGACTTTCTGTGTACATGCGCATTTAATCTTTAACATTCTCTCGATCGGTAAAGGAAAACATTGCTAGAAAACCGGCTTGCCTTAGACCAAAAAATCAACGGCGTGTGCCTGGCATAGGAGGCTGATCACTTACTTCCCTATTAGATTTACAAATAAGCATAAAATAGATAGAGGAATATGAGCCCTACCTAAGTTTTAGCGCCACTGATTTAGTTTTATTCCATCTTATTGTCAGAATACGCTTTGTCATTTTTGAATGTAACTTTGTAACCATTATGCTTCATTCAGATACTGGGTGAGCAATACCCAATAAAACACTAATATTATTATTATCCTTTCCTACTAAGTGTTAATATATTCTTTTTTTGCGACTGAGGCGCAAACTATGATGTGGTCTCTGGCAGAATGACCAGCGCTGAGAAACATTCTGATCCTCAGCATAATGCTAAGCCAGGGTCATTTACAGCCACAGCGCTCACGCATAACATGCTTGAGACGAACCGAATGGGAATTGGAAAAAAAAATACCACTCATTATATCTTTTATTTAATTTTTTCTCTTTGATTATTGTTATTTTCTGTGTTTACGTGTGTGTTTTGTTTCTTATAAATAATATGTCTATGTCTAAAACCTCGAGTAGTACGTTGCTCTGAAGTAAGAGGCCGTCGGCCGGGTAGCTCTCGTATTCTCGGGAGCTCAACAGTACGAAACCTTAATCCCTATTATTCCGGCTGAAAGCAGATTTGTTGCTAAGGAAACATATAAGGTGTTTGCAAAACCGACTTTTATGTATTTAATAAGATTGATACTTGATTGAAAAATATAAAAAGATTGATTTTACTATTTCTGTAGGACTTAGATGGGTAGTAGATTATTTATAATCGAATAAAATTATCGGTAATATACCTTGTGCTTATGCGAATTGAACATGTATTAACAGGCATATAATCTCATCTCGAAGCAATCATTTTTGTTTTTTTGGTTAAATTTTAATCGAGCAGACATAGAAATGTCTTTGTTTCCTTGCGTTTTTCCCCCCTTATTTGTAGACCTCAAATTGCTTTTAAACGTTTAAACAATGCGTTATAACTGTTATTATTTGTATATAATTAGCCGCCAGTTGCTTGTTATTAAATAATGTTTAATATTTTCCTTTTATGTAATGCAACGAAGTGTTAATAAATAAAATAAAATAAATAAATAATTATTGTGAATTTTTTTTATAGAACAGGGGGCAAACGGGCAGGAGGCTCACCTGATGTTAAGTGATACCGCCGCCCATTGACACTCTCGATGATAGAGGGCCGGTGAGTGCGTTGCCGGCCTTTTGTACGCTCTTTTCTTGAAGGACCCTAAGTCGAATTGGTTCGGAAATACTTCAGTGGGCAGCTGGTTCCCCAAAGTGGTGGTGCGCGGCAGAAACTGCCTTGAAAAACGCGCAAAATTTCTTTAGATATTTTAGTCTAATCAATATCTAACTCAGAAACTGTTAAATTATGATGTTAGCTAGATGAGTAACGGAACGTAGAGTATAAGTTTAATATACTTTTGCTAACAATTAAAAACTTTCGAAACAAAAGCGTTGTCTGCACTGGTTGTGGACTTGTCTACGTGCACTGCGATCCGAAAGGAAGTCGTTTGCAGTTCCGCTCTTGCCATGCTGTGTTATTCACGCACGTACAATACATTTTAGTAAGATTACATTTCTAATCATGTAGTGTATATGCCAGATTGGGCTTATTCGACTTAGAGTCCTTCAAGAAAAAAACGTTTTAATTTTTAAACCGGGCCGGCAACGCACTCGCGAGCCCTCTGGCATTGAGAGTCCATGGGCGGTATCACTTAAAATCAGGTCAGCCTCCTGTAACTTTGCCCCCTGTTCAAAAAAAAAAAGACTAAGATCTGGGACCTGCTCATTAGATGTTGATGAACGTATATGAGTGTAGGTCTAAGCTCCAACAAACATTGATGACTTCCTAAAGTCTTGTTTGCTACCTAGGCTTCGCTCGTATATCGTAGGAGATATAATAGTGGTAGTATAGGAAATGTAATAATTAAGGTCGAAACCTTACACCTGACGAAAGAATACCCCCAAGCAACATTTACCACCTATTTCAAACGCCCAAATTAAGAAAGTACTTAATTGCCCATTTTGCTCCAGAAGCATAGCAAATGGTGATTTAAGCAAGGTATACCTTTGCGGCTCTGTCAAAAGCTTAGGCAGTACTGCTGCTGCTAAAAGCTGTAAAAGGAGTACGATTGTAAAATCACAAACAATATAAGTGAAATCACATTGTTTTTTTTAAATAAATTAATGTGCGTCACAATTTCTGGGAAGTTATAGGAATAAGTCTACAGGAAATTCTCGACTCGCAACTTTAACCCGTGAAAGAAATACTTCAGCAAGACTTGTTCGGTTTGCCTTTATTAGTCTTTTGATTTGTTGTAACTTCCTTTTTAACAAAAGGAATCAAATATATTATTTGGATTGTCTATATCTCTTTCGGACGTTCGCTTCGCTAAGCAGTAATTGATTTATATTTGGTACATATTTACAAATTATGTGCAGCTGTCTAACAGCGATTTATTCATGTATCAATAAAAATGTATTTTCCTAGGATAAGTTAAAATTTTAGTAATTCACGCCATTTTCTTCATAAATATATTGTATGAGACATACCACGCCAAATAGGATTTGCTATTAGAATCCACCTAATTTCCTACCATAAGTTACGTTACTTACGTTACGTTACGTTGTTACGCGCTGATAATATTATAAATTACATATAATAAAATTGAATTAACATTTGGAAATATACCACCACTAAAGCCAAAAATAAAGCTCGATCTCAAAGGAGAAATAATTGTTCTCTAATTCACTATCTATTTAAGCTCAGCACGGAAGGCTAAATTCGTATTTAGAAAGCTTAGCGTACGGATTTAAATTGAAGTGAAATCCCGCTGGTATTTAGGAGTAGCCTCTTAATAAATTTCTTACTAAGAGCCTGGCTTCGATTCCCGGACGGTAACGGATATAGCTTTGAAAACTGACCGTCAGAAGTTAGTTAATTTGAGTGGCATCCGAGAATTCGGCTGAGTCTACATTGCAGGGATATTTTATTAACTCTTGTTTAACGTGACTACATGTTGCAAAATAATTTGTTCGCCGGTTTGTAATATTTTGATATTGTTTTCTGCATTACATTGCATATACATTTAGAAATTAATTTAACTTAAACATAATAATTTCTACCGTTTTCCTGCAAGTATAAATGTCTTGCTTTAGAAATTATAACTCATATATATACAGTTATATTTATGTTTAGACTTATGAACCAAAGGTTTTTTTTATATTTTAAAATATAACTATGTTAGTATAAATGCTTATCGAAGTAGGATAGAGACAGTCACGTCCAGGGATCGTCAAAGAGGAACTAATCCGAACTATGATTAATTGAATTTGGAAGTGGCTCGTGCAATACCAACACGGCCAAATCTGTTACTTCAGCTCGATACAGAATTCCAACTTTGAAATCTGTTCAAACCGCCCGCCCAACTAAACTCCTTGACAGGTATTGAATTTGATATCAATTTTAGTAGCTAACTACCTCTAGGTATCCGAAAACTAATCGTTATTCCTTCATAGAACACGGAATTGTTTATAATTTGTTTTTATGTAATGACTTGAAAGCTGGCATTTCACGTAGATTAGGTTAATTTAATAAAAACACAATATTTTTTATATATTATTATAATACGTAGAGATTTGTAATGCGATTCAAAACATCGATGTCCTGTATTCGTGAATGACCATATTAACCCGTATTGATTTTTAGTTTACTACACATGAATAAATAATATTATTGTATATCTGTATGGGTTAGTAAATATTTTGTCCTGTTTGTTAATCTAACAAGTGATTGGATTTAAGAAGATTTTTCTATTGTATATTAGAAAGCTGTTTAAAGATAATAGTCGGTTTATGATAAAGAGGGATTCTTTTACTTCTCGAAATTGTAATTTAATACTGTATTATCTGAATTCATATAAAATGCTTAGGTAAAATAATACAACAATGAAAAACGTATTTATCGTAATTGACTTATAATGGTTAAATATATTACCAAGAAGAACATAAACCAATTTTTACCAATTTTAATATATTCTTATTATAATAAATTTAGAAGACCTTAATGTGGCAAGTTATTTTAGGGAATAATTTCGTAATTTAACTGTCCCGTCTGGGACTAATATGTTTATTCTTGTTAGTTGGGAGGTCCCCAGCTGGTCACTTGTTCTTGTTTTAACAGAGGTCAGCCACTAGTGGGAATAGTGCTTAAGTTTTTGAAAGTTTAAGCGGCTTCGGTATTTACTACTTAAGTTAAGGGTCAGTTTGGGGAAACTTTTGGAAAACACTGGGGAAAACCGAATGTTATAGAGAAAGTAAGGGTTATAGGTAATTAATGAGAGTCTGCAACTACAGAGAATGAATAGAGATTGTTTTATGGTGTTACGTTGTAGTTAAAAACATTGTAAAGAACAATATGAATTTTTAGAAGTAATACTTGATTTGTTTTTGTTCAAAGGCAATAGAGAACTAAAATAGTAATTACTGCCACAGTCTTCATTTTATGTATAATTATGTAAAATTACATGAATAACAATTCGTGTTACTATAAAAAAGTTTTTAAAATATTACTTGATAATTCAAATATTGTATCAAATGGAAAAAACAAGTAAAATAAAAATAATTTACCCTAAATAGACATAAAAAAATAATTATAAGCTTCCAGAAATTACCCTCTCTATTCCGCAAATTTCTCTTTGTATTATATAGATTTAGCCTTCGATATGAAGACCAAATGTCTGACGTTATCTGAGAAATAGTTGGATGTTTCTCCCCATTTCCTCTATTTAAACCGTCTTGCTGTCTGACAGCCTTACCTTTGTGTATTTTACCGTCCATTCATATCTATTTATACTTGCTCTTAACAGACTCTATTTTCAATTAAGTCTATACATTGTATGGGTCTACGAAGATTATTGCCTGATCGGTTTTATATAGAAAAAAACAAATGAATTCTAAGATTAATTTTGTAACGTCCCTAGAGAATACAATTTTGCAAAATTTGTAATGTTTTTATACTAATTTTTAATTTCACTGTTTTAAATTAAAGTTTAAACAGTGAAATTAAAAAAAGAAAATCTATTATTTATGTTGTGGATTTTTAATACTCATACGTAACTATTAAAACATTCTGTTAAATATTAATTGAGACGAATTCTGGGCTAAGAGTTCAATGTTTGTAAATATTATTTACCTGCGTAAAATTCTGATATTAATTGAATGCAAAATCATTTTGAATAACTTTAATAGCCTACGAGTACCGGCCATTTATGTATATTTTGATTATTATCGGTAGTCCAACTGCTGTAATAGTTTTTATACTTAGTAAAACTAAAAGGATGCATGGATTTCTAATATTTACGTACATACTATAGAGTTTTGGATTGTACTGTATATATTTTTTGTATTTGCCTTCAGAAAACTTATTTATTTCGAAGCGCTCAGATGTTTTAATATTCTTTGAACGTACTATATATTAAGTATGATTAATTAACCTTAAAATAAACTTTTAATTTATTTATATTATTATTTAGATTTTTATTTATTTTGCATATTTCTAGTGTATTATGAATAAGTTTATATTAGTTATTTTGCACTTCTTGTATTTTACCCCAAGTATGATTTCCTTTTTTTTTATTTTTCTTATAAATGGTTCCCTGGATAACATTGCTGTTGCCAGCTTATGTAACATGTTTTTTTATGCTTGCTATGCGTATACCTATATAGATGTCAGTTGAAATAGGTAATTCATAGAGATCTGTGGATTATAAATTTATATTCGTTCAACATGTAGTTCACAAGTACAACAGAATTTTAATATTAAAATATGGGAAAACAAAATGCAGTTCACGTGCATATGATATGTCATTCACAGCACATTGTGGCTAAGTTACAGGGATGTAGTGGTGCTACGAAAAGCCCCGATGACATTAAATTTATGAAAAACTTACTTTATGATACATTAATGGAGCTTATTGGGGGATAGCTTGAAATAGATTTTTTGTGGGCCGATAAAATCATGGAAATGGCTGGAAAGATCTGGACAAAATAAGTGTACTGTAAAGAAAAATAGAGGACAATGGGAGGGTTGAATTTTTCCCATAGGCATACGGCATAGGTCGGTTATCGTAGATAAAGAAAAACCATAGTTATAATGTATATATTTTGTATTTATCATATAAGGATATAAATAAATAAATAAGTGGAACTGAAGGCATAGTTTATTTTGTTTTTTTTTATTATTAAAACTAATATTAATTTAAGTAACAAACATTGATAACTTTTTAAAGTTTTTTTTAATATAAGGCATGGATAAAATTATGATTTTGAATCCTACCTCTCTGTTAGGCCAATGTGGCACCTTGCAAGCGACACTGTTCTGTCTGAATGTTAAAACAATACTCAAAACCCAATATAACGTTACATTTGTATTTTGTGAAACGTCTTTGAGTTTGGAATTCGTATAGAGATAAAAATTTCTTGTTTTGTTGTGAAAATATTTATAAGAAAAACCAGGATAATTTTTATTAAATTATTTTTGTATTTATGAAAAAAATATATGAAAATTCGGCTTTTGCAGTCATTATTGAATGCATTCCATCTTTATCTTTGACGTAAGATAATCAAGCAAAGTTACTCATAATATAAAACCAAACTTAAAAAAATACATTCTGTTGGAAAAAATCCGGCAGCATTGTATATCAATGATAACACATTGATTCAATAGGATCGTTTAGGCGATCACGTAGCACGGTGTCGGAATAATGACTGTTTGTTTAGGCCCTGTCCACACGCTGTGTTGACATGACCACATTAGCTAAAATCGACATGTCCTTACATTCGTTGTGCTACTGTCATCTGTGCAGGTTTAACTGGCTTACAAACATTATGGAGTCTCAGTTTCAAGTCCCGGGTCTGAGAAATAATATAAAAAACACATTGCATTTTTTGTCTGCACTGAGAAAAGAGAATTTGTATGTATTTATTTCTGGTCTGTCATTTGTCTTGCTAAGAGAGATTATATTAGATATATAGAAGTTTATATATAAGAATATTTTGTTTTTAACGACTAGGACATGAATTTGGGAATATCTCAGAATATTTTATTAACATTCATTTTTTAAATTGCTCAAACTATAAATATGCATTATGGTCCAAGAGCCCGTGAGTGCCAGACCTTCGTATTTTTATAAAAGCTGAATTTTTTTCTATGTGTGTCCCTAGTACAGGTATGAATGAACCCCACCTATGAAGCTGAGGCAGCGGTGGCTTTGACAGATAACAGGTAACAAAGGTGTATAAAATTCTATCTCAAATTTATCATAAAATAAAACCTATTTATTTTATATTTAATTCATAATAATATAAAAAACTCGCGTTGCTCATTGCCAGACAGTATGTTCCCAACCAGTTGGTCGGCAGTTGCCGGACACCCTTAAACTATTATAATTTATAATTACACTTACGTTATATTATAAAACCTAAATTTTATATATAATTTTTATTAGGATTTCGGTATTTTAACATTATAATAAGAAACCCAAGATTTCTTTAGATATGTCGTATAAGATTCTAGAAAGTAACCAAAATGTAAGACAATGCTTCAAAACCTTTGTAAATACCTAATATTTACGTAATTATATAATACCAATTATATTTAATTCAAATAAAAATTCCCGAACCCTTTATTTATCCAACCAATAAAATATTTTATATAGATCGCAATCTCAAAAAATAATATCTTTATTGTGAAAATTATTTCGTTATAATAATAGGATACGAAATATTGTAAAATGCAATTTGTTATCTGTCCATTAACGCGTGGTCACGTATGTACAATCGTGCATAAAAGTGTAATAAAAATTACAATTGCAAATAAGTGTATCGTTGGGAAAATGGACACTTGATCACTTATGTTTATACTTCAAAACAAAAACTACTTGTTGAAAAGTTTTCAACGCACAATATTTATTTGATTATAAGGCGCAAGATTTGGTTGATGGCGTTTAGACTAAACATAAAGTCAAATTGTGTACGTAAGTGTACAAGAAAATTTGACTGAGTCAGCAAATGACGGACAGTAACAAATTCAGTCGGTGGCCGCAAACGCATGTTGTTTTAGGCCGTTCAAACAAGGCGCAGCGTGACCGGTGCTAATACTGTGTTTACTCTCCGTATTTATGCTCACGGGCTCACGTGCACGAATAATTACCTCGTTATAAATCATAATGCTTACTTCACTTTGTCACATGAGGATACCAATAGCCTAGGAAGCTAAAGCATGCGTTTTTTTGTCGTGTTATTTATTTCATTATAAGTACTAAGCAACGTGTATGCAGAAAATTATACAATAAATATTTTTACACACGTCGATAAAAAAATAATAACTAAAAGCAAATAGAAACTTAAACCTCATTAAGAAATACAAATGCTTCTTAATTTGAAAATTACTGCCAGTTTTCAAATCAAGAAGGATTTGTTACAAACTATTTGATACTCTTTAAATTGCTAAGATTTTTTTTAACATTTGTACTTGTAACACATCATCAATAAGTAATACTAACAACACTATTATTATATGACCAGTGGTATATTTGAAAGTGCCTATTGAGATAGGCAGGAACATAGCAAAATAATCAAAGCATTTTCATGTCTTTATGTGTTCTTTTATAGTACAATGGAAAACCACACTTTCGAAATTAATTATATACGTAGAGATAGAGTAAAGGAAAACATGGTGAGGCCCATAAAGTCGACGGTGTATGTCAAGTTGATCACTAATTTGCCTACTTGAAATGGTAACGGAACAGATAATCTAAGGCCCTAAATGGTTGTAGCGCCATTGGTATATCCATAAATTCATTAAAAATAGCGTGTCCAAGTAATTGGGAATATATTGGATATTTTCAATTTGCCGCAGGTGATATTATACCGTGAAAATGAAACTCGTACCACACAAGTCGGGTATCGACTTCGGCTGAATCGATTAAACTGTAACTATATTAAAGTGACCGGAGTACTATGAGGATTACCTCATTAGAAATATGTACGTAAATAAAGGTACTCCTAATTCAGACATATTTATGAGTCATATATGATTAAGTTTTTTAGAATTTTATTACCATCCCGCACGAAAACCACCACAACTTTATGATGAAGCTTTCAAAAAATGTATAGCAGAAGAAATGTGAAGACATCTTTCGTCTATAATAATTTGGATTCACACTGTGAATAAGGCAGAAATGTACTTGAGATAAGTGCAGTTTTACTGGTTTTTATCAATAATATAAATAAGCTATAAGTACAGAAAACACAACCTAAGGATTTTATTTAACCTTAGTGCCTTGGGCTTACTTCCTTATAAATTAAAAAAGTAAAAAAAAACAACAAAATAAAACAAAGAGAAAAAACACATTTAAACCTTAAGTTATTACATCTATCTTAACTTTTTTTTTTATTGCTATTTTGCTATTTTCTTATAGTCTCTTAATAAAAATATGCCCATTCACTTAACAAATACTATTTTTAAATAATAAGACTAGCACTTATCGTGTTGAATATTCATACAAATATTAACAATTCCTTGTACAGTTGCAGATGTAATCAAGCGGCGGCTTAATAACCCCCTTTCTAATTGGAGTTTAAGATTTGGAAGCCATTGTCTTACATATTCATAGGTTCAACCTTCGGGCAGGTACCTCTAATTTATTCAACAGCCAACGGACATGCAAATTGCTTGAATATCGGTCATGTTTACGTCAGATTTGAGTGAAAATTATTGCGGATTGCCTTTCTGGAGGCCGTATCAATATTCGTTAGGAAACGTGTACTGAATTATTTGCACCTGAATTGAGGTAATTTATGGCTTCTATAGGGTTTTCTTAATAGATAGATTAATAATGAAAATATCATTGTCTTTGAAAATAGGTATAATTAGACTTAGTATTTATATTTTTTAATGCAGTGTTCGATTCCGCGTGCGCCTCTTATCCTTGCGGTAGGTTTTGCACCCAAGTTATGCAACAATAGACTTTGTGTCTATGTACGCTTTTGTCTCGCTAGTATTTGGAAAGAAAAAATCTTGAGGAAACCGGCCTTACACCTAAAAAGTCGACGGCATGTGTCAGCCACAGAAAGGCTATGATTCGTAATTATTTCATTATAATATGCAAGTATTGTAATGAAACGAATAGCAAACTGATACAGATATCTGAGGCCCACACCTCAAGGGCCAAAGTGCCACAGGGCCATTAATATTTTTAATACCATAATTAGCAATCTTAGTATTACTGTAACTGATTATATATAAATGAAAATATCAAAGAGAAACAAACATTTTATTTATCTCTAATGCACGACTTAATAAGGTTTTGTTGAGATATTGAAAGCCAGTATATAAAATACGTTACGTATGATTAATGAAGGCTTAAATTGTTTAAGCGTGGCTTTTAAACAAAGTAACGAAATCACGTAAATTGTTAATGCGTTAAGACAGTGAAGACGTCAACCCTTTTGAGTTTCTTCCACGTGTGCCTTACTTTGTTTCGGCAATTAACACGCAATCAAATATTCAACACATACCTACATATATTAAGAACATTGAGATCTTATCGGGGTTTTTAAATTCTAATTAAACTGTTAATTTTTTTAGAGAAAACGCAAAATGGACATAAATTTGAGTCTAGTTGCGGAAATTGAGTCCACCTACCTAGAGAAAACTTTAAAAAGAACAAGTTTTAGACTGGAGTTAAATTCGGTGACAGTTGCTTTATTTTTGGTGAAACTGGGTAACAACTGAGTAACAAATGGCTTTAATTTTTTTAAACATGAGCATATAACTAAAATAATATTAGGGGTAGTAGCGGCGCTGGATTACCAGAAACCTACTTGACTCATAGAAGAGTTTGTAAATCTTATCTGGTTTATGTTTTGTTAACGCTTTAAAACAATGAGAACAGTTATATGTGTCACTATGTAAGGTTACATAACTCTGGAGATTTATATGTCAAATACATAGGCGTTCCAACTATATTAAGTTATGAAAAAAATAACGTTCAATGCTTTATATAAAATGTTTTGCAGCAAACTCGTAGGATGTCAGTCCAAAATGTATTTTCAGTATACATATAACTTTTTATTAGGAACTAGTTTCAATTTTTTTTTAAATTAATTAATTAATTTATTTATTTTGTATTCATAAACAAGAAGCTGTAAATTATTGTCAAGAATTGGCTGTACAAGAGAAAGGGACCAAAAGGGATAAGTGAGATCCCACTTAAGCAATTATCTAAGTCAAGGTGCTGAGATCTATGCGGTCTGAACATGTCTAGCAAGCTACCCTATTTAACACAATCTATGTATACCGTTCTAACATACAAAGTAGAAATTTGTGGATAATTTAAAAAATCAGAAAATAATTCTACTATTTCTTAAATACTACTGCTAAAAGAGAGCCTTTAGAATTACAATAAATTCGACATTCTATTTTCAAATTTAAATTTTATTTTTATTTTCATTGCGTTCTGTAGTTATCAGTAAAAACTCTTTAAAATTAACGACTATTTGAATGATATTCTAGTTCTAATTAGGATTGTATTGAATTATACCGGCCTTATTGGTTTGGAATGTCTTTGAGCCAAAGTAGACGGGACCAATACTGAGTCTAACCAGGGATAGTTGAACGAAGGGCACTTCACAGAAGGTATGCTTACTCGCCATCTGATCCTCAAGGTAAATTTGATTTGTATGTCTAGAGAGTTTCTGTATTTCGTAAATTATAGATTAAAATATATTGATTCAGATTTATACCCACCGTTGTTACATTTATAAATTGTGTAGTTTGCGGACAAAAATGAATATAATTACTTAGAATTTTAGAAATATAAATTTATTTTATTTATGTATAAATTAAAAGCAAATTGTATGTGACAGTACAACATTTGGACAGCCTAATCGGAAAAAATCATAACTATAATTATTTAATGCTAATATTAAGAACTATTTAATAATATAATCAAAATACTATTTAATGGCACGGCTGAAGAGACGAATGTATGATATTATTTTAATGCTGTATGTATGTGTAATGTACGCTGTGTGCTGGAAATAAATACTTTTTTTATAGAACAGGGGATGGAACTGGAAGGCTCGCCTAATGCAAAGTAATACCGCCGCCCATGAACACTTTAAGCCAGAGGGCTCGCGAGTGCGGTGCCGGCCTTTTAAGAATTAGTATGGTCTCTTCTTGAAGGACCCTAACTCGAATTGGTTCGGAAATACTTCTGTGGGCAGCTGGTTTTACATAATAGTAGTACGCGGCAAAAATGCTAAGTTGTGGAATGACGGACGATGTGATATGGGTGGTTTTTCGTATTCTGCCTCGACTCCGATGATGAAAACTCAGGTGCCGATCAAGAAGTACAACTTAATAAACTATCTTAGATGTATTAAATTCTAAGAAAAGAGTCATAAAATATTGCTATATTAATAATTATAATAATAAAGCCCATTTATTTCCAACAACCTTAAATAACATTTTATCTTATAACTATTCATCTAAAACTAAGTTATTGGAACCCCATGTAGGGTAAAGGTCTCCTCTAGTTCAAAATTATCATGTTCTTCAATATTGCATCCCATTTTCCTTACTTCCACTATACCAGCTATGCTATATTAGTTCTATAAAAATAAGAATAAATATATTTTTACCTTACTATCCTTAATAAATCAGTAGTTTATCAAAAACATATACAATTATACATCGAACCAATTCAAACTCCGAAGTATAATTAAATTAATACCCGAGTAATTAGCCATAATTTCTATCGAATTAATTGGCCTATTCAGAATCGTGAAACATGAGAACAAACCGTTTATTGCGAGCCACTCAAAACTTTTCCTTTGGCGTCTACCGAATAGGTAGAAATTTATTGTGAGGCAGCATGACAACATCTAGATATTATATAACGAACGCTATATGATATTAATTATTAAGTACTTTTTATAAGTACAATAAACATTTCCATTTAAGGAAAATATGTGGCATTTGGAATGTATTACGGTAAGATTCTTTCTGTACTAAATTACAGTAGCGAAAATGTATTTTGTTTTCAAGTATAGACAATGGTTATATAATATGTGTACTGGGTAATAGGTGCAAAAAATATTTACTGTTGACGAAAACACCAAATAAGAAAATCAAAGTGGCCCCCACTAACATATAGTGCTTGCGTAATACTTGAACGGCCCCTTAGCCATGCCTTGACATGTCAAATACACACTTAAATAAATGGTTACGTTAAAAAAATGTTTTTAAACATACAAATGTAACGCATACGTCCAAGATACAAGATACAACAGCCTCCTTGGTTAAATAGCTGACTATTCGTGGGTTCGTGGTACAGTCGGTCATATTACTAAGTTATTAATCGACATTAACTAAAATTTCTTTGAGCTTCAAGTAAAAGCTAATGTGATATGAGATTAGATTTAAACTATTTATTTATTACGCCTTCTGATTTAGTTTAATATATTTCGTTAAATTTGTTTCATTAATGAATTAGAAATATATTCAGTATGAAATCACTTACATACACAACAAAAAAACTAGTTCACAAATCATTCAACTCCACTCAAGTTGGGCCGCAATTAATTCCTGATTGATTCACAAAGCCAGCTAGAATCTAACTCCCTCCCACCTGCCCCCACGTGAGTATCAGACAAAGATTCCAAGTTAACGTCAGTTAAGGTTTATTGTACAAAATTTATATGAAACTTTGCTTCGTACTTGTTCCGGGCTTGTTACGCTGATTCGTGGTTTGTTTTCTATTATAATATAAGTTTATTTTTACGTTACCACAACTATACTTTATGATATATATCTATAATATAGTATCAAGAAACTTTATGTTGCGAAAGCGCACAAGAGATTCCTATTCCTCACTTTATATTTAAAAACTTAACTTATATTTTAGTAGAAAGTTCTCTTGAATAGTGTGTGGGATTGGAAATTTAGACATTTGTACTTAGAAAGATACAGTTTATTTTTATGTATAGATAAAATAGCTGCAAATATCTCGGTTATGTAACTTAACATCAGGTGAGCCTCCTGCCCGTTTGCCCCCTGTTCTATAAAAAAGAAACAGATAGACTAGAACTTAGCTATCATCACCAAGAGTTGTATTTATGAATCATTTAAAAATAGAACGTTCTGTGTTGCATTTTTTTTATATGATATGAGATTCGCCGTAACGGAGCCGTGTCGTTTAGGATGATGTGATAGCTCCAAAGCTGCTAAGATATTCCGAGACGCAGCGAACACTTGCGGCCGACGCTCTATTATGCACGAGATTCCTATTCCTTTCCCTTCCCTCGTTGTACCTAATGCTGTTTAAAACAACATATAAAGTTTCTGAAATTGTTGGTAAATAATGTTGTTAACAAAAGTATATATTTAATTATCAAAGAGTTACAGGTCGTTAGGTAATTTTATATGAGATGAAGTTAACAATTGTGTAGAGTTACCAGTTAAGCAAATAATGTAAGTATAATGTAATTTTTAAGATGTTTCCTTATTTTTTTATTAAGTTAAAAAATTTGTTTTCCTGAGCTATTCAACTGTTTCCTTTTTGTATTGATTACTTGCTTATATGGAAATATAAGAAACTAATAAATTATATCACCAGATAAATATGACGTTATAGCTAAAAGCTTTATCGTAAATAGAAGGTACTTATACAAACGACCTCCAAATAGCAAAAAGCCCACTTCCGCTACATACACAGGTGCTTGAAAAACTCGAGTTTTGTGTAAATGAAGGAGGGTAGACACGCATATGGCGGGAGGAAGCGACGCGCATAAATCTGGGCGACGGTGGCGCCGCGGCCGGAACAGGAAGCGGCATCGTCGTTTGCCGCATTGTGCTATCGGCCGCCGGGTCTCATGGACATCTCTTTATGAATGTCAGTTTATGGCATCGTTTAAAGGTAATGCTTATCACACCTTTAGCGACCTTTTGATATTCAACGTCATTTATTTCATGCATTCAAGATGCCTCAAAGATTTTTGAGAGCAATTTTTAATACTTTAACATTGGTTAACATATTTCGTTTTTATAAAATATTTTTCGAATTATGGCGAATAAAATATATGCAAAATGTAATCATATTTGCATTTTAAACCTTGAAGAGCGCGTTGTTTTTATTTCGTAGCACTGAAATTAAAAATACAAAACAATAGCGATAAACGTGTATGCAAATTGAATCGTCGGGCGCGGAACGAACATCGTCAGTGGCACGGATTTCCTGTTGATTGTTGCTGATAACGCACTATTTGTGGTCCCCGAGCACGATTCTCGAATTTCACTTTATTGATCATTTACTTTCATTATGCCTTTTAACTGCGAATGTATACGAACAACTGTATGACGTTTAATCTCACAGATATTGTAAAATTATATAACAATCTTTGAACTATATTACTCTATACATTAAGTATGTTACCTTCCAAAAGATAAATTGTTTTTATTGTTTCGTATTTATATGCAGCGAAATGTTACATAAATAGATAATTAGAAATCTATCTACCCGAGTATATCTCTGTATAACTCTAACCTTGATGTAGTCACAATTCTGTATCTGTTACATAAATAATTCAATTAAATTGGTTAGTACAAGAGACTGCACTGCATAAGATTCCAAATTTAAACACACACAATTTTATACACAAAAAAGATCTTTTAATGGAACATGAACATATATTTTGTAGAAAAAGTATAGCCACCTCGTCTGTATAAGTTCTCGCCTCAATATTTATGAAGGCACTACGGCCTGAGCCATCATCAATCACAAAGTTATAAATAAAACAATAAAAGGTAAAAACTTACTCAATTCTGAGGGTCGACTACTACTCCCGAGCGCAATATTGGCTGGGAAAACCCACTTATTGGAATAATATGTAGATTATAATAATATAAGAAGTATTGTGAGGGACCAGTCGTCAATAACTCTTGCCAATATTAAAGTTACTGTATCGTATTGGACTTTAATAAATAAACTGGGACATAATTTATCTTTCTTTATTAAAAATAAAGTTCTGTTTACCTTATTACTGACAGATATTTTGGCAATGTCAGATTAGAAATATTATTCATTTTGTTTAAATATATTTAACTTATTTGTGTATTGTTAAGTTCTTATAGCTTTAATATCCGCAATATAAATATACAATTACAAGATACAAAACTTAATGTCATTATTTATATAATAAAAAATAATACAGTTTTTTTATTAATATAACAATCCTCTTATACTTTTACTTAAAATATAAATACCATTACAAATGACACCAATCCGGTATTACAAAACCATACATACTCATAGAAAGGAATAAAAAAACATTCATAGATTATAATATTTACAAAAATGGCTACTATATAATACAGTATAGGAACTGACATGAAGCAACCTTTTGTCAATTCACTCAAGGGACAATTAAAAACTCGTATTATTCTAGATAAATAAAAACACTATAATTTATATGAAAACGTATTTAAAGTAAAAATCGCTTAGAATAGTTGGCAGGGAGAGGAAATAAGTTATTTATGATAAATCGTATAAATCATTTTCTCTAACGCGCCCTCAGTGCGATAAAAGCGAACGAATAAACTTTTGTTTGATTCCTAAACGAGATAGTATTGCGGTTGTTGCCTGTTATAGAAACTTTAGCAGACATGTTATGTGGATAAGACGAATGCACCATAAATTAAGTTTAATATATTTATTCTCAAGCAAATAATTACATTGAATATACGATAGACCGCCTACTGGACAATGTATCTTGAGCATTTATGCCATATTGAATAGTGATATTAAGTTGAGAAAGCAAATAAAGAAAAAAGAAATATTATTAAAAAACGTATTGTTTGATTGTTGTACTTAATTAAATGCTTCTAGACTAAGCAACTAATTTTCAAATATCGAATACGAAATTCTCAAAGTTTGAGACAGATATAACATAGCACAGATTATTTTAGAATATTAAATTTGCCCTTGTTATTATTTTTCATTTGCGTTAATCGAATCTAAATTTGAAAATAGAACTGTCAAATTCGAAATCCATATCGGTATATCATCATTATTCCTTTTTTGAAATGTAAACTTTTTTCTTACCTCATTCGGCCTATATGCCACTTGTAATGCGTTTAATATTTCATGACACCGCTTGAAGCTATCGATATCTGTGCAGTCATAAATAACGGACAAAAAGCGGCGCCCTGCTCTGAACCAACGTATAAATATAATATTAGCTTTAGATACGTTCGTTCAATAATAAACTCATGATTATTTTATAATAAATTAATAATTTTATTCCTCAGTATCTATTTTTTATTTAAAAATCTTCTAAACTTGATTAATTGAGTGTAACCTCTTAACAAATGCTAGTCTTCAATGGTTATTATATTATATTAACATCTCAAACGCCAATAATACAAAGTAAAGGCCGGCAACGCACTCGTGAGCCCTCTGGCATTGAGAGTGTCCATGGGCGGCGGTATCACTTAACATCAGGTGAGCCTCCGGGCCGTTTGCCCCCTGTTCTATAAAAAAAAAGGAAGTAATGCGGCTATATTTTCAAGGTTAACCATACAGCCATATCCCAAAATACCACAAGAACCACAATTATCAGTCTTGACTCGAAGGCATTGGCGGGTACGCACACAGACATTTGCAAATCGGTTATACGCTTTTATATGGGAAAACCTGAACTGAGGGCTATTTGGAAAAAATTTAGAACTTTATTCGTACAATAAAGTAGTTGGCAGCAATTTATTCCTAAACTCACAACCCTGTAGCATTAAATCTTCGATATTTTCATTTTATATTGACTGTTTTAATTATATTATTTGTGTTTTAGTTGTCGAAACTGGTTTTAGAACTGGACATAGACAGCCTTTGTTTTCATTTATTTTTCTCTCTGGTTTTGTGTTAAGGACTAAAAATCATTGTTTTTATTATGTCATTATTTTTGTAATTATTGCTCTGTGCTGGTACAAAATTGGCGCCACTGGTGTAACTCAAATAAAGGAGACGTCGATGTTTGAATGCAAACGCGCTAACTGGTGAATTTATCGCATGTTTTCGATTTGAATCGGCAAATTAACGGCTTGAAAACGATCTATTTGAATACCATTTAGGCTTTTGGCATTACTCGATTGTGTATACTTATTTTAAAAGTAAGATATTTGTTGTTATTAATAGTTCTATAATATACACAATTCTGTTATTAAGATATGTAATTCTTTCTTATTTATTAACGTTGATAACACCAATCATAATTTGATGAATTCAATGAAATAGAAATGTATTAAAGAAGGTTATTACATAGCAAACATCGCAATTACAAAAATAATACAAGTTGTTAATTCTCTTTTATATTTGGATAGATTAATATAATTTCGGTTATGAACTACTTATAAATATACAAATTTTTGGATTTTTATTTATATAATATAATATATATATTAAATTTTGATTTGGACCAATCAAGGGTTGAAGGGTCAAAATGCACAAAAAAGACACACAAGATGATAAAGAAACTGACACAGAAATGTGTCTGCCCAGTTACGGGATTTTAAGCTATCCTAAAATCAATGTCTGATTACTGCAGTAGTCATAACAAGAGACGTATTATTAAGATGAATTCAAATATTACTTGAAAGTTAGTGGCATTGTATGTTATCGTCCTTTCACATTAGTGGCTTTGAATAGAACTAACTCGTAGTCGCGAAACAAGTTAGTTATGAATTAAACCGCTAATTAAACTTGTTTTCCTTGTTTAATTCGCTATATTCATTACTATTTCACGAATATTTAATATATACAACTCATATATACTAGCAACATTTCTTTAAATGATTTATTAGATGGTACATTCGGTGATTCCAAAAAAAATCATCAAATTGTTTGTTTCAAGAATGTCTTGAATGCAACTTATAATTTTATTTTATGTGTTAAATAGGCTTCATGCGTTACTCTTGTCACATAGGCAGTTTTGGTTTGACTTGTGTATTGAGCGCCTTTCAGTCTAGAAGTCATGTATTTGAATCACGACGAATTTCTAACACTTGATCATAAGGAAATTCATCGTGAGGAAACCCGCCCAAGCACACACCTAATCTTTTTGATTAATTTTAATATTTATCTTTAATCACAACTGCATTTTAGTTTTTTTTTCCATACGCCAAAGAAGTAACACACTATTTTTAATTTGTATAGTCAAAGTACGTAGTTGTTAAGTCAAAAGACAATTAGGTATATAAAGGCCAACGGGTTACGTTGTCGCTAATAAGCTAGAGGTATACATATATGTATGAAGAAGAATAATTAATATAAATTATACATACAGAAATGATTTTCCGTCTCGATTGGTTGAACCCTATTAAAAATATGAAAATACGTAGAAATTCCGATAAAAAATGGTATTAAGAAATAAATTGGAAAGAAGGATCAAGCTTGTGGCTGACAAACGCTCATCTCGATTTACGAGCACAAATCAAACATTTAGTCGGAGGCTGTAAATCAGGCTAGCGTTGAATTTATGGCGCGTTTCGTGGATCTGTTGCTAAACATGGCCGGAAAAATATGCCCACAACGTTGTTGGCACACAATTAGGAGGTATAAATTTATGATAGGTTTAATGTATTTTACGGAAATAAAGTTTTTCATAATCATTCTTTGTAAAAAAAATCGCGTGTTCAAGTTTAGGATAAAAAATACTTATTTTATTTAGGGCCGACTGCGATGTTTCTAGATTTTCCACAAGATCGTAATCGTCTGGAAGCCAGACTGAGCACGCTAGAACGCCGTACTACAAGATCGGACCAAAGTGAAAAGGAGAGAAAGAGTACGGACGTTCTAGAATTGTGCGATCGCTACTCAGTAGCGATCCTGCCTAAAAAATTCTCGAATATTGTAGAAACTTATTCCCAGAGATATACGCGAGAAACGCGACCGATTAATTCAGTTTCGAATGCGATATCAACAGATAAATACCGAAGAGATGTTTAGTTAGTATTAGTGTTTTTTTTTAATTCCTTATTGATTTATTTAGAAATAAACCCTTGAAGAGATACTACGGCATTTTCTATCCGACCCCCTAGTTTGTATAAATATTATTAATACCAAGCATTTATTGCTGACCATGGTTTAGTATATTTAAACATTTGTTTTACTTACATAACCTAACTTAATCTAATTCATAAGATGTGCCTTTTGTGGATCAGCTTGTCCCGAAACACATAAACCTCTTCTAGCTTTCAATTTCATATATACAAACGTTTATATATACATACTTTTGTTGAAATTTTTAAATTTTACTAAAACCATTTATACTTTTAATAAATTATTGTACATTTATCGTTTTCACTAAAAAGTGGTGTATGAGAAAATCAAGTATTCTTTCGACAGCTTATCATGATCATCTATATACACACAAAAGTTTATTAAACTTATAACACATTATTATTCAATGGCAAGGTATTATCTGTAAGAAACCGTTCATTAAACAGTCATTTTTCAAGGAGTGACACATCGGTTTATTAATATCATTTTATAAAATGATATTAATATAAATATCACTTATGTTACTCAGCAGTGCAGAGCAGTGTTGGCCTAATGGTTTCAGCGTGCTATTCTCATGTGGGCTGTGCACTAATGGACTTTCTTTTTATGTGCGCATTTAACATTTGCTCGAACGGTGAAGGAAAACATCGTGAGGAAACCGACATGTCTTAGACCCAAAAAAGTCGATGACGTGTCTCAGGCACTGGAGGCTGATCACCTACTTGCCTATTTGAGTTAAAAATGATCATAAAACAGACTCAGAATACTGAGGCCAGGACCTTAAGAGGTTGTAGCGCCATTGATTTTTTTTATTCTTTATATAACTTAGTTATATAAGTGTAGCCTATATTAGCAAACGAACTTTTGAATTTAGAGTTTGAGTTGAAGTTTATTACAAATGTATACAAATCGGTTAACATAATACGGGTCACGCTTATATAATATATAATATTACGGTTCCTGGCGTTTTCAAACTATTTAAGTTCAGTACAAAAGCGTGCACTTAATGGATTTTTAAATATCGCCGAGAATGGTGCGGCTTCCACACGTCCATGAACAATGGTACAAAAGGGGAAAAACACAATTTATTTTCAAGTTAAATCTTTTGTGGAAATATGATGTTTCTATTTGATGTTGGCGAGTGATTTATCGGTTTTCTTGCAATTGTTCGATGTTCAATGGAGGTCGGTTAAATTGTTTAATATTCAATGAAAACTCGAATCAATCTTATAATATATATAAATCACGTATAACTTGTTTGTCCGCGATGGACTCTTAAACTACCGAACCGATATCAATCAAATTTGCACACCGTGTGCAGTTTGATCTAACACAAAAGATAGAATAGCTTACATCCCAATTTATACCCGCAGTATTATTTTATTGCAAATATTTGTTTATTATTTGATACAATTCTAACAGATGGCGCTGTGTTAAAAGTACCAACGTTTCACATAAGGTCTACCTTTCACATTAGTTCTCCTACCGTTTCCCTTGAATAATTTACTACTATGTAGTATAACATAAAAACCTTAGTCACAGCAACGCTTGGCCGAGTCTGCCAGTTATCATGTGTACATCATCATCTGTTGATCCGTGACCAATAGTGACAATTTTATTCCTACTTTGTAATTGTTATTTTTTTATATTTCTAAATTGCACAATTTGTATTTTATAATCTAGTTTGTTTTTTACTTTTAATGTTGAAGTTTTTTTAATGTAATGTTATGTCGTTTTATGAAGTTTTTTTAATGTCATTGTAATGTTTCCCTATAAATGTTGTGCTTTTTATTGATGCACATGCATGTATGTCGTTTTTGTATGTCATGTGTCCTTTGTAAATGTTTGTATAACTGTGCCTTTAAAAAGAAAATAAAAAATAAAATCAACAATGATGATTCAACTGTCGGAATTTTAAACTGTAGAAAAAAAGACGCCTTTTCAAATGCTGTATAAACAGAAGAACACGCTATAGTAAATTCTAGACACAAGTAAGTATTATATCTTTATATGTGGACTGTTAATATTAATAAGTTCATAAGTCCACAATCGTAATCACTGAACGATGAGACATGGTTTCAGACTGTCGCACTCTCAAGCCACAAGGCTGACATTATTTCAACTTTTAATCTACACAAATTCTATATTCATATGTAAATATTAAATGAAAATAGCAATATAAAACTCTACCCTTTCATTTCGTTACTAAAAACTTCGTATATGAAAGCTGCATTTAAACGCATTTTCTGCATAACTTTAAACTCGATACAGGAGTTTTATTTTCAATGGAGAGCCGAATGGAAAAAACTCCATCGCGACGTTAATTCAAAAAGTTGTTTTCATTACGAGTCGTTCTCACGATACACTGCACACTCAGAGTTACTAAAAGTTTCATATTCAGATATTCTAAATGTATGTGAATATATAACCTCCTATGTAAGGACGTTAAAACCTATGTATACATCTCATGACCTGTGTACAAGCCTAGTGGAACAACATACCAAAGTTAAATATGGTATAGTACTATTCGACTTGTGAAACCTCGATAATAGTGTCTTGCAAAGTAAACTAAGATTTTGCCCAGGGAACTGTTACTTAATATAACAGTGAAGAGGGGAACAGGAAGTGAATTCAAATCAACCAACTAGATTCATTTTACGATTAAGAATAATAATAATAATTTTATTTTCTATTTCTACCTAATAATAAAAAAAACTAACCTTAGCAAATAATTGCTGAAATATATATTTTAAAAAGGAGTCCCTTTAGGCAAGGGTTCGAAGATACTGGCAGCGTTCTCCTTTGAATAGCTGGACTAATTCTATGTCCAAGGACGGCTTTTTGATCATCTATGAGGTCGACTAACCTTTTTGCTATTTCCTTAAAAATTCTTAAACTCGGACCCCATGGACCAAGGGTCTCGACACCGAATGGGAGAAAATCTTATTCGAAGACTAGACCCATGTATTTCCATGCCTTACCTTTTTCAGCCGCTTCACAAGCCACAAGTTCCATCTAGATGGAAAGGGGGAGCGTGTCTAAACAGGTATGCATCCTATACCAGCACCTGACCCATCTTCCATGGAATCAAACTCATAGCGTCCGGTCTCTTACCATCGTCTCTTCCAATACCAGTCGGTTCAAGTAGACTACCTAATTATGAAAATAGTTGCTTAAAATATTTTCATAAACGTTTTACACTCAGACGTGAGAAGAGACTACTGACACTGTAATATTTACTACTAATACAAAATTTCCGAGTAATCTCTGCAATAATGAAATTGGACAGCTCAAAGGTTTTCACTGCTGAGGGTTTGTATATAAAAGAATTCGAATAAGGCCACAATGATATTCACAAATAAAAAACCGCAAACAATTGCTGCATTCCAGCCAGCAATTCACGATGTTTGTTTTTCCATCCGTATTCTCTTTCGTACCAGGCGTGACCACAATTTAAAGCTAGTAGTTTCCGAAATATATTAAAAATAATGTTTGTATTTCACTATCATCATCGGACGTCGAGGCAGAGTACGAAATTCTACCCGTATCACCTCGACGTCCGCCGTTCTATAACTGCGCGTTTTCAAGGCAGTTTTTGCCGCGCACCACTTTGTAGAACTTCTTTAAAGGCCGGAAATGCACTCGCGAGCCCTCTGGCATTGAGAGTGTCCATGGGCGGCGGTATCACTTAACATCAGGTGAGCCTCCTGCCCGTTTGCCTCCTGTTATATAAAAAAAAAAAAATATATTATGTTGTTTGTTACAGAACTAAAGTCAATTTAGATTAATCAAATATTAGCTTCGTAGGTATTTTGAAATTACTCTACTGCGATTACCTGCGTAATACTACAAACTTTACATAGTAACCTTCTTGTTGTTAATTATTGTACCTGTATTTTTTGTCTAATAAAACAACAGAATAAAGAACAGTTTAGGTTTAGTGTATGTATAGAGACTTAAACTATGTAATAATATATTGTACAAATAATACCTTTTTTATATAATTCAAATATTTGATTGCCATATTTTCACACAAAAGCATAATTACGGAATGAGTATTTACAAATATCAAAATTACAAACGCGGGGACGAGGCAAGCCGGCGCGCGTTGGGTGAACTGTCACGCAGCCGTGCCGAAAATTAAAGGATTCCATCCGTCCAAAACAAATACGAATATTTTTATATTTTATTTTGTTAAATAAGTCTCGGAAAAAAGCTCGCAGGTGGGAATTTAAATAATCTGACAGGGATTAAAAGGAGAAATATCAGCTTTTGACCGGTGAGATTACACATTATGTTATGTTGAATTTGAATTTTTATAATTTAAATGAAGGGGATGTGAAGCTATGCGCTTGGCTTATTATTTCAACCTTCAATGGCTGCTAAAAATAAACAGATTTTTTAATTAAACTGTTCGTTTCATAGACATAAAAAATATTTTTTAGGTATGTTGGCAAATGTAATTTTTAGTAAATTTTTAATAATTTAGGTCTCTCTATTATAAGTTACTAGCTGACCCGTACGACGTTCCGCCTAACAGTTTAATAATATCGTGTTAATTTTAGTTAAACTTAATTTAGGATTTCATTAAGGTGAATACAATGAATCAATACAATACCTGCCATTGCGAAATAATGGAACTTTTACTCATTAGGCCTCTTCTCTCTAGTGCCAATATTACTATACTGCATGTTAAAGCATAATATACATAATTTTATGAGGTAACACATGTCTTCGATCAAGATTATGCCTGCATCTTGTCATTCACCCCGATCGAAATTTCTGGAACTGACACGAATTCGATGTAATTTGATGCGTAGTTTAATTGTTTTTCGATTACTTATCCTATATTTTATTACTTATTCTATTATTCAGAGCGGTGAAGATTCCACCAAAAGAGAGATAACTAACATCGATCCAGTTGATCTTGATTTATAATTGGTGCAACTAACATGACTTTGTTTTATATATTTAGATTTAGTTCATTATTAGGTGCAGGTAATGGTAACAAAACTGGTAATAACATCTACCTTGGTCACAGACCAATACCAATAGTTAAGTTATAACATAGTGGTAAATTCAATCTAGTTTGAATAACGCATGATACACACTAACATTGTGATTATTCCAATCAGAAATCTATGCATAAAATCGCAAACCGCTGAGGTTTGTAACGTGCCCGAGGTGGCTAAACGTCAAGTTGATTAATTGCACTCTCCCCTACGTTATTAACATAGTAATGGTCCGCGAATCGCTTTCTTAGCGATACTTAATGATACGGGATTTGTGGGATGATTGCGCAGGATTACGTCCAACAACCTTGGCTTATCTTGTGGCTACAGTGCTTCAGGTTCCATTTATTAAGGTTAATACTGAGTTTGATTACTATCAGATATATTTCTTTGCATCTTTTCTGTGTTAATAAGTAAGTACTAACAAAGACGAATGTAACTAGTTATAAAAAAGATATTGTAGTGCGCAGTGTTAATTTGTGTCAAACAAGAGATCTCGATTTTTACTTTTACGATTGACATTGTGGACCTGGAGTTTTAGGTACGTTGGAGCTATCTGAAATATATATAAACGTTTGTAAATAATAATATAATATATAATGAAAAAATACTTTTGTAACATTCTATTATTCAACTGAAACTACACTTACGTGATTCAACATGGTACTTCGCTAAAAGGTGCTCAACACGTCAAAATATTTGTTCACCTATCCAACGTCCCAAAGGAGTGTTATTTCTATGAATAAAATAACAATTATAAGTGATCCCTGTCCCGGCGGTGCGTGTCTAATTCCGTTTGAAACAATATTCATCTGGCTATTCACTAATGGGACATACGGGGTGAAATGTTATCAAACAATTTTTATTCGGCGATATAGATTCGTATACGTAGCTTCAACAACTGATGTGATAGGCTATGCTACATATTAGGAATGATTTGAAACAAATTATTTCTTTTTTAAAAAGATGACGGACTAGGATGAATATATGATATGAATAGGCAAAGTAGTAGTAAGAGTAATACATTATAAAATTATGGCAAACTTTTGGATAAATAAGTGTGTTCATTAACAGAATAAATTTATTAAATGTGTAAATAATTTATTGAATACTCAAATATTATGCTTTAAAATTTACTATAAAAGTCGAATTCAATATTTGTATTGATTCACGCAAATAATTATTCAACTTGTAAACGCTGTAAACTAAAATAGAAATAAGAAATCTTATGAGCACGAGACCCGTGTGTCGATAAATATTATATAGAGTTTGTTCTGTTCGTCATTCCTCCCGTTATTTGATGTGGGATTGCGACTCGTTGGCAAAATTTAGTTTTGATGAGGCCCGTGACGATAAGTATAAGGGTGTTGGATTAAGGATTAAATGTTTTACAGTTATATAGTTAGTTATGTGGTTTAGTATTAATTTGCTTCGTGGTATACAGATTCGTCATTTATTTATTAGGAACAGCACGAAATAGAACTATTTTCTTAAAATAAGTTCTCAGAAGTAAGATACAAATATGACAAAAATCCGGTATGAAAATGACAATATAATATGTGTCGATGCAAAGTATTAAATAATATTTTAATTTTTATTATTTTGTAATATTTTGGACATAAAACACGCTATTTTTTATCATAACTGAACACAATTAGCTTTTTATAAGTGCATAGTTAAACACTATTATATATAGGCTTTATAATGACGTGCATATGTAAGTTATATAGAAGATAAACGCATGTCCACTTTATACATTTTACAATTGAGTCGAGACATCACACTTTGGTGCAGAAACTATAATTATATTATCATAGTTTTCTACTTATAACGTTTATTGCGTCATTTAATCATCAATGAACTGATTCTATTTTTAATTCACGTTTAAAAAATAGTTTCACTGGGCCCTGTGCCTGAACTGATCGAGTATCGTGCCCTCAAACTCTGGCTGAGGCTATACAGAGAAAAATATCAAAGAAATAGGTAAGTAAAATCAGACCATTAACTAACTTTTCCATGCGTCGTTCTATATAAAATATTTTTAGTACTATGCTTTCAAACATTTAATACAATTAACATGTTATATTCGATTTTAAATATGTATATTCTTCCGCTGCAAATTCTGTTATTATTATTTCCCAGTTCGGTGACATTTATGTCAATCCTACCATTCCGTTTATCAGTAAACCATTAAAAACATTAGACGTACTTTCGAAACTTTCCGGTCGAGATAAATGGATGGGTAACATTCGATATCGCCTATCGCTCGCTAAACTTCACTCTTTACGGTTATTTCCCTATAAAAGGAACTAAGTAAAAACAAGTTTACAGCACTTTTACTGCCTTCGACGTTAAGGCTCGATTTACAATGTTAAATTCAAATGTCGACCAAATTTGTCATATTTGAACTTTATTGTGATTTTACTTGTTCAAAGATATAAACATCTAGTATCTAATAAGTTCAGTGTGGTTGTGTTATGTGGAAAATTTTAAATAGACAGTGGTGTACTGATATCTGTTTCATTGATTTTTGAACTCCATGTACCATACAATAATTTCTTAAATCATATAAAAACAATGCCTTTCTAATAACTGATCATGTATATTTTAGTGTCTAATAACTTAGTAGGTAACATACTGCAACATATATGGATGATGTCTTGCGTTCGATTTCAGGCGAAACAATTTTTTGCCACCACCCTTAAACGTAAATTAAACACAATTCAATACAAGAGTCACAGAATAAAATACACTATTACAATTTATATCGCAATATCCTCATATTGAAATGGAGCCGATCAGACGATCAATCATAGTTCCCAAGAACGTAGAAATATGACCACATAGCTGTTATTCAATTTTCACTTATCTCATTCGGCGATAAGCGGCCGATTCTTTTTTCTCGTCAAAACTTCACCCCTCTGCGGTAAATGATCGAGCTTATTATTTGGCGTGTGCACAAACATTTAGCGCCCTTATCGGGCTATTAAAGATACGGCTTCATTACGCGATGAAAAGGTTGCGAGGCTACCCATTGTTCGTGTTTTGTTTGATTTTTCCAACAATTCCCTCGTTTATAGCTTTTATACATTCGCCATAATTATTACATTATGTTCTAAATGTCTCTACAACTTCTTGACGTCACGGGCGTTGTGAGAAGATTGAAAAGGACACCATTTGAATTAGTGAATTAGTGTGAGTGCACGTTAGTCTTAAGCGCTAAACAGTGGTAAGTGAAAAAAAAAGTATACAAGTATTTTCTTTCCCTTAACAGAGATTGTAAGAATTGGACAATTTTTTATGTTACATAACATTTAAAAAAATTTTTAATTACTTATTAGTCTTAAGTTAGGCATGATTCCGACTGAAGGACTCTGTATCCATGGTTATGAAGTAAATTAAAAAAAAAAAATAAGTTAGACAAGATCGTAATGTTAAATGATGTTTTGTGCAGACAATTTATTAAAAAAAAATTCTTAAATAATAATTCTTGTTAGTTTCATTTTTTCTGTTATATTTATTAAAATATCTAGCCGTTTCAATTACGCTATATAGCTATATATTACGATCAGACCAGGTTCCCATAAATTCTTTATTCGGTATTAAATACATTCAACAATTTCTGCCCCGTCGTTTCTTCAGTCTTACACTTATTATTAAATTGTTGTAGATTTACACTGCGTGAGATATATTAAGAAATAATTCAAGATTTGATCTGAATCTATAAATAATTTATAATAATAGTCTACTAAGATATACGTTAATAAAATAACATTTTATGTGTAGCTATGTGAAGATGTGTGCATACAGACTAAGGCATGTATGAACAACTTTATGACTACGATTTTATCGGTCGCCATTTAGAATGATGTTATTAGTCATAACTTGTACTACATTAACTTACAGTATGTAGGTATTTTATTTCATTATTTATTGTATCAAACGGGAATTTTACGCCATTTTTACGTCCCCAAACCGCCATTTAGATAAAAAGCTGACGTTCATTTCCTAAACGACGCGACGGCCATTTTTGATGTTTTTGCTAACATGTTTCAGATACTTAATTGAATGTTTAATCTAAAATTATAGTAATTATTATATATTTACTGTAATAGGAACTTATATACTAGTTATCATGTTACAAATGGTCTTATATATTGTGTCTTACAAACTATTATTTTTATTAATATTTTATAAAAATGTAAGCTCCGGGACTCAGACATTTGTCTGCATTTATAAATGTAATAGGCAAGTAGGTGATCAACCTCCCGTGTCTGACACACACCGTGGACTTTTTTTAGGTCTAGGGCAAGCCAGCTTCTGTTTTTTTCACCCTTCGAACAAATGTTCAATGCGTATATAGGTAGAAAATACTTTGGTGCACGGGCGGGAATCAAACCTACAATATCAGAGATGAGAGTCGCATTTTGATACCACTGCTTATAGAGAATCCTTGGTAACAAAATTTTAAACTCAAACTCAAATCTTTATTGGATTCCTTATGTTAATGTTTTACACGTTACAATAAGGGCCTTCGTTAGGCACAGCAATGTTACTTGTAATACTTGTAATTTATTTAAAACTAAGTATAACGTTCCTTCACCAAGATGGTTTGTGGTGGTTTGTGTGAATATGGTGGAATATCTGATAGGACGGGTTTCTGTATTTAAATTATTTTAAGTATTTTTTGTTGTAGTAGTTCTGCCCAATTGGCTTTCTTCTGTTGTCTATATACGACTATTAGGATGGATATTGAACTTAGGCATATAGCGATTTGGTTCCTGGCCAAACAGTTATTAAAGCTAGTCCCAATCACCAACTTAAATGTCATTAAAAGGTGTAAAAATAATGTTACATTTGTATGGAGACAGTATAAATAATTCATTAAAATATAATAAGTGAATAATTTCGCTTTATGCGTGATACAGATATTGAGCATTAATACTTAATTAAATTAAATCAGAATCCACTATTCATGGGAAATTACTAAGCTTATATAATCTATAAAGCGTCAGTATTTTACATGTGACGTCACGCACGGGTCGAGGGAAATGAAGTGGAATCTTTCTGATAACACACACATAGACGTTTACACACACGACTATTAGGGTACGCACAATGATGTAGGTGACATTGATAATTCGCTGTAATGGGGTGTAAGTGCCAAATTGAATGTGTTTAAGCACAACTCGACTAAATTCATTGTGACTTGTTGGAGATATGCGATTAGTGTGAAGCGTTGTTCAAATATAGTTTATATTAGTTGTAAAGAATAAGTATTTGCGTCTGTGTTGTATGGAAGATTATTTTACCAGTAAGACGGCTCAAATACACGTTCTTCTTTTGTTTTCTTTTTCCTGTTTTGTGATATTATATTGTGTATGTGAATAATATTTGCCGAGCACGACATATACCTGATAAAATAGGTTTCGATTTTTATAGTATTTTAGTAATTAGTACTATTTTTGTGGTCTTGATTAACTGGAATTCACTAAAATTATTACCTGTTTTAAATTAAATAACTTTGAATACAATTTAAGCAGTGTTTGTCATTTGCCTTGACCTATTGACTTTGTGTGCCCCTCACCACTGAGGTCCCAGGTTCGAAGCCTGAATGTATACTAATGGATTTGTTAATGTGTGTGTGTGAATTGTGAGTAAAAATGAAATGCGTGTCGGGCAAAGAAAGCGACTGCTTCCTTCTTCAGTTTTTTATTGTGAAACAGACACAGAATTCCGTATTCAAGGATTCTAGCGGCACCAGTATTCATCACCATATTCTTATAAAAATTCAAAAAATTAAATTAAATTAAAAATAATGCGTTTCGTTAATGATCGGGAACAGTTAAGTTATATATGGTTAACAACGCATTTTAACGGAGGTTATAACATTTTCATAAACTTTATGTATGAGTTTTGAGACAAAGGATTCGTCATCAAATTGCTTATTCTTTCATTTTAACATTATTTTGTGGAAAATTCACATCGAAATAAACAGCGTCAGCTTTTAAACAAAAGAAATAAAATTTATCTCGAAAACACCCTATAAAATGGAAATGTCTCGAGAGTTTATAAATGCGATAACGACTAAAGTTGTTCGGTGCTTTGTTTCTATGCGTATATAAATATGCCCAGTGTGATTGACCTCCCGCGCTCCTCTCGAAGCTATCGACTCGATGAGGAGAGAGGAAATGCTCAAGTTGTTAGAGGTCTTGTTTAATTGGTCGTGTTGTACCTAACTACGCGATGAAGTAAAAAAGAGAAAGTCCAAGGAGTGTCGGTCTTAAGCTCCGCCCTGCCTTTGACACGCCCACTAAGAAGCTCGCTCTCAAGGTCTAAGTGAGACATTCTTCCGTTAAGCTTATATAAAATATAATAGTTCGTATACGTACACGTACACGCTCCTGTGTGTGTTTTATGTAGCGTAGTTTGCTTACCTTCTACGTAAACAGATTTTATTAAATATTCATCATTTATATCAACAGTATTTTTTATTTGTGTGTAACAGGAAATAACGTATTGTAAACAGCTATATGGCTCTAGAAGATGATTACGCTATTATTTATCTATTATTATGCATTGTTCTTTTACCTAGGGTATGGGGGAAGACATGTACGACCAACATTAATAGAAAACATGTCTAAAGAAGAAGATAACATATACGTAATTGCCATAATCACAATCATTGAAATCTCTTTAAGTAAGGTTTTAAACAATCTTAATAACTTATTTAAGGAGGAAATTCCACTTAAATAGTCGTTATTTTTATCAACCTATTAATTGTAGCTTTTTATATTATCATTAATGTATTTGCAAAATTAGATAATGTTCTATCATTATATTAATTAGATAATTGTAGTGGTAATTAGAATTAGATAATGGTAATGGTTTAAAAAGGTTTACGGCTCATCTTGCAATTACTAGGTCAGTATCGATTTTCACTGGTTACTTAATTATTGGTAACTTTAAATTTCTTATTTTTCCCAAAAGTATTTTTGTATGAAAAGTCATCTATCTTGGGATAATAGGGTAATTCACTGCTTTATGATAGTTTTCTTAAGGGTGATTAGCTTTCTGAAGTTTAAAAGCACCATACGATATCTGGTAAGCACAAAACTAAGATTAGTTTGTCACGATGCTTTCTCTCGCTATTTGAACAGAATTACTAGAGGAATCATACTAGTACTAATAAAACATGTAAGTTCAATACCCAGAGAAACAATTATTCACTCAGCCAAATACATATAATAACTTACTTGCCTTAAAATGATCATGCAGACAAGCAGTAGTAAATTATACTCTCATACATTTCAATTCTTACAGGATACATTATTTATTTGGTATATTAGCTTTGGCTTTAAATTGCAAAAAGTAAAATGCACTTAACATTATTAGTAAACTTTTATAAGGAAACTAGCTGCCCCCGCGAACTTCTTTTCTCCTTAATGAGATTTTACTAAACCTACAAATTTAAAATTTTACTATTGTTTAGTACATGGAATATATTGCTATGCTATCCCAGAGACTGTTCGGTTTTCCGGAATGAAATCTTTTTTGGTTGTTCTGTGAATTTTAATCTTTATAGACCTCACAGTTCACAAAATAAGTTTTTAATAATGCAATAAAAAATAGGGTTGATTGTAAAGGGTTGAAAGGGTTATATGTATTTACTAATGCTGTATCATAATTATTTTTTTTTAAATCTAAAATTGAAGAAAAAATTAGGGGTGGATTACCCTTAACATTTAGGGGGATGTTATAATGAAATAGATGTTGTCCGATTCTCAGACCTACCCAATATGCACACAAAATTTCATAAGAATCGGGAAAATCGTTTCGGAGGAGTGTAACCACAAACACCACGACACGAGAATTTTATAAATAAGATTAAAGTCTATCGGTCAGATACTGTAATAACATTTCTTATATAATAATTTTTTTAAAGATTTGGTACACCTCAAGCAATTTGCCTCGCTCTTTAAACTTTCAGGTAATATATTATATTTTTTTTACGAGGTCAAGGGTCCTGTTTTAAGCAATCCCTATATATCTGGACGTAGGTGGAACCAGGCCTTTACGAAAAGGTCTCATAGAGTAAAGTGCCTTTATATCTTCCCTTTTTAAAAACGTATCAGGATATTTACGAATAAATTTACAGTATATATATTATGCTAAGTAGACTAAGGACATAGTTTAGAATGCAGTGAGGCTTGCATGAATCAACATTTGCTTTTAAATACTTTTAACAAATTATTGTACTGAAATCGTTAACAATATTTATTACTGTTATTTTTCTTTAAACAAAAATTACATAATCCTTGTTGTAATTGTAACTCGAAAGGGAATCGTATACTTTGAATATTTAATTCCGTCGGTTGGCGACGCGGCGCTGTCGTCTTCCTGTTAGTTAGTTCCGTTGGATTTCTTTTTAAAAACCTGTATTTCCGGTATTCAAGGGAACTTGTTACGAGGGATTAGACATGGTGTTTTCTAATTTGCACTGAAATTAAAATTTTATACTTTACACTAACATGTTTAGGGTCTGTTTCACAGTGTATGGATAAAGTACCAAATAGCTATGCAACACATAAATTATTCGAAAGATAAAAGTTCCGAATAATATACTTGGCATTTCATAACGAATAGCGCTATCTGACAGTCGTGAAAGGCAAAAATACTGTTTATCCTACCAATAAGTAATAAATAGCTTATTTGGAACTTATCCGTACATTGTGAAACAGACCCTTAGTATTACGACAGTTTATAATTATAACTAACACACAATACAATTAAACATGTGTATGTATTATTTGTAAACACGTTTATATATTCTTTCCTTCGTCTGCCTCTTGAATCGTTTTATTAAATATTCAATCAATACTCAACACCCAAACATTCAGGCTATGTTCAGTGAACGTCGCTAATGGTTATGAAAAATGATATTATTCTGTTTCAGTAACCTCATTGCATATTTTATCTATAAAGGTCAAATCATGGCGTACAAAATACGCTAATAAATGTATTTTACAGTAGCACAAAGAATGTTCCTTCTAGTAAAATAGAAGGAATTAAATTTAAAATATCTTATGACAAATGACGAACGCTTAACAAAATTGCGTAATCTTTAATACCGTTTAAGCAAAAATGCCTCTAAAATAGCCGGTACGATCACCGTCATAAATGAGTAAACGTTTTCCGCGATTGTTTTCCGGTGCTCGGAGTTTTTTCTCGTCGGATGAAAAATCCGTCTGGCGGATATTACCATTAATTATGAATCAGGTTTCAGGGCAGTTGCTTTGACATTTATAAATTGTGTAGCTTTGATAACGGTTAAAAATATAGCCATCATTATTTATTAACTAAATGACTTTGGATTATTTTCTAGGTCCAAGTTTAGAACCTTCTACTAAACAACAGAGTATATAAATATTACATTAAATTTTATCCGCGTAGCCAGGAATTAATTTTCTTATAAAACATAGTCATAATAATATTACTAATCCTCAAAAAATATTACTACTTAAAACTTAATAATATTTCTAGAACATATCTTACTGGTCAGAGATTATCAGTCAGTCAAGAGATTATTGACTGATTCAGGGTTGTTTGAATTAATACAAGCGACTGATTTCCATGATAGAAAACGATACGATATTCCACCCGTATCACATAATCGTCTTACAACTAAGCGATTTTTAAACGCACTTTTTGCCGCAACACTATTTTGTCTAACCAGCTCCAACTCCGTTCCGAATTGATTCCTTAGTACTTTTAAAAAAGATCATACCAATATTTTAGAAAGACCAGCAACGCACTTGCGAGTTTTTTTTTATAGAACAGGGGGCAAACGGGCAGGAGGCTCATCTGATGTTAAGTTATACCGCCGCCCATGGACACTCTCAATGCCAGAGAGCTCGCGAGTACGTTGCCGGCCTTTTAAGAATTGGTACGCTCTTTTCTTTTCTTTTCTTGCCAGTTATTAGCAATGTGTCTATGGACAGCGGTTTTGATTCCTCCTGCTCGAATCTGAATGTTACTCCAGGTGCGCAGAGTAAACTTAAAAAAGTATGTTTAAAATTAAAATACAGAAAGCAAAATACTTGCTAGAATGCTGTTACCAGCAGGTCCACTTAAAACAATGCAAGAAAAATATTGAATGTTTCCGGGCATTTAATCGTTCCTAGGGGCGATGTATCTTCAGGGCTCACACAAATCAAAGCGACAAAGAGTAGGGCCGGCTAATACTCCTCCTGGGCATCGAGTGACCCGGCTGGATGGATTGCTGTATTTAGGAAAACCTTCTGTTTGCTACAATTTTGTAATAAATACACATTTGCCTCAAATGCTTTGTCAAATTTAAAATTTATTTTTTCATAAATAAAAAAATGCGAAACACACATTTCACTGTTAACTTTTCGCTACCGTTATTCAACTGTTACAGTATTTTAACACTTTTAAAGAATAAAGATGGTATTACTTTAGTTAACAACGCAAAATAATTACATAATACTAACCTACTCAAAATTTCCTCTAAGTGTATGTAATTATTAGAGAAATAAAGTTTCTCTGAACCGATATGAGAATTCCTCACTATTCATAATGAATTGTTTTTAGTAATCAATCGATGATCACCAAGCGATCGCTTCTTAAAGCACTTTGTGAACTATTATGTACTTAAAGGTCTTTAAAGAGAGCCTAGCTTTTTAAGGCCTATACTCATTAGTGGCGTTGGTACCCATAGGTGGCGTTTTTTAGTTTAATCTAAGATTAAAAGAAAAGAGCGTACAACTTCTTAAAAGGCTAGCAACGCACTCACGAGCCCTCTAGCATCGAGAGTGTCCATGGGCGGCGGTATCACTTAACATTAGGTGAGCCTCCTGCCCATTTGCCCCTGTTCTATAAATAAAATAATCACCACAGGGTGGTCAATCCCTAGTCCATAACATAACACCATTCATCTTTACACATGATTTATACATGATAATATCCGTAATTGTTTTATTCGCATTTAACCATCCAAATCACCAGTAAACACTCACACATGAAAATGAAACTATCCATCTAAGATGTTAGTGTACGTTTTGCAAAGTAAAGACAATGATTTGTGTGCGGCTCGCTCCCCGGGGCTACCGTTTCGCTTACTCCGCAATTTATGTTGAGGATTTCTCTGTCCACTTCAAACAAACATTGTGTTAAATTATAATATCAACCCAACTCGGATACTGTCATTGTATAGGATGTATCTGGGACGCATGAGGTGGGTTCTCTTTTATGCATTGTTACTCTTAATTATAGAAATGTAATGTTAACTGCATGTGAGAAACAATGCATAGTTTTTAGTATATATCATCTATACATATCTTTATGGGGTTTTTCCTCGAACGTTGTAATTTTTACATATGATTGGGACGTTGTGTTTCGTCTAAGAGTTCTTTAACAGTGTATGCAATGTATATTCAACGTATATGTAAATGAATAGGAAAACATTACAATCACAGTTCTGAAAAAATATTAAATTAAAAAAAAAACAAATGCACGATTTGTTTGATTTTTTATTTATCGTTGTGTTATAACTTTACGGTTGAATTTGTTTCTCTAAATATAAAATACTGAATAATATTTAAAGCATATTGAATTCCATTATATATTTACTTTTATTAAAGAAAGCAGTTTATTTTCCTAAAGTTCTCGGTGAATCGGAATAGCACGTCATTAGATAAAATGGCGGTCATTAGTTTCAAGATGCGTGCGAAGCGGAAAACTTGTAATCGTATAAATCCTACGCACACTCACCGCTTCTCATCGATATGATTAATAACTGGAGCTTATTCTTATATAACATATTATTTTCGAACCTTTTATTTGCTATAGGGGCTATTTATGTCATCTCAATGCTAGTTTAATTATGTAAAAAGCTATGTGTCCACAAGCAAAAATACTTCTGTCTTTACTCATGATGGTCCGTAAGCTTCAGTGTTCAGTTAATTTGCAAAAAAACTCCAGAGCGAAATTCTTTCGTGTGACTCTCATGCCTGAGGTCGATGGTTTGATCCCCGACTATGCACCAATGAACATTCTTTCGCTCGGACAGTGAAGGAAATCATCGTGAGGAAACTGGCTTGCCTTTCCGATAAAGCCGACGGCGTACGTCAGGCACTAAATTTAATTATTAAATAAAGATAAAATATTCATAAAATTAAGTTACACGTGGAACATACATAGACATAGTTATACAGTACAAATAGTAGCGCCATTGGTTTTGTTCTTTTTTTTACTAAACTATGTCTAAAGCAACTATAAACTTAGAAAATCCATTGGTCAACAGCTGTGATTTAAACGTAAGGATGTAACTTCGAAATACAAAATAAATTCCAACTAAGGCATAAAACTCATTCCGAGATAGTATAAGTTTTTGTTCTCATCAAGGAATTTGTATTATTGCTAGGAATATTTATATAATCTATGGCAAATTTAGATTTAACTAATCTAGAAACTAATATATAATCTATTTGCATACCATTGGACTGAAAAAATAACACTACAATAGTTTTAGATATAAACCACACTACTGTTGTAGTAATCTACGCCACATTAATGTTGCCTAGTTATTCCATGGCTACGACAATGTAGCTACTACGCCGTAGGCCATATAAGCTACGATGTGTATGAGCGTTTCGCGTATTATCGTTCGATTTACACTGATAAATAAATACGGCCGTAAAAATGGCGTCAGTTTATCAGGCGTTGGAAGTGGACACTGGGGACAGTGGCCGAGTAATAAATGTTATTAGATAGCCCGTGGGCTTAGTTGGAGCTATGTTTTTTCGGACTTCTTTTGGGCCGCGGGCTTTTGTTTAATGTGTCTGGTTTCGTGAATAAATTGGTGGGGACGATTTCAAATGACCTCGGCCAGGTTAAATGTAGATTTGTTCTTTATAATTTAGCTACGTTTTATCTTGAAATAGGTTTTATTTTAATATCATTAAAAATATGCGTTTAAAAACCTTGCCTATTTACTGATTGAATATATTTCAACTTTGGATAGGACAATAAAATTGATAAAAATATAGTCCTTAAAACATAGATTGTGCGTTTATACTGGCCTACATGCTTTCTTTTTAATGAATTACTAAACTAAGTATGTGGATATATATGTAGATTAATAACATAATATCTGTCACAAACAAAAAAGCCGGCAATTGAACGATCGCGCCACTTACAAAAGATACGAGAATGAAAACCATTTCGCACAAATAATCGTCATGTTTGCTCAACGCTACAGGCTGTCAAAAGCATCGGTAAACGATCCTCTTCGGTTATTTACCTGCTACATGCACTGAGCTACAAATTGGCAGATGCGATGTTTGTGGCAAACTCTGTGCGTTCGGTTTAACCTTAATGTGAGGGATTAGAGTCTATTTTACAGTATCAAGAGCGTTTTTATACTGAACTGATATAACGCTCGATTTGACTTCGTCATGATTGGTTATAGGCGATGCTATGGTCTATTTTTCTGGTATATCGTTTCGCGTCAGTTTTTAAATGGTTTCAAATTTAAACCTAAATTGTATTTCAAATAAAAACATAATGTTTTACGCAGAGATTAATAACTCATTAATTAAATCTATAATTAAATGTAAAAGTTATTATTTCTGCTAATTGGCAGATAAATAAAACGTTATACCATGTTCATATCTATGTAGTATATAAAATCTGTAATGAATATTATGATCGGCCACAGGCAGTTTGCATGTCGATAGCCGATAATGTCAATACTGGCAAGCCTCCAGCTACGTGCTACGCAATGCGATACCTATTATTTACATGTAAATCCACTCTAAAGCCGTTCTAATATCGTTTGATGTACGTCCGATATTATGTTTGCAGTCATTCAAATTAGCAACCTGAAATCTAAACATTGCAGAGTAATATAAAATGAAATTTAGACTAAAACTTATTCGCACACAGTTTCCATATTTAAAATGAGGCTTAGCCGTCATCTGTTCTGATGTGTGCGCAGGACGTCCGCTTCATTGTGTGCGTGAGTAAACACCGGTTTAAGCCTAACTGGCCTTAATGAATCGTAATGGCCCCTATAATTCGCGGCGTAACTAACTGGCCATGTGGGGAAGCTACCCTTTCCCCCGGCCCTCCCCCCGGCCCCGATATTTGGAAGCCCGCCATATCGCGTATGACAGAAGCGATTCTCTTTTTGAAATTTTCAACCTAACCGCATTTGGTGCTACCATTTGCGGTTACGTGTTTAGATTTTGCGAGGCCACAATTTAACAGCCGCTGATAAAATTCTAACTTGTTTTTGCGGTCTAAACTTCGTCGTTTTCTTTATGGATGCGCATTGTTGGTAATAAAGTACAATGTTTGAAACCGTAAGAGTTATGATTCGCAAACTGCACAGCCGGCGCCCTAAGTTTAAACTAAAGCCCGAAGGAGCTCGTTATTCCTACTGTAATTTATTTAATTGCTCTATGGCGGTAATTATTCATGAAATTACGGCAATTACGTCTCGGGAAACAATTATTTATTGTGCAAACTCACTTTAAACTCACATTTTATTCTAGGTTGCACTGGAGATAGCAGCGCGGTTATTGTCCCTAAATTATAATTTATTTTTCAGTATTTCAAAACATTAATTAATATGAATCATATCTTGTCTGTTTATATTTTTTTACTGATTGACGCATCGGTAATGACTAGGCTACGGAGGCAGGAAATTCGGGGCACATGTATGTTACCGTTCTGTTTCATTTTGATAACGATTTTAACTCGTTACAACAGAAGGCATATTGAAAAGCAAAACGATGAATTGCTCCTCAGTTGTGCATATTAATCACCGGACAGCATGTGTCGCCAGGGACGGACATCGGTCTTAGTCCGCTCACAAAATTAAAATATTTAGACCCACGCAACATTTGGTGGTAATTGTTCGTCCATGTCAATTTGAATTAAATTCTTGTGTGATTTAATTATATCCTCATATTTGTTAATTCATACATTTTGTTTGGCACTATGTATAAAAGCTATCTTAATAAAAATAAATAAAATAATGTTTACATTCATTTGTTTTTCTATTTAAATATCTAGTACTCGCGTATATATAGTTCATTTAATTGGTAAATGGATGGCTGTACGTAAAACACAAATTTGATTGAATTGTATATCTTTTAGTGAGGAATCGATCGACAAAGGGAAAATTTACTCATACACGCACTTACTCGCACATTTACACCGACACACTTACTCATGCACTCAGGCGTGATGCATTGTTGACGAAAGATATATAAAATAGGTTAAATAATGTTATTATTTTAAGTATTTAATTAAGAATTAAGTTTGTTTATGGAAGAGCTGGGAACCCTGACACGGGTATTTTTTACTTAAAAGGGTTTCCAAATCCTATTCCTAATACCTAGGAAAGAAAATGTACCCACTTAAAATGAAGAAAGACTTTATTATTATTATTACATTTTTTATTCAAATTATTATAATTATATTGCTTTGGTCCCTCATTTTCCATCTGGACTATCTATACATAACCGTTACATTTTATGTCATATAATTTTAAACTAACAGCACCGATTTATTAGTCAACTTAATCGTTCTGCATGACAAATTATTTCGGGTAACATTTAATTTGCACGGCGGCCATTATTTGGAAAATTTCCATTTCTCATTGAACAGATTACGTAGATTACAAATTCATTAGGGTCATGATATCTTTTGCTCCTAACTTTGTTTAATTAATATTTCGTACACACGTGTTCAAGGGTCTATTCTAATTATTAATAGCGGTTATAGAGTTTCATAATTATTTATACAGACACAGTTATGGTGTTCTTTGACTGATTTTTACAGTACAACTGTATGTACTACCAAGTATAACGGAATCTGAAGTCGATCTACTTGTAATGTTTGTATTATATGACATTATAAACTTAATATGACATTTGTATGTCATGCATATAAATAGGTTATATGTGGCGGATTTTTATAATTAATTAAACTATCTAATTCTACCATCTACCTATCATAGCAAATAAACGTTAAAAAAATAAAAAAAAATAAAAAAAAATATTACTATCCCTATTACCTTATATACTTTAATGTATCAAACATTACTTGTCTTGGGTACTTATTGGAAACGAGACGGGACTTAAAGTTAGCTTTTATGTACTGAAAGTCTTAAGGTAATGAGCAACCCAAGTGTGCTTCAAGAACTGGGTTTCTTTGTCACGTGGGCCAGAACCACTCTGATGCACAGTTCCTCGTTATCAAAGACGTTGCGCCTAGTGAATGCTGTCTCTCATACTATCGACATAATTATATGTACGTAATGAATTCACAGTGGCGATATTGTGTATATTATGTGTTTAATATTATTTTTCTTGCTATTATCGTATTTTCAGAGCCTGTTAGGATAATGTATGTATTTCTGTAATATATAATTGCCAAGCGCCATTTTTTTTATTATTTTAGTATTATATTTAGTACTAGTACTTTTTATATAGTATAATATTTTCTGACTAAGATTCCTTATTCCTTAAATACGTTATTTATGAGTATAGTAGGTTTAGGACGGTTTTATTTACTGCAAGTTCTCTTGAACAATAAACGTGTAATATAGGAATATAAGTAAAAATAATAATTTATTTCTAAGGAAAAACTTATATCTAAATTGCCGTAGTTATATAAACAAGTCAGGTTTATCTGACGCTGAACTGAGTATGAACCTGTATTTCAGACAAAAAAATCAACCATCAAGTACATAACTCATTGAAAAACTAATATCTTATAATGTACAATCTATTTCAACAGAAGTATGCATAATTCGTTTGACATACGTAAGATGTCTGTGACATAAATATGCAAGATGTGTATGTAAGTGTGGTATGGCACCGCAGCGAGACGTGCGAACGGGCAGCCTGCGGATTGCGGATTGGAATTAATTGCGGCCCGCTTGAGGTGCGCCGTAATTATCATGCCTGTGGACGGTCACGATCATTCTGAGAATTAGTTTCTGATATGACAGTTATATCAACACTCAAATACATGAGAAGTTTTGATATATGACCATGGATTAGTAGTTTTTTATCCGTTAATTAACTTAGGTATCTATGGATACGGTATCTATCTAGGTACTTTGATAAGACATACCATTAGAATGACATTAAAAAAATGAAAAATGAGAATCAGAATATGTTTCAAGGGCATTTCTTTCGAATAAAACACAGAAAGAAATCTACATTATTTTCAAATAAAAATAATAATTAACTGAGGGTTCAATAAAAGAGCGTATCAATTATAAGGCTGGTAACGCACTCGCGAGCCCTCTGGCATTTCGAGTGTCCATGGGCGGTATCACTTAACATCAGGTGAGGCTATTGCTACCTGTTAAAAAAAAAAGTTATTCGGCAGCTTAAGATGGATTCTATAGCTATCTAAGAATAAGTTCTGTATTGCCTGACTGAAGAAAACTCACTAAAGCAGTTAAATCAATGCTTCGCTATCTACAATAGACAATTCTAATCCAAGTTTGACATACGTCTTGAATCTTTGGGCAAGTTTCGTCTTGACTTGAGATCAATCCAGCTTCATTTCCCTCTGCTCATTGCTTCGTCTTCTTAAGTCTGGGTTGACTGAATGAATCAGCATTTAGCTGTAAGACCACCTATATATACCCTTTCGATGTGTATACATGTATTCTTTAAATTTCTTATCCTCTGTTATGTTGTGGTGATTTTGTTACGTAAATAAAATATTATTTTCTGATAGAACATAGTTTTCAATTCGAATTAGTTCCTGAGGTTGACGTGTTTAGCCAATCAAAAAAAAATCGGATTCATGAAAAATAGATCCCAATTATTAAAGAGAAAATTTTTATGGCCAAACTTTAAAAAATTGTTTAAGTTTTAAATTTATATTTTTTTCTTTATTATTACAATACTAGTTATATTATTAGTTTATTGGTTTGAATAAAGCTCTTAATTAATGAGAAGTTTGGGTCGTGTGTATCTGTGGGGGTCTATAAGTGGCACATAGTAAAGGGGGTCGTCTCTGTCTAGTATGAAAATAGGTAACCCTAGATAACCCTTAAGAAATTAATATAATATGAATAAATTATGATTATGTTTGTCATAAATTATGTAATGTGATATTAATTATTAAAATTATTTTTTTTTTCGAATATTTCGTAACTCTATTTTCTTTACTTACGTGTAATTTATTTTGCTTGATCATTTCGACCACACAAACCTTACCTACTGATGTTGTTGTTTGAATAATTCTTTGTATACATGTAAATACATGTAGGCAACCAACATCATGAAAATAAACACGCTCAATACATCCTATTTCCGCTATCGTAAAAGTATTAACTCGACGTGATTCCAAGTGAATCTGATAATTCCACACCTTGAATACTTAATCGAAGTAATCAGTATTCGTAGCGGGTTCGACTCTCGTAAGATAAGCCTCGTTCCCAACACTGCGAATTCATCTCGCAATACTTGTGACTAATCGCAAGGATTCACCTCAGTCCCGATAATCCAGGACAAATTATAGGGGCGCTTATACTTCGAGCTCCTTTTGGGCTCATTATTATGTAGTCAGTTTGGATTCTTTAAGTGAGAAATTATTTGGAAGATGTTTAAGATTGTTAACCGATTTTGCTACAAAGATCTTAGATTTAAAAACAAAAGATGTTTGGAGGTTCTTTTGTTTTTTACTCAACTATGCACTTCTTGTGTAATAAAAATTTTTACCTGTCACTTGTTCAGATTAGAGACAGAACATTAAACATCTTTGAAGATTGACATCTATTTTATATCTAGTAACAACATATTACCAAAGATGTAAATTTCGGAATTTACATTCTCAAGAATAACGTAAGTTAAATTCATATAACAAACCCTAATCTAAGGAAAAAGCAAATGATATGGAAATTGTAAAAAAACGTGGAAAAATTCAAAGGGAAATAAAAGAGGAATAATAGTGGATATAAAAGAGGACAGTTTGCGTCACAAAGCCGCATGCGGGCCTCAGATATTGACAGTAAATTTCATTCATACGGCATTAGTGCCGCGCCATCAGATACAGGATACCGCAAACAATGCGTACGACGGCACGGAAAACGTATTAAATATATAAAAAATGGGATAAATTGGATTCTTTTTAGGCAAAATGTTGTTTATTCTCTTTGGGCCGTTAATCGACGATACTTTTTGTGAACATGAATATAATTTGAATAAAAATTGTCCCCTTAATTATTTATTAAAGCCAATTCAATTGTAATAGTTGGTATAATGGAAGGGAGAAGGTATACGGTTCCTCCAACCTAAAAAGAGTATCTTTGAAACCTCAAGTGGCTCAGGTGGAGAAGTAGAATATCCTTCGTTTATGGTGTATGACGTAGAGATTCATAGACACAAATTGTAGGTATCGCCACAGTACGTTTTGATAATTTTAATCTAAAATTTTATTTCTTTTTAAATGTTCTGGTTTTTTTTCGAAGGCCACCTGAGCAATCAATGGCTTTTTATTTCTATGTGTACAATAAACACTAAGTAAAGATTACGTCATAACGGAACCGTCACGTCAAAGATCACATTGTGTAAGTCGCAGAAATCTGAAGACCCGTCATCCCCTTACTTAATAAAGTATATTATCTCATCAAAAAAACACATACAGACTAAGATCAAGACTTAAAAAACTGCAGCCAATGGATTATTATTATAAAAATTTATTACAAATCAAACCCCTATTAATTATAACTAATTATCTTATAACTGATGTAAGAGTAAATATGATTTATGTCAATAATATTTGTCGTAACAAAATATATATTCTACAAAGCCAATATTTGGCAAGAAAGACTTCCGCGAGTGAGCGGGTAATTTATCGACGGACAAACTGAAGTTTATCGAAAGGAGAATAACTTTATTATATAGTGACCGGAACGGGGAGGTGGACACGCTTGTAATGACGCGAGGAAAAGTGAATAGAGCTATGTTTTTATAATAAAATTCTGTAACGAAGACTGCATGTTTCTAGATTTTTCTACTAGTTAGAGAAGTTTTCAGCAGGCTGAAATGACTTCTGACCGTTTCATACGTCTGACATATTCGAGAATTGTAATTTTCACAACGTTACTCTTACTCACTACTTACACTTAGTTTCAGGAGGATGAAACATTTTTTCAGGCAGTTACAGAACATGGGTAATCGATTGGTGCACTTTTCAGTAGTTCATTGGTCGTTCATGATTATTCCCAGGGACAAGCGAGACGCGAACATACATTCAGTTTCAAATGCGTAATCAAGAGATAAACACCGAAGAGATAAAGTGCGGAGAAAAGACAAGTGATGAAGTACGTGAAAAGCGCGTATTTAAAATGATTGGTGGCACTATCTTGTGTTGGTGTAATGTGAATTTCTGCGAGTAATTTGTGTTTATAAATTCCTCATTGATTTATCAAGAAATAAACATTTGACTTATCAACGGCTTTTCTATCCCATCGCCTACACTCGTTACAATACTTACGAATAAAATACCACAACCTTATCTAACGTACAACATCTTTCAAGTAATATAACAGCATTTTAAGCTAATAACAAATTATTCCCGGTTTTTTTTATTAATAGAACACCAGTGAATGAGGTGGACCGAAACTGTAATTACCAACAAATAGATTCATGTTTATTATGATTTGAGATTAACAATTCCCATTATTTTTTTTACGGATGAACTCAAAACTTAACAAGTATTAAATTAAATTAGTATTCATATGAAATTCAGATAAATTCATAGCAATTAAAACTTGAAGGGAAATAAAAAAGAGATACTCCAACAAATAAATATTTTCAATACAGTAGGATTACGAGATGTCTTTTCTTAATGACTGTACAGTTTATCGTACAATTTTTTATAGAGTCAGAAGCATTTCGGCACGATGAAATATGTCGCGTCCGGCCTTCATTGTAAACACATTTCGGATATACTCAAACGTACACGGAAATTGTCCGCGTTTCAGTAATTTTATTTTCTGAAATATGCGTTTTCTTTTGTACGGAACATTCCAGACGTCCGTTGAACATGTCTCGTGATATGTTACCATAGGGTTGCCTTCGATTCAATTGTGAATTAAAATATTTGATGTAATAAATGAATTGTTATTTCGTTTAATTTTAAATCAAAATTCCAGATTTAGGATAAGTTATATTAAGAGTAAGTTTTTGTGTTTAAGCTTTTTTTATAAAAGTCTAATATTTGATGTCAAAATGGTAACAGACGAGGATTATCATTATATATTTAAGGGCTGACTTAATTTAGCGGAATATGTGTAAGAAAATTATAAAAAAAGGATTTTTCATTTTATTTTCGACTTATAAGGCCATCGCTGCTATAAACAAGTGAAAAAAAAATTTAATTGATTTAAAGATAAATATTGTATTTCTAATATTCATATAAACAAATATGTAGAGACGAATTGTATTAAAGTGAAATATTTAATGGATAGTCATGTTCAGATGAAAAATGTCCAATAAAGTTTCATTTGAAGTCCTCTTTTTGGTACAAAGCAGACCCTTCTTCAAATATGATACTGTCAAGATGTTGTTCGCTTCACTGAGCTTCATAGAGATGGTCGACAATTTTGGACATCTATAAATGTATACGACAAAAACTAAATTATAAGATATAATACTAGTTATAAATACACAAATAATTACGGCAATTATAATTGTATAATTGACATATGTTTAAAATATATTTAATTATTTTTTATTAATTTTACTGTACAGTAAACATTTAAGTTATACCTAACGATTACTATAAATTGTGAATATAATGTGCATATATATTGCCTTATGATTCAAATTATTGAATAATCTTGTAGATTACAATGCATTATACATACATATTATATACAATAATATTATTGAATCAGTTTAGTATGATTTAAATTAATGGTTCCATTCTTAAAAAATCCTCTAAATTTTGTTTAAATGGCTCAGTTTACTTGTATAACGAGTTACGCTCCTTTACTTCTATTTCTGTCTAAAAAGGTCCACTTGATCTGTAAGGAGGCTTTTAATGTTACAAAGTGATCTTGAATAAAGCCTCCGTCGCTCCGGGCAACGCTTTAACTGATCTCTTATGAAAATATTGTTCAGAACATGTTTATAAGAGAAAATAATACAGCCGGCAATTTTTTAGCACTTTATTTTTATTATTATTTTTTTTATAGAATAAGGGGCAAAGGGGCAGGTGGCTCACCTGATGTGATACCGCCACCCGTGGACACTCTCGATGCTAGAGGGCTCGCGAGTATTAAAAATGTTTGACTTTAAATTATAATTTATAAATAAATAGATCTTTTGTTTGCCTTGAAAGTGGATATTATAACAAGCACAATCAGCCATACCAATGTAGCATGCAAATGTCTTATTATAGTGAAAAGATCTTTAATTATTTACTATGTCAAATTCAATGTTATATTTCAAACATCTAATAATTCCCTGACATTATAGAGAATTCTTAAATATCTTATATCCTAAAAAAATCGGTAGTGTTAAGTAACATATGGGTTTATTATATAGTTTGAACTAGTGACCCGCATGAAAAGCAGGTTTTTATTATGTATTGTTATTTCCGTCGCTGGAAAGCTCCGATAATATACACGTTCGATCGCTGCTAAATAAGCTGTAATGGGCTGAATAGATCTATATTAAATGAACAATGTATTCAAGGTATTTAATTGGTTAAGGATTAATGCTGTATTGGTTAAAATCGCTTCGAAAATTAGCCATTATTTGTTGTAAAAAGCAAATGACAAAAAAAGTTATTGTGGGTTATCCATAAGAGATAGACATATACCATCAGGGACTTTTCTGTTGACCTTTTTAATGTGTACAATACTTAGTACATTATTTTGATAAAACTCGTAGAGTTCAGCCTGCGTTTGCAATGTAAGCGGAAAAAATGTAATTATTTACGACATCACATTAGAAACCTCAAAAATAACAGTACTTTTCTACTATTTAATGGATGTTTTTATACATATAAATCTTCCTCTTGAATCACTCTATCTATTAAAAAAATCAGCATCAAAATCTGTTGCGTAGTTTCAAAGATTTAAGCATACAAAGGGACATAGAGATAGAGAAAGCGACTTTGTTTTATACTATGTAGTGATGTAGTGATGGCATTATGTAGTTATTTATTTTAAACAACTCGGACCCTTGGTAATGTTAAAACATATTCCGTTAAAATAAATGTTATAGAATTTTAATCTTTATTAAATATACATTTTTAAGAAATGGGTTGAATTTGCTGTTAAACGCGATTAAAATTATTTAATTCACGTTAATAGAGTTTTTATACTACATATATTAATTTAAACAATTTCTAACAGTTTTGTTTCAGCCACGTATGTAGATTTTTATATCACCACATTACCAATTTCAAATTTGAAATTGAAACATTAAAATTGCATTCTTTCCTAAAATTGAGTACGCTTTTATCCTTAGAGGAAATGAAAACAAAGAAGCCTGCAACAGAATTTGAAAGCACATTTGCACCATCTCCAAAGCCATCCCAAACAATACAAGCTCATAATCCATTGGCGATTTTTTACTGCGACACGTAAATACGTTTTGGCTCGTTTCCGAGCTTACCGGAAAATATTACCCATTTCTTTTCATTTTTGAACGCTTGTGTATTTCATGGCTCGGTTTATGGCTACTTTTGCGATAGCTTTTTATGTTTCATATTGTATTTAAGTTGAGTTTTTTGTTACTGTATGTTGCACTTCAATCTTAAATAACTTTTTTTTTTTAATTCATTCTTGGACATTTCGTTAGCTTTTTCGAATAATCTTTAAAGTGTCCTGAATTATAATAGATTTGAATAATATTTGGTAGATCTATCTAATTTCACACATAAGTTATAAGACAACTAGAATAACGTAATAATTAAGATAAATAATAATTGTTTTATTACCAAAAAACAGGTTATGTAAAGAACACGTTCTCCATGTTCCTAATGTCGGGAGAACTGTATTTGATGAGCCAGCGACTTCCTAGTCACATATAGAATAAGAAAATAACTACAAAAATTAAAATAAATGTAAATTAAATAATGTACCAAATTAAAGTATAATGCGGTAAGTTAATATAAGTTTACAATATTTTATTTTTTTGTTTCATGATTTAGTTGATTTTCGACAACATTATAGTCAAAAATCTGACTGAAAACCAGTTTGCGGTTACGTTTTTTATGCAAAAGTTGCTAAACATTTGAATATTCTGCGTAATATAATTGATAGTACCCTCACTAACGAGACTTACTTTCAGGTAAGTACTAGTAATAAATACAGTACATACCTGTCATAAACAATATAGAAGTGCCTCTTAAGGCAATTACAGATAGCATGAATCACGATAATTTCCACGATGTTAAGGATAACATTATTACATTTTAATACCATTTGTATGCAAGGAAGTTGTTTGGTATGAGTTTAGGGTAATTCCGCTATCGGGTAAGCAAGACTTACGACCGCTCGTAAACTTTTTTCACATTTCCGATGATTTAGTTGGATACGAAGTAAAACAATATAGAGCGTCAACACGTGTTAACAGTGCCATAACCATGTGAGTTAACTGCCGAACTTAGGGCACTTTGTGAAATATGACGCAATGGAGCGACCCTTATCGTTTCACTTTGTTTTATGTTAAAATCAACTCTTTCCCCGCCAACATACAAGGACAGCCTTAAGATAATGTTCTACTGAATCATGTTCTAAAATATCACGTGTGTAACAATTATGAAATTGTCAAGTAAATTATATTTGTACTACGCCGTAGAAGTCTACGACGTAGAATATGTGGCAGTTACATTCATATATTTGCTTAGTTACGCTTTTGTAAACTTGATAAAATGGTATTGCTGAGTAAATATCAATTTGAACCACTGCCAGTGGAATCAATTTAGCGGATAAATAATTGTTAGCTTTACACAAATCAGGTGTTTTTCTATAAAACTGTAAAAGACACTAATGACAAATACTGTATAATGTAGATCAGTTCGATTTAGTGATCATGAAACAGATTTAGAAATCTGAGGCCAAAACCTACAGAGGTTATAGCGCCACTGATTTTTTTCAGTTCGATTTGGTAGCAAAAAATGTAATAAGGCAAAAATACTTTCAAATCTAAAAAAGTTTTATAAACAGAAAAATTTAACTTGAACAAAAAATAATCATCAAATTACAAAATTTACGTTTAATTAAGAATTGATTTATAAAAAACTTCTTAACTTATGGTTTCACCGAGCCTTTTGAAAGACTATAAATTAAGAAAAGTGAGCAATTTTTATAATTAGTCTCCGTCCGGCTTCTTGAGAACTTTGTCCAATGAATCCTGATCGGTGCTTATTGTAATACGACCGTTTTCGAACAACAGTGAAAGCCTTGAAAGGCTTCCTGTTCATATTGCCGGTACAAATATATTGGTATAACTTACAAATAGCGGGATTACAGGATGAAATGTATATTATATACAGATTTAGTGTTAGGTAACATTGAAATCCAAAATCGATCTAGGAATACGCTTGCGATTCCTACTGTTTCATTCAAATTTTTCTCGATCTTTCTTGAAGTATTTGCAGGTAAATATCCTGAGACCCATGTCTTATATACAAGGTGAGAATGCAATGCTTATGTACGAACCAAGGCTCTATTTTAAATTGTCGGAATAACGCCCCGTGAATATAGCCAGAGATAGGCTCTGTCTTCAGAAATCTCATTACATTAATTAACCTTTAGTCCTTAGTTTTTTTTAGTCCTTTGTTTAACGCGGGTTGATTATGCATAGTGTCCAATGTATGGGTACATTATGTAAAACAGAAACCGTTATTAAAAAAATAATACATATCAGAATGAGCCTGGTAGACAAATATAAGGATGGTTGTCTGGCGACGTGTATTCTTCTTATACATATATATAATGTTTCTCAGTTAAAAAAAAAAACATTTTTTAACTAAAAAAATTTTCTTTAAACATAAATATATTTATTTAATTATTATATACACACTCACACACACACACACACACACAAATACACATGCATAGTTTAAGTTTATAGCTATTCTTTTAAAAATTTTATAGATAAGGGAAGTAGCGAGTCAACCCCAACACAAGTGTCTTTTGACTACTTACGAGGGTTGTCTCATACTCATTTATTGAAGTAAAAATTTGAGAATATGACATGATGAGAATGACAATAAAAAAAAAAAAATTAATTTATAAACAAGTTTCTCCATGCATAAATTGTGTTCTAACATAAATGTAACAATTCGTTAAGTTGTACGCAAGTAAGCACTTAGGTATACGCTGCCGGCGTTCTTGCAACTTAGCGGCCCCTACCGCTGAACAAATTTGACAGCTTTAACTTAGCCCAAGTTTGTGTATGTATACCAAATCTGTTTTACAATCCACAAATTATATTACAGCCCTTATGTCGTGTGCTTAAGACTTAAATTTAGTTAATATTTGTAAATATGTTATTTGTTACTTACGTTAAAGTTTTGAACGCTCTAGTTGGCATTGTAGTTACGTGGGATCAAGTTATCGCGATGATTGAGGTGTTTAGCAGCTGCTTTCACAGAATGTCTACATGATTAATATAATATAATTGAGGTTTCTCTAATAATACTGCAACTGTGACTGTTTCTATAACAGTGGGCCAACAGGCAGGAGCTATGATAAGTGATAGCGCCGCCAAAAGTTTGTTAGAGGGCTCGCAACTGCGTTGCCTATTAAGAATTTGTACTCTCTTTTCATTATACACCCTAAGTCAAATTAATTCGGATTTTTTTCAAAGAATAATACAACAAATGTTTTGAAAGACTTTTTAATATACAAAATGTCCTTCTACTACTGCGCCTTTGGAAAATAAAAATACTTTTTTTAAGTTTTTATGAGTCATTAGGTAAAATGATATTTTTTAAATCTAAATATTATCAGTATTATACGTATGTAATTATCAAAAAATCTAAAACTCAAAGAATAATTAACCCAATCTGGCTTATGAAATATCAGTCACCCCGCGTCATTTTAAAACGCGTAATTCGAATTTTAAATTCGCGCATCGGAAGCATTTAAATTCGCGTACATGTGGTCGTTCCGCCTTTATCAATTACAACCGACGTCAAAAATATAAAGCGAAAAACTCCAGAGTGATCGTTTAATATTTACTCGGGCATTAAGCATGCACTGGCTGTAACAAGAAGCCTTTAGCACACACGACTCACGTTGCTGCATTTTGCTTATTTTAAAATAAGCGAATTAATTAAATGTTTACGTCATGCAATTAAGCTATTTGCGTTCATAATGAATGTGCTTGTAGAACATTATACGATACAGCACTAATAGCAGCCTTTTCATGGATAATTTCCAAGTGAAAATGCGAAATGTTACTTTTTATTCATATGTTTTGTATATTTAAGTGCGCGAATGCTCGCGAATGAATGTGAAACCATTTCATATGTGAAAAAGTTCACTTGTAACAAACTTGTTAATTTTCTTACTCAAATTACAAACTAACAAATATCCTTGCCCGTCAAAATAAATAAATACATTTTATACTAACCATATAAAATAATTGAAATATTTATGATCAAACGAAGTTCGTTATAAATTCAATTGATATCTTCATATATTAGAAATGATAAAAGACAAAAGAAAAACGCAATATCCGTATAATATTTTTGTCAGTGACCATTTACTCTTGAGTCCACATCGATTTTCCACTTGTCGAATTTGTCGGGTAGTGATTCAATGGGATTTTTCCATTCGTAGCTCTGGACGACACTTCAGCCTATTAAGTGGAAACTTGTGTAGTCGTGCGCACATTTTATTAAACTTTCGACTATGTCGTATATTAAAATTCAACGAGAATTCCATATTGCTTTACACTTTGTAATATTAAAGTTTTCCGTAAATTAATTTATTACCTTTTTTTATTTATTTATTTATACATTCTTAAACAATGTGTATGCCTAAAAATACAAGAAAATATGACGTCACAAATTTAACACACTTACACATACACATCAATTACATTAGAACTAAAGCAATATATCAAAGAAAAAAACTAAAGAAATAACCAGAAAATAAAACAAAACAAAATATTAATAATAACTAATACTAAAAGATAAATATAACAGTAACAAACAAACAAATTAGAAACTTAAACCACATTAAGATTTAAGAGATACGGAATGTTGGTAGACTTTTGTAAAACACATCAATATTTTCATCAATGTTTGTAATAAAGTTGTAAGAGCGAGATAGCCTACTGGACCATTAAAACTAGCAGATAAGCGAGCCCGCACTATAATGTCATCTGTCCATCTCTTCTTTTGTCGTCCTATACTTTCTAGTAGGTCCACTCCATTTCGTATTGACATAATAAAATGATATTTCTATGCCTTGTCCTCGATTACAAGGTACATATAAGACATTTCAGTATCTTCACAATGGTTGCCTTTATTACGATTGACCACTACCTTATATATAGACGGACTGCTTCTTGTATAAACGAATATAAAATATCAAATTATATTGTGAAGCATCTGTTAAGTCCTTGTTCTTCCAACAAACACAAATGCTTTCAATAATATATACATTTCCGGTCATGTTTTAATGAAAACTGCCTCTCGCAAATGCAATCCGGCCACATTTGGAAATAAAATTTTAATATAATATTTAATTACAAGTGGCTTAACAAATGAAAAATATTTGCTCATTTGCTGGCGAACACGATAAATTGTAAATTACTTGGAAATGTGCGTTTTGAAGGCTGACGAGTTTAAATTTTAAAGTGGTTGAACAACAGTGGAAATGAAATTCACAGGCAAATAATGAGGGGCGAATTAAAAATGCAAAAATTGATTAATGGTCCGCTGTCGGGCAAATATGTACTTATTAAGTATGACTCATTGTGAACGGTTTTGAAAGCCTTTGTTTAAGTGCCTTCTGAAAGCTTCTGTCCTTGACACTACAAAAATAAAACTACGTATTTGCGTGTTGTTCTCACGAGTATGTAAGTGCGTGCTCCTATTTCACCATGCCTCCTGCTGTTAGAGAACAAATCTTTGTTATTAATTTATTTTATTATCCTTTATTACTCAAGATGTCATATGGAACATGGTGTAATGGTTGCAGCTCCTTACAAACATTGTGTAAAAAAACTTGGCGATTGAAAAGAGTGGCGGAGAGTTTATTGCCAGTTCTTCTCTTCCGTTCTACGCCCTTGATTTGAGAACTGGCAGTAAATGTAAAATTAGATTCATTTAATGTTTTTTTTTTGACGTTCATAAGTGTACATTATGTTACCTATATGAATAAATGATTTTGTTTGTTTGTTTGTTTGAAAACAAATTGAATAGGTCCTTCATTAAGTTATAGACGTACAAAAACTATTTTAAATAACAAAGCTGTGTCTTTGTGTTTTCTCTACATCATCATTTACTTATATAACAAGATCAACACTTCTCTCTCCATATATCCCCTAACAAAAAATGAGAGATTATTATGGACTATTATTGTGTACACACACATATAAAAACTTACACATATACACATACCCCACGTGGTTTCCTTTTAATATATACATTCCTTATGTATATACTATTATAGATTTATGTATACATTTATATGTTAACGTTACAATCTACTATAACCATAATAATTGTCTATTCTCTATTATTTACTGTCTTTTGTCGATCCGAAGTGCTGGAGGCCTGATGACCTGTAACACAGGTGCTCTAACCATTAGCAGGCATCAGTCTCACATAAACAATAACTATCCCTCAAAAGAGGAATGACAATTATATACATACATTAATAAATACTTGTAACTTATCATGTATGAAGTTTTGTGAGAAAATAAAGATTATTATTATTATTTATTTATTAAAATTACAGATTACTCCAATGTGGTAACAATTCATACACATAGAAAAAAACAACACATTTACAAAAATACAAATTCTTACAGTATAAGAAGTTACATGGATATAATATAATTATAACTTACTAATGAGAAATGAGAAAGACTGAACGTTTTAGTAAGAGTAAAATAACAAATCAACTAAATATCTTATAAATATTAAACATTTATTAGTTAATGAACGAATGAAGGAAGCATGGTCAAAAAAAATATAATTATAATAACAGCTGTAAAACATTACTTTGTATGAAAAAAGTAATTTCCCTAATTAAACCAGTATTCCTAACAATGATATCAATCACATTATACTATGTTACTATGGGGCAAGGGAACGTGTCATCGCGTGCCAAATGCATATTAAACGTCATAACACAACCTTTCCTCTAGATGCATTTTATGGTGCCATTTTGAGATCGTGGTGATAAACTGGCACCATGCAATAGAACTAAACACCGTAAACTTGTGAATTATTAAGCTTTATCGGTATGAATGGTTTCACTAAAATTTTAATATACAAATGTCTATTGAAGTTTATTGTAGCGAAATGTATTAACGTATAAAGGGAAATAAATGAATTATTACGAAAATTCGCCCTAAGACTGCTATAATGTAATGTATAATTAATAATTATACATTACATTGTATTTAATAATCATACATTACTGCAATTTCCCCGTACTAGACTGTCTAAAGTTAGTTATTCTTTTTTGAGAAAAGGGATACTCTTTTTTAATAAAATCCCAGAGGCTCTTTTATCTCTTGCCTTTTATTAAATTTAAGAAATGTATTAAAGAAGCTGTGTAAAAAGGCTTACTATAAAGTTAGTGATTATCTAGTTGATAAAGGGCCTGGGACTTGTGCTGGGCAGGCTACTTCTAATTAATTTGCTATATTTGTTTTACATATTGTAGTTTTGTTTGATGTTTTGCTTTTTTAATAGAGTACCGAGAGTATTTTACGCCGGCTTTTTCTCTCTGCCTACACCCTCTGTCTTCTTTGCCGATGAGTAGGGATGCCTACAGGTTCGAATTTAATGGCGTGGAGTAAGTGATACCTAGATGATCTTATGTTCCAAAATAAACATATTTTATTTTATTTTTTATTCATTTTATAAATAAAATCAGCACAACAACTTTTTTTATTTCTGGGCCTCAGATTTCTGTATCTGTTTCATAATAATTTTTCTTCCGTCCGAATAATTCCGAATAATTCTCACCGTCGACTCGCTGGGTCGCTGGATAAACTGATTTCCTTACGATGTTTTACTTCACCGTTCGAGCTAATATTAAAAGCGCACATATTTAGAATGTCCATTCGTGCACAGCCGGGATCGAACCTACGACCTCACGGATTACAGTCGTACCCTAAGCCAACATTGCTCTTATAATAATTATACTTTAATTATTAATGATTAGTGATTAAGCTCACAATTGTCAGTATGCTTTCAAGTATTGACTTTGGATGTTTTTATTGACGTTCCGTATTCAATTTCCCAATTCGTATTCCGAACGAACGATCAGTGTTGGCCTAGTGGCTTCAGCGTACTACTCTTATACAAGAGGTCGTAGGTTCGATCCCCGGCTGTGCACCAATGGAGTTTCTTTCTTTGTGCGCATTTAACATTTGCTCGAAGGGAGAAGGAAAACATTGTGAGGAAACCGACGTGTCCTAGACCCAAAAAGTCGACGACGTGTGTCAGACATTGGAGGCTGATCACGTACTTGCTTATTAGATTTAAAAATGATCATGAAACAGTTTCAACAATCTGAGGTCAAGACCTAAAGAGGTTGTAGCGCCACTGATTTTTTTTCTGAACCGAATTCTCCATTAATACAAAATACATCAAATGACGCACACGTTCGCTTTTTTAACCTTGTTTAACCATTCGGAATAATTGTAGATCGAATAACAAAGTTTTAAAATAATCTCATTATTATTATATATTTGAAAATGGAACACTCCGGTGATCGTGTTAATAAAGTTACCCAAATCGCGGGAATATATTTTAGTACATTTGAAATCACTTAACCAGGTATAATTAACTTTATTTACGTTTTGCCTTTAAGCAAAGCTCAACCCTTTATTAAAGGTAGTGGCACACCGGTCAGTCTGTAAATTTTATGTTTTTTACATCCTACCCTTATTTATTAATTCCTATAGTTGTATAATTTGATTTGACACAATGCTCATTAAAAAGATTAATGAAACATTCTTCGATTCATTTAATAATACATACCGTCGTAAAATTAGTATTTTTAAGAACAACGGACAAACGGTCATCACCAGAGGGCTCGCGAATGCGTTGCCGACCTTCGTATATACAAATGAAAAATACTATTTTAGCGGTGGGTTTGAGTCAGCTTTGCACCAATTGATTTTTCGTTTACTTACTCTTAAGATTTGTTCATTGGGTGAATAGAGTTTCATGTGCTGGTATTTCTTAGACCCAAAAATCGTAAGCGTGATCTTACCTGAACTAACATACAAATTAAAGTAAACAGATTAAACAAAAATCTGACACCAAGACAAAGATTTTAGCTAATATATAATGACTATGATAAGAATAAATATAATATTTAAGATAGGTACTTAGTTTGGTGATTTTAAAGCCACAGTATGTTATACGGGACAGTTCTTCAGATATATATTTTAGAAATAATATAATTATTTTAGTTATATTTTAAAATTTGCACGCTGATTGTGCAATTCGTTCCAGTCATAAGTTAAGATATAGATTTTCGACATATATATTCTTTATAAATAATTTAATTTATTTTGCATATTGATTGAACAATTCTTTGTTTGAAGGAAAATAGAAAATGAAAAAAAAAAAAATTGTACAAAGTTTTATTATCGTATTTAAAACTCTAGTACACCTCGGATTTATTCAGTAAGGCTCCAGCGGACGTGTAATTAAAGCCAGCCTTTACTGATTTATCGCATCCACAATTTATTCCTTTATCTTTGCACAGACCACTAATATATCTTTATTCAGTGGAGATAAAATTAGCGAATTTGTTCGTTTCGCTAACACTGCCATTCCTCTTTGCATTATAAAAGGGTTGGTGAAATGTAATTTATTTTTTACCATGATTTATTGTATCTCTGTGAATTATACGATTGTTTTCTTAAATCTATTATCTTATTTAGTCTCCTATTTTAAAAGGATTGGTAGGTAATTTTAATATTGTTTGTTCCATACTCATTGTGGAGTATTGTAGAACTCTTGTTTTGTTTCGAGCCATGAATAGCACAAAATATAAATGAATTGTATATCTTGAAATAGCTATAAAATGTACTTATTTCTTATAAAAGACAGCAGCTATTTGCCGATACATAAATAACATAATAAAGTTTAACATGACGTCAAGTAATTGGCAATATAGAGATTAGCTGCGTATGAGTTTCTTTTGGTACTACACCAATAAAGTATATTAACTGGAAAACTCAATAGAAGATTAAATATGAAAAGACATTCAAATAAAGTATCAACAGAGGAGTTAGCAGTGTTGGCATGAGGGATGATGACCCGTCCCTGCAAGCACTGGACCCGATCTCCCCTAGCTATTTGTAAAAGCGTATGGCCCGGTCTGTGAAGGATACTTGCTGCGTCAAGTATCTTCATAAACCAACGTGGGCGTGAAGAGGCGGACGCAACCGCCGCATCGTATGTCGGGAAGCGGATAAGGCTCTGCTATTACCGCATCCCGCATAAGGCGATTGTTGGTGGCGCCTTGGGGTTTTAGTGGGTATGCACAGTTGCGAGTCCCATATAACCCTTCCGCACCAAACAATCGCGCCGCGGTAGGGTATGCGCTATGCAATCCACATTGTAAAAATAAATAAGATGGCTGGTCAACCCTCAATCCTGTTTGCTGTCAACGTTGTGTCCACAAAAATATATTAATTGACACTTGCCACGAAGAAAATCCTTTACACTCATAAATCGTCATGTCACAAAGTTAAACATCAATTGATCTTAAAAAATCCGCATTGTTATACTACATAATTCAAATGTTAATGAGACAGTACAGCCTAAGCTCTTGTAGTAAATGATTTATAAAATGTATTGGTTAATTAGCATTCCGGAACGCACCCGCTTAGTCGTGCGTGCCTCCATCAAAACCAGACGGCCGGTAGCCTTCATTGATGTTGCAGACAGTATTTAGTCTCATATACAGCGTGTATAGGTCGTAGTACGTTGGTACTTTGTTGGTATTAATAAGTAGTATACACTAATTAATAATATGTTGATAAATTCTTGTTATAATTGATAAACTTACAAAAGAATTCAGAGTTGTTCGTTGTTTATAATTACAAATTATACATTCCTTTTAATAATAAGTTATTTTTAATGATGATAATTACTATAATTATCAAGCGTTGAGTAGTTGTTAATTTGTTAATTTAGAAATATTGAAAACTAAAATACTGTATTTTTTTATTTGACTTTGACGTTGTTTATTTGAAAACTCTCTGACATACGTAGTGACAATGACAGCTGACGAGAACGCAATTGCAGACATATCTAGTCAAAGAATAGTGCAATTTAACTATCAATTAATGCATATTTCACGACGACATACAGGGCAGCCTTAGACATTTATTAATATATTTTAATTTGAATTAATGAAAATTAATGAAAATTAATGAATTATTAATGAAATAATGAAATATTGATGAAAATTAATGAATTGTAATATCGGTGTGTAGGGTATTTTATAACCTCTAAATGAATGTGAAATTGTGTAATTGTGTAATTGTGTATTCTTACTCGTATGGAAATCGTTTTGAGGAAATTGGCATGCCGTAAACTTAAAATCTACCATGAGTCAGTTATAGAAGACATATATTTCGTTTTAGTATAGTCGGTATATATTTAGTAGGTATAAGTTTAGTAGGTATATATTTATGCATCTAAATGCTAAGGCTTTAACGGCACGATTTATTTTTATTTTTTTTCTTTGCTTACCATATCTTTCCCTCATATATTTGCTACTTATGTAGTACAAATATAGAGTTTATCCTCTACGAAAGCTTAGACCTTGTCTAAGCTTTATATAAATAATTTATTTTAGAAATTATTTAAAAAGACGCATGTCGCATTTTCAAAATTGTTTACCGAAGACTATTCATATTTCATAGTTTTCTTTTATAACTTCATACATAAATCAACCAAAGGCACCCTAAATGATTTTACAAACACAATTACACTATTAACTCCACAAAGTTGTATCCACTCTTTATACATACAAGTCTGGATATGTAACATACATGATATAATAAACATGGCATTTTTAACCCCATGAAGTCGGGAGACAGGAAAAGCACACAAAGTGAAGTGGTTATACACGCGTCAGCTATTTGAAACCTGACTTTGACAGGAGTCACAAGTGTTATTTTAATTATAAACATCATTTATCGTAATTAGGGCTCTTAGGGCACTTGTAACGCCAGCCGCCGGCTAATTGACGACCACTTTGAATCTACCATAATTAAGATGCATTTGAGGGTTGCAGTGTTTCATATATAAGGGTTTGTCTTTAAAGCATTATTTTTTATTGGAACATAACAGAGGGATATTTAAATGTAATAAAAATACATGTGTGGTATTGGTATGGTATTTAAAGCTTACCATACCATAACATATATATATATATATAAGTTTAGTCACAATGTTTTCCGTACGAGTTGGTACAGTTATTGCAGTTTCAAATATGGTAGAATTGTTTGGTGATTTGCTTTTTTTTTTAAAAAGGGTACCGAGAGTTTTTTACGCCGGCTTTTTCTCTCGGCCAACACCCTCTGTCTTCTTTGCCGATGAGTAGGGATGCCAACAGGCTCGAATTTAATGACGTGGAATAAGTGATACCATGATGATCTTATGTTCCAAAATAAACGTATTTTTTATTTTTTATTTCTTAGGTTATGTAAGATAATTACAATTACTAAATTTGATATGTTGTTATGCTATTAACGTGTAATATATTTTTTTGCTTTACGAAAAGTGTGTTTCCTCTTTTTGGATTTGTTCTTAGTCCAAGGGTATTTCGCACTCTTTTACTCTGTGTTAATAATAATAATATAGCTTTATTTTATTCCATTGAAATACAAATACATATACACAATAAAGTAACAGTAACACGTGATGTACCTACACGGATCACCCACGAGTAAAAGCCTATTCCAAAGCATTCCACAATTTTGTATTTTGTAGCTATCTCTAGTCATCTCTACCCCGCCGTCATCGAAATTCCGTCTCTTCATCTGGCAAAAAGCCGGCCTCTTGAACTTGTGCCTCGTGGCCCCAACCATTTTAGCAGTCAGTGTCCACCTGGCGTCGTTGTATTGGGCCACATATACAGCCCATTTCCATTTTCTTTGAAGGGAGAGAGTTAGGTAGGTTAGTTATCTGTATTTTTCATTTTGTTTTTTTGCTTGCCAAGATAACTTCTTTCCATTCTTCTTTGTGTTGTCTTGATTCCAGGTATCTACACCCTTATACTCGCTATAAATACTAGATAACAAATCGGATCAAAATATTTAATCTGAAATAAAAATAAACTGCAACGCAATTAATACAAGGATCATTAATTGTAATATCGGAATCGTTCATGTTTGCTAATTAGCCGTTGCTAAATAGGCAATTTGATCGTTGCGTGCCTCAACGCATTATACCTGATAAAATCATATGGATTTTATATGATATTTTCAATTCATATGAACTATTGCGATGGAGGAAAACCCTGAGGAAACCGACTTATTTGACGACAAAGGATTACACAGATAAAAGAACAGGTAAAAGTCTGACGCCAAGTACTCAGTGGCGTCGTATTATTATATTATATATCTTTAAGGAAAGGTAACAATACAACATATGTATTTATAAGTAATTATTGATCAAAATAACAATACAATTAATACGTAGAAGGAAACATGTTTTATATATGTTCTTTATAAAGTAAGTAAGTAAGTATTAATTGGTTTATAACCACCAAATCTAAATGTAATATAATAACACGAGCAGTGTTGGCCTAGTGGCTTCAGCGTGCGACTCTCATACCTGAGGTCGTAGGTTCGATCCCCGGCTGTGCACCAATGGAGTTTCTTTCTTTGTGCGCATTTAACATTTGCTCGAAGGGTGAAGGAAAACATCGTGAGGAAACCGACATGTCTTAGACCCAAAAAGTCGACGACGTGTGTCAGGCACTGGAGGCTGATCACCTAGTTGCCTATTAGATTTAAAAAATGATCATGAAACAGATTAAGAAATCTGAGGCCAAGACCTAGAGGTTGTAGCGCTGCTGATTTTTTTTCTTTACAAAGTAAATACTATTATAAAATTTTTATTATGTATAGATTAAATGCCGTATTTTGTCAAGTTTTAATGTTTAAATTTAATATTTCTAGTATTCGGTGCATTTCAAACACTATATTTTAATGCACATTCAATAATTCTAAAAAAACGGGGTTATTCAGTACTTAGCGATCTAAAGAGATTACCAGATTACCTAATAAATAAAACAAAGAAATTCTAAAGAACTTTACTATGAATAAAATGTATTTTTTTATTTAATATTCAAGCGATATTAAAAAGTGCTAATACCAAATTAAACTTACAAGATAAAGCCTTCGCATTAAGTCGTTAAGATAAGCTCGAGCAAGGGTAGTTCGGTCTTATATCGCCTTACATAAAATCAGCGGCATTTACTTTATGTGCTGTGTTATCTTAGCGCGAAAGCCTTGATACAATAATCTTGTAAAGAATCTATATAATGTATACATCATCTTAAGACAAATTGTAGGACAGGTGTCAGAGTAAATATGTGTACAAAATGTATGTTACTGAGCTTTTAAATCTTTCATTATCACATAACGTAAAATTACATGATGTCAAGTTATAATGAAATGTTATAAAAACATACTTATACAAAAACTATAATAAATTGATTTTTTTTTCAAATTATACAAATTTATTATACGTTATAAAGAATCTAGGTTATATGACAGTCTAGATTAGATATAGATTTATTGATATATCTATTGATATCTATTAATTTGATATTCGAACTAACTTCCATAATAATAATTCAGTTTAGTTTCAGATGATTTCATTTTCGGAAAAATTTTATAATTATAACATTTAAATAATTCTCGCAAAGTAAAATATATTATGTCTGAAATCGCATTTATTACAAAGCATTTTAATTAAGGTGTAAAAGGACCATTATCTCGGTATATTTGCGAAGCAGTGTTCACATAAATCAACCCACGAGACAATACTAATGCTGCAGAATTAAAAAATACTTTGGAAGCCCACTCTGAAATAAAAGACTTAACGCAATCTTTGTAGACGGTTAATGAATTACTTTTGCTAATTTTTCATTAGGGGCCGGAGTCATGCTCTTTTAAAGATATATTTTTTTTTATATTTTATAATTATTCGTTACATTACTGAGCGAACTTACGCCGCGAGCCTCTACGATGTGAAATTGCGCCCAATGAAGTATTTCTGAACCAATTCGATTTAGAGTCCTTCAAAAAAGAGTGTACCAATTCTTAAGAAGCCTGCAACGCACTTGTCTTCTGGCAATGTGATGGCGGTATCATTTGACACTAGATGAACTTGCCGTATAACTACTACTACATAAAAAAAAGTGAGCCGTCACGGGACGCCTGGCAGATGTGAAACATCGAAATTATTCTGTGAAGTAATATGCAGAAAATAACAGATTATGATAGGAACTAAATATGTCATAATGATAAAATAAAATATTACGATTTTGTTTTCCCGATAACGATGACTATTTATTGAACAAACATTTATTTTCATTAAATACAAAAATTTACTGCTGCATATAGATTGTATGTATATACCATCACATAGCGTGGCGATGCGTCGCCACGCCAGAAATCGGTTTTACGTGCGGCTATAGATGTTTCACATCAAAAGAAAATATTCTTAACTCCGTGACATTTTATGAAAACAAACTTAATATACATTTAAGTATTAATGGCTGATCATTAGTATCATTAATATACGTTGAACTGAACACTAGCTTTTGTTAATTATGACATACCACATATTTTGTACAATTGTGGAAATTTTATGTATTTACATTAAATAATTTTCACGAGTGCGAGAAAAAATAAATAAGTCTAGTCAAATATTTAATATGTGTGATAAATTTTCCATTCAAATTTCTTGAAAAACTTGTGCCCTTCACAAATTATCAATAAACATTGGACAACTGGTTACTGTTGTTAACTACTTACTAATATAAAGCATGGCGTTTTACTACGCATAAATTTTCTGCTGCGCACCTCCTCTTTCTGTAACCAGCTCCTAGTAGAATTTTTTCCGAACCCTTAAGGCTTCGAAAATACTGTACCATTACCCTCACATATGTCTTCTAAAAAAGATATATATACCTGAATGTAGGTTTAAAAGTCATATTATACATATATATTTTAATCTTAATATTTCCTACACAATATATGTAGGTCATATATTGTGTAGGAAATACCTCTTCTATTGAATCGTTTTAAATAATCCCTCTCTGTACAGATAAATCTAAGACATTATGATGTATATTGTGGCGGTGTGGCCCCTGCTGACGTCTTAATTAATCACCGCAGATTAAATGTAAATTACGGCCACTGATCTTGTTCTTTTAATTTAAATAACGGAAAAGCGTTGCAAAACAGAAATAAGAGATAATTTACATAAATGAAGCGCGTTAAATTCAAAGAAAGTAATACGTCTTCGATGAATAAATGTTAATTGGCGCTAATAACAATTTTCTATTTCCTTTGTCTGGTTTGATCAAATACAGACTACATCCTATACAGTGTGTTTGTAAGAAGTAGTTGACCCGGTCTGGAGATTCATCCCGTGTGGCGTCTCGCTGCCAACTGAGAGATCAGCTGAGTGGGCGTGGCGTAATGGTGGGCGGTGCGTCCGCAAATTTTCCGCCCATTCAGAGACCCGCCTTCTGTGGATGAAAAACCTGACAGGTGGGAGGAGCGTCCTCTGAAGTATTGTCGCTATGGACACTTTACCAAGTAATTTGTTAACTTCAATGTCGATTACAATTTATTTTAGTCGTTAATTTCAGCATTTGAAATTCAGCAACATTTATCTATAAAATTAAGCTTTCTCTACTGAGAATTAACGTAATAGGAGAATTAAATTTCTAGTTTTAAGAATATACATATAAAAAATATGTATATCCTTTTCCTGTTCTTGCAGATTAATGCATAAAAATATATTTAATATGTAAAACCAAAAACTCAAGATCCATAAAGATTGACACTCCAATTTTAAAAAGGTTCTTATAAATACTATTCCTCACAGCGTATACACATTTTAAGAAGTAACATAGGAGACGCTTTATGCCTCAGCCTCAGATTTGTGTACCTGTTTCGTGATCATTATTTTTCTAATAGGGAAATAGGATCACCCTGATAAACGCCATTGGCTTTTTTGGTCTAAGGTATGCCGCATCTCTCATAATATCTTAACCCACCATAAGTGCAAACCGTAAATACGACAGAGAGGGAAATATCAAAAAGGTTAGTCGACATCACTGGAGACCGAAGAGCTGGCAGCTACCTCAAACAAAGAATAGTCTAGCTATTCAAAGGGGGAACGCTGCCAGTATCTTCGGAACCTTGCCTACAGGGACTTCTATTTATAATATATTTTAGTTATTATATTTTAAGATAGTTATATAAGGAGTGGTTTATTAATGTTAAGATAATATTATACTTTAATTGGAAAATAATATGAAACCTAAGAAATAACATAATACATCAAAATAGATAGTTATTATATAAGAATTATCAATGTCATAAATGCATAATTATAATACATGTTAAATAAATAAATAAATATATATTAGATTGTAAATGTTTCTAAAATTTCCAACCAAAACGTTATAATAGCTTAAAAGGTGTTAAAAAATCTGAAATACCATATGATCACTAAACCATACATAACATACCTAACTAAAATCAGTGGTGTGAAGCACCTCTCTGTTATCTTTACAAGTAAAAGCTATTTTTAATTATATTTAAAAAAAAAATTTCTTTGAATTAATCGCAACTTTTTAACGAGTTATCAAAGCATAATTCGCATAGAAATGTTTAGAGAATGTCTTTGATGGATCCTTAGCATAACTCAGCTGAAATATTTTAACAATAATGTGACAAGTATTTAAGATTAAAGGTACCTTTAGGTTAATAAGATATTAAGGTATTTGTATAACCCCTTCTAACTATGGGTTAATAATTTTCTTGTATATACTTCGAATATCATTGGATTTTTTGAATAAAGTTTTTAGTAAAAAATTCTTTCAAAATTAGTTTAATTTACAAGTACTAAAAACACTTTTATAATTTAAGCTTTATTGTATACTTCTTTCATTTTAAGCTACAAACTTAAAGTTCGTCAAGGTCGGATATTATCTTTCTATGATCACAACTTTATTTTCCGTCTATACATTTAAAGGACCTTTTAAAACACTATTATTATTATTTTTGGTTTTAATTTATTTTCTTAAATTAAAACCTAACACAAATTCAATACAAAATAAACAAAAATAAAAAATAATAACGTAATCCTTTTCATAACAAATAATGAACAATGCCACCAGTGATAAACTGAATAAAAAGTCATTGTCTTCAGTGAATCTCAAAGCAAGTACATACGGGCGCGTATCGAACGTGTTAAGCATTGTTATACGTACAGAATTAATAGGTTAGATTCTACTTAAGAAATGTTTGGAAAATTCACAAACTAAAGGCGTTATAATATGATAAACAGTTGTTAAAAAAATCTTAACTACCAAAAGGTCACCAAACCATACTTAACATACTTAACTAAAATCATGACGTTTTGCATATTTAATATTATCGTTACGATAATAAACAGTTTCAATAGAGGTAGAAGGATGATCAATAAAAATAAGCCTTGTGAAGCGCCTCGGATGAGTATTTTTACTAGTAAAAACTAAAATTTGTACTTGAAGTGTAAGTGTAATATATTTTTTTATGTTCATCATTATGTATTAGAATGGATACATTGTAACATATACTGTAGAATTTTCACTATAAGTGATGGATGAAAATTAATTAAATAATTATTTCCGACACACAAATATACAGAATTTACTATATTGTTATCCTAGTTATTATAATAATGATTTAAGATTATTATAATTAATATTAATTTTAATTAAAGATTGATTAATACAAATATAAAACTATTAAAAAAATTTATCCCAGTGCAGGACATTTAATGGAGATTTCCTCGCTGTACGACGAAAGCCTAAATCTTTAATAAATAAATAAATCCAAACGCCAATACAATACATATCTTTAGCCAAACAATAGACCTCTGAAGATGCATCTGCATCCGTTATTAGCGGAGTAAGCTAATTGTCCGCTAATCAGTCGTTAATTGTGTGCGAGTCGCGCGTGACGTCATTATGCGAATCCGTGCACAATCTGTAATACTGTCATGTCCACTTAATACAATTTGTCATGTCATTATGAACTGTTGGTGTTCTGTGAAATCTGCGGAGATAGACAAGACAAAACATTGCTAATCAATATTGATAATATTATACAGAATATGTTGCTCCATGTATGTGTTCATGCTTACATCACGTATTTTATAAATTATGCTAGCTACTTTAAATTAGTGAATGTTGGTTAAAATAGGCCTGGTTGATAGTACTGGATTAATCCATAAATATAATAGTGGCCTACTGGTGGTGGACTCGACTAGGAAGAGGACCTGCTGCTGAAAATGCAATTGGAGGCAGGTGCGCAATACTGGCGCAGGAAGTCTCTCATTTTAGAGACCAGGATACTTTTTGTGTTGCAGAGCCAGCGGAGGGAGTGACTGTTAATATTTAAATGAAAACAAAATTATTTAAATAATGTTATTACAGTATTATTATTTTTTATATTTCCTATTTACTGTATAAATAAAACACCTGATATGACGACTGCTCCGCCATTGCTGATATGTGAATCTACACAATCCAGGGCGCTACACAAACGCATGCAAAAATTTAGTAGTATTATATATATAATGATGGAACAGTTCTAACAAATATTTAATTGCTATTACGTCGGTATCGACATTGCATTCTTTAACAACCATTAACTATTATCATAGATAAAAATAATATTAATAACTAATTATTTGTAAAAGAACCCTCTAGAGAACTATATCTGTCATAAGCATTTGGACAATTTGTAAATGTGGTAAATTTGACATACAAAGATTTAGATACTACAAATAAATATAAATAAACGAATTTGATTTTGACATCATAATATCGCGAAATAAATAGACAGTTTAAATCATTTGTCGAATATCGTCATATGTGTCACAAACACCTGCACCAATTCAAACGACGTCAATCGTTAGTGATTATAGCGTTCAGCGCAATATGCTACCAAATGATAAATGTAATTAGCAGTGTACTGTTTATTTATTGCTCTGTATTTAAACCTGGTGAAAGAGGTGAGAATAAGATGCGTAATTAATAAGAAAACGAGCATCGTAATTAAAAAGCTATTCAATACTGAACTACCTTTACCGTTCCTAGGTCATGCAGCATTTTAGTTTACTTATATAAACCAACAATAAAACATAATCGTAATAATGAAATGTTAACTGCTATGTCACGAATTAATGCAAAAGAGAGAATCTAGGTCTGACTATACATAAACGAATGTAAAGTAACAGTTGAAGAGAGAGTCTGCGTCTAGTTATACCCTCGGAGCGTAACTCCTATGATTTAGTTAATTGCTATGAAACGAATGATTGGAAAGTAACAGTTGAAGAGAGTCTGCGTCCGGCTATACTCTCGGGGCGTTAATTTCATGTTTAAGTTAATTGCTATGAAACGAATGATTGGAAAGAAACAGTTGAAGAGGGAGTCTGCGTCTAGCTATACTCTCTAGGTGTAACTCCCATGTTTTAGGCTATAAAACGAATGACTGAAAAGTAACAGTTAAAAAGAGAGTCTGCGTCTGGCTATACTCTCGGGGCGTTGATTTCATGTTTTAGTTAATTGCTATGAAACGAATGACTGTAAAGTAACAGTTGAAGAGAGTCTGCGTCCGGCTATACTCTCGGGGCGTTAATTTCATGTTTTACTTAATTGCTATGAAACGAATGATTGGAAAGTAACAGTTGAAGAGGGAGTCTGCGTCTAGCTATACTCTCTAGGTGTAACTCCCATGTTTTAGGCTATAAAACGAATGACTGAAAAGTAACAGTTAAAAAGAGAGTCTGCGTCTGGCTATACTCTAGGGGCGTTAATTTCATGTTTTAGTTAATTGCTATGAAACGAATGACTGGAAAGTAACAGTTGACGAGAGAGTCTGCGTCTGACTGTACTCTAGGGCCGTAAATGCCGTGATTAAATTAGTTGCTATGAAACGAATGACTGTAAAATAACAGTTGAAGAGAGTGCCTGGATCTGGCTATACTCACAAGGCCTAACTTCGACGATTTAAAAATTCGCCATGGTTATAAAAACTAAGAAAGCCTGATTGCGCAAACTGTACACTAACTTGGCTCGTACACTACCTGTGCTAACGTATGGATTTTAATAATTGGCGCTCATTAAAGCATAGCTTACAAAAATACAGGTGTGTTAAAGGTCAATGAATCGATAGAATGATGATTAACAAGACCAGAACAAGTTACAAAATAAATAAATAAACTTAGAATCGGCGGGGCAAGAGGAATTGAAAAATGAAGCAAGAAATTATTAAACTAATAAACTCAATAAACGCAAAAGTGGAAGACAGTTTAGAAGGTGCATAACCGAATATGAATATGACACGAAATATATTAATCTTTTCTTTGGAAACTCGAGTACGGAGGTTAGTTAGTACCATTGTTGAACAATTGAATACAGGATCAAACAATGCGTACAGGATCACATCACACTAATCACTCTCGATTGACAGCACTCGCAAATGACATATCGGGTTACCAGTGACGTGTTCTAATGAATTACTAGGCTCATAACACTGTACGACTGTCATTTCAATTTAAATTCATGCTATTGGCAAATTTCTCGCTAAAACTATTTGGTCCTTACATATGAAATTGAATTGTCGCACTGGCCCCTTTGGCCTCAATTGGAAGAAGAGGAAGTCTCTTTGGTTAAGAATTTTAATTTGTTATCAATTGTTTTACAATTTTTTTTTTTTTTTCGAAACCCATGATTTATTATAATTTCTCGTTTTAATTGTTAAAAGCAGGTTTTTATTATGTATTGTTATTTCCGTCGCTGGAAAGCTCCGATAATATACGCGACATATACCATCACGGACTTTTCTGTAGACCTTTTCAATGTGTACAATACTTAGTACATTATTTTGATAAAACTCGTAGGGTTCAGCCTGCATTTGCAATGTAAGCGGAAAAAATGTAATTATTTACGACATCACATTAGAAACCTCAAAAATAACAGTACTTCTCCACTATTTAATGGATGTAAGTATACATATAAACCTTCCTTTTGAATCAATGTATCTATTAAAAAAACCGCATCAAAATCCGTTGCGTATTTTCAAAGATTTAAGCATACAAAGGGACATAGGGACAGAGAAAGCGACTTTGTTTTATACTATGTAGTGATGTTATTATATTTGATATTAGTACACGATACCCGACGGAGTGAAGGCGTCCTCCAAATTCTCATTTCTTATCTTCGCTGCTATTTTCCAAACTGCTTTATGTATGTTAAATATCCAAATACTTAACGAAAATCACCGACTTTCATTTGGTTCCGGCTCACGATACCTCGTTTTTGAATTTCCCGACACAACCTGAGATATATTGCGTCGGATGTTTGATATCGCACAAAAACAAATCATACGTTGTTTATTATTACAACTCGCACGTTTAATTACTAACCTATCTTGTAGACTATTATCTTGACTTATAAAATACTCTAATAACTACTAATACTGTACTACTAACTAACTCAATTAATATACTTAGCATGTAATAGCCTTGTCACATAATTGGTACAAAAACCTCACCGTTAATCCAATCAAAATCCTATTATCGCTTACCCTGTCCAGTGTGAACTATTGAAGCCATAAAAATCGTCATAAAGCCAGGAAGCGGAGTGCAACCTGCAAATAAAGGCGGCGTTTGATCGTAAAACTGTCGGATTGAATCGCAGTTCACCGTTCACCTCATTGCCCGAGTAGCCACCCGTAACACCTGAAAAATCATTCCCCTCAATAAATATTATTTATTTAGATAATCAAATAGGATATAATTCATGGAAATCAAATAAAAGAAGGGTATACTTTTATGATATTTAATAGAAAACACACAATAGTAATAAAAACTAATACAATGCATGCTGGATGTACTTAGAGTAATTTTAAAAGCAAACAAATCGCTATTCCTAAAAAGCGGGTAGGCCGCTTCATCTACCCGCACACCGTCTACAATCTAAAAATACTATTAAAGGACTGACTTCTGAAAACGCCTTACGCAGTGTTGGAGATGCTTCTGAGACGTAACACGTTACACATTTCATTCAATCCTCAGTTACTCACTCACTCATTGGTACCCACACACTCAATCATGCACACCTGTGTGCGTGTTGAAAACAGATGAAAAACACAAAAATAATTTTAAAAAAATGTAAAAAAAATGATATTGTATGTTTTGTGTTGTGTTTTAATTGTTATGGAAGAGCTGGGAAACCTAACCCAGGTATTTTTATATTCACTTAAAATTGTTCCCAAATCTTAAAAATTATAATGTATTGTTGACAAATGAATAAACACATATATATTTATTTTTTTATACATTTATACAAATACTTCGGTCCTTTAGTATTTACGTAATCGTACCAATTTATTGGTTTATAACCACCGAATCTAAATGTAATATAATTATAACACGAGCAGTGTTGGCTTCAGCGTGCGTCTCTCATCCCTGAGGGCGTAGGTTCGATCCCCAGCTGAGCACCAATGGAGTTTCTTTCTTTGTGTGCATTTAACATTTGCTCGAACGGTGAAGGAAAACATCGTGAGGAAACACACATGTCTTAGACCCAAAAAGTCGACGGCGTGTGACTTGCCTATTAGATTTAAAAATGATCATGAAACAGATTCAGAAATCTGAGGCCAAGACCTAAAGAGGTTGTAGCGCCACTGATTTATTTTTATATTTAAATCTAAATGTATTTATAACAATATATTATTACTAGCAGTATCTAAAACGCAAACTGTATCACTCGATAAAATTAAATCGCGTTTAGCTTAATCGGCTCGTTTAAGCCATCAGTTGGCCTAAAAATAACATAAAACAAAGGGGCTTATGATGGCATGTATGAATTCAGGTGCAGGTAGGGTTCATGCGGGCATTAATAATGATAAATTTGAGTCATTAATTCGAGAGGATTAGTCGCGCAAGCGAGTGCGCGCCGCCGATAACCAAATATTAACTCAATTAGAGACTAGACGCCCGCTCGCCATTCAAATGTCTGCTAATCCTTTCGTTGGAGCCGCCTGGCATTAGGAATGGTCACTCTTTGATTGTCATTTGTTTTTTTACAACTTTCGTATAGAATAATTAAATGAATGTACTTAGGGTTGACAACTCCTTGGCATGAAAAAATATAGCATTTTTAAGCAATGATTACATTTTTGATCTGGGAATTTTTGAAGATATCTTTTGGCGTGTAAGGAAAAATTGTGAGAGTAAATTTTTATGATACACACGTACACCGTCACAAAAAACCGACACCCTGAAGTTAGCAATAGTGAACATTTTGGCTTTTTCTATTGTTAGTGTCGTTTTTCTACAAACGATACAATAATAAGGCGTAGGATATAAAAATTAAAAAGATTTTTATCTTGTTACGCTATAGAAGTATAACTTCTAACGCGTTTACATAAGTACACACACGTTTTTTAAATATCATTGTGTAGTTTGTGAGTTTTGGGAACTTAACATACTCATTCGAATATAAATGTGAATAAATTAATTCGTGTTTGTATGTGGGCAGAATTACAACTAACAGCATGATATTTTAACATAAGTGGCTACCGCCGCCCATCGGAACCTCGCTACGCGCTACGCTAATCATTAAGCGGAAGGAAATACTTGACTTTAGATACGTCACCAAGCATTAAAAGTAAATTAGCCCTATACTTACCTAGTAGTGTTCTATTGATGTCATGTTGTACGTATCAGTAAAAATATTTGTCAAGCAAGTTTGCGATTTCTATGAAAAACATAATAAGCAATAATATAATAGTCGCTAAACGCAAAACTCGAAGACGGCTGGACCTGGAGATTTTTTTAAATTTATTAATTAAAGGTTGAAAGGTTTTTATCAAGAGAAAAATTACCCAAAAATCCCAAAGGTTCAAGGTTAACGGAATACCATACAAAACTGGAGATAAATTGCGTGTTAGTCATAATAATGACTAACATGCAATTTCGTAAATATATACTGTATATATATATACTTAGTAATAAAATCCAACTGTTTATTATTAAATCGATAAGCAAATACGGCATCCAAGTTTGAAGGCCAATTAGAAAATCCATAAAAATCTCATTAATTAGTGCGATATTTATATCTGTAATTTTACCGCAACGCTAATCACAATATCCATTACCATATAATATGTAATTATTATTAATAACCTCATTCAATTAATTGCATTCAATCACAGAGACATTTGCTTTGTTAGCTGTGACAGATTAGCTTGAATTACATACGAATTAATTCTATTATGAAAACAGTTGAGCCTATCTTCAAATTACAGCCACTGTACAAGCCACCACTCGTGAATATACTCTGTGCTATTAAAAAAGATTTTCGTATGTAAAATTATTCTACTAGGAAGCAGAGGTTTAAATAAATAAGACTTAGACTTAGAACTAAAAATGTAACATATGATACTATGTAATGTGTAGAAGAATTAAAAAGTATTTTTATAGAGTACTTATAAACGAATATACCAAAACGGACTTAATTTGAATTTACGTTGTTTTATTGTAGAAAATGCTTTATTTTTATGTGATTTATTTATTATAGAGTAAATATAGATGGGCCTTATATACGACATCAATTTCTCAAGTGCAAATGTATAGGCAAAACATTTATTTAGTTATTTTTTTATAAATTGAATTTTACCAGATCATACAAAATGACAATTTTGGTAAACATTAATTAACAAAAAATACACAAAATAAATAAAAAATTCTAGTATTTTTTTTCTTATAGCTAAGCAAAAAATACCAGCAAAACAGCGTAGGTAGAGTAATTCATTCATTTCAGTATATATATGTATATAAATAATAATAATAAACCTTTTATTTCATGCAATATTTTCAGGTTACATGTGTAGTTTTAAGAAAGAAAGAAATAATAGTAAAGACATTAATTACACTTGTTTCCAATTAATTTAGAAAATAGTTTAAATGTATAACTAGGTTTGTTTTGCATGAACCCCTCCTCAAGTGAAGGTGAAGGCCTCCTCTAAAGAACTCCATGAGTCTCTATCTTGAGCTATTTGCGGCCAGCAGGTACCAGCTGTTTTTATCAGCTCGTCTGCCCATCTTGTGAGCGGTCTGCCTTTGGGACGTTTGCCGATTGGACCTTTCCACGTTGTTACCCTGTTAGTCCATCTCTCGTCCTTTAACCTCGCTACGTGCCCAGCCCACTTCCATTTCAATTTCTTAGCGTAGGTTAGAGCATCAGTCGCTTTTGTGGTTTCTCTAATTTTTGTGTGACGTATTTTTTGCATCTTTTTAATATTCAGCATACTTCGCTCTATTCCTCGTTGGCAGGTAGTGATTTTGCTTTTTAATTTAGATGTATATTTCCAAGTTTGACAAGCGTATGTTAGACAAGGTAGGAGGCATGACGTCATGACTTTTGTTTTAACATTTATTGGCATGTTGCTTTTGAATATCTCTTTTAAGGACCAGTACTTGTTCCAAGTGTTTTGCACTCTTCTTTCTGCTTCTAGTTCGTTTTGTTTTCTGCTGAAGCCCATTTGTTTTCCGAGGTAGATGTAATTTTCTGTATAATTCAGAGTTTCGTTTTCCACTGATATTCTTTTCTGTATACTATTTGTCATGACCATGGTTTTCGAGAGATTCATTTCTAGTCCTACTTGTTTACTGGCTGTGTTCAGTGAGTCAATCATGCTTTGTAATTGTGTGCTTGATTCTGACATCAGAACCAAGTCATCTGCGAAGCGTAGGTGGGATAAATACTTGCCATTGATGTTTAGTCCTGTCTTTTCCCAGTTGAATCTTCTTATTATTGACTCTAAGATAGATATAAATAGTTTTGGAGACAGGGGGTCGCCTTGCTTTACGCCTCTTTCGATGGAAAACGTAGGGCCAGTGGATTCCAGCTTTATTTTTGCTGTACTACCTTTGTAGATGTTTCTGATTATATCTATATATTCTTGTTCAACTTTTTGAGCTTGCAGAGCGGTCCAGATACTTGAATGTGACACAGTATCGAAAGCTTTTTTATAATCGACATATGCGATGTAGAGTGTTCTTTGCTTCTCTTGATATTTTTCTATTATTTGTTCGAGAGTATGTATATGATCTATTGTTGAAAAGCGCTTGCGGAAGCCTGCTTGTTCGACTGGTTGCTGTGCTTCTATTGTGACACTTATTCTTTTGTTAATTATACAGGAAAACAGTTTATAAATACATGAGACTAAGCTAATAGGCCTGTAGTTTGTGATATCTTTTGAGTCCCCTTTTTTGTAAATTAAGATAATTTCCGACTCCGTCCACTGCGACGGTATTTCGGCAGTTTTTAATACAAGGTTAAATAAATATGTTAGTGGGGGAGTCAGTAGCGGCCAGGCAACCTTTATGGCTTCATTTGTAATGCCGTCTGGTCCAGGGCTTTTGTCGAGCTTTAGCCTTTTTATTTCTTGCGTGACTTCTCTTTCAGTTATTGGTGTTATGTTTCCGCTCTTATTTGTAGAGTAAGTGTCATTTGCATTTCTATAGCTAGTTTGCTCGTTTCCTTGGGCTTTATATAGGGTTTTATAGAAGTGGGTTGCTACATCTATAATTTCTTTGCGATTATTTACAATTTTGTCTTTGCTGTTTAAGCCTTCTATCCAATATTTATTTGTTCTTAATTCTTTAAGGGCCTTTTTTGAGCTTCCTGCTTTTTCCAAGTGGTTTTTTATAGTTTTCGATCTGTAGTTTTTGTAATCATGTTTGATGTATTTACTTATTAGTTTGTATAGAGCTGATAGTTCGTTTCTTGAGGCTCGAGTTTTTATCTTAGCATGTTGTAACTCTTGTCTTCTCTTGATAAGTGCTAGAGTACGCTCTTTTAGAACTTTATGTTTACTTTTTGGTACTTCGTTGGATGTTCGAGCGTCCTGTAAACTCTGGGTTATAGCCTTAGTTAATGTGTCATAGAAATACTGTACTGGTGTATTTTCTTGGCATTTATTTATATCCTGTAACTGAGATGCTATGTTTTGTTTGTAAGATCTCATTTCTTCTTCAGTTTTCAGTGATGAAAGTCGGTTACTTCTGTACGTTGTGCGTTTTTTCTTTTGCTTTGTGAGAGACATTGTTGCTCTGATTGCCCTGTGGTCTGACGGGTAGTTCAGATTTAAAACTTCTATGTTTTGAAGGATATTTGGTTGATTTGACAAAATGTAATCTATTTCATTTTTGTATTTACCATTTGGTGATCGCCAGGTCCATCTTTGGTTTGGTTTTTTGTGAAAGAAAGTATTTAAGATGGCAAGGTTGTGTTCAAGGGCAAAATCAATTAGCCTCTGACCTCTCTGGTTTCTTTCCCCATACCCGTTTGGTTTCATTATTAGGTGTTCTTCTTTTCGCGGTTGTCCTATTTTCGCGTTAAAGTCGCCCATTATTATATACTTTTTATGAGCTTGGTCTAGGGCTCTATTAATATTCGAGTAGAAGGTGTTAATCTCTTCTTCACTCGCAGTTTCAGTCGGTGCGTATATTTGTATAATCGACATGGACATTCCTTGTATGTTTAAGTTTAATAATGCTACTCTCTCGTTTATGCCCAAGAAGCTTTCAATCCAGTTCTTACGTGTTTTATTTATTATGAAACCGACTCCATATTTGCCAGGTGTGTGTCCTGTGTGACATAGTACGAAATTATTGTATTCTTCTATCCGGGTACCCGCCCTTCTTATTTCACACAATCCAATTATGTCGTATTTGACTCTAGTGATTGCTTCGCTAAGTTCAATTAGGCGTTCGTAGGTAGATAAAGTTCTGACGTTGTAAGATAATATGTAGAGCTGGTCTTTCTTCTTTTTAGTTGAGTTAAGTATTTCTAGGGATTTAGTTTCTTTCGTTGAAGAATGTTGAAGTTTTTTCTTTAGAGGGTTTTGGTCTTGATCTTCCACGGTGACCAGCCGGGTTGGAAGATGGTTTTCGTCGTTTAGTTGAAATTTATTAGATGTTGTATCTTTGAGGGAGGGGATTGTTAATTGCTATGAGTGTAAGCTACTGGCTGTTTTGTCGTTGATTTGTTTATTGGCGTTATTTTTCGCTAGGTAGCTTAGTATGCTTGGTTTTAGAATTCCTTCTGAGACACTGTTTGATCGAGGTAAAGATGGGTATTATTATATATATGTATATACATATATATAATAAATTTACATCTGAACAAAGATGATAAATATAATTTCTCTTAAGTCAAACTTTCGAAATACATAATAAAATATTACGAAAACAAACACCAAATCAATGTACTTAAAATTCCGAATCCTTAACCCATAAACCTTAAACAAACGGTTCATTTCGTCTTTATTCATAAAACAAACGAACTCAGCCGAAAGCAGACTTAATCCAATCCGCGAATGAAACGAAGTAAGACGTTCAAACAAATTATTTGACATAATGTCGTTAATTAGAAACCCTCTTTTGTAACTGAGGGTAGGGTAATTAGGTTCGGATGTTCTGAATGGGTCCTTTTTCTGCTCGTTATGAGTAAAACAAAGGCGAAGAAGTAAACAGACCGTATTTGGGAAATCATTTGCATTATAGAGACTTAAAATTACAAGCGAAACTGAGCAGCATTAATTGGCCAAATCGAATTAAATCTACTCCAATGAAAGTCAATATTAAAAACTAAATAAAACTATACTTACATTAACTAGTTCCCAAATTAAGAACAGAAGAACAAACAAAGAACTCTATGCCTCTCTTTTTAATAGCAAAGTTTTACAATTACATTGATTTTTCTAATTAAGTCGAATTAAACCGAATTTTTAGTGACAATGGAAAAAAAGGAATATCATATCTGAACGACCATCTATCAAGTGTCAATGATTAGTACTCACTGGCATCTTTCAAAGTCAAATTGTCAACTGTCACAAGCCTGACTTAAATTTGACGTGCGCGCAGTAAACAAGCTACAGATACCTACGAAAAAAAAGTAAAACCAAAATTTGAAATAAACTCCAATTATGCAATATAATGTTAGTCTTAGTGATTTTCTTTACAAAAGCAATAATTAATCGTAGTTTTTTCAACAAAAAATATGTCTGCGTGTTTTATTCGTTTAACATAATAACACTATACTGTAATATCAAAAGCTTATTAAGATTGTACCCTATACAGAAAGATACACAATCAAATCAAGTGGAACAATGGTGATGCAATTAAATCTTGAGGGGTGAACTCTTGCCAACAACCAATATTTTTCTTCGCTAAACAACAGAAAAGTATAGCGAATACTCGGTAATTCTAATTTTAAACTATGGGGTAAAAGGTTGAACGATTTCATAAACATGAATTTCGAAAAAGAATCCCTAGAAGTTTAGTTACAAATACAGAATCAATGAAACTCATTTACAATAATTTTTGTCAGCACACACGACGTAGCGGCCAGTTATAATATGCAGATTGGCGAGTCATGCACTTTCTATGGCAAAACAAAACAAATATTTGCTCCTAATTGAGTTTGCGATTCCTTTAGAAATCTCTTTTGACTCGGCTACAATAATTGCGAGAACTCGTTTCAAACGACGTTAAATACGACCGAATTTCAGATAATTAACTCAGATTACTGTCTCGGCTTAATTCGCTTTTGTTGCAGAAAATTTGAAGAGAGATATATTACAATGTATAGTGGGATAGACTGTCTTACAATTTACGACCGATTAAAAACTAAAAAATAAATAAATGATGACGTTTATGAGTATATATTATGACCATTATTGGAGTTGACTTCTATAGGTATTCGGTGGCAAATGATTCAGTTTCGTTTTAAAAGAATGATTTTGTGTTATAAAAACTTTTATATAAAAAGTAGATTTATAGTCATAAATATCTGTCACAAAATATGTTGTGTAACAATACTGTAGCACGATACATTTAAAAAATTATCAAATAATTTAATCACACTTTTTGTACTTGACTCGTTAACAGGATTTCCGCCCTTACTCTGACCGATGTACCTACTCATAAGGGTTGAATGAAAGAGATCGCTTATGACTAAAGCCTTAATAGCGTATTTTATGTATTTTTCTTCTGTTGAAGTTATTAACATTTCTTTAGATTAAGGATAAAACCATGATCAGTGTTCAATTACTTTACTCACCATCGTATCGTAAACATAATATAACAGTTAAAACTTATAAATAATTTGACTGAAAGCTTTGTAATAACAATTAAGCTCTTATGAGTAACCAGATGTATGCCTTAAATGATATTTACTTTAATATACGCTGCACTTCCCTCAAATTCTACTGGCTTCGGAATGGCAAGATCAGGGCCTTTACTTGATCGGTACAGCTATTGGATATTTCGGATTGGCCTCGAAGCCTTCACTTTACAAGACACAAAAGCTTAATATCATTAAATATATAAACCTCTTTCTTTGTAAACATGATTACGCATTATTCATTATAAAAAAAACCACTATGTGTCATCGACGAGTCCAAAAAGTCAGGATTCGTTGGTAACAGAACCCAAAAATAAGGATATTTATAAACATATACTTTTAGAACAATGCATTACGAGAGAGAAATTCAAGTCAATACGTAACGTAAGAACAATTGAATGCAATCAAACGCCTTAAACGCGGACAACAGAAACTTAAAACAACATATGTGTCAGGCAACTGTTAATTAAGTTACGAAAAAATCAGACCCAATTTGTTCATGACGTTATTAAATGTGAAAACAATAGTTCAACCACCGTGAAAAAATTCAATATCGAGTAAGTTAAAGCCCATGCAAATTCGGAAAAATCTATTATAATCTACATCGCACACTGCTGGACGCTCTTTTCATTCGATGCCTTTTGTTGGCGGATTCAATTAAGTTTACATCGGCACCGAGGTCAGTTAATAAAAACCGAAGCCTACAAAAATTGGTGCGTAAATCAAATTCAATAAAGTGCGGCACACAATAGTGGGACAGAGCATCGGAAAATGACGCCGTCAAACAATCGCTGCGCTCTTAACACTTCGCCTACTTTTATTTCAGGTGTTTTCATATCAAGGTATTTAAAAATGGGTCTTTTTTATTTAAGACTATATATTTTCAGTTTTATGTAGAGAACATCACCACAATAATCTGAAAGACACCACGAACACAGGCTCCAACACGTGAATGTCGAAGCTATTGAATTTTGACACCACGGGCCTAGAGAGAAGATTGAAAACCATTCGAAATAGTGTAAGTGCACGTTAGTGCTAAATTGTGATAATTAGAAAAATAGTATACAAGAACAAAGAGTATTCCTCTTAATAGAGACCGTAAGTAGTGTTATTTGATACTTTCTTCTGTTCGTTTTAAATTACTTATAAGTCTTTAAGTTAGGTAAGTTATGTTAAATTGTGTCAAAGATAATTTATTTAAAATAAACAAATATTTTAATAAATATATATTTTACTAGTGATTTGATATTATTTTTAAATATCGTGGAAGCTAATATATCTGAGGTAAAACGAAGCATTCTAAGGACGAAATAATTTCTGTTATCTCTTCAGTACTATTTGTGATTTTTCGTCCCAAAAATATAAAAATACAAAACTTTTCTCTTTGTAATATAACGAACTTATTTTTAATAATTTGTTTCTAAAATTCCATTTTCAAATCTCCATGTATATTCCGGAATCTGCCGGTGTTCACAGTAACTACTCTGATTGGAATTAGAGTCACCCTTTCACATTAAGAATTCTCGTCTACCTTTCCACGTCCCCGAATTAATCGCCCGAGAGCCGCTGTCTATTAAAGTTTCTTCGCAAGTTGTTTAAGAGGCTCAAGTCCCTTAAAACTCTGCAGATAATGTTAAACATTCATTTAAGTGCGCGGGGCACGCCTAACTTCCGAATCGTCGTATAAATCTTCTAATTCTTCAACCGTTTAATATTCATATCACCTCCGCGTAGTTATTTACTATATTATATCTCCCTGGTACATAGTATATGAAACTTACTTAAACTCGTTCAAAAAAGGAGGAGGTTGCTCAATTTGACCCTATACGTTCACGGATGAGTCTATCGTTTATGAAATGATTTTGATGACTCTTTTTTTTGTTGAAAAGGAGATATCCCAAGAATAAGTTTGACGATGGCATCCCAGAGAAATTAAAGTGAATTTTCAAAAACCGGGACGAATAAAAAAAATGAAATGATTCCTTCCTGCTTTGATTGGATACTAAAATATTAAAATAACTCTTATTTTAGGATATAAAAAAATGCGTGTACTTATGTATACGCGTTAGAAGTTATACTTCTTTGGCATAACAAGATAAAAATCTTTTAATTTTTTTTTATTTTTCGCCTTATTCTACGTTTATAGAAAAAACTAAAACTTGACTATAGCTAAGGGGTCGGTTTTTTAAAACAGTGTGCGCGCGCATCGTACAAACTTACTATTTTTCCATAAGCCGCCAAAAGCAGTATATCTTCAAAAATGTAATGTTTTAACAAATAGTGCAGATAAAGAATTTAATTGCGAAAGTTGACTACTATTGTCGATTATACGGAATTTATCCGGAAAATTGTGTGGACATCTTTTGAAATGACTGTAGTGATTAACTTTATCTAAAGAACTTATGTTATAAAACCACAAAATTCTCGTGACGTTTATCTTAAAGTCTTCAAAGTTTTACGGTTCCACACGTGTGTTATTTAGTTGATCGTCAGACGATCACATAACTATCGTTACAAATGTTCAAATCCAGTTTTACAATGTTGTAAAATTCTGTGTTAGGTAATCAAAAAAAAAGTACTGCTAATATATCAAGACAGAAAAGACAAACGAAATAATCCTTTAAATGTTTTATGCATTTACCCAATTTCAAAACAGAAAAGACGTGGAGCCGGCGTGCAGGATTTCGCCCGCCCATCTCATGTTCGCAGTCTTTTAAAATAAACCGCTCTTTTTATTATCTTAACATATTTTTCAAAAGTCGACGGCACTCGGAGCGTATTAATACGCGTCCTTAAACACCCCTTACATGAATAATTAGATGTTTTAGGGATATTTCTCCACCTTATCTGAACAGGAGTTTAAATTTGCAAACTCATTCTTTTCGCTTTATTGGCGATAATACATCTTAGCTCGGTTACGAATCTTATTAATGTCTTTGAGTAGAATCACTTGGAAGTTCGTCTCAGATAACGAAAGTAAAGGGAGGTGACTCATCTAATTCGATGTAACCTTCGTATTTTTGAAATTTTTATATTTTTTTCTACTAAGTTTAGGAATTAAGCCACAAATGGCTTGTATGTTTACTGTAAAAATAGATAAACTTTTGATTATACTATAGGCTAACTAAAGAAATGAAAATGTATGAATAGTCATTGCCATTTAAAATAACAATAATAACACACTTCGTATGTATAGTTTGTGAATGAAAATGTACAAGCTTTTTACTATTTTAATAAATGAGAATTTGCGAATCTATTTTGTTTATATTCAGTAGAAGAGTAATAACAGATAAGTAGCCAAACTGCTACAATATTTTACAAATTCTCTGCATCTTAGTTAAAGAGCACTGTTGGCCTAATGGCTCATCCCTGAGGTCGTAGGTTCGATCCCCGGCTGTGCACCAATGGACTTTCTTTCTATGTGCGCATTTAACATTTGAACGGTGAAGGAAAATATCATGGGGAACATGTCATAGACCCAAAAAGTAAACGATGACTAGACAAGACTATTAGATTTAAAAATGATCGTGAAACAGATTCAGAAATCTGAGGCCAAGACCTAAAGAGGTTGTAGCGCAACTGAGTTATTTATTTATATAACGTTAGATAGCAATTTCTTGAATATTACGTATAAATTTATTACCCTATGTTTTTTTAGAACATTTATTTTACAGAACATTGCTCTTAGCGTCAGATTTGCATAAGTAAATAAAAACTTTTCGCTTCTATCCACGTCGATAAGAAAATACAATATTCTTCTTTCAAAATACATTGACATTGCCAAAAGATTGTGTAGTAACTTATTATAAAATTTTAATCGTAGATTTGAAATGCATTTGAGAATAATTTGCTTATTAGCAGGTAAGATTTCAATTACGTGCAGATACAATTTATCTTTGCCATTATAAGCTTTACCTGTAATTTCAGTATTTCTTTCACGAAGTGTTGCGTCGCAAGCTAATGATGAAATTAAAAAGGGAAAATTTCCGTATATGGTAAGTGAATTGTACTTTATTTTAAACAATTATAACTAATAATAATTAATAATAACACATTGCCAGGCCTTTATATATTACCCGGATGATTCAGTGGTAGACAAGAATGGAGTAAGACTGACGCGAGCCGGCATCTTATTGAAACCGGATCGGCTTATAACATCGTCATTGGAAACTGATGACGCACCGATGGCTTTTCCAGAGAAAACACTAGTTGCTAGACTTGGAAGTGTATCTATTGATAGCAACTTCAGTATTAATGAAGACGAAGATGAACAAGAAAGAGAGGTAATGAATATTTGCAAAAAATTACTGTTGGTCAAGCAGCGGAGATTTTTGATTAAAAAATTACAGAAATTAAAAATGAAAATTTGCACGCCAAAATTAACAACGCCAAAATATCTATATTTTAAATTTCGTCACATGTGTATACGACTAATGTTTTAAGCATGACTTTTATAAGCTTGATTAATAATATTTTAATGCTTTCAGATAATCCAGATTATTCGCCCCTACAACTTTAGTGCCACTGAGTGGTGGCTCAGCGATATTTCCTTATTGAAAACATTGATTCCATTTAATTTAACTGCAGCAGTAGCTTACACTTCAATATATCACAAGTCGGATATCATTGAGAAGGAATGTTTTAGTCTTGTGTACGCGGTAAGGAATACATTTATATACAGAAAAATGATTATTTAAAATATTTTAACTCTCGTACTTTTCAGCGAAACGCTTTGAACAAAACAATGGACAAACTTTTGACACTGATACCGGTTGAAGTGGTACCCTCTTCAACTACAAGCTGTGGAAGCCACTATAGAGAAAACACCATGGTCTGTGCACAGGACCTTGATGATAAGAAGAATGTCACCTATGACCCAAATTTTTGTATTGTATGTATATTTTTCTGGTAATTCCACCAACGCAAGCAAGCTTTTGTTTAATAACTGATTAAAGTTAAGGGATAAAAAATAGGTTCACAATTTGAATCACAATTATTTTATCCTTCAGTGTCACAACTTTATTAACTTCATCATCTTTATTAACTTTATCACCTTTATTAACTTTATCACCTTTATTAACTTAATCATCTTTAAATTTTTTCATGCTTTTAGTTCCCTGCATATCCTATCTTAACATTTTGGTTTATATGAGTTTAGTGATCACCTTATGCAGGATCTTTTTTGCTGCTATTTGGTCTTCATACTTTTGTTTTAATTGTGTTTCTAGGGAAATGGAGGTGGTCCGCTTGTATGTGAGAATAATATATGTGGGATACAAACCTACAGCAACGGATGCCACGAACCTTACCTGTATCAAGTATTCTCAGGTTGGGTTCTATTCATATCATGTGGCATACAAGACACATGTCAGGAGAAGCAGTGTGAGAAAATTTGTACTGTCATAAATAAAGATGAAAGAAGTACTACCAAACAACAAGTGGCGTTGGTCTCCCAAGAAATTTCTACGAGTCAAATAACACAATCAACTTCTGACAGTGAAAATGATTCGGAGGAAATGAGTCCTGAAAGGCCCACTGCAACTACCGCAAAAGATTTCGATGATACAACTCTCACCTCTACTTCTATATTAGTAGAGGATACTCCAGAAACCTCAGCATCTGCCGAGACTCAATCTCTACTGACTGAAACTTCTGGTTCAGTTGAAGAAAACTTGCGAAGAACTAACGTGGAGGCTCAAAAGCAGCCGATAAAGAAGAAGAGTTCGGCAGCAATTTTGACGCCTTTTTCAACTCAAATACCAATTCTCTTTTGGGTAGCGATTAACTTTGCTTAAGATTTTATTTATATAAATACTTAGTTTATTTCTATTACTTAGTTATTTGTCATTCCGTAAAATAAATGTCATTTATAATTATGATCTGTAATTTCTGGTATTAGGTTAAAATTCCAGACGTGAAGTATTTTCCCAATACGGTCTGGAAACTTGATAATGCTATTAGAGCAAACTGCAGAGGCGTTAAGCTTGCACCTTACTTAATTCTACTTATTTGGAAACTTTGACGCGCTTTTGCCAGACCGGAACATCTTTCACTATACCACTTTTGAAACTTTAAAGTACGAAGCATAATTATATTTAATATATACAATACGCGTATATATTTCTGTATGTATATATAACTTTTGGTACGTAACAATGTGAAGCGCTATGAATTCAATTAAAAATTAGGAAAATAATGACATGAAATTAAAATTTATTTATTTATTTATTCCTATATTAATAAATAGAAATGTCTTTAAAAACCGTTGTGTATACAGTGATTGATGTATACAATTGACTAATAAATTATAAGTTCAAAGTAAAAGTAAAATAATATACTATATATTATTTATTTCTAAAGAAGTGTGACGAACACTTCTGTGAAATTTTAGTAAAAATATATCACAAATCAACTTGGCCTGACTAAAATTGAATTTAAAATAGTATTCTACAATTTTAAAACTTTCAAAGCTCAATAAACTTGAAATGTGTCTTAATGCGATCCGATGTGTTTGAATTCAGAAAGAAGATCGCATTTGGAGCTGTTATGCATATTTTAAAGCCAAATTTACAAAGTGTACTCCGAATAGCTTACAGGATAAAAGAAACCTAAAATTTCAAATAAAACGTAAAGGAATCTCATTACTTAAACGTATATACCGGGAATTTTAAATATTTTTATTATTTATATATTTACACATCGTTGCATTATAGAACAAAAAAATCGGTTTGTAAAGTCGGTTTACTGACGAAAGTCGAACGTGACAACGTCATAAGAAAATAATGATGAATGGTTGCCTTTTCAAAAGAAAATTTTAATTTTATTTGTTTGATATATATATTTTGTATGGATATCAATATCCTTCTCAAGAAGGAGGTAAAAAGAAATGACAAATTGAATTGATCATGTTACATTTATTTGTACACATAAATACAAATAATAATTAATAAGAGACAGATTTCGAACGCTGACGAACGTGGAGGACGATTGTGCCTCTTTGTCGCTCGGTCTGCGCTCTCGCTTGCACTTTAAGCCTTGAACGCCTCAGAGCGAGGTAACGCCGTATGAGTCATGTTTTTTGTGCGTGCAGCCGGCTCCATCGAATTATAAGACGTCACGTCAAAAAACACAAATAACATAATATATAAAAATTATAAGGTATGCAACGGGCGACCTTGTCGGTGACAAGCGATCTCTTCCTGGCAAGAATTATACAAATCACAATTAATCAGGATAGGATAAGGTTAAGAAATGTTTATGAAGAAGAGTTTTAAAAGATGATAGGGAAGTAGCCAATCGAATGGAGTCGGGCAGACTATTCGACAATTTAGTATTCCATAACATTATTTATAAAACATATATTTTCATTGACCATGATTTGTAAAGTGTCAGCATAAACATTATTTCAAAAGTAGAGCATCGTCATTTGTTCATAAGATCCAAACGAATTTACATCGTAAAATCTATGAAATGATTTGCTCTTATAATTCCCGTGTCATTTTGATAGCAAAAGTGCGTCTAACTGTATTGTTATACTATCAGACCTAATGGTATATAGAGAGTGATGATTGGATGATATGGTGAGCTGCTTTCATCTTAATTAGACAATAACTATGCTCTAAGACGTTCATTACTTAAGTAATTGATTAAACTCCACTTCACATAGGTACAATGAAAGGTAGGACAAGTACTCACACACTCACTAACTCCACTGGTTGAGAATGTAGGTGATCTTCTGCAGCTGAAAGCCAGCAATTGGCGAGAGGCGGCACAGTATAGGGAGTGCTGAAAGATAGGAAATGCCCTTAATCTAATCGAATAATAATACTCTGAAGTTATCTTAACAAAAACAGTGCGTGCGTACAAAGTACACATGTCAGAAGTGAAAATTATTTGTAAATTAATTATTACTAAGGTAAAAGCCCCAATAGACGATATTGTACCAATATATGATCACTCCATGTATTTGTATATCTATATTCACACTGTGTACTAATACTGATAATAATATAAATAAGTATAAAATCTGCGTTTACTACAAAATACGTTGTGCGACAGAATTGCCATCTAAAATCCTAATATGTAACTACTAAACGAATCATCATCATCAACCAATAGCGTATATTTTTTCTGCATCTCCCTTTCTTACTCTCTCTCAATCACTAGCACCCTTTTCTTCGACAAAAACGCTGCACATCTTCGTGACGTTCCATCCGTAACAATTTCCTCATGCGCCTGAAGAAGGTTCACTTCAAAAAGATATAGATATTTTAACAGATGACGTTAATTTCTTATAAATACACTAATGATATAAGCGGACATTACAAAAGCGAGACGGATCTCCGAGGAAGTACCCCGCAATTTAGTCTCACAAATTTTAAGCATTGTAAATGAGTTGCTAACAAAAGAAATTAATTTAACAATCTCGTAAAATGGAATAAGCAGTTCATAAAACTTTTGATAATTAAAACTCTAATAAAAATAAGAGATGCCCTGGATAAAACCATTTCTGTGAGAGACATTCTTGTTTTCCGTTGTAAAGAAATAAATGAAATTTCGTAGCTCGTAGGGGCTCTCACTTAATTGGTCACGGCAAAGCCATTTCCATGGATAAATCCCTGGAGGGTGAAAAACTGAAAGTGTCGTTAACTCATCACATCGAATTATTCAACTGTTAAGCATTTAGACAACACATTATAAATTTCTTTTGTTGTAGCGCTTTTAAGTATATACCTTAAACTCTAATAGTATAATAAATTACATTATAAATATTATATAATTGTAAGACTATTACTAACAAATTGATAAGACTGTGTAAAGATACCTTTACCTTTTCTAAGTGCGCATTTAACAATCGCTTGAACGGCGAAGGAAAACATCGTGAGCCGAAGAAAGCGGCCTGCCTTAGGCCCGCAAAGTCGACGGCGTGTGTCAGGCATGGGAGGCTGATCAGCGCAAGTAGGTGTTACTATCAGATTGACAAATGATCATGGTTCAGATGAAAAACTGAGGCCGAAGAAAGATGAACCACTTATTAATTTATCTTGGACAAAAAATGTCGCAATTTATAGTGAATATAAAAATATAAATGTATCAAATAAAACCTATTTTTTATTATAAAGGAACTGTTTAAACGTTTCACAAACCATTGCTGTAGACTGTTGGGAACTCCTCATTAATTATGAAGCATTAATAAAGTTTAGAATCTAGGTCAAGTAAAAATAACCATACAACAATAAATTCGATCAGAGAATAAACGGAATCATCAAATCTGTCGCGTCTATAGGCAATTTTCAATCTCTTTCCCATTTATGGCAGTAATAAAGCGACCGGGAAAAGTCAACAATCAATTTTGTATTTCAATTTATTCCCAACCATCTTAGTTCGTGCGGTGATAAGAAAAAGAAAAACGCGATCATTGAAAACGGAAATTATTGCAAGAAGCCATCATTGGTGTGCGCTCGGCGTCCCATGTTTCCTTTATTTATATTGTGGCACAAATTCTTATTTTTCAAATTTAGAATACTACTAGCGGCCTGATAGTAAAACGTAGTCTACGTTATATTACACATTGTACCCAGATGGTTACCATGGTTACATGGTAATACAAAAAAGACACCATTAGAAACAGTACTATGATAAGTCCACGTTTTTAGAAATCATGCAATCATATTATTTTTAAACTAAAAAAAAATATCGACACGACCAAACGATATTCAAATGAAATATTTGTATTTAAACCGAATAAATTCAAATTAGAAATAATTTTTATAATATTTTAAGCTGTTCGAATCTTATATCATTAATAACGTTGCTAATGATTTATTATAAGGAGCCTTGAACTGGCCAGTGTTAAAATATATTTTGGATTTTTTAATTCGCTTCTCTCTATGCGCGGGAAACACACTAGCCAAATTTGACTTGTCAAGTAAATTTGACAGTTAAATGTCACGACATTGTCTTTTGTTTTTTATTCTTATACATACAAAATGAAGATATATAATTTGGTAACTAATCTTATTACGCTTAAACTTAAAATACCAACCGTAAGAAAGGAAAAATATGGCGAGAAAATCGACAAACTCGCATTTCCCAAGCTAAAGTTTTTAAGTTGACACTTTAGCTCGGGAAATGGTAGCGCTGGTATTTCATGATGCTGCTGGATGTATATTTTTTGTTAATATATGTTTTACCTTTCATATTAATTGTTTGCTATTTAAATATGCCAAAAATAATAATTCTATCAGAGTGCGTTAAACTTTCAAACTCAACTCTTAAGAGTTTCGGTTAGTCTTTCTCTTCTTACACCTTCGTAATGCATATCCTTTAAAATTTTGCGTAATAATAAATCCCATGCCACGTTACCTTCTACTGCCAATGCTTTATCTTTATTTATAAAGTCTATGGTATGAAACGTCAAAGTCAATGCTTCATAAGACTCGATTACATGAGTCAAAATGACAAAATGTTTAATAGTCTGTGCCTATGATACATATTACACCAATAAAAGAAATAATACTCAATTATTATTCTTAGAAATCTTTAGTTTTCATAAATATGTGAGGATGTTCTGTCCATTTTTATTGTTCGTCATTGTATGGGACTTATGCAAATAAAACCAGTAAGTTTAAAACAATATTTTTAATCTACTTCTTTGGTCATATCATTGGTTAAAGGTGAACCTGACATGTTTATTTACAGAAACTATTCACATAAGAATACTCTTTATTAATTAGGAATGCATATTTGCCTAATTAAATGCGGAAACAGGTATATCAAGCCATTAATAGTACTAAGTAACTAATTTGAACTATATTGAATAAACATGTTGCATTTTACTATATATTATACACCAATTATAGACTACGTATTAATATTTACATAAATAAAACATTATAACAATGTTTTGTAAACTTAACAGTTATAATACAATTATACAAATAATAACGAATGAGCGTGTAAAACATAATATTGGCCAAGCCACTGAAATTAGACGAAATTAATTTATTTTTTATATTCTTAAACTAGTATAGTGACTAAAATTCATAGAATCATAGCGATATAGCGACTCTTAAAACATTATTTGTCGCTTTTCCGCATAGTATCAACACAAAATGATGGAAAGAGACAAATATCCTTTAAGTGAGTAATAACACTGATTGAGTTTTTATGAATAAACGTCATTTTTACACGTCATAACAGTAATTCCCACCTTCCAACTTTCCCGTAACATTTATTCTAATACAATTGCCTTATGAGATCACCTTATAACATACTAAATACATTTAACCATAAATTCTATCTATTGGCAAAATAAAATACGTTTGGCATTGTTACCAGGAAAAGTTTCGACACGACACAAATGTTTTGTCACAATTCATTGCTGGTTTTCTTTGGGTGTTTCAGTTAGTTTGGGTACTTGGCATACGGGTGTAAGCCTCAGACGCGATAGTCTCAGCTGGTCGCTGAGAGTCCTAGTGGTTTGAGGTGTGGGGGAGCCTGGAATGGGGCTGGAGAGGAGCCCGACATGTTGTTGTTCAGGTCTCCAGCTCGGCTTGAACCGTTTATCAACCCGCCCATTGCACTGCTCGTCTGTTGTAAAATATGCTTATTATAAAACGTGTATCTAGTAAGTACGATGTTTTTTTTTACATGGTTAAAATTTTTTAAATTTATCATCACTTTATACAGCTGTATTTGTTTTCTTTTCAAGCGTTAAATACAGCTTTTTTGCATAAAAATAAGTACTTAACAATATTTTGAAAACACAATTTCAATTTAAAAAAAAAACGTTTAAAAACTCTAAGGGGCTGTTTCACAATGTCCAGATAAGTTCCAAATAAGCTATTTATTACTTATTCGTAGGATAAACACTATTGTTGCGTTTCACGACCATCAGATAGCGCTGAAACGCGAATTTTCTTATTCGGAAATTTTATCTTCCGAATAATGTTTGTGTTGCATAGCTATTTGGTACTTTATCCATACATTGTGAAACAGACTCAAAAAATGTTATATTAATTGTTAAGTGTAAATAAAACGACTAATTAATACAAATCATTTTTCTATAGGTTAATAAAGGTTTTTATTATTTAAAATTACAAATATTCTTACCGGTGGTGGTGGAAGATGCGTTGTCTGCCGTTTCAGATGAGCTAGGGGTGGTGGGTTGTACGCCATATTCGCGAAGACTAGCCTCTCTTCATAGTCATATTCACACAGAATTTTATTCTCGCAGAGGTAAAATCTATCGCCCACACAGAACCTAAAACAAAATATTTGTTGTATTTAGAAATACTTCAAAAATGTTAATATAAACACAAAAATGCTGATTTAGTAATAATGTCTTAAAAAGCAGCAAAAGAATTTTGTTTAAAATTAATTTTTATATTTCTACCTTGAACATACATTCAAATTTAATACCTTTTTACAAATATTCAAAGGGCATAAAAATTTAAGGATTGTAAAAACCATTAAGATGTTATCAAATCTTATCATTGTTTTACGGTGCCACAAAAAAACCTAAACGTCTTGGAAATAAAATTTACCGTAACGGTAGTAGAGGTCAACGCGAAGAAGGAGCGATAACGTCACGCAAAAGCATCCTTCAATGTGGCAAACAAAGCCTCCGACTCAGTCGCCAGTGGCCGGCCAACTTCCTGTGATAGCACCCTTATCTACCTCCCCTCCGTCTTTCCGCACCCACCCAACTCTTTTGTTTCACTTGTCACAAAAATTAAGCGCAATACCTCGGCTACAAATGTCTCTTTTTTAAAGGGCCAATTTCCACCGCAACTCAGTCGATTTCGCCGCTCTTAATTAACTTTATTTCCTGTTCTCTCCATTCCCGACTTTTGTTTTTTGGGGGCTGTTCTTATTTTGCTATTTTTTGTCTGCTGTCGCGTAATGGAAAAGATGTAGAAATAATTTTAATGAGTGGGTGCGCGCTTTGTTCGCACCCCCTTTTGACGCCGTAAAGTTTGACGTAAAATACGTATCCTAACATTGGACATCGTAACAAATCGCTTTGAAAATCATACTCGACGTAGCTATTATTTAAGCATAAAACATTTACGAATAACATATTCAATACAAACTATAAACGTGTAAAATGAATCAACCTTTATAAGCTCACGTTAAAGTAAAATTAGATATTTGTACGAAGCACCTATAAGGTAATACGATATAGATAAACGTCACTTCATCGGACGCAGCGCAGTAGTGAAGTCCGATAGCGGAATCCGCCCGCGGCGCCGTCAGATTGCTACTAAATTATTTAGCCGTTTAGCGATATTCCGTGATACCTGCCGGCCGGTCGGACAGCCCGCAAATTGGATTCAGATTTCTGCTATCCGTCGAAATAGTAATATTAATACATCTATATTGTTAAATAAACAGATGCAATGTAGGGTAAAACCGGGATAGATGCCGCGCTGGGATAGATGCCTCGTTTCTAAAAACTCAACTACCAGAGAACGAAACAGCAAATTTGTTTTTTACATACGCGCCACATACACCCACCACCTTAGTGACGCGCGAGTTATTGTGCTAGAGTGATGTTTCTCGCTTGTGTGTCGAATTACATTCGCAGCGGACGCGCCGAACGCTTCAAAATTTCAAACGTAAGTATTCACTATGCCATATATTTATAAACAGTTAAATGATTACATTTTATTTGAATGGTTTTAATACATTGGTTCTTTGAGAACACATTTAAGAGTCAATCACTGATGTTTGCATTTATTTTATTTATAAAATATTGAGAGGCATCTATCCCTAGTGAAAAGGATAGTTGGCCCGAGTTTACAAGGGATAGTTGACTTTAGGGGCATCTATCCCTCTATACTGCAAGAGCCTTATCAAAGTATTTAAAAGTCATAGTCGTGAATATTTTGGTATTTCTTAATAGTAGAATATTAGAAAACACCAAAAAAAATGTATCCAACTTTAATTTCATAATTCTAATGTAATGAAATGAGTGTAGATACAGTGTTTTATTTATACTTACTTTGCTTATTGTAGGTGAGCCATGCCAAGGAAATACAAAAAAAAAAGGTGACTGTAGCTGCTCTGTTGTCCAAGAAACTACTCGTCCAAGGAGGGCGTACGAGCTCGAGTAGTTTCTTGGACAACAGAGCAGCTACAGTCAGCTTTTCATGAATTGGATAAAAAAGAATTGGGGATCAATGAATATCCAGGCAATTTGGGATTCCATCCAGAACATTGCGAAGGCGTTACGCTATTAAAAACCAAACTAAGTTGACTTTGGGAAAACATCCTGTCCTGGGTTTTGAACACGAAAAAAGGTTGGTAGCGCACATTTTGAAGCTTAGCGACGCGGGATTTCCCCCAGTTAGACGATCTATACGTACGGTAGCATACCAATTTGCCGAAAAGCTACAGATTCAACACAATTTTGATAATGAAAACCAGATAGCTGGGAATGAATGGTTCAAAAGTTTTATTGAGCGAAATCCAGAGTTGTCTATTAGGCAAGCAGAAGGTTTATCTGTCGCTAGGGCTAAAGGTCTTAGCAGAGAAGAAGTGATTCTAGATAACGAAGAAAAAGAAACATCACCAATACCACAAATTCCTCTGACTTTAGCAAGGAGAGCTAAACAATCGGCAGATATTCTCAATTCTAGAGAAAAAATTAATGAAAAAAGGGATATTGCTGACAAGAAAAAGAAACAAATAGAATCTAAGATAAACAAGACTGAAGCTATGTTAATAATAAGAATATGTTAATAAGTATATAAATAATATGTAATAAGAATATGTTGATTTTTTTAAATGTTTAAATAATTACTAAGGTTACACGACATTATTAATTTTTATTTGGTTAGAGATGGAATAGAAAAAGATTTTTTTATTTTTTTTGTATTTTTTGTTAAAGACATGCATAAATATAATTATGGTTAAGCATTTTATATTACCTACACATGAAGATAATAAATAAATATTACATTGTGATTATGTATTCTTGTTGATTATTTAATAAGGCATCTATCCTCCTAAGCGATTTCATAGTGGGGCATCTATCCATATAGGTAGGCACCTATCCCCAAAAAATGTGTTTCGCAAGAATTACATTTTTGCAAAACCAGTAATGGTTAGGTAAATAAATACAGTTTCTAAAGCTTTATGAATGATTAAACTAACTATATTACAGGGTCAATCTAAGCAAATATGTTTGGTATTCAAATAATGAAACAGTTTCGAAAAGTGGGGCATCTATCCCGGTTTTACCCTAATATCAACGAATCATATGTATTAAATGCACCAATATATATATATATATATATAATAAATGAATGAGACGTACATTAAAACTCAACACTGGGTTATTTTACGATATATATGTATATGTATAAATTAGGTATAAATTATTTTAACACCCAGAAAGGGTCATTGCAGCCCATTGGCACCCATTTTAGTGGGTACGTTGCCGGCTTTTAAGTGACGAGTACGCACTTTCTTTAAACAGTTGGAGTTCGTGTCTCCCACGGAAGATCCGCACCAGGAGTTTACAAAAGAAAATATCTTATGAAGCGAGCTGTGGAAGACTTATAGCTATCGGTGATGCGGATAAAATTTTAAGTTAATACGGTGATGAAACGAGGCAGGAGGGATCTTTTCTTTATCATCTGGACCTTACGATTCTTTACTTTATATGAGCAAATGTTCAATGACGTCATACAAAAATATACACATCGCCTTGCTACGTTAACATTGCATTTTTATTTATTTCGTAATCTTAGTCTATTAATGTATACAATTACACGCAAATTACGTTCTATCATTAACACTTTAATTTTGTAAAACGTCCCAGCGAAGTCCTCCCAAAAGATTCGACCCAATATTGTGTGTAACATTAAAATGAATACACAATTCGGTGTTGTCACTCGAGATCTGAACGGGGGAAAGGTCCACAAGTGACGTATAAACCATTCAGAGGAGCCAATCTTCGCGACTTTTCTATTATTTAAGCAACTCTGTGAGGATTGCTTGAGGCTTCATCTTATATTCAATGGCGGAGGAAAATTGAATTCGACAATTGATCAATTAAACATCTGTAGTGCTATAGTTTAGAGATAAAATGTCTATTATTCAAGGAAAAACACTTTTTTACGGCTTATAGTTATGTTATTATTGTATTTAAACTTATAATTATTCAGACATAATTTTAAACTTAACCGACGTTTCGCGCGCTTTACAGCGTGCGTGGTCACGGTGACTGAAGACAAAGGTGTTAAATGTCAAAAAGTATCACAGCTGTTGAAAATGTTGTATTATCTGTATTTATTTCCCCGGAGTTGGTATCGACTAAAAGATGTAGGGTTTAATGAGATGATGGTACTATAACCCGTAAAAAAGTGTTTTTCTTTAAATGTGTAAAAGTAATGTTAATAAAAGACAATACCCTGTCTATTATTTGTTAGTTACTATAGTAGTTAGTTAATTTCTTGTATTTTTTATTTCAAATCAAATCAAATCAAAATATCTTTATTCATATAGGTAAACATGTACACTTATGAACGTCAAATTATGTATAATCATATGTATGTCTTTTTTATTAGGTCTGTAAAGTTAATTCATTTATTGTTCACTCTTGTCAATTTGAGAACTGGCAGTAAATGTGAAATTAGAATCATTTAATGAATATTTCTTTTTTTTGAAGTTCATTATAAGTGTACATTATGATACCTATATGAATAAATGACATTTGGTTTTTTTATTTTTTTATTAATGGTCATCTGTTAAGGCGTGGAGTGTTTTTATAAATAAACAAAACAAAAGTTTTATAAAGGATTACTTAATAATGCCTTCGTATTTCGTAATTCGTATAAAATTATTTCGTCATGAATAAATAAAATTACTTTTTATGATCCTTAACCTACATATTTTATACATGAAATACTGTTAAATTTTTAAAGTTATATAATGGGCAGTGAGGGACACACTCGTTTAGTTTAAAGGATTTGTAATTTTAGACATATGTTATTCACCAAAATATATTTATTATGCACGAATAACATTGTAAGATCACCTACAAAATTACGTACTTAAAGCCTAAATTAACGGAAATGAACGGAAAAAATTAACATTTGATTTCTAAAAAGAACGCTTAAAATTAAATAAATTTGTTAAATGTAGTCACGATTTTATGATAACTATTATCTTTTAATAGCTATTTAAAATACAAACCAAGTTTATGAATAAGAGAATAATCTAAATGTGTTTGCGCTAAAGTTTTGGCGTTAAAAAAAAGGAATTTTTGTTTTAACTATGAGTCAAAAGTGATTGGTTCCCAAAAGATTTCGGGTATAACATCCTAGGGAATATTAAGCGTAGTTTATTGGTTCATAGAGTGATAGACTCGTATCGATAACTTCATAAGTTCACTCTTTGAGCTCGACAGATCATCGCTCACGTTCGATAACCGGGCTACGTTGGGAAATCAAAGAGTTTATCTTTGTTTACCAATAATGTTTACCTATGTACACTACAAGATTATTGCCGTCAAAGTATAGTTAAAAATTGGTTAATAATTACAATATAAGGCTTTGTCTATACATATATAATATTAAAGTTTAAATCTGTATGGTATCTGTAAAGGCAACGTAAGAACGTTAACAAAGTCGAATCAAACATGAAATGTTCAATATAATCCTCATATTCCTTAATAATGCCTTTCAAAACCTAAATCTACACATTAAAAAAAATACTCAAACCAATTAATTTCTTGAAATCAAAATTTATATAAAATGCGTATTAAAATCATTTTTTACGGCAACATCTAATAGAAACGATAAACAATAAATCCCCTCAACCAAAATGATTTACACTAAACAATTGCAAGTGTTTAAAAACCGTTTCTCTATTCCGTGAGTTTTCTTATGTAGCGGAAAATTTGATCACGCTCTTTGTTTGTCCGTGAGTTGAATAAACCATACAACGTTCCCGCAACACAATACACCTGTCCCTTTCGTTCATCACATTATTCGGAATATTTTATCTCGCTTATAAAAATTGCTAGTTGCTCAAGCGACCTTTCAATTTTCAGGAGCGCAATCGCTTTTGACAGGTGAGAAAATTAAGTGTGCTACGTAAAGGCACCAGCGACAATGGGCGCGATGCTCTTATAGTTTTTCATGAAACTTACTGAGAATAAAGTCTCTATATTGTAATGACGATAATTCAAGTCTAGTAATTTAAAAAAAAAATATAAGCGATAACGCCGCGTTTGCATGATTAAATCAAATGCTTATAAATGTATTTGAAGAAAAATTAATAAAGACTATTTAAGATTTAAAAAAAAATCAGTGGCGCTACAACCTCTTTTAGGTCTTGGCCTCAGATGTCTGAATCTGTTTCATGATCATTTTTAAATCTAATAGGCAAGTAGGTGATCAGCCTCCAGTGCCTGACACACGTCGTCGACTTTTTGGGTCTAGGACACGTCGGTTTCCTCACGTTGTTTTCCTTCACCGTTCGAGCAAATGTTAAATGCGCAAAAAGAAAGAAACTCCATTGGTGCACAGCCGGGGATCGAACCTACAACCTCTTGTATGAGAGTCGCACGCTGAAGCCACTAGGCCAACACTGCTTTTAAGATTTGCCTAGCATTTTTCCATGACTCAACGAAGTTTCAAGATCTGTTAGTATTTTTTGGTAGCAAAAAATTCAAATACTTTTTAATAAAACATCGTTTTATACATCGCAAGAGAGTTAAACCATATCTATGGCCGAATCCTATAATTTCTTGTGCGTGATAGAAGGTAAACACTAAATAAAAGCCGTTATGTAAAATAATACCAACCTGTGATTACATTGCTGACAGGCGAAACATTCGAGGTGGTAGACATTGTTGCGCGCACGCATCACCATCTCAAAAGCTGGAATAACTTTATTGCACGCTGCGCAGTATCCAGTGTTTCCAAATAACCTGGTAAATATAAAATATTTTATTAATTTCGTTTTAAACAAAAATGACCTTTGATAGATGCATTTATTTTAACGTAATAAAATTAGTTGATCCAATTATCTTTGACCTCTGAAGCTCAGTTAATAATAGTGATAGTAAAAAATACCTAATCTATTACATACGTCTCTTAGTACTGAGGTTCGATTCCTGGCTGTGTATTGTCTGCCTATATACACTATGTTACACACAGTCGTATAGTGAAGGAAACTTCCTGATAAGCGGCATGTCTCAAAAATCGTTGACATGTGTCATAAGGCTGATTGACGACCTACTTGACGATGAAATAAAAATAATCAAAACGTATGCAATCTGAGGCCAAGATCCATAAGAGGGTTGGAACACCACTGGATTATTATTATTGATTAAAACATTTACATCCAATAGTAATCTTTTGATCTGTCAAGCATTCGTTAACATGTTTTACCTTAAGTAATCCCTCTTGCATAGTATAAGATTAGCTCTAGTATAGAGAGTGTGGCCGACTTCGCCGAGTCTACAGTCGCAGCAGCCGCACTTCAAACAGTCCTCATGCCACAACTGGTCCAACGCCTTGAGAAGATATCTCTCAGTAATCACCTTGTTACATCCCGCGCAGATCTATTACAAAATATACGCATTTGAGATACAATAATGGCAGACTTATGTCGACTTCTCGAATGAGGATTTTAACAAATAATTTATGAACAAAATGTATAATCTTAATCTCAGACTAAACAATAAGTATTAATAAATCAGACAATACAATACAATATATCTACATAGATAAACATACTAGCAGCTTAATAAGTAGATGCGCGCGTATGCAGATTTGGATAAATTATTCAATATTATTTTAATTGACTTCAAGGAGGGTACAATAATTACACTTTTCAGAATCCTATTTCGGTCAACTTGCTTTGGGTAGTTAAGGAATTTAAGTTACTTAAGGAATATGTATTATACTTCGTTGTAAAGAACTACCCTTCAAATATCACTTAAAACGGAGATTCTTAATTCTTGGAACATTATAGTGATAGGTAAGTTTTTTATAGGTTTCAATGAGATAATCTCTTAATCGGTTAGTTCCTAAATCAGTAAGATCAAGTGCTTCCAGATTGTAAGGTTTGCTTCCAAGTGCTCTGACTATTTAGTTCAATAAAGTACCTGTGGTTGAGGAGGTTGCGTCGGCGCAGCCGTGCCACCCTGTGCGTTAGCAGGGAGGGGTGACGCTCTGGCCTCCTTCGTGACATCCATGGCAAGCATTTGACCGCCCAGCCCGGGGCTCCCGCGCCCGCTTAACTGTTGCGGCGTACGCCTCTCGCACTATAACAAGAAAGTATATTATTGTTGCATACGAGGTAATGTTTGATGTGACATCTTGTTTAGTAGTGTTTAGTTCTAAGGAATTGCTCTAATGACTGATACGACGGAAAGAACTTTTACATGCTCTTGAATTGAATGACCAAACTGTTGGTGATAAAATTTTGAAAACTATACTTGATTAAATTAGTTTTGACATTATTAATAGTATTATATTTATATATGAAAAATAATGTGGTTAAATTATTATAACTTTTAGTTAAGTCTACGCGAGCTATATCGAGAGCTATATTAAGCGATAAATAACTTTGTTAAGAATAATTTTAACACAAAATATTTACAATTGATATCGTATTTTAATTTTGTTTGAATAATGTCAATGCCTCTCAAAAACCATTTAACAGGTTAAATATCGTGATAAAAAGTGTAATTTAGAAGTCAAAAAACAGCCGACGGAATAAAATCGCACGGGCGGCGTCATGGTTAATTAACACTTTAAATACGAAAAAATTTCAATTAAATTACGGTGTATCAGGAACAGGTGCAACTATTTAATTAAAGCAACCCTTCCCAGTTTGATTTTCAACATATGTTTTATATTTCCATTTCCACAAATTAATTAATGATTGATTAAAATATATCGAAGCTTTGTAGATGACATAATGACATAACTTTTATATATGATAGAGATACCATACAAATACGAACAAGATATATTTTAAGGTTGATAAAATTTTTATACATTAACATAATTTATCAATTTAAAACTAATACAAAACATTATTTCCAACGTTCGAACACTTCTAAGGCTTAAGTCCTAATGGCGCATTCGAAGAGCAGCTCAAGGCTTATATAGAATAATTATTTTATTATTACAATCCAACCAGCTGCCTACTGAAGTATTTCCGAACCAATTTGACTTTTGAGGAAAAGTTCAACACATTACAAATTCTTTGTCCAGCAACTCGCGAGCCCTCTGGCATTTAGCATCAGGTGACAACAGGGCAAACTGTTCTATATAAATAAAAAATATTCGTACTAAGGTTGGTAGAAGAACATATTCCTTAATAAATTCTCTATTATTATCATGCCGGCTGTACACACTCGTCGAGACACCCCGAGACAGGCCGAGAGCGAGAGTGTACAATTGAGCTCTCGTCTCGCTTCCTCGCAGTTGGTCTCGCCGGTCGCCTGTCAGTTTATTGCGCACGAATTAAAGTGTCTCGCGAGTAAAACGAGATCGATTTATACACACTCGTTCATTAATTTACAATTTTGGATAATATTAAAACTGTATGAATTTAATTACCTAAGTTGCGGTGCATAGTAACCATCCACCATTTATTTTCTTCGCCATGGCTTCGGAATTTTTTTTAATGATGAAGAAAATTATAATAACGTAGTGCACAAAGACAAACAGCAGCAGCGGTTTCCACGTTCATTATTAACCGTGTTTTAAATACAATTAACGTAACGTACACACTGTACAGGCAGCTTCTCTCGGTCTACATTCTCGGCGAGAGCCTCTCGCCGAGTGTGTACAGCCGGCATTACAGTAGTAATGTGTTTGTGTAGCTTTCGACGAGTAAGCCTCCGCCAACACAATATGCAGCATTGTCCGTGACGAATGTCCGCTTACCATTTTTGTATGTTTTTGAGAACGTATCGCCGGTCGTAAATAATGAACACGGATATTGAGCGGAAACACGCTGTCTACTCAAATTGTGTCAGCGATTTTCTGAAACTAATCAGGCTTATATTGAATGACAAGTATTACGAAAAATTCAAATACTTTCGGTACTATTTATAGGTGTTATGAAAGATTAATAATTTTATTACGTTATTTACGTAATTATGTACTGCGCAGCAGCCATATTTGTATCTTGTTTAATACTCGTACTATGTTAATAAGTAACTTACGTCAGTGTCTTTAATAATGTTTTAACTTGATTTAATTAATAATACAATTTAATTTAATTATGCAACGAAGTTCTGCTATAGAGGCTTTGGGTTAACGTGTGTAATACTAGGCAAAACTAATATTTATAATAATAAACAAATAATTATTAATTATACTTAAATTGTCTACCACATCGCGTCAAGAAAACTTTAAAGTTGTTCCTTAACTTCTTTTATTTAGATATTATTATAATATATTCAACGTTTACTTAAATAATAAAAAATAAAAAAGCCTTTTATTTCCTACAAATATAACTTTTTACATTGACCCATCCCCAAACGCTTACTTAACTAATTAAAATTAATACCTTCTTATTTTTATTAATTTTCTATATTATTTACCTATAACTATTTTATTTACTGTTATTAATATACTACTTATATAATATTTGCAACTATATATATAATATTTACTATTATTATTAGCTAGCTTGGTTAGATTTTAGAAACTTAAATAATATAATTTGTAGGAACCCCATTATTGGGTGAAGGCCTCCTCCAAAGATGCCCATTTGTCTCTGTCCTGTGCAGTCTGTTTCCAGTTTGGACTGGCTACTTTTTTGATCTCGTCATCCCAACGAGTATGTGGTCTTCCTCGATTTCTTTTACCTTGAAAGGTCCAAAAGGTCACTTCTGTGGTCCATCTTCGGTCTTTAAGCCTCGCGACATGGCCAGCCCATCTCCATTTAAGTTTTTGTGCGTATTTCAGTGCATCTCTTGCTTTGGTTTTTGATCTCATTATTGTGTGTCGTATTTTGTCTGATTTCTTTAGTTTAAGCATGCTGCGTTCCAGTCCTCTTTGACAGGTGGTGATAAGATTTTTTACTTTTGAAGTGAATTTCCAGGTCTGGAACCATAAGTCAAACTTGCAAGAAGGCTTTTGAGGGTGGAGTATATGTATTAGATTGTCGGTAAAATAAATAAATTAAAAACTTAAAAACGCCTGTCATATGCTTCATTGAGCCTTTAATTTTAAAAGTAATTTGAATGAACATATAAAATTGAAAGAGTTCTAACATCATTCAATTACCTGTTAGTTCACAAATCAGTGACAGACATAGTTCTTGTGTAATTGAGATGCCAACTAATTTCACGGCCAGAACATTTTTTCAAAGATAGCCATGAACCTTCGTGAATAATTACAACGGAACGGTGACAGCAACATGCTACGGCACTTCGAAAACAATCCGTAACGAACGCGAGATCAGATTAGACACAAAAAAGCTCACGGCTTCCATTAGCACTGACTTTCAAATGTCAATACGCACGAATTAGTATTTAACGGACGGCCCTGAAAGAGAACAAAACTATCTCCACCGTTCCACGTCAATGTCACTCAGCAACAAAATGTTAGAAGTATAGCGCCAACGCAAAATATTTAAATGAGGACTCATCATTGTCACTGCGATATTTTTTAGACAAGAGATTATATAATACCAGTTAAGTCTTCGAACGTTATTTTTTAAATATATGGGAAATCAATTTAGCCTTTGTATTCACGTATAATTCAGCATTGTAATGATGGAAGAATTGAGTTTATTCAAATATAAAAAGCAAGCCTTTCTGATACCTTAACCGCTGTTTCCGCTTATTGTTAAGCAAAATATACTAGCAAAATCTAAATCAGAAGTTTAATAGTTTTATTATTTAAAATATTGTAGAATTTATGTACACCATAATTGTAATATATTTTACAAAAGATAGCTTGTAACATATAATGTAGATGTTAGGAATAGCTTATGTGAAACGTTGGTACTTTTAACGCAGCGCCATCTGTTAGAATTGTATCATATAATAAACAAATATTTGCAATAAAATAAAATTGCGATTATAATTAAATATCTATGCTATCCTATCTCTTAAGTTAGATGAAACTGCTCACGGTATGCCAATTTAATTTAAAATCGTTTCGGTAGTTTAGGATTTCATCGCGGACAAACATCATGACAGGAGTATTATATATTTCAAGATAAATAAGAGATCATAATGCTGTATTTTTCTTCTAAATGTTCACTACTTAGATGACTCAAGTCTCACGTTCTAGTATCAACCAAGTTAAGCTGTCACGTATAAATAATAAGAATAGTATTTTGAATGAAGAACTCGGTTCCCACGCATACACATACACGCAAAATAGTCTAAACATTGGACTGAGTTACAGACTTCAGCTAATGAATGATGCTGCACGGGCCACAAGGGAGCTGAACTCAGCCGGCCACTGATATTAATGATTAACAGACACGGTCCGAGACCAATTACTACCGCCACACTCCAAATTAGAAACTATTTTCGCCCATTAGTGGCCAACTTCATAATCAATTATACGTTAAAATTTCACAACGCTGTTTGGGAGCTCTCTGTTTGGATAATCGGAGTTTGTGGTCCCTCGGTGAGCTATTACGCGGCACAACGGGTCATAAAGGTTTTTGTTTCGGAAAATTTTAATGCACAAATGCAGTTAACTGCATTAAAATAAAACGTCACGCTTCGATAAATACTATAATGCTGTTGGGAGACATTAATTTCGATTGGGATAATTACATTGGCACAACAGTGGTGTTTGAGACGAGAGTTAATAGAATTGAGTGCACTCTGCTAATCATAATTCATCAGCGAGATTAAAGAAAGCGAGGCGAGGGAGGCAGCACCCTCGGAAACAATATGATTGCCACACCTGCGGAAATAGCGGGAATAACGGGACCAGCTAAATAATTCTAACAACTGCCATTACCTTAAACTGTGCTCTACCACATTTATATAACGCCTACACTAATATCTATGTAGATTGCGCTTAAAATATACACTGCTCTCTGTATATAACATATTTCGTAGATAATAAAAGGGGGCAATCAAGGAATATCAAATTAAAACTTGAATAGCTACATAAATAATAATTATTTTGTTGCTAGCTGATGACTGCTGGCGCGATGCTTCCGATCTTTTTAGCTATATTTTATATTGTCTTTGTTTATAAAAAGTAAAGTATTATTTGACATTGTCTTCTAGTCTTCTTTATTATTTTGTCTTTTTTAAATGTGAGTCAATTAATCTTTGGCAGTTTTTACATGTCTGTTTATACATATTATTTATTTTTTTCTTTAGATTTTATTTTAGTTATAGTTGCATGTTATTTTCAGTTCCTTTTTGTTAATTAATTATGCACTCTTTGTAATTTACCCTTTCTCTTGTTCTTTTTTGTATTGTTCCATATTAGGGTTGCCTGAAAAAAATCGCTTGTTAGCGATAAGGCCGCCCGTTGCATAATAACTAATGTAATCAATTTACTTTTTATATGTATAATTATGTATATTATGGTTACAAAGTACAAATAAATAAAAAAAAAAAATTGTCACATTCGAAATAAAGGCAATTAATTTTTAGATGTAATTCTAACAGTTTTATATCCCATTGTTACTAACTAAAACGATCAAAACTAACCATCCAAGTAGAGCATACACCGTCCAAGTACAACGGCACTTATTTAGCAGATTGCTTTCCTTTAAGTTGTTCTTTAATCAAGCGCTGAGCTTTCGCACCCCTGTCTCGTCTGCATTCAAAACTACCTTTGCACCACGTGTACAAACCTTTATAATTACCCATTGTCTTCACAATATTACATGTTTCACGGAAATCATTCGTTTATCGTTAATGTCGTATCGGATTACCGGCATCGCCCGGCTGGCGCAATAATATAACGAAATTCAAACATTAATAGGTTCAAACACAATCACGAATGGCTGCATAATCAAGTTAGCTGCTATTCGGCTAAACCCCTATCGCGTAATCTGCCCTATTGTCTGACAGTCGTTGCTCTGATCATGAGGGCCGATCATTGTGGCAATTTCGTGTTTATTGTTTTCAGGTGTCTCCTGTCACCCGACCACCTCAAGGAGGACAATGCGGTCCCACAAACGCCAACATTGACAATTCACTGGAATTGGAGAATTAATCTATGAATTGTTTGGCTTTACACTTATTTAAAATAAGAGAGGGATACTAATTTGTTTGAATGATCTATGAATGGAAAATTGCACTTAATTTGCACCATAGACAACAGTTAGTAAAAAAAAAATACGACAAAAATCGAGACATCATTATTGCAATATCAACACAGATACAGTAATTTCTTATGAATAATTCTTATTGTTTTTGAACTGATCTTCAACGAGACATACATTTATTGATATTTCAAATGTATATCACAAACTTTGAGACTAGAAAATGCAGTAAACAGCCCCTGAGGCTAAACTCCACGTCCAGAAAGTTTCCTCAGAACTAGAAACAAATAGAGTCAGTGTCAAAACTGCCAAAACAAAACTATAAAGTTTGTTTTATAACCGGTAGATATCCTTCTATTTAAGATGATACTTTATCATACATAAGGTTTGGTTTTAGAGAAAGCATGAGATTTTCGACTCTAAAGTCGTCTGCACATATGCATTTCTTAAGTGCAACTATCACGGAAGATAAAAACTGAGACGCTATTCAAAAAAATGTCGCTTTGTACATTCATTTAGCTTCCTCATTATGGTACCTGAGCCAGCAGTATCCAATCGCATATAACATTACTTCTATTGTATTAATCAAACGAAATATAATCTTATTCTCCGATACGTCGACTTGCTGCCTCCACACCACTTTATTCTCAGCTTGTCAGCAGCAGGATTAGAATAAATAACAAAAAAAAATAAAAAAATCATTTATTCATTTAGGTAACATAATGTACACTTATGAACGTCAAAATATACTTTAAATGATTCTAATTTTACATTTACTACCAGTTCAGAGATCTTGAGACTCAAAATTATCTTAATTTGGTCAAACCAATGTATATGCGATCTACTCCGACTTCGTTTCCATACCAATGTGTCGAGACTGGCCGGCTCTCTTCTGGTGATATAGCTAAAGTATCTATGTACCCGTTTGTAAATGATAATTGATAGTCCTGATCTTTAATTGATTCGGAATAGACTTATTTACCTCCAAATCTAGGACAACTATATGTACTTTACATGTAATTATAATTTTTAACACTAATTAATTCCGTTACTGCCATATAATTTGTATTAATGAGAGTTAATACAAAAATTGTTCCAATTGCTTTAAGTGTTTCATTAATCAAAGTGAGCGAAGCGATACCGTATCAAGTATGTGCTTGGGCATACACTATTTATTAGTGTCATTAAGTTAATTAAGTTTTTAATAATTAAGTATGTAAAGGCAAAATTCTCCAACCAATTTATTAAGGATATTGAATTCGTAAAATTACTAAATGTAAATAATTAAAGATTTATGTATCATTTCACTTAACCAATGAAAGGAAACAAACGGTTAAATTTTTAGTACAAATCTAGAAATAATACTAAAATTTTAACAATTTAAAAAAACATAATATTCGTCGATAATTTTTCAGCCTTTTTTTTGTTACTGAAATATAGTACTTAATACACCAGACCATATCTATTTCTATAAGTCTTGTTCGTGGCAAATAAAATGTTATTATGATTATTCTAAGTTTATAGACAGATCTTATGGCATAATATGATAGCGTCGTGTAAGATAAATAAACCCTAACAATATTCGATCCAACGATCCCGATCTTTTATTACATTATAAAATAAACGTCTCAAATTAATTATCAAACTTACTACAGTCACCATTGATCGTAAAGAATCTTTTGATGGTTGTTGTAAAATCGTCATGATAATTTATCGAGCATGTTTATAGATAGATTTATGGAGATAAATTTGATGCTTGTTAATAAGACTAACATAAAATGAGATCACGAATGAATTGTTAGAATCAGAATTGTAGTTGTTTTCCTTTTTTTAATAAAATAAATAAAAGGAAAACAACTTTCTAGGCCCTAGATTTCTGTGACTTTCGTGATGATTTGTTTTTTTTTGGTTTCCTCACGATGTCTTCTTTACCGTACGATCATCCGTATAGAACGCTTCTGTATATAATGGCTATTGGGCAAGGGATCCAGCTTTCGAGCGAAGATGAGAGACGCACGCTGAGGCACTAGTTTAAATAATATTTCTTCTTCAGTACTGTTTCATCTCTTTCTGTCAAATCGTGTTTACGCTGTGATGAAAAGTTACAGATTATTGACATGACAGTCCGATTTTTTTAGATGGTTTATGTCTAGACTCAATACAAAATGTAATACAACTAAAAAAATAACTCAAAAAATTGTGTCGACTTAGTTTAGACCCATGAACAATGGTAAAATTAAAAAAAAAACCTCCGCAATGGAATTGCTCTCCGCTTCGATTAGCACGTTTTAGATCACAAGCTAAATTAGTACGCGTCGGGGCAAAGTGAATTAAACTCGGGGCCTATTACGTGAAGTGAGTTATAAAATAAAGCCGTGGCGAGTAAGTTCATACATTACAAGCCGATAACCAGACAAGACTTCTGAGACACAAACCAGTCCCTTTTAGTGAAATTGAAAACTTTTTCTGTTACTCATACCGCGACCGCGACACCATTCCTTTTAAATCAATTGCCTTTTATAATTAACTTCCATTATTGGAGTGCATTTGCGCGTTGCCTCAATTAAATATCGAATGTAAATTTATCTCTAATAGAACGAGTTTTTAATAATAAATTGTTAGAGATAAAGATTATTCATTAGATTTATAAATGCGTCGATACGGCGTTATTCGATGGGTTTGGAATTGGAAAACGCTTATTTATTTCCATTAATCCACAATAAAGATAGTGGAGTGGAATTTGATTAGTTTCCATTAAAATTATTAGGGCCCTTGGCGATGTCAATTCTGACATTATGCAGCCCTCACTAATACAGCTAATACAATGAAGATCCCCTATCTAGGGAGTGCTACTTTTACCTAATTCTTATTAAACATTTATTAGCTTAGACAATAGCTATCGGGAGGTATCGAATACAATGTTTTATTTATGATCCTTTATGGGATTGCTATTTTCACCGTATACCAACAAATAATGTAACACGTTTCTACTGTGGCGCATTGGTTAAGGATATTAATTAAATAAAATAGATTCTCATTTAAATAATATTATCTCGGACTGACTTTATTTCTCGGCACACTTATACATTGGTGCATAAAGGAAATAAAATAAAAGTTTTGTTGTGACACTTACGAAGGGGAAAAAATTATAAAAACCAAAGGATAATTAAATAATTGATTTTAAAGTGTAAGGATAACTATGGATATCCAGACCTAGCTCGTTTATCAGAATCTAGATATCAATGAGTGTTGGCCAAAACTGGGGTATTTTCAGAGTAAGCGAAATTTAAATTTAGTTAAAAGCTTGGAGCAACCTTCTCTATATCTATCCCTCTGTGCAATATCAGAAATATTTTAATCAATGTTATGCGGGAAATTAATTAAATAACATTCACAATGGGCTGGGCTATAAGAAAATTATTTCGCAGTATTATTCGATTAGCTGTTAATTCGGTTTGTGTCTATTTCATTGAATATAAATTACGAATGAAATTAAACGAATCAAATCGACAAATTTCCTTAAATAAAAGTTTAAAATTTCCTTTAAGTATGTTATGCCTATTATAATAATAATTAAGAATTAATAAAAAGAAAATTAAAATAAATTTTAAGAGTTTCTGTGGTAAACTTTTAAACTTTTAAACGTCGTATTGCGCTTGTTGAGTGAGGATAGCATCATCTTTGTGTTCACCAGTATTATCTACTATTAACCTATCTAATAACCATGTTATAAAGGTCTTATATACTTTGATAGTAAAAGGACTTTTTGTCTGTTCACTGTTTAAACACTAGTGTTCAAAACATAATAGAATAATTAAATTAATAACATTTTATTACGAAAGTACCGTAATTTAAGCACGTTTTAGACTAAAAGATAAACCTATATAAAAAAATCTCTACTCACAATCCAAGGTTCACAGCGTAAATTTACTCTATCACATGTGTAAATAGTGTTATGTAGACGTGCAAACAATTCATACTCCTTTTGAAAACTGTATGAATGAGTACTATCGGCCGACTTCCGTTGATAAGAACCTTAATTAGTGCTCTGTGTCGTTTATTTAAGTCATATTATATTAATAATTAAGTAAGTATGTATACTTGTATGATATATGTGAAATTGCTATTGTAATTTGTAGGAATGTCATATTTACAAACGTGTTTTTCTTTATTGTCTGTTGACTCATGTTTTTTATTTAAAAATACATTTTCAACTTACGTAATCATTAACATTAATTTATTTGCTTGCCGACGCTTGCCACACTGATACGTTGGCACTTGAGAAAAATGTGATAGATGTGATAACGTAAAATGAAGAAGATCGAAGAGAGAAAAATCATACTTCCTCATAAAATATTAACTTAAGGAAAAAAATTTAAAGAGGCAGAAACTAATCTAGAAATAAGATTGTTAATTGTTCAAGGTACGGGTAATGGAGCCGTTGACCAAAGCCGGTGCGGATCGCTAGTATATAATCTGAGCCTAAAAAAGTTTTAATAGCAGTAGTGGAAAGCGGCAACTTCGTACAGAAATGTATTACCCTGAAAAAACAGAAGCATCCTCAGAATATACTGAAATATGTGCAAACTATTCGAGATTATACTGGCTACTCATAGCTGTTTCAAATTCTAATCCAGCGGTGGCGGGAAAATGGCTGAAATTGAAAATAAACATTTCATCTGCGCGTCGGCACGCACTGCCCAAATTGACAATACAACCAATTTGCCGCCGCGTACCGACCACCTTTGTATGGGAATTGAAAAATAATATTACTTTTTTACAGCACGTGTGCAATCTCGAAAATAAACTGCGACAGTGCACTTCTCATATTGCTCTTATTATGATGCATTTAAGAAATAATTGTTTTCCATTTTGTAATCCAATTCTGGGTACAAATTACTGTTTGTTCTTCAGTAACATAACACTGTTCAAGCAATTTCAATCGTTTAACTAATAACTTAATTTTTTATATAACTATATAAGGAAGATGTTGATACTAAAATAGCTTAGAGTAAAAATTGAGGGTCCAAGAAAAAAAGCGTACCATTCCTTCAAAAACCGCAATGCATTTTCGAGCTTTCTGGCAATGTTACTGTCCATGGGCGGTATTTATTAAAATCAGGCACGTTAAATAAAAAAAATAAAGAACACTTATACTTCAAGCGAGTGCGTTGGTGGTCTATTGAAAATCGCTGTTATAAAGCTTGGCTTTAAAATGAAGATCATGGACAATATATTTTGTCTATTCCTGTTTTACAATTCTAACTTCATAACAAAACGAATTAATAAAAAAAGTAAAATTATTATTTGTTTTCGATAAATATATTATATAGAGCTGATATAATGATAAACATAATAATTTACTGAAAATGTATTGTTATTACATAAAAGAAAATTTCACAAATTATCACCACATAATAAGCGTATAATAAATCTTTCACAAAAATGCGAGAAATCGAACCTCACGAAAGTATAATCAAAGTTCACGAATCGAAGCGTATCAATTAGTTTAATGAAATCGCTGACAAGCGTGGAACAAGAACCACGTTTTTAAACTTGTATCTTGTCTATATTACATTGAGATCTCCTGAATTGTATTGGTCTTTATTGCTTTGTAATAAAGCTCAGTTTAAAAAAACAAATGCCAGTGTTTAACTTCTAGCCACTTATACCGTCGATATCGCACAGTTACTGATTTTTTGTGTAAAATGAATAAAAATCCTACTGGTTTTGTAAATTACGTTAACGGTTAATATTATTAAATTGCCCGCTTTATTGCGTCGTAAAATTAGTAAAAGAGGATCTTCCATGTTAAGGTACTTACTTATTTGCAAGTATTCCCACACACTTTGACATGCACTTATTGCGTTAAAAGCTTAATTGCACCTCAAAGTATCCGTTGAGGACAGGAAACTAAAATATTAGCATGTTTTATTATCCAATGTTTGCTCGGAGATTCCTTTGAAGTTCGAGTCGGGAGGACCGCTTCGCTACGATGTCGTTACATCGGATATTATCTTGTCTAGTCCACCCACATATGTGTACTTAGATGAACATACGATTTTATAAATATTTAATTTTAGCTGTATGTAAGCGTTCGTAATTAATTTAGAGATAAAATTCTAAAGTGTACCAAAATATTATTGAATATATTTATTTATTATTAGATATTTAAATCAGAGAACTTTTATTACGTTTTATCTCCTAATTAATAGTCTGATTTATTGAACTGATACAATTTTTATTGTTATCGTTAAAAACGGGCGCGAGAATTTCGCCTAAAATGTTCCTTTCATATATAAAACAATTGACAATCATGCTATCTTTACGATGTCTTGGTTTGTTTTAAATAAATTTCCTTAAGAACATTAAACGTTTATAGATATAACAATCGAATATATAGTATTAACAATTTTCTTAACCTAAATAGTAATAACAAAAATAATCAAAAAGTAATAAAAATAAGAAAAAATCAAATTCAAAAAGGTTGGTGCCAGCGGCAGTGTACCTTTAACACTACATCCTTATATTATATATCTGTACGAATTCCAGTAAGTCTTTACTTACTTTCCAATGACAGTTGACATTTCAGTTTTAAAAAGGTGAACGGTATGACATTCAGTATTACCAAGAAAACAGTTTCATTACTGCCCTAATCAAAGCAATTTGCTCTGCAACACTCATATTATATTAAACGCCCATTACCATAACAGTATATAACGTATGTTACTAGCGACTTGCTAAAAGTCGAGAATGGCTGGTGATGATCTTGAAATATTAATGGTTTAATGGGAAACATGAAAAGTAAGTAAAGAAACGACAATGGAATATTTTCATTTCAAACTGTTCCTAGCTGAGAAATACTTGATGTCTTTTGTCGTTTTTGAAATAAAAAATATCACTTGGCTTGTCATAAGCTTTCAGATGTGTGTTAAAAGCTGAAGTATGCGGTCATCTATTTCTCTCTCTATAATCGGCAGCTCATGTCGAAGGTCGTGGTCAACGCAGCATCTATAGCGGACGTCATCTATTTAGTATGTTTTAATTTTTTTTATTAATTTAACCGGTTACTAGAGTATGGAGCACGTAAATTCCTCCACATATTTCTTTATACACTTTAATTTGACAGCTTTCTGTTTATAAATGTAATATTTTCCGTGAGTTTGAATCAAAACTGTCTGAAAAGCCCAAACAATTATCCCACCAATAAACTCTTGTGCGTATTATACAGCTGTAATGAACCTTAATAATGAAGCAAATCTATCACGTATACATAGCAAGTGTCGAATACCGCCGCGTTACAGGAATACCATTAGGTATCGCTTATTAACTCTTTAATTAAATTATTAGAAATCTCGAGGCTGACTAATTAACGAAGAATTCCAACATTTCGGTCCACCTATCGGGCATTAATTAAAATTGACAAAGCCGCGGGCGTACGAGAGCGCTCGCCAAATATCGCCTCTATTAATGAAATGATCACTCGAAACTAATTAAATTATGGAGGTAATGGTGCATGCATATGATACCGGATGAGAGAATTTCAACCAGCACTTCGTGTAACACCTGCGCTATAGAGCTTCGCCTACCGGCCTCGTTTAAAATATCTGTATGCATTGTCCTCTGTTGTCTATATATAAACTGTAATTCGTATCTATGGTCCTAGAAGTATGATAAATCTACCAGGCTCATCTATAAAATATTTTTACGCATTAAAGGGCCTCTAAAGTCTAGTGTAACGCTGCATTCTAGCCAAAGAGTAATATAATATTTCAGCGAAGGTATATCATAGACAAACGATATGATCTTTCATAGACATGAATGATAGTACTAAATAAAATAGGGAGGTTTTAATTGCGCCAGATTATAAATATATCCATAGACATTGCATTTTTTAGACATAGGGACTTAAATATATAAGGTACAATCATGTTTAATATTAAAATGCAAACCAACGCTGAGGAATTCAATTAGAGAGCGACGTTATTGTGCAGACACGACATGTGTTAGGCGCAGCTACATTAAAATGAGTAATTATAATAAAACTGATATGTCCTCATAATTAACTAAGCCTGATGAAGAGTGCTTTGACGACTATTAGCAACATTGTCGCTTACAGCGCTTGAACATTTTTTGAACAAAAATCTGTAAATAAAATCCTCTGATAAATAAACAATTAAAAATTTAGACAAATATATTTGTAAGATTTAATCTCGCAACGTACTAAACAAGCGTTAAACGAATGCTACATCGCTCCAACGTTTTAGCGGTTATTAACTTCAACACGTTATAAAGTGCTTACAGCGCTTAAAGGGTTATCAAGCAGCAGCACTAGCGCTAATTAGACAGAGTGACAACCCACTCCTGCCATAAAGCGCTGCAGATTTATCGCCACAGATTATTTATATTATGTTTATTAGGCCCTGCCCTCACAGGCTTTCCAGTTAATTGAATTGCCGAGATTTTTTATACGTTACAACACCTGAGTTTATTACGCACAATAATAATACCGGAATTTTACTAGTTAATTTTTTATTATATCTGATTTAAGTAGTCGTAAATAATTATTATCTTAATTAAAAATATCATACCTTAATTTAAAATTGAAGTCATATAAAATGTTAAAAGATATAAACGCGAATGTAATAACATTGTTTACATAATTGACATTTGGAGTGCTTTAAAGCAATCGCGGTCAGCGACTACAGATACAGTAATCTCGTTAAGCGTTTCCGTTAATTTTTAAGAATATTCAAATGTGTACTTAGGTATACCGTAGCCAATATAAAATTCAAATTCGTTCTATTCTGAGAGTTACCAAGGATTCTCATGAGAGGAGTGTCAATTAGGCGTGACCTGAATGACATCACTACATGTAATTAACAACCTATACAATATCATAAATCACAGACGAACACGGGTTTTGGCAATCGTTATGATTAACGTCCCGCCTAGTACAATGATAAATTGACAACGAAAATAACCGTTATTTTATAAACTCCAAGACATTGACGGAAGCAAGTGTTTGTTTTGCTTCAAACCATTGCTAATTAGTACTTATATAGTAGTATTATTAGTACGTATATTACGGTCATTTAAGCTAAGGTTATTTAAGCTTTTTAATAATATCGTTTATCAGCTTAGGTACCGCTGGATAGACAGAGTAAAGGACCTGTTGCAGCAAAAAGCAGCAACTGGCGGGAGATGGCATCGGACTGGCGCTGGGATCACGATTACAGAGATTCTTGGATATTCTTGGAGTATACCTTCGCCAGTTGAGGAGTTCTTGTTTTCTTGTTGTATGAAAACGCAGTTAACTGTGTGTGACAAAACTATATTGAATTTTGACATTAACTTCCCTAGTTATACCGTCAGTAGTCAAAACTAATAATCCTTTATTAGTCTTGACTAGTTACGGTTTAACTATATATTTTAATTTTTTAATTATTTAATAATAATAATTATCTATGTTAAAGTTGTGCGGTGCCACTAACACGACCTTCAGAAATGATGAGCGACTGGATATGAAGATGTTAAGGTAAACCTCACACTTACTCCGCTCACACCTAAAAAGTGCCTAAGCCTCAAAATATGAGATATTTCCACTCCCTGCGCTCCCTAGACAGGTGAACCTAAAAGGTATTGTAAAACGATGTAACAATGCCGCGTTTCGTTAAATTGGTCAACAGCATTTCTAGTCACGTGACACGATCCACCGTCGACCAATCACAGTCAAACGAAACGAATCCTTTCATCGTTTGTTTCGGCTACCTTTTGTTTTATTTATTTTTTTTTTCGTGGGAAAATGCGTGGGTTATGTGGGACACGCCACTGTGCATACCCACTAAAACCCCACGGAGCCACCAACAATCGCCCAAGGCAGGACACGGTAACAGTCGGTACACGGTAACCTTGTCCGCATCCAGCCACGCCACCTTTTGTTTTATGCCCCAAGTATCACATTCATAAAAATAACGCAAAATAAATTTGATTTCGAGGGACGTATAACTCAAATAAATTCGTATAAGTAAAAAGTCCTCTATTCCTGACCTACATACACAAACAATGATTCAATAAACAACTGAAAAAGTATTCCGCTATTAAACTTTATTTAGAATTAAATTCACAACAATACTATCCTCCGATGTTGTATCTTTCATTGATTTGTTGCTCGCTCAGTGTTTTCTGAAGCTAATTAATTTTAATTGGATCGCAATGCATCTATTGTATGCACGACTTTTGACCTCCGGCTGTGGACGTTATTTTAACTTGTATATATATTTAAATTAGTTTTATAACAAACAAGAGGTTACTTTGCATAAAATTAAAGTATATTTGAGAACTCTCAATACAGAGACAGATAGAAAAGGCGCATATACGCCCTAGACGATCACTTATTACGTCGATACTTGTCCACAATCACGAATACGTTTGTCTGTCTTTTAAAAGTGGTACGCAATTCTAAACCCCTTCTCATATTGGTTCAGAAATAAATGCCCTGATGAAACGCTATATTTGAAATGTAGACTATAACTTTTGTAGTAAGGATAGAAATTTTCTCATCTAATATTGCCACCCGCCTCAATAGATATGAATGAAGCCCATTTCACTTATGCATCACGAGCTCCTAATCCATGCATTATGCTTCGGGGTTGCCATTCGCAATAAATTCATAACACTTGCAACAATCGTATTAATTTTACGCTCGTGTGATCTTTCAAATGCAAAGAAATCAACGTCACTGATTGAAGAATTAAGATTAAAAATAATAGATTTTAACACTCACGCGATTTGAATATTTTTTAATCAGGCAAAATCTCAGCATGACGTAATGAGCAAAATGTTCGAAATTCAAATTATGATCGAAATTCAGTTACACAAACAATCTTGCGGAAATAATAAAAACAAAAATATTCCATTCCATTCTCGAGGGAATAAAAAATAGAACAAATATTCAGTGCACTTATTTAATCTCATGAGTTGGCTAATTGTCCAGGCAGTGATGATGACAGGGGGGAAGGCACGTGACCCGTCACTCGCAGGGAAATTAAAACATACCGTATTTTCATTTCGCAGCCTGCGTATGATTTCGATTAAGCTACTGTAGCAGTTCCATTATTTAGTTCCATATTTAAAAAATTTAACTTGTACTTTATGTGTTGGGTATTAACGATATACGTTTAATATTAAAAATATATGTATTTGTTTGAATTTCGTTCCGTTTCTTATTTTCTTTGTATTATTAAATACAGAATGCAATGTGTGCTACTAATAGTGTAACTGCACGGGCCCTACATCAAAGCAATATAGGCAACCGCCGTCGGCGTGGAAATTTTAATAATTAAAAATCACCCCACCCATGATGGGCACACATTGTACCTTACGCGCTATCACTTTTAATTAAAATTTCTCATGCCCGGCTATAGTCTAAACGTCTTTTTGACTTTTTAATAAATTTCCAAACGAATAAATATATCGGTTGCAACTACCGTAATATGGAAATATTCCATTTAATTGAACAGGAATGCATAGGTAGATGAAACACACGGATATTGCAAAACCACATCACTTCATTAACATGTCCGCCAAGTTTATCCAATGCTTTGAACCGTTCCACTTATTACGTTAGCAATTTAATAAACGCATAGAAGTTTGCATTCAGTAAACAAACTATTTTTAATTTCCGTTTCATTTAAACGTGCGTTGAGGCAATATAGAAAAAATAGCAAACATTCATAGCGAATCCAATAGGCTAATCGCCAGTTATTAAACCCCTCGCGGGGACCCACCTGATCGCCTCCCGGCTATAATAGAAATACCAGAGACTTATTATTAAAATTGCTGCTAAATTGTTCCCCTCTCGCCCCTTAAATTTCGTAGGATGAAGTTGAATTATTGACGGCATATTGTACTAATATAATCCTTCTCCATTGGCTTCGAGTATAATACAGAAATAAATGAGTGATGACATCTGAGATGGCTTCTGATATATCAGCAATTCGCACCTTTTTATATCTTATGCCGTAAACACCTCACTATATCTATCGTCGCGTTAATCTTACTTGTTCATTAGACGTTAGTGTGTGTAACTCAATCAGTGGCAGCCACTGGTATTATAATAACAGTATTATTGTAGCCTCGGTTCTGGGGCATTAATTAGGTAAGTACGTCGAACACGTCACTCGGTACGCTAATTAATTGAGCGTATTATTGGTGCAGTGCTTGACCGGTGTGGTTTGATATTATATGAACGCGTGATTATAACGTCATATTTTGAAAATGGAATCTGTACGGTGGTTCATTTTCATCGATTAATGCGAGAGACTATTTTGCTCGTATGATATATATGAATGACAAGCTGCCCACGATGTAGTGTTCCTGGCGTGGGAGTACACTTCTATTTCTGTATAAAATTTCCTGTAGGCGATACTTGTTTTAAAATATATTTAATCCTATTAAAGAAAATTAACAACAAATTTTTTTTTACGTAACGGGAGGCAAAGATGGGGGTCATATGATGTTAAGTGATACCGTTGCCCATGGACACTCACATTGCCGTTAACTAGCAAGTACGTTGCCTTTTTAGAATTGTTCTCCTGATGAAGGACTCTAAGTGAAATTCGTTCGGAAATACTTCAGTAAGCATTTGGTACTATTTACTGTTGATTACAAAGACAATATTTCATATGAAAAGAGATTAAATAATAATAAAATAATCCCATTTTTCTTATTAATTCCATATAAAAAAAATATATTCAAAATGTACGTCATTTCGCAACTTTACGATCACAGCAATGACAATGCATCTAGCAGTTAATAAACAAAGGAAAATAATTTAGCCATTTAAATTAATGTATTTTCTGTTAAACCACAATAATGAGTAATATTAAACTAACATACACGATTATGATTCTTGGAAATAATTGTACTAAATTCATTCATAAATTAATGCGACACGTTTTATGTGAATCAGCATTATCCTGTAAGATAATAATTTTTGTATTATTTTATAGAATATGGTGGTAAGAGAAAAAGAGTACAGTTTATGAACAGTGTCTTAATAAAGTCTCCATTTCGTTATTAGACACTTTATGTTAAATCCTTGTTTGTAAATTTTATCCCTTTTAAATTACTTTTTAGGTTTTTTTTTATAGAACAGGGGGCAAACGGGCAGGAGGCTCACCTGATATTAAGTCATACGCATATGTACACTCTCAATGCTAGAGGGGACGCGAGTGCGTTGCCGGCCTTGGTACGCTCTTTTCTTAAAGGACTTAGGGTCCGTCGAATTGGTTCGGAAATACTTCAGTGGCTGGTTCCACAAATTGGTGGTTCAAATTGCTAGGCTCGTAATGATGTATTTGTGCAGAGACTATTTATAAAAAAACATTCTTACGGTAAAATCAAGCACAGAAGGCCGATTAGAAAAAACAAATCATAACGATACAGATACAGAACTCTGTTGCACAGACTAAATATACGATAATTGTGGATAAAAATGTGAAGGTCGTATGAATAACATAATTGTTTTATCCATTTTTAATAGTGTTATCTATGCAATGTAAGCCATTTTTATTATATTATGTGATATTTCCTATTACACTTTTACTATTTACATTATACACTCACACTATTAAGCACACTTCATTTGTAAGAAACAGAACTCAAAACAGCCATAATGGATCAAAATCCACTGGATTGCCCACGCGGTCGACGCGTATGATACAATGTTTTTTTTTATTATATATATTTTTTAAAATTATGACCCTCAAATTTCTGTATCTATTGGGTAATTCAAGCCCATTTCTTCACGATGTTTTACCTTAGCATTCGAGAGAATGGTAAATACACAAAAACGAAGTCCATACGTGCACAGCCGGGGATCGAAATTACTTAAGAGATATCCCACGCTGAAAACACTGCAAATACCAATACTGCTTTAGTTCACATTATTCACGGCAACATTATATGTTAAGTCGCATTATATTGTCTGCATTTTGTCACGCGCTAGTTGATCTGATCCTCTTACCCGTAGGGCTTCAATGAAACCTAAGAAATTTCCTAGACTGCACAAATCATTTGTTTTATACAATTACAATGCAATTGATACGATGTTCCAAGAAATGCATGTAAGTAAAAACGATTGTTGAATTATTCTAATCATGTGGTGGTCTTTGTTATTTTTGTTGCGATTAATTTGAATAAGAAATGGACTTTGGACTTTATATTAAAGTATTTATTATACTATATATTATGCTTATTGATGTACTGGATTCTCAATTATCACTTTTGTTTCTGACAATTTTCGCGCACCACTGCTTTGTAGAACCAGGTACTCACTGAAGTATTTCCGAACCTTCAAGAAAAGAGCGTACCAGTTAAAAGGCCGGCAACGCACTTGCGAGCCTTATGGAAATGTGAGTGTCTATGGGCGGTGGTATCACTTAACATAGGTCAGCCTCTTGCCGTTTGTTTCATAATAAAAAAAGTCAGCCTTTTCATAGCGAATCATAATTTAAAATGACTTACAAGTTGAATTCTGACTCTTCACTTTATCCAACAAAGCCGTACTAATTAATTGCAAAACATTGTTTTTGCTTGTCCATATACGGATACGTTATTAATAATTAAATTAGACAAATATTGTATGCATAATATATTTTATACAAGATTGGTGTTAAACGAATATACTTAGGTACGAGACTAGGTTTTCCGTTAAACTGGATTAGGTTACTTTAAAATTACGCAAGGATTAAGTATGTTTTAACTTAGGAATAATGTAAAAAAATTGGGGTAAATAAGTCATAATTATATATTTATATATTTAAGTAGCTAATAATGAGGCGTACGATAAATAGTCGAAAATAATATTCTTACATAATATATCATAGACTGAGCTCGTCTGATATCAAGAGCTAAGAAGAACACGCACGACAAACATTCTCTATCTCATTCCCCAGTTCTTTTAGGGTAAGATTATTATTAGACGTAACTCGACTCCCGTATGCCAAAATTGATTTGGATGTTGACGGGAGTCATAGTGACCCTAAGTCTCGTTAGTACCGGAGCCCATAATTGCCGCAATACACTCACAATATTGGATCGTTTGATTAAATCGATGCATACCTGCGACCCATGCATGTATGTAAACCAGATTCGATCGTGGCAATTAGTTACAAAATTAATTCGATTTCATGTAATTAAAATTTAATTTGGCTACTGTTATTACGTTCAATGCGATTATTATTACAAAAATTCTCTGTATGAAGTATTACGAAATTATTATCTGCATTTTAATATGTTTTATAAATTGAGTATAGTACAAATTGATTTCCAGGGAAACTTCAAATCGAAGTCAAGGTAAATATTTAAAAGGATTTTTCTATAGTCATTTTGTTTAAAATATATTGTTTTGTGTATATTGACGCATACTTTTTCTCATAGGAATTAAAAATTGCTTCCATTGAAAATTTGACCAAACGCTGACCAACTACAGAGGCGGCATAAATACTAAGATTAGTAGCAGTTTTAGTTTCTAAAGACAGAACAATAATTCTATCGATTTTCTGAAGTAGCGACCGTTTATACAAATTAAGTGTAATCAAGATAATAATAACAACACAATGCGTTCTCTTCATTAGCGAGTATTCACGTCCTCATAGAGCATTAATTTATATACACAAAGATAGAATTCCCGTAGAAAGAAAACACAAGTTGTTTGAGTTTTTAACATAATAATATAATTATTTATCTTTAATACACACTTAACAAAAATACTGGTTGTATTTAAAACAGTTGACAGTTTCATAATTTCATCAACTGTCATATTTTAAATTAACTTCCAAACGTTGTTTTGTTTAAATTAATTAGTGTCGTGTATATAAACAACTGTTCAAACGTAACGATATACAAACGTCAAAACAAATGTACTATATTTTTTTTATCTGTCCTTGTCATTTTAGCGTTTCATGCGCGGTGTTTTGGCGCCATTCGAATTTCAATATAAACGTCAACAATAAACCAAGTCAGAAAAATAAGACCTTGTATGATATTGACTTCGCATATTAAGAAATTATTGATTATAATAAAAGATAGAAATTCTGAAACAATAACGCAGAATTCAACCAACAAAAAAATATATGATTATTTATTATATATTATTTACAATTTAATCCGTTGCAAAATTATTGTCATATTGAATTCTTTAACGGCGCATCAACTCGCGCGACATCGCAACCACTAAAACTATTTGTTGGAAGTCTCATTCGTACTTAAAAGTGGCAACGTCGCCCATGTTGCGAATTGTACTGAGCACACCGTGGATAATGCGGCGTTGTCGGTTTTACCAGGTTTGTATAATATCTATTTAGAAATTTTGCGTTTAGTTCATTATTTTGTTCCATTTTTAAATGCTATTACAATTGTCTTGTTTTTTGAAGCTATTATATAATGGAAAAGTATAAGACTATAATAGTGACGTTTATGTACATACTTTATTCTGGATTTTATAACAAACGGTCATTCTGTGAAACATATATAATATATTTAGAGCAATGATTTATAAAACTTTATAGCATATTTTTCGTAGAACGTAAAATCCAATAATAAATTCCCATTCGTTCAAGCAACTTAATAACGACTTGAAGAATTTTTATCGTAATACTAAGACTAAATTTCGTCTATGTTTATACATAGATACTATAAAGGTTTCAGTACATTCTCAAACTGTTTTGTTGCCATCGTCACTTAAGCATATAAGCTCTAAGCGAAGTTGCGAAGTTGAGCATCCAGTTTCAAAGCGGGCCGTTCTTGGTAAGTGGATTAATTACGTGGATGATCTTCTATCTAAATTAGTCTAACAACCGTATTCTATTACACAGTGCTTCTATAATTTATACCGGTAACAACATGGATCAAGTTTTTGAGCAATTAAATTTCAGAAATACGAAACAGCGCAGATTTAACTGAATATTATCGTATATGTATAGCATCTGAAAATAAAAAGAATTCTAACCAATTATATATAAGATTAGAATAATAACGGCCCTTATTACGGACAAATTTTATATTTTTAACAAATTTTATATAATTAAACTTTAGTAACTTATCTTTTTGCATAACACCACAAAAGCGTAAACACCATTTAACAGAAAAAGACGAAAACGAGATGACTGCAGTTGGACTCATTACTCGTAACTTCTTACAAATATGAGTTGTATGTTGATTTAAAATCAATATCAAATAAAGAATTGGTAAACCTACTTTAAACCTATTTATAACGTTCAACTGTCCAAGCATTAGGCGAAATCCGTATAGATTTTTTTTAAATTTAAGACATTTATCATGAACCCGATGTGTGGAGAGGTAGTCCTTTTGTCAAATTTTGAATCTGTGTGGCCATAGACACACACGGTACATTTGATTTCGGAATCTATCCACAGCCACTAATTAAATATAAAAACACTGCATAATTCTATATCATATACAGTTATTTATGCGTCAACATTGAGCCTTATTAATTATGATGTTTTGATAACAAACGAAATGCATCGTTACACAAACTAATTCAGCATTAAATAAACAATATTATTGAGTCGTAAGCATTCATAAACAAATTTAACAAAACCATTAACCAATATACTCCTAAACAAACGGCAGCTGGCTAAACATAGGACGGCTGTATTTAAATCTAACTATTGGTATTCAATTGCTCGGAAAACTGTAGGGGAAAATAACTTTGACAAACATATCTATTATGTTTTTGTGCAACGTATACAATTTAGACTAATACTGTCTACGGAAGATAAATAACTATACGAATCACACGAAACTATCGCATTCTTACTTACATGCATTTATTGCTTAAATACTGTAAGTCCTTATCAGATTTCTAACTTTAGAAATTGCTCTTTTTATTGAAACCGATTTTTAACCGACTTTAAAAAAGAAGAAGCTATACATATATAACGTATACTAAATTAGTAAAGAAAGATTACATGACAATTGATAAAAGCATATTAACTATCTGTAACAGGATAATCCTTTTGTAGGATCTATGGAGAACGTTTTAATTGTAATTTAAAATTAGTGACCTACCAAAACTCATTGAGACACACATTATTCGTCATTAATTTTTAGGGAGGACTTAAACCTTTATTATTTACCAACACTTTTTTTCACAGGAACCAAACACGGAAGCTCTACGTTATGACGCCTTAATATCAATGCCAAACGGAATTAAGTTATAAGCAGCTCTCACATCGTTAAATCAGTTATTAAAAAATCTCAGCCCTAATTAGACAAACGTAACATTGCAATTATAATGATACTCCATAAAATACAGGTCTATTACAAAATCACAATAGGAACTCGATCTAAATTGGCTACTAAATATTCAAAACCAATACTCCATACGAAACATACACGGGTAATTCCACAATGGATAGCTAATTCAATTTGAATCACTCACAATATTCTATTAATCGTGATGGACAGGTGTAATCAAGCACTGTGCTGCCCATATTGTCCCGCGCAGCGCTGTGGCTGACACGCGCCCATTTGCCTAACTGTCACTAATCATTCGATTTTTTTAATTTCTAGGATAGCTACGGGATTTGCCTTTTGGGTTAAGAAGTAAAACACTTTGGTATTGAAATGTGTTTCTATAGGTAACTTGAATAAATTTATATACTTATAATATTGAATATGTTTACAATTAACTTTTTGATAAGCAACATTCTAATTATAGGATCTACATGGCTTATTATACTCAATTAAGACTTGATTGTAATGAAGCAAAACACAGTGAAGATCTGATGATGACTGTCAACTTGCAAAAAAAAGAAAAATAATATATGTAACAGATGCATAAAATTCTAATTTTAAATAACTGTGCTGGGAACGGCTATAGACTAAGACATAATAAAATATAAAATTCGATACTACTAAGATACAATACTGATTTTCAAATGATTGTAGCTTTATTTGTTTGTACTAAAAAGGAGTCCTTTCTTAAAATCTCATTTAAGACGAATCTTAACAAAACTAGGTATCATCAATACAAATTATATCTACCTCAGCAACAGCTGTCACAAACACCACTAATGAATAAATAATCCAAACAAACAGATAACAAGAGATGCCAATTAAACAATACACTAATTAATTCCAAACATTGGTGTAGTGGACTTAATTAGAGTAGGCATCATTATTAAACGGCATTGCACAGGTACTGAACAATACGTATTCAGATATGAGGTATGGATATTTATCGATTTGTAATTCAATTAACTGTATTGGTTATTGACTGCGGATTCAAACGGTTATGGACATATATTTTTTTAACTACGCGTGCTTTTTTTTTAAAAGGCCACACACTCGTATAACGTGTAATTCGTATCACAAGTCATATATCTCGAGTACTGCCAAATGTCAAAAAACTTGACAGCAGTTCGGACGGACTGTAGATTTACGAATGCTGTGACATTCCACAGACTACGGTAGTCATCTCGAATACGATACGAATCGGTATTCGAGATTTCTACCGTAGTCTGTGGAATGTCAATGGTGTATTTGACATTTCAGTCTAATGTAAAAACTTTTCTCCGAGTAAAACTGAGGACCATCGAATTATCTAGAAGCCCATCGACCAATTGTGCTATGAAGGCGCTATGGAGATATGAGATACATAGAAATCATAGTTGTTACTAAAACTATTATTTAAAAAAAAATTCGAACGTTTTATTAGAAATTTTACACATAACTAAATTTTTTTATCATAACAATAAATCTAATTAATGGTTGAGGAACATAAAGAATCAACATTAAATTGATCCAATAAAAATGCCAGCAATAGCTCAATTTATGAATATCCGTTTAGGCATTTTAATATCAGTGAGAACCGCAGTATCCCGAAACCATTTTCTATTAATAAAACGCAAAGGAATATTACATATGAAAAAGACATCCGTATCGTCGGACCCGCCGCTATCTCGTAGGAAGGTAATAACTTCTTTACAAGTCCAAAGTCCGAGGGATTGAAAAGCAATTTCAGCAGGACACCCCGCGCGGGCCGGACTCGCCATATTTCTTTTTCGCCGCCACTGTAATTCGCCTTTGATTTAATCTCGAGAAACAAATCTTAGAATGTGAAACAAGCGATAGGCATCAGTGGAACTAGTTTCGTTGATTGGATTCCCTCGCTGGATCCCGTACTGTTTGAAACGGTCACTGCAGAAGAGCTATTTGTTTGATTTCGCTTTAAGATTGCATTTCTTATTTTCGAGCCGAGATTTTGTATGCGATGTTACGCGATCTTATCCTCGATTGACCGTCTCAATATTACTTGTTTTTTAAGTCTTCTAACCCTTTCAGCGGAAACCGCACGACAGTCATGACCGTTTCGTTTATTATTGGGTCCTTAATAAATGACACATCCTATCGGATATTACATTTACATTTAATAAACCTATAAAAAATAGTGAAGTAATCAAAAGCGCCAACGTAGGTCTTTATTAAAAACAAAATATACGTAATACCAACAGATAGTTCGAAATTGGAATACTTTTATAGCAGCAAAATAGTGAAGCGTAATTAAATCACAGAGGCAATATTCGTATCGTGTGTCAACGGCTCAATTTGTACCGTATCACTGGATAGAAGTGTAACTTCAACCCGTATTGCTAGGGTTGCCATCTATAAATTTAGATTTTTAAATTAATTTCAAATTTAGTTTTTCTTACCTTTGAATTGCATACATAGCCAACACGTTTGTATAAAATCCATGAAAATGATTAAAATTGTTGTGAAACTTTATGATGTAATTGTGAAAGATGTCAACCCTAGGACTTAACGTGGGCGGCGACGCGTTTCAATATCAAGTAACCACGATAGCGAACCACAAACTATACTTTACATTTACCACTAACATGGCTCCGGCTAAGATAACAACAATTTAAATGTAAAACTAATTTTAAACGGACTTAAAGTAATTGATGCCACGAGTATCGTTTTTCATATATCGCGTTTGTTTATATTATTGCTCGTAAGTAAGAATATATGTGAGTAACATACATTAATATTATGTTTAATATTGCAGTTTGATTAAGTTATTATGAAATAAAATTTTAAATAATTTATGTCATTATTTTTTCCCTTTATACTTAAGAAATTAATGAAGATATAAAACTTTCATGTGTTCCAATTTATATTAACCTCAGACAAAAAATTTTTGCTACTGACTAGTTATATCACTTTAAGTAAGAAAATTAAATTATATTTATTTTTATAATAATATAAATAACATTAATATAGCTATTTATTTAAGTTATAATGAAATAATACATTTTTAAATCTGCATTGATATTGAATTGTAAGGGCATACATATTAATTAGGATTAATAAAGATAAAAAATGTTGATTTATCGTTTTAGTTTTCTCAATTAGTTGTTTTTTATGTTACAGGAGGACAAAAGAAGTCATTTTACAACTTAATTTTAGCAAGCTTGTGTTTGGGCTAATTCTAGGCCTTACTAATGTCATATTCCATAAACGAATATTTTTCTTGTTACACGTACTTGCCTACGTTTATATACAACTACTCATAGTGAATTGTGCGAATAGCTACCGGTCGCTTTATTTCGCAATAACCCTTGGGTCTGTCCGCAGATTGGTATCGACTAAACTCTTCCGCCCTTATTTATGTAATATAACTATTTGTTAGGGACAACCGCCCTTTGCCGTATTATTTCGACTCGATTTGTGGAAAGCCATTATGGTAATCTTTAGCTAATGCTAGTTTATGGAATCGTTTCTTCGTGTATTATGTAAAATTCTATTGTTTTTATAAAAATACCAGTTTATTATATATATATTATCCACTTTCAAGATTTATTTTTGAATAATATTAAAAATACATTTAATCGACTTGAGAATAAGATTAATTTTTAATTATTTTTAATAATCTCTGAATGGAATCAAATTCCTAATTATACTAAAGGCAAATAAAACGAAAAGAATACCTATTTATTACAATTTACAACATATTACCAATCTATATAGATTATTGTTAAAATTATGCATTCAATGGTCACAGTACGAAAATGTACTGATTTAGTAAATAATTTAATATCGCGCAAGATCAATTTAATTTCAAAACAAGCTCCGAGCAAAGGGCGCTCACGCGTCCCCAAACCATTTTCTGCGCGAACGGAACTATATTGAATACAATTCTAATAGAAAGCACCTTTTACACTGTTCAAATACGGATTTGTTTGTGAATACTTTAGAAATATCGCTGTTTTTGACTGTAAATGCACAGTATATTCACAGATTCGCCTATATTTTTGTAACTTCAAACTTAATTAATGTGTGTTTTATTGTGTTTACTCTGTGTCAAATTATATTAGAATTCCATATTTAAACAATAGTAATGCAGATGTCAGAATATGTTCCATTTTTAAATATTATATTGTGTGCAACGCCCAGTTCGCGGGTCCATTACTGTATTCAATTTGTCGACGCAACCATACATCAGGCGTGGCACGCAGCGGAAACCAACTTTAATACACTTAGAGCATTACGATTTTCCGCCCATTTCCACTCTTAATACAAATCTTTTACCACGAAACCATTTAGGTGAAGTAAACATCGATCCTTTTCTAAGGTATTTCAGTGATTTACTATTGTTAAAAGAATAACCAGTCAACGAGTTTGATTTTATAATTATTTAATACATCCGTGTGAATCATTGCATGATAGATCTAATCTAGAAATTGTTAAATAATTAAAACGGATTAATGTTATGTATTTTCTTATAGTTTATGCATTTATAAGCATTTTATGCATATGAATACATGCATTTTATGTCTCTGTCTATATTATTGTATAGGATTAATAATAATAATTTATTTGCTAAAATATTGTGCAGAAATATTTTGTTGATACAATCTAAACCTCGCATACTGCCATACAAGGGCCGTGCAAAAACTTATTCAATTAAAAGGTAGAATTTTACATAGTAGTTATTACATTAAATCATCACCATAGTCAATTCTTATATTATTTTAAAACGACATCATCACGTTATTAGAATATTATATTAAATTATCCAATTTATGTTAATTATAATGTTTCAGTCAAATAATAATTAATAGAATAAAATATTTATTCGAAAGTAGTATGAAAAGATTTTTGAAATCTCTAGTAGAAAGGTCTTTGAACATGTTGGTTGGTTCTTAAATGCTTTATATATATATATACATGATGTGTTTTTCCTTTACCATTGCAGATTATTGTTTTTGCGTAACCAAGTTACCAATTTCGTCGCTAATAACAATACAAATATCAAAGTAGATCCCGCCACAGTTTTTTTTTAAATTTAGTTTTAATTATTATGTACCATGAGTTTGATACCACGTAAGGAGGCTTCTATAAACACAATGCAATTGGGAAATGTTGCAAAATTTATCGCCGTCATTCCAGCTTTGTAGAGAAAAATCTGAATTAGGGGTCACGCAATAGTTCTCAAACATTAGTCGTGGAAATAACAAGTCGACATCGTTCGTCGACTCCGATGATATATGGTCGCTTGTAATTGAATCGAGCTCCGTTTTCATACACGAAATTGCTACGGATTGACTTTTGATACTTTTATTTATGTGTTGAAATTGAGAACTTTAAATAGAGTCCGTATATAGTTACGAGTATTGTTGGCTCATGGCGATAACAGAAAAAAAGCGTCAATCCTATAAAAAACAATGATTGTTTATTATTTTAAGTAATTACATATTTCTATCACCGGCATGTAAAGTCTATGGAAGACTTAACATGCCGGCTAACTTTCTATAAAAAAAGAAAAGAATTGATGGACACTTGGAACAAGAAACTGGACCTACTGGAAAGAGATGTAGGTATACGACGACAAAAGAAAAGATGGACATAGGACGTGATTAAACTAGCAGAGAAAACCTGGTAAATGTTGCTGCAAGACAAAAAAAATTAATGGAATAATAAATAGCCCTTTATTTAAGATTATATTTCACTTAAACACATTTATATTTCTGTCTAATGAGATAGAAATATAAATGTGTTTAAGAAGGACACAGTTACCTAAAAATAATGCTTTTTAGGTAACTGTGTCCTTCTTTGGCAAAGGCCTCCTCCAAATCCGACAATTCCTGTCCAGCTCTGGCATGTACCAGCCTTTATTTAATACATGTCTTCCTCTTTTTCATTCATTGTACCTTCATCACCAGTTTAGTACTTTTTTGCTCCACTTTTCTTTTATTTCCAAGTACCCTACCAATTTCCATAAAGTTTATTTATTTTAATCTACCTTAATTGTTATCCTTTATTTTATCTATTATTTCTTCCCACATCGTTCCACCTATCTTTGAAACATTTGATTATTGAATAAATAATAACTAGTAAATAATACTTAAGAGAAACTACAGACTTGCAAGATGATTCGTGCATGTAAATTAATTTGCGCGCTATGCATTAAAAAACAATTTCTTAGTAATGTTGATTATGTAGCGCGGTTGAAACAGGTTGGTAATTATTGCAGTCAGTGCGACCGGATCGGCTTTCAATTTAACGGAATTAATAACAACGCAAATCCGACTCCATACGAACCACATTCACAGGCGACGAGGGTAACTTAAGCGAATAGGAATCTTGATTCAAGAATGTTTCTTTCGCGATTACTTGTGTCAAAATAATTGTTTTTTTTTACCCGAGACATAATGAATGCGTTTAATTATCACAAAATGTCAACAACAAACAAACAGCAAAAGTTCAAGGCAGTTTTCTATATTTTATCACCGGAATTTTTATCTACTTTAATTACCTATAATAAAGGGATATTTGAAATGTTCCTATTTTTAAAGAAGTACACAGACTAAAGCAACAATATAAACTACAGAGTACCTTGTTCTTAATAATAAACAATATTGATCTTTCAAATTTAGAATTTCCTTGCCTGGACCGTAGTACAAACCTGAGACAGCATTTGTGTCGGCTTTGAATTCGACATATTTACAGCTTACAACAGAGCCTTAGACTCTAGTATGGGTAAACTGCAGCTAACATATTATAGTATAAAACAATAATAGGATATGTATCGGTACTAATTTCGTGGAGTGTTAGTGCGCGCCGGACCACTGAACGCTCAAATTGCCGTGGCGTCGAACGTCATTCCCGTTCATAACGACCGATGTTTGCTACTCCAATGAAGTACCGAGAGGAAATGAGCGCTTTCTATCAAGAGGGTATTAACCCTATTGTGAATTTCATTGTTGATCGATCAATTCTCGCCTTTCCTAGAAACAATTACCTGTTATTTTCATGAATATCTTAAGCTTCTTTATTTAATTAAAATAAATGCACGTTTATATAAAATTATTTTATGGCCACTCTTCTCAAGTTACAAGTGTGACCAGCCTGTATTTAACGAAATTTGCATAAATCGAAGAGGCATCGTTACAAACTTTGACTATACTTTAAAAGCAATCAAAACGAAACGGCCAATAAATAGGCATTTTTACTTCGACTTTCGGCTCCCCAGTTTTTGGAGTTTTACGAACGTCCAAAAACTGGGGACCTTTAATATTCACTCCAATACCTGACATTTTGATACAACTGCTTATTAGATCAAAATATATTGAAGTATTTTTACTCCGTCAAGTTGTATTTTAAGCTAAAATTGCGAGTAATCGAAATAGTTACAATATATAACTTAGATTGAGCAGTGTTGGCCTTGTAGCTTCAGCGTGCGATTTTCATACCTGAGATCGTAGGTTCGATGCCCGACTGTGCACCAATGGACTTTTTTTCTATGAGCGCATTTAACCTTTGCTCGAACGGTGAAGGAAAACATCGTGAGGAAACCGACATGTCTTAAGACCCAAAAAGTCCACGACGTGTGTCAGGCACTGGAGGCTGATCATCTACTTGCCTATTGGATTTAAAAATGATCATGAAACAGATTCAGAAATCTGAGGCCAAGACCTAAAGAAGTTGTAGCGCCACTGATTTGTTTTTTTTTATATAACTTAGATGTCTACTGACACAGATTTTTTTGAATTGTATTAAGCCATCTACAATCAGCCTCTTGGCTTTTGTCAAATTTAATTTGAAATTATGAAAAATAGGGAACGTAAATTAAATTATTTTTTTTATTCCCTCCGAATTTCTACTGTCAGACTGCGGCAAGTGTCGCCCTTTTCAGCCGATACACACTCCGTCGTTTCCAAGAGGCCTGAAACTGGGGGTTGACATGTTGCTGAAGTCTCATTTTGTATCGCACGGTTGATATTTTAATGTCTTAATCTTGTCATCTAATTACACAGGTGAAGAAGAAAAGTCAGTGGCGCTACAACCTTTTTAGGTTGGTGATCAGCCTCCTACACGTACACGTAGACTTTTTGGGTCTAAGGCAAGCCGGTTTCCTCACGATGTTTTCCTTCACCGTTCGAGCGAATGAGCACATACAGAAAGTCCATTGGTTAATTGCCGGGGACCGAACCTACGCCATCAGAATGAGGGACGCACGCTAAAGCCACAAAAGCTTAAGATAGCACAAAAGCACAAAAGCTTGTGGCGGCGTCCATGCGTCGGGTCTCCCTCCATAAAATATGGCGAGGGGGGCTATGGCTGGCCATGCGTCATACTCGTGAACGGGTGCTACTTGTGGTGACTGGTCGTACTTGAATTTGTGTATGCGGTGATATTAATTGTTTATACTACGTATTTGCGTGTTGTTCTCACGATTATGTAAGTGCGTGCTCCTATTTCACCATCCCTCCTGCTGATAGTGGACAAATCTTTATTTTTACTTTATTTTATTATTCTTTATTACCTACTCAAGATGTCATATGGAACATGGTGTAATGATTGCAGCTCCTTACAAACATTGTGTAAAAAAACTTAGCGATTAAAAAGAGTGGCGGAGAGTTTATTGCCAGTTCTTCTCTTCCGTCCTACGGCCTTGATTTGAGAACTGGCAACAAATGTAAAATTAGAATCATTTAATTTAATGTATATTTCTTTTTTTTTGACATTCATAAGTGTACATTATGTTACCTATATGAATAAATGATTTTTGTTTGTTTGTTTGATAGAAGGTCTTTTAGTAGGAACTCGCTCCGGTAGAAGAACTGGGTTGCGAGACCAGGTTTTTATACAAGCCCAAAATATTTTGTATTTAAATACCCAAAAGCATCGAAGTTTACATAATTCTGTCCCTTTTATAATCCAAAAACATTAAAAGTGGTATTATATCGTTGATCTTAAAAACTCAGTTCATACATATTAATGTACGCTTGTATTATCTTAGTTAATTAATTATCTACGGAAAGTCCTTTAGCTGATAACAAATTGATGGCCAGAGTTTTTCAACTTAATGAGGGTTATCAGTGGGCCTATAAAAACCAAATGACGCTGACAACGATACGTTTCATATTTGACGTCAATAGTTCTTTATAGAGATAACCCGTTGAGGGTCGCGGCTTCCTTCGCTTAATAACAAAGAATTCTAGTATTTCACAGACCATCATCAAGTATGAAAACTCAGTTTTGTATTGGGCAGACCAGATATACAACGACTACTATTTTACTTTGATTTGTTTAAATTAAAATCAAAAATCAATCATTCAGGTAAACACAATGTACACTTATGAACGTCAAAGATAGAAATATACATTAAATGCTTCTAAATTTACATTTACTGCCAGTTCTCAAGGTCGTAGAACGGAAGAAAAGAACTGGCAATAAACTCTCCGCCACTCTTTGTTATCGCTAAGTTTTTTTACACAACGTTTGTAAGCCGCAACCATGACATCATGTTCCACGTGAAGGTTTAAGTTTAAGAAATAACCTGCATCATCAGTACACTCCACATACACGTAAATTCCTTAAGCTTCATTATCACAGCATACAGTCTAATTGGGTATTACTGAGTTAATGTATTTAGATTTTTTTCCATTCGTAAATGATTGAACGTCTTTGTAAAAATTATGTATTCCATCTCTGGGTAAATCTTTCGTATTATTTTATTGTGACGAAATATATAAATAAATAACTCTTTTTTTTTTACTTGAGTCTCCTTTAAATAAACCCAACAATTGAGGGGAAATGACACAGGTAGTGCTAGAAATTTCTCGGCTTGGAAGCCAATTCGGCTTAAAGCTTTTTAAGGGAAGTGTGTCCCAATACTTAAAAGACGGCACTAGCGAACCCATGAGCCAAATCACTTCATCAATTCAAAACGTGCTCGTTTGTTTACCTTATTCTATAAAAAAAAGTTATTTTGATTTCAGGGGAGTGAGTGAAAGTTTGAATAGGCATACTGCAATTCTAAACCTAAAATAAAATAAACGATTAGCAGTTATATGAGAACCAAAATTTCAATCATACAGGCAACCCACGATGCAGAAAATAGCTAGTAATTAGCTCAGATTTCTTACAAAAAAATTGTAGTACAAAAACTATTTAAATCACCTTTGAAGAATTCTCAATTTGCCGACTACTCGTATGTATTTGTTATAAGAAACAAAACAAATCACAAATCCACTCCACGATACGATAAATATCAGTTTTTTATATTATTATTATATATTATTTATAAATATTTACGTAGAACGTTCCCTTGTAAATAAATTAATAATAAATTTGCATAAATAATTAAAAAGTCGTCGCCTAAAAATATAATATTTGCATTTTAATTCCGTAAATACCACACGACCTTTGACGTAAATAAGTCTAATTGAGTTAATGAAGAGGAATTTCTTAATTGGTGTTTGTGAGCTATGGGCACACGTACTGTACCGAAACCGGTTAATTACGGACGATAACTCTTTAATTAACCTGCCTAATAACAGAGTATTTGCATCCGAGCTAACACAGTACTGCCAATTAGTCGTATTATTTAAATTTTTCATTAGATTTTCCATAATATATTGTTACGATCGATTAAGATATTATTAGAATAATAAATATGGAAAAGCCTAGGTACCGCAGAATGTATAGGACTTTTTTCTATAACCGGAAATCACTGGTACAAATCCCGAATCCATTTTCGAATTCAAAGTAAGCATAGCCATCGAGATTTGTGTATGTTATGATATCAACAGATGACTGAATGAAGGTTTCAATGATATTTCTCCTTAATAAAATTAATACTTAATTATGAAATAGTTCTTCTAAGGCATATAACAGCTATAAATATAAAAGGGATCTTTAAATAATTTTCATTACTTTGCGTTCCAACGGATTCATACTTAGGAACACGTAATTAGGATACACAATTTAACAAGTTATCTTCGTAAATTTTTAAGTGCAATTAAAATAATGAAACTTATTTGTAAATTTTAAAGGTATTTTAAATGATATAAACCAAATTTTAAACCACCGTTAATATTTAGAAATAACTCGGTGTTTTGTGTCGTCGAGGTTTTGTCTTCACCGTAGAAGGATTCCCTTGATGCAGCGCCAAGGTCCACACACTGCATGGTTAAGAACCGCGCATACATATTACATATATTAAAATTAAAAGCAACACATAAAAGTGATTATAAATTTAATCCACTGTGATGCGTTTGAAGATGGATATAATAAATAATTAAAATTAAACATTAAAATAAAAAACCGTAGATTTATATTCATTTAATTTGGTTTATTGTTTATTCAACAGTAATTCTTCTCGAAATTGCTAAATGGGAAGTATGGGATATGTAATTGTTATATAAACTGTATTTGGAAAAACATCATTATAACCATTCGACGTAATGTTTTTGTATACAAACAGCAACGTGGACGTCACGCCACGAGGTTATCTAGCAACCAATGTACTAAGACTTTCCAATTATGTAAACTATGCCGTAAAGATAAGTTAGCTAATATGTTTGACAATTGACTTCTACTTAGACGAACGTAATGTATGGGTATTTTTAGAAAATGTAGATTAGATGTGTTTATCGTATAAAATAAAAAAACATAGTGGCTTACATTTTTGATAGTTCCTTTTCATTCTCTAATGAAAACATCAGAAATTATAACCAATTTGAATAAAAATAAGTACTAAATAATTCAGGTGGTAAACTTTTGAGGTATGGAGCTCAGATTTCTGTATCCGTTTCGAAATCATTTGTAAATCCTATAAGCAAGTAGGTCATCAGCCTCCAGTGTCTGACGCGCGCCGCCTAAGGTAAGGCAGTTTCCTTCACCGTTCGAGCGATTGTTAAAAGTCAATTGGTGCAAAGCTGGGGATCGAACCTACGACCTCAGGGATGAGCTCGCCCTCACCCTGAAGCCACTAGACCAACACTACTCTGCTAATTTATTTTAAATAATTATGTTTTAATACCTCTTTTTAAGGCGTAGATAAAGATTTATTTATTTCGAGCACAGATAAGACAAGCGATTTATGCAACCGCGTTTTGGTTTTTAGATATTTTACGGGATAATTAATAAACGTAATGACATAGAAAGCCCTAGAATATTCGCTGATATTGTTTCAGCCTGTTCAACGAAAGCTTAATGCAAGTAGAAGACAGCCTGGTAATTAAATAAGTAACAAGAGGAAGCGCAACCGCCGCTGAAAAACAAGCACCGACTACAACCTAATTACCAATGACCTTCAGGGCTGGCGGTAAACACTTTTTATTCCCGAAATGATAAAGACGAAGTAATTAACATGTCAATTGAGTGTTATTTTTAACCTGATATGTAGATAATTATCATGAGTAATACAAACTACGCAGCGCTTGATATTCATTAAACCTACGCTTTCAAATCATTAAATTATACGGGAGTCTTTTTAAACTCACACAGAGTATGGTAAAGTGTATATAATGACGTTTGTTCTAGCTACCATAGACCGGTTACTAATATAATTTCAAATGTTAGTGATCAAATGGCAGATTACAAATAATATTTAAACTACGTAATATATTAATAATTTCTTCTTCTGTTGCTTTTTTATTACTGGAGGTAGCCGTCAGTTTCGTGAAGAGTACCTTGACTTGCAACGCAACGCAGTCGCAATACCCGTCCACTCCCTAACGTTGCGAAGGGTGTCGTTTACCCTGGATTTTACCCGTTATTTAATTGAAGGAGATGACTGCGGTCCAGGCACACAATTTCTTGTTTGTATCCTTTCCTCTTAAGTTAATATTAAACTATATATTATATATTATAATTTGCATTATTTACGCGCAATTGCTATCAAATTTAAATCGTTCTTTGTTCTAGACAAACCATTTAACTTAATTTATGAAATGTGAGAGCCCTAGTCCGCCAAGTGTTGCCTGTGCTAATTTGTTTGCTATACAGGAAAGAGAAAACCATGGAGCGGACCAATTAGTGGGCCCGGTGACCCCGCGTCAGAGAATCGCAAATGACAACCCTACCGCGTCGCGACTGGCCGTATGTCAATTTCCCTTATTAAAATGCCTTATTACGTTAATTAGTAGTTAAGTACATAGAAAACTTTAAAAAAATTAAAATGAAAGTTACTATTAAGTTTGCATATGCTCCTATGTCACTTTTAAACTGATGGTAAATTATTAACAATTCTTGTTGTGTTTTTAATGAGACGGTAAATACTTAGTATAACAATTAGGTAGGAATCATACAAAAAGTATATTTAATGCATAATTAAAAGTAGTCTGACAATATCGTGTACCACAGTAGCTTACATAAGAAATGCATCAAAATGTTAATTCCAATTTTAAATTTTAAATTGGAACAATAACAATTGATAATTTAATTTTAGTCGTAAAAAAACATATTAATTTAAAAATGGAATAATTCATTTTTCAATATACACATTGTAAAACGGTAATACGTGAAAGAAAATCACAAAACTGTAATTTACGAAATGAAATTCCTAATTTGATTGAAATGTATATACAAAAAATTAATGAGAATAAATAAATGAAGCTCAATTTTAGTAATAATGGGTTTAAAATGACGGTCGCGTGATTAAGTTAATGTTAAGCTGGGCGAGGTCGGAACTCCAAGTGTTAAGTAAAATTTTTAATCAAACTGATTGAGATTACTTGAAACTAAAATCATCGACTTATACCCGCGTGAGGGGGTAATTTTTTTAACTATTTATGGGCGGCTCAATATCTTTGACATGTCATATCTACCAGCCTTGTGTTCCTGAAACACATATATGTTTTTGGGTCTCACGAAAATAATGGTGCATGCCGGAAATCAAACTCACAACTATGGTTTTGAAACGCACGTTCAGTATATATATACTATAACCTTCATAATTAAGCATTTTGATATAGTTGCCGAGAACTTGTCAGTTTCGAAGCTGCTACTATAATTTTAACAACTTACATTTATAAAACGTATCAAATTTGGGTACATATTAATAAATAAGCTATGTGCAATACGTTTATTGACACATAATAATCCTATGTAATTAATATTAGAAACGCGGTCATCATGACCGGACCAATGATTAATTTATACTAACAGCGTCGTTAATTAAAACGGGTATATTAATTGGCTAAAATTAATTTGTATGCAACAAATTTTATACAGTAGCAATGTATGCCTAATTAATTTATCTATTTAACAGGATAAACAAACGTGTTTTTAGAAAACTTGTTTAGATAAAAACAAAAGACGAAACATCGTTTCTTTTGATTATGATTCGTCAGTGTCGATGACACTGGAGATGAACAATCATATCGAATGTTTGTATAATTTGTTATACATAAATTTATAGTTATACAATTTGGATATCGTTTCATTTCACAAAACTGTTTTTTTTTAACTAACGCTAAGACATTCGATATTTTATCCATGGTATTATATCATTCAGTTGGGTTATAACAATAAATGGGTCTTGGCTAGACAAGTTTCTTCGATTTTCAAAAATCTAAGAAAATTGATACGCATGCGGACAGAAAGTCCATTGGTGTACAGCCGGATATCAAACCTACGACCTGGAATCAGAGTCGGTCCATTGGCTAGGCCAACACTAAATGGTATTTACTATTTATGGTATATTTTTTAAACCAAAAGCAAGATGTCTGTCTCAATTATTAGTTAACAGTTTAATAACGATTTAAAATAACCCTATCTATGGACAACCCAGGTCTAAAGCCGAATTTCTCTAGTTTAGGTTAAAAGAGATTTTTTATTTATTTAGAAATTAACATATTTTGCAATATCAACTATTTTAACAGTTGATCATTAATTGTATTGATTTACAAAACAAGCTTGTAAGTTTTACTAATTTAATGGCTAAATTCAAAATAAATGGCCATTATTCAGCGAGATAAGAAATAGAACACCGTCGTTTAATTGTCGCTAGTAATTATAAGAGCCAGGCAATGTTTATAATTAAAACGAATGAGGCATGGCACTCTCTTTGGCCTATGATGTACCTCTAATGAGGCACTTGCTAATTAGAGAATGAACAAGCAGGATACGCCATTCTAATTGGCTTTCGGTACAACGCTACGAGCTCGGCGAGTAACATTTTTTAAGAATATAAAACTATTCGTTCGGTTTTCAAATTACTGATGTTAAAAATTTTAAAGTTTGGACGCGTATTTATGCTTTGTTATAAACAAATACTTAGCAATACTTTTGAGAGTACTTGGACGATTTTCTTTTGTTTCACAACAGTGAATAATTTAAGTTAATTAAACATTGTAAGTTAGGTGTGTTATTTGCGGAAAGTGCGATTCGTAGGTACGGTCTCAATTGGGGCAATAAGTAGGTACTGGCTGAACAACTCCACAAGGAAGCCGAGGTTTGAAAAAATAACACTTTAAATGTTATCAATCGATTCACGTCGTTTAATTTGTTACGTTACTCAACACAAAAAAAAAATATTCGCCTTGGCTGCGCCTAGTGTCTTTGTTGTATTTATGCTGATAAGAGATTCTAATTAAACATGTCTTCCACTATTTAACATATAATTTTGGTATGATAACAGATAAAACTGAAGTAGCAATGGGCGGGGCATATATATGCACAGATTAAAAGGTGGACTTTAAAGACTATATGGAAAGGACTTAAGGTAATAAGGAGATGGGGGTGCCCCAAAAATGATTTATAGAAGATTTAAAGCGAAAGCGACACATAATAGAGAAATTCTGAAAAAACCCTTTACCCGGCAGGGGTTGCCGATCAATGGTGCTGAAGGAAGTTAGTAACAAGAAAAAGCAAATGTATATAACAAATCTAAACAATATATAGTGAACATTTTCAAAGGGAACGTTTAATTATTATTGTATTAACAGATAAATCTCAGGCTACAACAAATTTAAACCTAATTTAATTAAATAATTTGAAACATAATCGTTATCTGTGACATAATCTGAATATCGTACAAGCGAAATAACTTATAAAATTATTTAACGAATGTTTGTGGCAGTAAAAAACTAGGTGTCCAAAAAACATCACCCTATTTTTTTTTCGAATTAATTTCAATAGAATACTTTATTCAGCATACAACCGCATCAAAGAATGACCCACTAGCTATATTAGTATTATTAATCTTAGATCAAAGATAAGTTTAATATAATTTGACATGATCAGTCCTTTAATGATCGTCATTGGTAGAACAAATGAGAAATATTAATCATACAAGACGTGAATTGTACAAAAGCAAATCACCTCATTAGTTCGTCTAATGATAATTAAAATACTTCGACTGATATAAACTGGATACGAACACACAAATTAACAGGAAACATTATCTGTGGGAGCTCATTAGTGTATAAAGAATTGCTACTACGCATAATTGGCAATTTCAATAATATTTTCATAGCTTTCAATTATTTTTATTAGCTTATTCAACTCGCATTATGAAAATAATTTTTAAAATATTTGTAATTTGGTATTACAATTTGTGCGTACTTTGTGTATGTTTTAATGATTATTGAGTTAAAGTTATGTATGGTTTCCAATTATATTTTTAATTGTTTAACTTTTCTTATGTTTTTGTTTTTATTATAAAAAACAATTTCCTAAATTAAAGTTATATTTTGAAATAACATTAATAGAATTAATCAAGTGCTAACTTTTTTTTAAATGTATTTACGCATGTATTAACTTATTTCAAAACTGTTTCTCTAAATAAAGTTTACATATTCCTTCAATTATTTTACAAAAAACAACTGGAAGTATTTAAATAAAATGCTAGGGTGGGACTGTTTCAGTGTAGTATTAATTATTCCGCTGGCAGACACAATTCGTTATAGACTATTTTCATTAGTTTTTCAAAGGCTGCACAGCAAGCATGGAGATCATTAAGCGGCCTCTTCAAAGCTGTCGCCGCATTACACTAATTGACGCAATTAGAGGGATTGCTGAACGGAAATAAAAGTCGGCTCACCTTCATGAAACGCCGGCCCCGCCAATTAGCCTAGCTCTTAATTAGCCTCTTCAGAATACTCCAGTCGTCGATCAGTCTTTCACTTAGTTAATTTCACAGCACAAGAGAATCTTGTTCATATTCAAGTGCGTACAAAGAACATTCGTCACTGCACTAAAAGTTTTTTCGCGATCGTCTTTGGACAATATCGCGTATCACGAAACGTGCACACGCCACCGCCGCTGGGAAGCGAATGAATGAGCCAGCTATAGCGCCCCTGTGGCACTGTGCCTTTCCTTTTCCTGAACGTAAGCTCCACTATTGCGGAGCTTTTCACGTGTAGCTCGCTACGCACTTGTAACCTTTCGCTTCTGAAACAACGCTTAGCGACGTAAGTGGGCAGATTGTGCGGTATTGCATTTAGGCCTAAATAAAAACGATTCTGAATTTAATTACTATCGGACGATAGCTTTTAACTATTTAACGATGTGTGGGTGACATTTAATTTAAATAACTTTGTACGGTACCTTGTAAAGCGAATAGATAACAAGGTGGAATTTTTACTAATTACGGATATATTTGCGTCTATATGCTATAAAATAAGATAAATAACACATTAAATTGATAAAACCCCGCATTAAGCGTTGTAAATTGAAATTAAATTGGTACTTAACGCGTTGAGAAATTGCTTGTTATCATTAATTGATTGAAGTCTAGAAATATTCTTAAGTCTAAAAGTATAAGCATTAATACAATAATATATAGAATTTATAAGAAATTGTTTATTGGTACCGATAAACTGTTATGGGATAATAATATTTATATTAATAATATAATATAAATAGGTTTAGAATGTTAAGGAAAGCCCATACAATAACAATAACAATTTATAGAATGTTATTTATATGAGCTATATACACGTTTTTGCATTTTATTATTGTTTATAGTATCTAATAAATCTAATATAATACTTCCATTATCTTAAACAATGAGCAATTTCAGACATTTAATTATGAAAATTTAAGATGAGACATATGAATAATGGCTCGTGTCAAGCAAAAATATTAATAATTTTAAAATTTAACATATTTAATTATATTTTATTGCGATATAATCTACAAATAGTTCAATCCTTTAATAAATCATTTTGCATTACTTACGAAAATAATGTCCGTAAGTTAATTTAATTCTAGAAACCATTATCAGCCACTATCAATAAAACAGGTTGACACCTAGCCGTTACCGACGGGACCCTTATGCTAAACTGCACTGTATTCTTCAAAGTTCATTGACCTTTACGTATCTATTATGAATCTTGTATGTCAACATTCGAATATTATAGAAACAATATATTAAACGGATGCAAGAGTATTTATATACCTTAATAATATGTTGTATTTATTTTTTTATTCGGCTTAATTCAATAATTGCTTAGCAATTTTAACTACACATAAAAATTAATACAGACCAGGCAAAATACAAAATTCCATCCGTATCACCGCGACGTCTATTCTTCCACAACTGAGCGTTTTCTAAGGAAGTTTTTGCTGCGCATCACCGCTGTGGAACCAGCTGGCCACTGAAGTATTTTCGTACCAATTCCCATTAGGGTCCTTCAAGAAAAGACGTACCAATTATTAAAAGGCCGGCAACGCACTCGCGAGCCCTCTGGCATTGAGCGTGTCCAAAAAATTGTACATCAATTTAATTATTAGAAGTACTGTGAATTCAAATACTACTCAATCTAACATACAACGTAGAGGATTTTTTTTTAAGTGGTCTTGTCAGTTGTTAAATATTATAATGGTAATACTCTTTGTCAATGCCACAATCAAGAAATAAATAAATTATAATATGAATATAAAATGGATTACCCCTTGTGCAACTTGTTAGCTGTCTTTTCATACATCTCTATATTAAATCAATTAAATCTCAGCTCAAGCATGCCATTAAATGTGATTTATAACTATTGTACTTAAATATGACTTAAGCAGAACGTGATTAGAATGTAGATTTTATTACAACGAAGTCAAGAGTTGGCCAAAAAGTGTTATTTTGTATGGACGTAAAAGAATCCTGAAAAATGAGGTTTACAATTCGATTACTAACTCCTGCATATAATAAATGTCTTCTAGTCGAGCACGAAAAGACGACGTACAAACTCGAGCAGTAACACAAGTTCGGCTGTGTACGTCGAGAGCAAACAACGTACCTATATGGCAAGAGAACGTTGCGGTATTTGCTACCGCGTCTAATAAATAGTCTACCCAAGCAGATAATAGATAGCCTAACACTAAGCAACATACACTCTAAATTAAAAAAAATATTTAATATGCATTTGTCGCGCTCCTAAACAAGACTGCTATGGTTACATTAATACAAACCACAGCGGTTTTGTAATGTAACATTTTATGATATATTATATTATTTTGTAAAATAAAGACAGACAAAATATGCACTCGCTATTGATCTTGTAAAATCACGCATAGAATAAATCAAAATTAGTCTTAGAGACATTTGACTTATATTGTCCCTTTCTGTTAAATTTTGTTTACAATGAGGGTTCAATACGAACTAAAATTATTCAGTTTAATGTTGATTTACAAAATATAATTCATTTAAAATGCCTATAATACAGTATTATTTGTCGATAAACATATACAAAAATTGCCGTTTGGATAGATTGCCGCCATTTAACACAGATTATCAAACTAAACACCATACAGCAATATTTTTTGTAAATAAAACACTAAAGAGTCTGTGACCAAGTTATTACAGACCTACATATAATTTATAATTTGTACGATAATTTGATTTTCTATAAGGTTTTTCCATAAGGTTGATTAGCATTGTATACCTTTGATTGTAAATCATGTTTCTAGTAATAAAGGAAGCTGTAAAACATGTGTATGAGATGAATATTGAATAGTCAAAAATCTAAATAAATCGAAGTAAACGCCTTACGCTCTGACTTCTGTATCAATTTGCGATCCATTCAACGAACCCCTGCTATAGCGATGGCTTATTAAAAACGTTTATCGATAAATAATCTAAAGGTATTTCATGTCAACAAAGCCGTGTTAGTTGAATAAAAAAATCGGATACTCTAACCAATGGCACATTTACGTTAAAAATGAGATCATTTTATTCAAATTCATCCTTAACATTAACGACGAACAATGACTACCAACAGTTCAACTGTACAACAGTACATAACACAAAACAACAGTGCTCTTAACTTTTAAACAAATTTACTTTATATGGACAGCAAGATGTTTTGATTACATAATTTAAGTTATTAATTTTATCAGCTAAAATAATACAGACAAGGTGCATTTCAGGTCTCATTAACAGGAAGCCCTTAGAAAAAACGCCCTATAACACGGTTTTAAGAATTCCATTAATCTATTCTATTTATTTAATGTAACATACTTCGATATAGAAACGCATGTGTGCGTCTGTTACAAAAAAATGTAATTTTCTTTTTTTCGACGATATTTGTTACGAACATCACTATCAAGCCACGCGCGTAAAGCCATGCGGGGCGATGGTTCACATTGACGCATTCATTTCTATACTCGCTTAATTTATTGCTCTGTAACTTGTAACTCGAAACGTGTTACCCAACAAATCATTACAATCTTCGCATTTTCGTCACCTTTTTGTCAGTTTAGCTTCTTGAAAGGGTTTGTAAAATAAACTCGTTTTCCATACGTGATTTTAGTTTCCCCTTTCAATAGTGTGTATAACTCGAGATATATTTTATATTATCGGGTATTTTTTCTTAATGTACCTGTTAGACTGTGACAGTCGATCGATTATGGACCATGGATAGCTTTGATCGACATATGGCTATTTCAATCCGTTCATTGGTTATTGGCACACGTTTCTCAATATTTGGATTAAGATGTTTATCTCAGATGGTAAAGTAATAGATTGAGATAGGTTATTGGGTTTGGGCGTAAGAAATGGGTTGAAAATTTCGAAACATAGAATCAACACCATTTTTATAGTACACTTTGTCTTTATCCTCAAAATAGGCGATTACCTTCATTAGCGCAAAATTACTGTCAATTTTTGTATTTTTATATCTATCGCCATAAATTAATGTCAATGCTTGCTACAAATGCTACCTACATATTGTATAATACTTTAATAAATTAGATATATTTATAATCTATTAAGCGTCCCAAAGATTAAACTACAAAAATTGGCTCGTTTTCATCGGCTTTCATTGAAACCAACTTAAACCAATTAATCACTCTTATCCGAGTTTTTCAACTAAGGGATAGACGTCTGACCATTGAGTCAGTGTTGTGGGGTAAACGGGTACTATTGTGAGACGTTTTGGCCCATTGTGTATGACCATTGTGATGGAAACTGATGGTGTCGCCGACCGCGCACGTTAAGCTTACGATTAGTCTTCCGATACGCTCAAGAAATACAATTATACGCTACTGCATTGAAAGTCTTTGTGTATTGTTGATCGTTATATTAATTACATGTAATAAAGAAGAGGGACAGGTCAAAAGTACCTATAACCGGCGGGCATGCATGGTGAATGCCATGCAGTGGATGAAGCGAGAGAGGTAGATACCGTAGGAAGTGGAGATTCGTCTCTACCTACACTTTCGGGACAGAGGTGTATACATAGATAGATGTATGAAATACAATAAACTCGAAATTAAGCGCGAACTATCTTTCGTAAGCCAAAATTAAAAATATTTATCATATGGCATCCTACTCAGTACAGCAAGTTAACCAGCCAAGACATGACTGTATCTAAAACTTCGATAGCTTTGAGATATACATCAATAGTTTTTGACAGCTCAAATATAGATTCTGTGCAAAATTGTTATGTTGTATACAACAACACGAAACTAAAATGTCTCAAATGATGTTACGATTTGATACGCTTCTATTTTAAATAGTAGGTTTTTGATATGAACATACATCAGCTGTCAATACAAAATCATTTTTTTGTATGTAACAGGAAGGAAAGTGCTCACCAGTTTTTAAGTTATACCGCCGCCCATAGACACTAATATTGCCAGATTGCCCGCAATTGCATTGCTGGCCTTTTAAGAATTTGTACACTCTTTTTCATTTTCAAGGGTTCCTAAGTCGAAGTTTCGGTAATACATAGGTTGGCAGCTGGGAGCTTAGGTATTTTATTTGATTATTCAATACTTCAAGAGTGATACAACGATTTTTAATAGATTTTTCGATACAATTTTTAATAGTAGAATTTGTCTTAAGGTTCAAAATAGGATTCAGTTTCGACCTAAGGAATGCTACAGTTTTTATACATAGTTATTGCGTTGCATACAGAAAATTATAAAGTTTCCATTTCATAAGTATACCACTTAAAACTTAAATAAAATACACTTTTGTTATAATATTAACAAATTAAAAATAAAATTGTCTTATGTATATTTACACTTCTTGCTAACCTTATCTAATTTTCCTTGCGTAGGTTGCCTGGAAAAGATCTATCGAAATCGATAAGGCCACCAGCTGCTCTCCTTTTTATTTAATTATTTCAACATATATTTCCGTATGCATCAAAGTGTTAATAAATCAATAAGTAAAATGAATTTAGTTCAAAAAGAATACTAATTTGCAGATGTACTTTGCTGTATTGAAAAATTAAATAAAATACTATCAAGAAAAATTTATTTTCTAAGTTAGCCTTTACTTTTCTGCCCACGGATTATATAAATTCCTCTCGAACACTTTACTGAAAACCATTTATTTCATTGTTAATAGATTTTTTAGTTGGCGGGTCACGAAGGTTCTCCTAAAGGTTTTTATCCATTTGTTTCTTATCTTTCCTAACGTTTTCAGATTTTAACAGTGTAACTTAATTTCGCTCTTGGCTATTGTTAGTATTATGCTGATCAAATATCATGTTAAAACAAAATATGTTTTTTTTTTTTTTTTTTTCTATATACATGTGTCTTCACTAAGACATCATGGAACATTACGATCTAGCCTAACTTAAGACTAATAAGTAATTTAAGTCTAACCTAATTTACTAAAAAGGATTATTATATAAGTGAGTGTCCAATAACACTACTTAAAGTCTCTATTAAAGGGAAGAAGACACTCTGTTCTTGTGTTCTATTTTGCAGACACTCTTTAGCACTTGATATTTACGTACATTATCACTAAATCACTAGTTCAAATGGTTTTGTCCTTTTCAGTCTTCTCACTAAGCCCGTGGTGTCAAGGAGTTGGATAGCCTCGACATTCACGTGATGGTGGAGCCTATGTTCGTGTGCTCCAGCAGTCTTTTTTATTACTGTAGCGACGTCCTCTACATTAAGGTCCCGGTGGAGGTCGTAATTGCGAATGTACCAGGGAGCATTGACTATTCCCCTGAGCACTTTGTTTTGGAAACGTTGGATCACTTGGATGTTACTATTACTGGTACAGCCCCACAGCTGGCAACCATAAGTCCATACAGGTGTCAGGACTTGTTTGTATATCAATAATTTGTTTTGTACTGATAAAGTGGAATGCCTTCCGAGCAACCAGTACAATTTAGTGTAACGGAGATCCAACTCTTCGCGCTTCTTTTTAACATGGACCTTCCATCGGAGTTTAGTGTCCAGCGTCATACCTAGGTACTTAGCTGAATTTTCAAACGGCACTTTGTCGTTATCAATGTATACTGGCAGGTAATTTGATGTCTTGTTAGAAAAGTTAATGTGAACTGATTTCGACTGATTTAGTCTTATCCGCCACTTCTTGGTCCACAAGCCAACAATATTTATAGCTCTTTGTAGTTTTACTACCGCTTCCTTTTCAGTAGCTGCCGTAGACATGATAGCAGTATCATCGGCAAAGGTCGCGATTAAAACAAAATATGTAAGAAGAAAATATAAAAGGCAGGCAACGCATATGAGCCCTCTGGCATTGAGAGTGTTTATGGTATCCCATGAAAATGAGAACTTTAAAAATCAGGCGCAGCGCTAAACAGATCATGCACAGCAAGAGGGGATTTTTTGCATCGAAGAAGACACATGGTTTGTTGTTAGATGTTGTTGTTGTTTGGTTGTTGTTGTAGTTGTTGTTTGGTGTAGATGAAATTTCTACGTAACCTGATGACATCTACATTTTAGGTGATGATGAAGATGATCCATCATACGTAAAGTATATACAAGTGTGGAGACTTTTATTCAATAGGCTATCTGCTTATTGGCATAATAAAATATACATTTGATTACAAATCAAAATACTAACAGGAATGACAGTATCTTTGGATTTTTATTTATGCATAATTAATCCTATAACAAGGCTGAATTCTGATATAAACTTCATAATAAGATTCCGGTTTGCAAGGAATACATAATTTTCGCGGATCAAGAGGGTACAATAATACGAAAATGATGGCATGGAAAGCAGTCTGTGCCAAGTTTTAGTTATTTGAATTTTGTTTACTTGTTTTAAACACCCGGAATTTAAGCTTGTTTAAATTTGTCGAATAAATTTAAATTTATTTAGCAATTCACCTTTAGCAACAAAAGTGTAACAAAAAATTAAGGTTAAGAAATAACCTTAGTTAATCGGATAGATCTAATTTAAAATTGCCTTAGAAACAAAAAAACTTACTTAAAATAGGTCCCTATAATCGAAACTTTTTGCTCGCTTGTGGCAATGACATTGTGTTTGTTGCTTTCCAATTGTTGGATTTAAAAACGAGTGCTATTTGTATATTTCTATTCAGTTTAAATAAATTTTAATTTTATCGTGACATTTTGATCATTAATATAATATACTGCTAACATATACGTAAATTAATAGAACAAAAAATAACTAAATTTAAAATATATTATTTATTTATTTATTTACACTTCGTTGCCAAGAAACAAAAATAAAACAATACATAAAAATTACAAGGGATGCAACGGGCGGCCTTATCGCTAACAAGCGATCTCTTCCAGGCAACCTTTTTTTTTTTATTAAAAGCAGTCATTTTAGGCAGGTTCCGAAGATACTGGCGGCCCTTTGAATAGCTAGCTCTTCGCTCTTCTGTGATGTCGACCAACCTTTTTCTTATTTCCTTAAAAATCCTAATGGCGCTGGGACCCCACGGACCAAGGGTCTCGACACCAAATATGGCAAAACCATAATACCCCCGTATTTGCATGCTTTAGCTTTTTCAGCCGCATCACAAGCCGCACCAGCTCTATTGTTGTCCATGTAGATGGGAACAGGCCAGTGTGTCTGAACACAACAATGAACAAGCTTTATAGTAAGTATATGTGCATTCCTGAAAGTCCCAGTAATGTACACAATATTTTACAGATAAGTTCAGATAAGTCAAGATAAAACAGTGTTCTTAAATTATTTTACCGAAATATATTTTTTAATCTAGTTATCGACCACATTTAAAGCAAAAAACAAAAATATACGAAATTTTAAAAGTAAAAACTTATTTTATAAGGTGATCTGATCTGCCTTTTGCCCTACTTTAATTTATGCTTTGCCAAAATCGAATCCTGTACCATATGTGGAAGCAATTATGTTTGCAAATAACTAAGATATATTTTCTTACAATATTACACTCGTGAAACAACTTCACTCCTACGCTATTTAAAGAAACTTATTTCACGCACACATATAACTAAATAAACACAATATTCTTTTCATTTAACACGCGTTTCAAATAAAATCTACTAAAGTAATAATACCTAACTGAATACTTCATTTCTCAAGCCTTCTGACTGATGATGAACTGAACTCTCTCGAGCGAGCTTCATCATTGCCAGGAATAACTAGTATCGTGAGGGTGAACTATCATCACAGCGGACCCTCGCGGGCCTCGTATGGCCGGTCTGCTCCCGGCGGCATTTCATCAATGCCAGGCTTAAGAAGGCCAGATTGCAGCTTGCAGCAGGTTCTGGCTTAGCGCTTATAAATACCACCGATTGCCTAACGATGATCAAATGGATATCTTACAATGCATGAACAAAATAAACGCTATAGATTACATAATTTCATTCAAAAGAATACGAAAATAAAACCAAGGTTTTGTTTTTTCCATTTCATAATTGAGAGTTTCAACGCGACAACCGTTTTCGCTAACCTTAGTTTTTGTTGATGCCGTAATAACAAAATATTGCTGTACATAAAAACTATTATAAAATTCGTAATCATAGATAAATTTATAGACTAATATATATTGTAATGCTACAGAAGGAGTCTTTAGGACGAATCGTAGGGGTAGAAGACGGGAACGGGGAAGGGGGAGCAAATAGGAGAAGGCCCATCTCTTACCTCCTATGTAGTGTATATTGCGCCGAAGGTTTTTTAAAGTAATATGCCGTTGATATCCCGGTAGAATGCGATTGCGACCCCGGAGCTTCTGTAACGAGGCTTTGTAGGTATTTGTCGAGGTGTTTTTAGTGGGTATTGTTCACCCAGTCTCTGAATAGCAGAGATTTTGGTGTGTTTGTTCTTAACTATGCTTTTAGAGAAATGGATTGAGAATATTTCTAAAAATGTTCTAGTTAGTCACACTTTGTTCGTTTATTTGTATAAACAATGTTTTATTCCTACATACGTTACCTTAAAATATGTTTTAATTAAAACACAATTTTATTCTAAAGAAACCAAAAGCTAACATCGCCGTGAACACAATTTTAACTAAGATTAATATTAACCGACTTCAAAACCGAAGAGGGAGGTACCAGGTCGATGTGTAATTTTTTACTTCTCAGCTAATATTTACGCTTAAGTTCGTCAAAACATGACAAATCGTTATATTTTCTACGGAGATTAAATTAATGAGATCAGTACCCCGTAGCACTCTCCATGGGAAAGGTAAACACGAGGGAGAGACTATTATGTTTATACATAATTAGCCTACAAACAGATGCTACGGGAAAGCTTAAAAATAAATACCACTTTAAAAAATTATATATGGTGACTTTATAAAAAAAAACTGTTCTTTAAAAAATATATTTTATTTAAGATTTTTTGCTCACAAACTATTTTATAAAAAAAATATTTTATTTATCATTGTTTGTTCACAAACATCACACATGTGGACAGATACTTATGGAAATATAATATAGAAAGGATATATACACATGTGAAAATCTATGCATTATCCTCATTGAAGTAGCCCGAAATATCGCATATAACTTCCGAGGTCCTTGTATAAAAAAAGTTGCATGGGTCCGCCAAGTATCTGCGATTATACTCGTACAAGGTAAATACATGAACAAATATTAGAAAGCAATAGAACAATGTAAAAGAAAATAATAATAATAACAGCAAATAACACTGCAAGTACACGTGAATAAGTATAGTAGTGTGGCTTTGGAACTGATACACTGCCATTGGAATAGGGACCAAATTTAATAATTTATTTCAGTTTTCGATTTATCAATTTTTAATTGTATTTATACGTAGGTTGGATGTAATCTTAATTTTATTCTGTATATTGAACATAATCTGTACATTAAAAGCTCTATACACACAAACATGTTAAATAATAAATCGTAACTAAAGTCTAATAAGAAAAATGTCAAAGTAAGTATCAAAAAGGAACATATGAAGCGTCCCCTTCGTTCCGGCCCAATCGGCCATTCAGCACGCGGCATAGCCATAAAATTAAATAAATCCGTTATTTTTCAGGCTGAGAAATGTGTGGCAGGACGGACGGTCAATCGGGCCGGACGATAACGGCACACATTTGTAAAGATTTTGGCCGACCAAGACTATTCGACTTACTTTGCTACAGAAGTAATAACAAATAGACGGTTTATGGCCGACTAGCCAGTGCGAGCGTAAGACTTTAACTGAAATGACAGATACATGGAAGTCTTATTTGTATTTGAGGCAACTCCTTAAGATTTGTATGAGAACTTTGGGTCGATAAATTCTGTTAATTTTACTATTATTTTTCTACTATTGTTATTATTGCATTCTTAGTCTATTTTGCGTCTAAGGTGCAAGCTAATTGTGGTGTATGTGGCAGAATGTCCAGCTGTGGAGCAGGTCTGTTTCATAGCATAATGCTGGGCCAGGGCCAGTTACAATCACAACACACATTGTAATGTACCTTTTTGTTATTTTTCTTTAAAACATACACAAAATAATAATAATAATCGAATTATTATTAATATTTTGTGTGCTTTGCGTTAGAAATATTTATAAATCAGATATTTACGGTGTAATTAATTTTTATGGATAGAAATTATTTGATTGTTGGAATATTTACAAAAATGTGTCTACGAGATAGAGGTCGTTCCAATGATGGAATAATGAGTGCAACAATTTTCTTGGCCAATAGTGAAACAAAATCACACGCAATCAAGATTTTTCTTAAAACATAAAACCCATATTAGCGTGTACTAACGCTGTAGTATGCATACATATGCCTTAGTCTTGATCATTAAACATGAAAACTGACATTTCAACTTACCTCTCTATATTCTTCTTTAGTCTATATCGGCGGTTTATTTCGGATAATCTGCGAATAAATGAAAATTGATTTTAAGATTGTGCCGCACTGAGCCGGTACGTTGACAAATCTGAAGGCGGTTCACCCTTATACTGTTTGTATTACACGTTCGTTTACAGTAAGTGAATATATATCGATTGACTGTTTTATATGATGTAACATTGAATTAGAGCGTTGGCCTAGTGGCTTTAGTGTGCAACTCTCATACCTGAGGTCGTAGGCTCGATACCCGCCTGTGCACCAAAGGAATTTTTGTGTCGGACGCGTTTAACATTCGTTCGGACGGTGGGGGAAAACAACGTGAAGAAACCGGCTTGGCCGGAAGTCCCGAAAAGTTTGCGAGTGTCAGGCACAGGAGGCTGATACCAACTTGCCTGTTAGATTGAAAATTCATGGAACAGATCCAGAAGCTTAATGCGCAGACTTATAGAAATCCTTAAATAGCTGAAACAATTTGTCGATAACTCATATAAAAATTAACTATAACCAATATGTAATCTGTGATATTGGATTTACCTGTCAATTATTTCGAAGTGAGATTCCACAGAATATGCAAGAGCCAATTCCATTTTTAAAAAGTTCATAAAAATGTCTCATACATTGTGATACAAAAAGAAAAATCATCCCCTGGGGTGTGTGGGGTGTCAATTAGGCGCAGGGGAAATGGCTACACGTGACGTCACTCATCTACATCACGAACGCTGATGCAAATTTAAACACAGTTTAAAATCTACTTTTTTGAAACGCTCCGTTTTTTCTTTTCCGCCGTCAGATGGTTGCGGTAAAGTTATATTTTATTCGGCGTTTCGTATAACTGAATTACTTAAGTTAATTTTGGTTTAAATACTTCATGATTTTATTAAAAATGATTAAAAAGTGTCTTATACTACAACTAGCGGATCTGACTGACGTTGCCCTGTACACAAGTCTTTCATACAAAATAATATATAATAATGTAAATCATTCTCGACTCTACCAACATTTTAAGAAGCAAACAGTTTTATCAAAATCTGTCCAGCCGTTTAGAAGTTTAATTACGAATAGAGGCACACAAGATTTATATATATTCCAGCGGTTCATGCTCTGTATAGATAAGTAACTTAGATATCGACTGCAGCGCCATCTGCCGGGCTAATTTGTGAATCTTAACCATCCAAGGCCTACGCATACAAAAAAATTCATTCAAATCGGTCCAGCCGTTTAAGAGAAATTCAATAACATACAGACGTACAGTTGAATTGTAAATGATAAATTTATTCAATATGTAATTTAAGTTATAATAATATCCCAGACTAGGGACAAGAATATGGACAATGGAGAAGCCATTCATCAGATCAGGTCGTGAAAGAAAAAACTAAAAAAAACAAGGGAAGGCTTTTGTCGGAAGACAACCAGAAGTGCTGCTGATAATAAGTGTAAAAACCAAATAGTATCTATAGTAAAAATGTATATTTTTTTTCGTTAAAATTATTTAAATATTTTGAATAATATCTATAATAAGCAAAATTAAAATTGTGATATATAATTGCAATAATAATATATAAAATCGTCTTCCTTCCTCTCGCTTCAATACAATATCACGTAGAGATAAATTAAATGCATATAACCCATTGTAACTTGAATGGAATGACGTCATAAAAGCACATTATTCAATTATAAAAATTGAATGATAGAACTCACTAAACGAAGTAGAAATTATGCAGCGTGAACGCATTACTTCACGAAACTAATTGTGAAAATAAAAACGAACTATAAAAAAGATCGAATTCGTGGGAATTTAACGGTGTGTAATGAGTTATACAAAAAATCTTTCAACTATATTGCATTGTAAGAGGGACGTGATTAAGTTTGGGGCTTAATATCCGGCGGGAAGGCGCAAGACATTAAATGCAGTTTAGAATTGTACAGGGATGGCACAGTTCTGATTAATAAGTTCTAACGATGTTTGCAGAAGAAAAAAAAAGTGTTTTTTTAATCTTCATTAGTTTTCTTTGGATTCAACGAAAAAAGCGTGATTGTTTGGTGAAATCTATATAGTTCATTCATTCATAAACTCTGAATTTGCGCCAAAAACAGCCATATACGTCGTTGTCATTACAATGACAATTGACGTTTAACAACCATGCTTGTCGATATCTATCAATACGTATCTCATATTGAGCCCTAACTTTAAGTAAATAAATTGCAACTTTAATAAATAATCTTATCAGACTTTTTTTATGTGTATATATGTGTAAAAAAACTCAATTGGACAAAAGCACTATTAACAACTCTGATTATTAACATAAAGGTTATGTTTTTTTTGGATTAATAACAGATGTATGTTCTAGATTGCAATATTAAATTTTGATCTAAAACGATGAGTTTTGTAATATGAACCAGCCCTACTAATTTGTCACAACCAGTGGCCGGCATTGAGTATTAAACAAGGCGAAGGGGCGCATCACTAGCTTTCACAAGTACTACGCTATTTTGCACCTTATACCGGCACAGATCACATAGAGAGAATTAAATCTCTTTGTAAGGGGACGTGTGTATGACGTTATAAAATAAAATTGAAGCCGCAAGGGCGCTCGGATCTAATTAAATGATAAGTATGATCTAAGATTAATGTCCTGAAGAGATCACAGGCTAGAATGCTTAATGTTTTGCATCACAAAGTCGCTTTTATCTATATAATTAATAAATTTTCTATATAAATATTAGTTTTTGAATAAAAAGTAAAAATGATTTAAGTGCGTTAAATGTATCGTTCTTTAATTATTAAAATATTAATCAATAAGAATTGAACAGACGACTTTAAAACAGCGTCGTCCCACTACATAATTATGTTAATCCAATTACTTTGAAAAAGTTTCTCACGACACTTATCTAGCAGTTGACGTAATCTTTATTTATTTGTGGTTCAATAGTAAAGCCAAAACTAATGGAGTGTAATCCCGATTGCATATTAACACCAGAATAATGCTTAGGGGACAGAAGAATATCGTAAATTTTGGATCATGTTCTCATTGTATGAGGGCGAAGTTAGACGATTTTAGTTTAATATTTTGAAGTTTATAAGTAAATAGATGGCGATGACAGTTTTTTGATGTAGTGTGAGTGGGTTTAAGTATTTTCATTTCTTTTTACGGGCTAGCGAACTGTGGAAGAACTTGTGGTCTTCCTTACGAGATACGAACTCCAAATGTTAAAGTTGAGTATACTACTTTTTTAAAGGCCGGTAACGCACGAACAAAAAGGCGCTGCAATGACTTCATTCCGTAGGATCGTTTTCCCCCCAGGCAAGAATTGACTGCATGAAATATTAGTTTGCAAAATCTCACTCTCCCTTTGTGGGCTTTTAATTCAAGCAGACATTTTTTTTATTGAGAATGATGTTCACGTTATTACTAACTTACTAAATATAATGGTTTTTTTACGCCATTAATAAATCTTTACATATATTCAAGTACTAATAATATTAACTGGAAACTAATAAAATAAGTAAAAATTGGTTGAATAACACTTAATAGTATATGCGTTTTATTCTTTGCTGGATTTTGATAAAGGACGTTGTGGTTACTTGATTGACGATTGAAGTGATTACAGCCATTGCGTGTGAATAATATTTTAATACTACAATTATTTTCGCATACTCATTCCACAGATTCGTTAAAGTGGGATCAAAACCATAAGTAACGCATCATTTCGGATTAAACACATTAGAGGGTGTGGGTCTCGCAGTGCAGTGACACGAAGAATCGAAAATAATTTATTCGCGGACACACAATTTACTTCTTTGGATTGTTATATAGCTAAAAATGTTAGACAGGAGTCATGGGCAAGTCATGGGCTTTCGGAATTACTTAGACTGTATGTCTAAAATCTTCAGCAAACTAATACTGGAGTGTCATGAAGCACTGGAGGCTTTAACACTAACCAATAGGGTTACCTTGCAGTGGATAAAAGGACACAGTGGATCTCTCGGCAATGATGCTGCCGACGAACTTGCGAGAAGAGGCTCCGGAATGACGCCTGATGGCCCGTATCCGCTCCTTCCCTTGCCCTTCTCGCTGGTTCAAACGTGGATTATCCGGAAATCCGTCGAGATCCAAAATCAACGATGGTCGCATAGTTCAGACTGCAGGCAGTCCAAAATGGCTCTGCCAGCAGTGAACCCACAGCTGACTAAGCGACTTCTAAACTTAAACAGAACCGATCTCAAAACAATGATAGGGACAATTACTGGCCATTGTCTCCTTAATAAACATCTATTTGTCCTAGGCGCGACAGACAGCCCCATGTGCAGAGGCTGTTTCAGCGCAGAGGAATCAGTCACCCACGTAGTCCTGGAATGCGAGGCTGTGGCTAAACAACGTACGGAAATCCTCGGAACAGTGAGGTCGCTCCGAGAAGCCTGTGAAGTGCCCAGGAGACTTCTGTGCTTCTGGAAGGAGCTGGGCTGGCTTAAGTAGCCAGGGCTTTACGCAAAACGGACCAATTTCGAGTCTAGTTGCGGAAACTGAGCCCACCTACCTACCTACCTACCTACATGTCTAAAATCTTGACTGCCTGAAAAGTATTTCAGATCCCGGAGGCAGGCCCTGTTGTATGCTTACCAAAAGTCCTCTGCCAGCAGTCACCCATTCCGCTTAATTTTTAAAATATCTATCAATATAATGTAATGATCAAGAGTGATCGCCATACCCCGTACAATGTACATACATTGAAAATACAAATATTCCAAATTCAAAATCATTTATTCATATAGATAAAAACACTTATGAACGTCAAAACAAAAAAAAAATGCTTCTAATTTTACATTTACTGCCAGTTCTCAAATCATAGGCGTAGGACGGAAGAGAAGAACTGGCAATAAACACTCAACCACTCTTTTTAGTTATTAGTTCAGGATCATTTAATGCACAATTCATACAAGACCATTAGACTAGAAATAAGGAAAATTGTTATTTAATAATTTTCATTTTGAAGTCAGTGCATTTTTAAAAAGGAATTTATTATCTTAATATATATATTTCTTCTGTGCGTGTGTATGTGACTGAACTCCTCTCAAACGACTGGACCAATTTTGACGAAATTTTTTGTGTGTGTTCAAGGGGATCTGGGAATGGTTTAGATTCACAATTTTGTCCGCTGGACAATGTTTTTTTAATTATTTTTTAATTTTATTAGTAGTTGTTGATTTTGGAATGTTTTACATTAGATGCGACAGACGGCGCTACCATCGCAGTGTCAAATTTTAAATAATATTCGAATTTTAATTTTAGTCTATCCCGACAGTTAGCGCTGCGATCAAATTAAAAAAAAAGTTTTGTTATCATTGTGTTATTGTAGACCATGTGCTGGATCGTTAGATATTGTCATAACATTTGAATAATAATTTTCATCAAAATGGTCCAGAATGTTAATTTAGCTTATTAAAAAAAGTTTGAAATTTTCAAATTAAAGACGTGTAGACAGGACAACGTCTGTCGGTTCCGCTAGTATACGTATAAAAATACTGTATGCTAAACTTTCTGACTTGTATCCAAGTATGTAGCCACGGTCAGGTAATAAAAAAGTTTTAAAGTAAACAATAATTTGTTTTGTCTATGAAAGCTATCATTGATCTAAATCACTACCGATGCCGTCAAACAGTTTTTAAAATTTAGCTTTTATAACTATATTTAGAGTATTATATAGAGAATATATACTTGCAAACTGAATGAGAAGGCTTTAAACATGATTTTATGTACAATAAATGTCTTTACGGACGTCCATAATTTGTGAACTAAAGTGAAACGAGTCTGTTATTTCTATACTCTGCATTATCATGCGCGCTGTACGCACCATCACTGGTCGCACGCGCCGTGCACGCGTCGTTCTTTATATCCCATAGATCGCAGTGATAGGACATTATGCAACTGACATTGCACCAAGAGCAAAGCTTTTCATATCCGAAAATTTATAGACCACAAACCACAAACTATTCACGACTAATCGTTTTACTGATAGGGTTAGACCAACTAAGAATTGAAACGAACAAGGCAACACTGGCTGGAGGATTTTGTTTCAAGTGCTTAAATCTTTTTGATATATAATGGAGTTGTGTATTATTACTAACCAGCGAACGTACCGCCTAACAGTCAATTACTGTAGGTAGTGCTTGGGATTAGCTGAAATGAGTTTATGATTTTATATAAACAATACAATGAATACGGAATAAATACTGAGTTCACTACTATAATTTAATTGCGATACTATTATATAATGCGTTGATTTGCTGTATATTAAGTAAATTTTCTTTACATTCCAGAAAACAAATTTGACAGTTATATTAAAAATCACAATTACGCCATTATCCAAATATTGTGGATATATCTTGTCGATCTGAAACCTTGATATAAATACATTATTTAATTTGAAAGAGAATTGTATCGAAACGCATGAACTTTTTATAGGATATTTCATTAATTTGCCTATGTTTTAACAATTATTCTGAGACAAGTACAACAAATAAAAAACAACGATTTTCGGCGCAACCTTTCCCGAATTCGGACCTGAATTTAGTGTACTTATTAAGATTATCAAGTCTTAAAGGTATGCAAATAAGGTACTTGTTAGCATTTTAAAAATATGAATTACAAAAAATACTGCATCCGAGTAAAATATATTATTATATGCAGAGTTTGAAACGAGTACTTGCTGTAAAATTGGATGCCATGCCACCGCTAATTATAGCGGGTATTGAATTATACCGTACCCGCTCGCAACGGTAGCAATACGGCTATTACCGATAATTACCTTTTATTAAAGACTTCAATGTAAAAGTTATAGAGCAAATAATGTAAGGAACACTTTTGTTAATCAATGCAATCTGCGTCCAAATTAAAATTGCCTCCTAGACTATCTAAATATTACTTATTAAAAATATTTTGGAAATATTGTCTATGTTATATTAAAGACAATATTTCCAAAATAGTCTATAGTCGATATAGCCAAAGCCGAATACGTCAGTATTTCCAAACCAATTCAAGGGTATATCCAGAAAAAAGCGTTCCTATTTTTGAATGGTCGGCAGCGAGCTTGCGATCCATCTGGCAGTACGAATGATCAGGGTCGGCGGTATCACTTATCATCAGGTGATCCTCATATACCATAAAAAACAGTAGTTTTTCAGATAATTCGTTACATAATTCGTATTCCATTCCGTCCATGTCTAGAAAGAAATTTTGATTGCGCGTTTTTCTAGGCAGTTTTTGCCGCGCACCACCACTTTGTGGAACCAGCTGCCGACTGAAGCATTTCCGAACCAATCCGACCTAGGGTCCTTCAAGAAAAGAGCGTACCAATTCTTAAAAGGCCGGCAACGCGTTCGTGAGCCTTCTGGCATTGAGAGTGTCCATGGGCGGGGCGGTATCACTTAACATCAGGTGAGCCTCCTGCCCGTTTGCCCCCTGTTCTATAAAAAAAAAACTTAGTGCAGAAATGTGTCTGCGTTTTATATGACCGTTAATTATGGTTTCATTTAATAGTTTATAAGTTATATTAACAGCGAATATGTTGTATTTGTGTAGCAAACTTAACCTTCATGTTCTATATATAGAGGTCTACGTTCCAATCTAAAAAAAATATAGTTTTCGGTGGAAGAAATCCTTTTTTAAAAAGTTATCACTGACGACAAATAGATGCAGTCTGCTTTTAGTTATCATTTTAAGTTAACTTCTAAATGCAGGAAATATTATTGTACATGTACACCATCTATTGAACATCATATATGTATATGACGGGGCTAAGTCACAGATATATAATTAACTGTGAAAATATCCAAGAGATCTGTATGTTAGTTTCAATGTCACTATCATAAATTAAACAAGGCCAAAGGAAACGTGAGTTTTTCTTCTTTCTAATAAAATAAAAAAGGCTGTGACCTAATTCTCATACATTAAAGGCAATTAGCGACCACTATATATCGTCCATCAGCGGCTCCGGCGGTCAGCTCTCTGGGGTGTCATCGAAACCTAATTTATTTTCTTACGAATGTCTACAAGATAGAATTAATGACATCTGATGCTCAAATTTACTCCTGCAAATCTAATACTGCATCTGTAAAGTTGTTTTTATTTAATAGTTTAATGTATTCTTTTTTCTAAGTTGGGTAAGAGCAGTGTTAGACTAGTGGCGTCAGCGTGCGTCCCTCTTCCCTGAGGTCATAGATTCGAGCCCCGGCTTTTAGAGTTCGCTCGAACGGTTAAGGAAAACATTGTCAGGAAACCGACATTTCTTAGACCCAAAAAGTCGACGGTGTCTGTCAGGCACTGGAGGCTGATCACCTACTTGCCTATTAGATTTAAAAATGATCACGAAACAGATTCAGAGAACCTAAAGGGTAGTAGCGCTACTGATTCATTTTTTATTCATTTTGATTTGTGTTTGACAGCCCTGTCGAACTTTTGAATCGTTTACAGCGACGATATCACAGTTAAAATCTGTTATAACGACATCAAAGGGACTACTCATATTTGGTCGTAAAAACCTATACGTAAGTAATACGCGTTGTAATTAAGTACCTAATAAATCCAGCCGGGACTTTGATTTTGGTCAATACAACCGGTATGTATCTAAACAATATCGGTTTTAACTGTATTACAACATGTATCTATATATTACGCTTGATTATTATTTGACCGCTGAAATATCGTAGGGGAAGAAGTGTTAGGCGTTTTTCAACCCAAAGCTTCGGTTCGAACCGGCGGAACACCAACTGTTTGTTGATGTGTTAATTGGTTGTACGTTCAAAGGAAACCAGAGGCTTAAGGTAACATTTAAATGCAGATGTATCTCTACCCCGTCGGGAGCTAACTGACTATATATAAACACGTGATTATATGAGTGAAAATAACATGATAACTTAAAGCCCTATGCGAGAATTGCTGTTTCTCGGGGTGGACTATGGTGCACAACGGTGGTGGCGACTGGATAACTCCTTAAGAAGCCACAGCGATCTATGCGACTTCCTCACAATCGAGTAGCCCGCAGCACACAACTCACGACAAGAGTTTGTATTAAAGAAGTCTTCAAAAGAACGTTTATATGTATATTTGGTACTTAGATAACATTAAAGAAATAATAAAGTGCATATTTGTTTGCAATCGTCAAATTCAAAATGACAAATTAATATGGATTTGGCACGTGTCAAAGGATGCCGTGTAAACTTTTCCAACACATGTTCGTAACTTTAAGTAGAGAAACGAGCGATCAATCACCAACAATGCGAGTTGCACCCCTGAGGAAAAAACTTGAACGGCTCCTGCTGATTTATTAGCGTAGTTAGAATTATCGCTATTTGCAATTCTTGCCGGGTTTAGCAAACAACTTGGCCAGATAACGACTTGCGATTTCAACTTACATACTTTTGAAACTCAAGAGTCAAGAATGGAAGCGAGCGATTTGATCTTGTTTTATTGCCATTTTACAATGGTAAAATACCAGTCGTTTAAAAATAAAGAAGTAAGCTTTCTACCGTCTAGTTTTTGTCTAGACACTTTAAACCTGTATTTAAGTCAAAATTTTATAATAAGATGTTGATTAATAAGTTTCTTGTTAACGTTGGTAACTTTAATCTAGCTATCGCTCGTTATGTAATGCCTTTATTAGTATTAATTTTATTACTTCCCACGCGAAGTTTTTTTACTAAACCTACCTTTTTAGTAGCTACATACCAACATATGGAAAAAATTATATATCCTTTAATATATAATAAGAACCTAAGTACTTAATAAAACTAAACTGAAAAATTTAGTTTAAATAAAAACCTTCCTCGGAGCTCAAGCAATAAAGAAACGCGGTTTATTGCGATAAATTGGGATTTTTTTATATATATAAGCAAAAGCTGCATATTTATCGTTAAATTATAGCCTTCGGTTTATTCAATACAATGAAACGGGTGTTCAGTGTTCAATTCCCTGCTCGGTCGATGTCAAACAATAAATATGTCACCCTTAAAAGAAAGTAGAGATAATCTCACAGATGTAGTCTATATATAATTCGTCTAATTATTTATTAAATAGGAAATGTAGTCTACAGTTTATAATAATTCAAATTAGAATATTATATTAATTACCTTTTGCATAAAGAATAAACTAAGTTATAATGTAATTTCTTATTGGAATTCTAAATTATCCCTGTGTAAAAAAGAATTGTATTGTAATAAATTATTATTTCGATTAAATTCTATTGAACAAAAGTAATAGCAACGAAATCAAAACTATGTCGTAATCCGAGTCAACAAATTGAAATCCATATCAAGAAATGGCTTACGTATGGAGTTAAATGACGCTGCGATCCTTATGTGGTAATGTCCTTACCCTAATCACCGTTACGAGTCTCGAGAAGATAGCACGGTCAGACCTCAAGACATTAAACTGGATGTAATGTGTCCGCGAACCACCTCCGATTATCTTAAAGTTAACCGACAACGCGTGCTTTACACTGAGTATTATACTATATATATGATAAGGGTGTTCTAATCACGTTGCGTTTATATAGCCACTTACCTCCCCAATTGGTAGACATGTATCTGTATTTCGTAAGTGTCGCTATCGATGCAGAAGATTTTTTTTCGTATATAAAGTTCACAAATTAAAGTGCTTTACATGAATTACAAACTAGTCTATGAAATAATAATATTTTGTTTTTTTTAGTATAAGTTTCTTGAGCAGTGTTAGCCTCGTCGTGAGCTCGTAGGTTCGATCAACGGTGCACCAATGTACTTTCTGTGTGCATTAAACATTCACTCCAACCGTGAAGGAAACATCGCGTGGAAACCTGCTTGCAACCAAAAAATGATCACCTACTTGCGTATTAGATTAACAAATGGTCATGAAACAGACAGATATCTGAACCAGACCTAAGAAGGGTGTGTCACCGATTTATAGATTTTTTTTTAATTTCTGCAATAATAGTAACTAGCTTAAACCAAGGTAATATTCGATAGCAGTCTATAATGTTTTGATTCGTGTGTAAAAATCGCACATACACTTATATTCACTACACTAGGTTTATTAACTCAAAAGGTTTAGTTCTTTTGCTATTGTATCATGATCTTCGATTGCCTCAACAATCACATGACAAAGCCTGTTTAAGTTAACGAAGGCAAACCGCTTCAACGTCTTTAATACTTCATATTAAGATCCTTGTGAATACTTCATTTTTAATATACCAAAAGTTTAAATGCGTGTAGATACTTTTTTAGCCTTTATAACGTTATGAAACCAATTTTAGAATACGCTTCGTATCAGATATATATAAAGTTTTTTTTAGGGTAATACTTAGTTTTATTTTGTTGTGAGTACACTGGCTGAGTTCACAAGAGTTGCTTGCTATATTGTGAGTTATAATATTTAGACATATAAGTATAATTTTTTAATGTTTTTTATGTAGTATAATTGGTGTGGGTATTATTTTGGCGTTCTATCAAATTAGTAGTAACTGTTAAGGTAAAATAATGTAGTGTAAAAATAATAAATACATTTTAAATGTTTATCTACTAACAGTATGATCGCGTCTCTATATTGAATTGGTAGTGACCGAGGCACTGGAACGGTAGTTACATCGTTTTCTGAATGAGAAGAGACTCCGATGGGCGCTTTGTGCCCCCACTGCGCTATTTGTAGGATATTGGTCGTTTACGATCCACACACGTCAGCTTCAATTACTAACATTGTTCTAAAGTATTATCCTATTTGTTTGTTTTCGTCGAACTCAAATAAAAGCTTTTTTATTTACTAGTTGTTTTAAATTCTGTAAAATATCACAAATTTATTTGATATTTAAATTTTACCCGCTTCCATTCGTGCGTATTCTTCACCGAGACCAACTTCTTTATTTAAATGGGTTATAGCGTTGCCCAAGATGAATCTCTCGTATTCGGACATGTGAAAATTCGCTCCGCAAGTTTCCACAATTCCATAACATCCGATCTTCGTTGGCCCCGAAAAGAACCTCGTACCAAAATGAGGATTTGCTGTGAAAGTATTTACCACTGTGGCGGCACCGTATAGAGCTTCTACCATATTTTCTACAAATTCGTTAATGGACCAAGCCATCGCCAGAGTTGATGAATCTACACCATGTTTGTTTCTTACGACCTCCATGCCAGATTTCTTAACCAATTTTGTAAGCGTATCCGCCTGACACGAATCCAGCTTGTAATGAGTGGGGGTCATGTTTGAAAACAATGGTACAATTGTTTCATCGGAATGACCTCCGATAACTGGCACGTACAGATGACGAGGGTTCACATTAAGCGTTTTCGCAGCATACGCTTTCGCTCTAGCAGTATCGATTTGGGTGATTCCAAATATTTTAGCAGCATCATATGCACAATACTTAAACAGCAATGAACTAGCGAACGGTAGAATAGAGTTTATGGGATTAGTTGAAATAGCTAACACTGCGTCTGGATTTATTTCAGCTATGGTTTTACACAGTCTCTGAACGGCGGGCGCATTGGCTGCTAACATTTGATCTCGTGTGTACCCAGGCTTCCTGGGTATCCTAGATACCATCAAGATCAAGTGAGATGACCGAATTGATGCTGGAAGGAAACTATATCCGCTGTATGCTGTCACTCGTGGCCCTCCCGGTAGGGCAGATATATCTGAACCAATCGATAATACACGTTCGCTATCGTCATATAAATTTAATCGTGTAATATTGTTATTTCGTTTCAAGAGCAGGGCTAAATTTGAACCAATTCCATTAGCCGCTCCAATTATGGAGACTTGGGCGTTTCGCCTGTGTTCTTTCAAGATACATGATTTTGAAAAACATGATTTGACAGGAACTAAACTTCGTGAAAACATTTCGCTTATTTCACAGAATTTAAAACCGACTTTACAAATACACAAATATGTCAACAATAATCATTATAAAGCAAAGTACGGGCCATAAACAAAATACAAAAGAAGAATTGAATCTCATAAATACTCATGTATTGTATCATATGTTTATACGTCATCGAATGTCAATTCTCAAAGGTGTCACTGTCATCATTAAAAAAATCGCCACAACGACGTTATGTATCAATAAGATCCTAAATTCCTGTAAATTTAAAAATATATACAACCAGAATGATACTTACAAAGAAACTTTTCAAATTATGTGCTTCCAATATAAGTAAGAGCTACCATGTCACAGTGGTGGGTGGTGCCAACGAGGTAGGCCAAACTATAAGCCTCCTGTTGAGAACCCAACCTAACATCAGGAAATTAGTGGTATACGATGAACTGCCCAAGACTTCTGGAATAGCTTTAGACCTATCACATGTCCCAGCACGATGCACTCTACACAGCTACACCGGCGAAGCCAATCTGGATAAAGCACTTAAAAACGTAGATATCGTGATTGCAGCTGGTGGGATTCCTCTGACCCCAGGCTTAACAGAAAGAGAGTGGTTCAACAAAAATGCAAATTTCATAAAAATGATATCTGAAAGAGTGTCCAAACAAAGTCCACTACCATTTTTTGGAATCGTCACTGAACCTCTAAATACACTTGTCCCTATGGCATCTGAAATAATGAGAAACCATGGCGATTATAATCCCAAGAAACTTTTTGGCATTACAACTGTCGACGCATTGCGTGCCCAAACAATATATGCCGCCGAAAATAATATAAATCCCATAGATTGCGTTGTACCTGTCATCTGTGGACACTCGAACAAAACGATAGTACCGTTGACATCGCAAGCGACGCCAAAATGCACAATGGAAGACAAAAAGATACATGAATATGTCAATAAGGTTCGTAAAATAGATTCTGCGGTCTCAAACGCTAAACCAAAATGGGCTCCTTCATTATCAGTAGCGTACGGAGCGCTTGTATTTACTAGAAATATTTTGGAGGCTTTAGATGGAAGACAAGCGACTGTCAACGCGTTGGTAGAAAATAATGACTTTGGCACCTCATTCTTTGCTGGTTTAGTAGACGTTACCGAAAATGGTTTTGGAGAAATGAAAAGATACTCGAATATCACAAACCTTGAGTGTCTATTACTAGAAAGAAGCATTGAACGATTACGAAAGGATGTATCTATGGGCAAGAAAATATTGGAATTAGCATGAATGTTGATGGTTTCATTGCGATATTAAAACAACATATTGCCAACGTATACGATTTTATTAACGTAAAACCTTGGATTTACAAAAATTTCATTAAAAACTTAATCATATCACAGAGATCAATTTTTACAAATTCATTAAAATTTGTACTACCAACTTACGAAAAGTATAAAATAAAAGTACTTATTTCTAGTTAAGAATTATTTGAACACTTTCTCCTATTTCTGATTATGTACTTCAATAACCTTAAATTGTTTCCAAAAATAATGGACCTATACAAATTGATTAACTAATATAACACTAACCGCCTTATTAAAAAAAACTCTGTCATTCGTATCTTAGACAATATAATTTAACAGAAACAAACAAATGGTCTTATAAAACGTAGACTTAATTATCAGTTGTTATCTATGGTTAATAGTGAATATAGTTTGGTCGTTGCTTTAAATAGAGAAATGAAAATTGATGCGTTAAAATATAGATGGAAATTAGTGCCCGAAAACATGACTTGAAAGACCAGGCCATAAAATCTTTAAACATTAATATAAAAACTGATTTTGGTTAAAAAAAAGAAGTTTTGAATTCAAATTTTCTATATTCTGAGACCCACATTTTAAGATGCAATATAAGAAATAAAAAAAATGTTTTCTTTTCCACGTTTTATAATGGCGTTTCATTAATTACTTGATAACCAAAAGCAATACTATAGAACTCTGTTCAAAAATAGCTCATGTAAGAGCAAGTGTGTAAAGACTTCTCCCCCTTGGGAGAAGGGGGTATGGGGCGATCATTTGTATATTTTTTATAAAATGTAGACTGAAGAAATCAATAATTGATAGATTATAATTATTCATATTTTATAATAAAAATAAAGTTAAATTAATAATTTATTCATTCGGACTTTTAGAGTTAAATATGTAAGGAAGTCGGTACCTACATAACATTTTTAATATTGGTGATTTTCTGTATCTACCCGACACAATAAATAAAACGATTTATTTAAAAAAATACAATCACACTTAACCAAAGTACGCTTTCGTCTTTTATTTTGTATTTAAGGTGTGAAGAAAAAATAAGTGAAGTGTACTATATTTTAAAGGTATAGGTATGCATATTGTATAATTTTTTTTAAGGCAAAATTGTTTGTCTATAGTATTAGCTTGTTTGTAATTTCCCTAAGTCTAAAACATTTGAAACTTAAATAATATTCTAAAATCAAAAACTTGACAAATAAAGTAGAATTGATATTCGAAATAAATGTAATCAACAAATCTTATAATACTTAACACTGGAGCCACAACATCTGAAACAAATGTTTTGTGTTAATATTCATCCATAATACTAGGGAACTGTAAAGTAGAAATTTAACTAACTTCAGGAATTAAAAAAAAAACGCGTGGGTCGGTGTACACGCTCTTAGAAGTTATACTTCTTTGGCGTAACAAGTACCTTTTCAAATTTTTTAAAACGACACTAATAATAGAAAAAAGGTATTTAATACATTGAAAGTTTTACTATAACGCATTACCTTGTTAAATTAAGTTTGTATATCACAACAAACTAAAGTGTTGACTATAGCTAATTTCAGGGTGTCGACATTTGTGACGGTGTGCGCGCGGATTGTAAAAATTTACTCTCATATTTCCCCTAACTTCAAAAATAAAATACGCAAGCATTCAATCTAACTTTTATCCCATACGCAGCTGTATCTATGTACATTATCATCAACTGTATGGTTTGAACATTAAAACATAATTTTAATATTGTAATTATACATATTTTTTATTTAGTTTTTTTTTTAAATTGTAAATTAATGTGCCTAAATGTGATATTTTTCACGTCATTTAAGGAATGTTTTATACTATTAAAAAAACGTGTGGCACTCGGGGAATGCTGCGGTAAAGCATAGCATTTTATTTATGCAGTGTTTTTTTTTCTTTGATATTAATTCTATGTACCACTCTACCAGACTAATACGCCTATATAGTCTGTCTCACTCTAACGTGTACCGGCTGTACCGGCCGCGCTTACGCTACCGATCTTGCCAGAGTGATGTGAATACGCAGTATGCGTTCTGTCTCACTCTAACGCATCTGCACAACGACACCGATCACGCCAGACCGATGTGAGACGCAGTATGCGCCGCTGTTAGCCTATCCCACTCTAAGGCGCTCGCCCGCCTAAGGGGCAGGCGATGTATTACGGAATTTCTAGATTCGGTCGCCGCGTTCAAAGCTCGCGATAAAATCTATACAATAGCTTAAAAAACTAGTATAGTTTTTCTTACGGCGATTTGAATAATTACAATTACCTATTCCTCATTACTCTTGCTGACTTCACTCCCCGATTCGCTGACACTGACCGACGTCTCCTTGAACTGACTGATGAAGTCCAGCAGTTTCTGAAGGTTCCTCTGCGTCTTGATCTGGTCAGCCAGCAGCTGTCTCTTCTCCGCGTTGTGCTCGTCGAGGTTTTCCTTCAGTGATGCAGCGCGAGCTTCCAGTTTACGCAGTTCCACGCAGAGCTCTATATTCCGTTCTTGAAGGCGCTTGCGTTCTGCTAACTTATCTATAAAATTTATATACGTCTTTTACTAGTAATTTAAAATTGCGTCTTTATGTGTTCTCAGATCACGCCATCCAGTGTTGGAGATCCAGAAAATGAATATTTATTTCAACGGAACTCCAAATAATTTTCATAAAACAATTGGCTATCCAAAAACCTTACCTTGAGAAGTATTCGAATAAAAAAATTAGATACCCAAGATTATTTCAATAAAAGTTACTTTTGGTGAAACTCTCCTTGTCAGGGAGAGTTTGTAAAAATAAAGCGTTTCCGGCGGATCAACACCAGCTTAAGTTACTAGGTAATACATACAAAAGCTCTGGGCTTGAGCTTATAGGCGACCTGCTTTTTTAATATATAATTTTAAGAATACTTACTTTGGGCTGTTTGGGGAGCAGAACTAGGTCGGAAAGGAAGCAACTTCCCAAAGAACATAACATATACCTAATACCTATCCATAAGCTCTCCTTGAAAACCTTGAGTTCTTACCTGTATAGAGCTGTTTGTGGCCGTGGGGCACGTGGGGCGAGGGGGCGGCGGTGGGTTCGGGCAAAGGGGTGCGGCACCCCGCACAGCGCCCTCCTGCCCCGCAACCCGTGTGCTGCCACACGGAACAGGCGCTACACCAAACCAGCAGGGACGGGACATCTGCACATGTACAACTATATTTAACCAACGTTTTCTTTAGTATACGCAATTACTAATATTATTTTTAAGGTAGGTTTTTAAGTAAAAACCCCGATTGTCCCCAAGTGACTATTTTCACCTATAAATCATAATCATGCGGCGTAAAGTAGCACAAAATGCTAATATATTTATTATTGGTTGGTATTAATAATAAATAAATAATATATACTATAACAGTGTACTGACAGGAGGTTAACCTGGTATTAAAATTAAAAAAAAGTGTTTATTCATTTTAAGTATGTACATTAAGTGATAGCGCCGTCTATGGACACCCTCAATGCCAGAACGCCCGCGAGTGCGTTGCCAGCCTTTTAAGAATAATCATATTAGACCAGAAATACTTCAATGTTACGTAACGCGTATTACAAAGAACAATTGAACCCCTCGCCCCATATAAAGCATCGTTATATTTTAAAATACCCCTCCCCATCGTTACGTAATACCTGATCAGTGACAGTTATAAAAAAGTGGGTGCGTACAAAGTACAGATGTCAGAAGTGAAACTTCTTTGTAAATAATTATTACTAAGGTAAAAGCCCCAATAGATGTTCGTGTACCTGTATATGAACACTCCATGTATTTGTATATCTATATTCACACTATTTACACACTGTATACGTGCTAATCAAATCAAATCAAATCAAAATTTATTTATTCAGTTTAGATGCGACTTAACGCATGCTTATGAATGTCAAAAACGTTTACAAAATTCGCGAAAGAGCAAAACTACGCCATCCGTTCGCAAGACTACCAGGAGGTCTTGTTCTGAGAAGAACGGGCAAGAAACTCAGCAAGTTTTATCCTCCCTTTACATACAATAATTCAAAAGAAAATGTCATAAACCACAACGTCATTTAATGATAATGGGAATCAATAAAATGCGTTTACACAAAAGACGTTGTACGGCAGAATTTCCATCTAAAGTTCAAAAATGTAACTACTAAACGAATACATCAACAGCATGTATTATCGATCTCCTACTCTCTCTTTCAATCTTTCTCACTACAGCTCTCTCCCACCTCTCGCACCGTGGCTATTAGGAGGTGGTGGGTACCGCGGAACGGTTAACGTTACCTCTGTATATTTTTTTAAATTAAAAATAGAATTAGTGCATAAATAGGTTAAAAAACGGAACACGGGATATTTTAAGTGATAGTTTTACATAATAAATTGTGAACAAATAACACAGTGATTAGTTAGTCGTGATCGAACAATTTTTTCCCATCTGTCTAGAAAACAATAACACCACAAAATGATGACTCGCAAAGCTACAACTAAAGATATTGAAATGAGACTGAAGCAGGCTTTGTTGGAGCAGAAGAAATTGCAGGAACTCAATAATAGATTGCTGCAAGAGCGCGAGGATAGTGAATGGGAAATTCAAAATATTGTTAAGAAAAACACTGAACTTAAATGTGAACTATCTGAAATACATATTAAATATTCAGATATTGTGGATCAGTGTGTGCATTTACAGGATATTGTTGACTCTTACAAACAGTGCTATGATACTCATGAGCAGGCTTTGAATCGCATCAGTGACTTGGAATTAAGTTTGTCAGAGGCACATAAAACTGTGCAAATACTTGAAAATAAGGTTGCCATAGAAGCTGATGCCTCTCAGAGCTTGTTCAGTGAGTTAAACAGCTGTGATCCAGGTATTGTAAATGAACAATGTAACAATATTGATAGTGGGTGCAATAAGTCAAACCCAATTGGTTCCTTATTTATAAGTAGGAAAAGAATTAAAAAATATGTCCGGCTTAATAAATTTATTAAAAAAACCAACAAATTAATTAAAAGGAAAAATCATTTGAAACATCACTTATTACTAAGACAACAACATACATTATTAAAACAGAAATGGAAAACTTGTAAAGAAAATGTAATTAAAAGTCAATGTTCATATGAGAACATTAACAAACAATTAAATATTAAAATTAATCAACTGGAGCAATGTATAAATAATATGTGTCATAATCATCATGTTATGTTTAAACAAATTATAGATTATCAAGTATCTGCAAGGCATGACATGATTGATTTATGTAATTATAGTACTGAGAGGTATGCATCTCTCACTAGTAAGCATTGTACTTGTGCTACTGAGCAAAGTAATAAGTTAATTTATAATGACCAAGTTCCTTCACAGTTGAACAGAGATAATTCATCACCAAAGTCCCCCGTGCCAGAGTTTTCTCCTACAAGCAGTTCAAACACTCAAAGAACTAATACATACATATTTTCAGATAGATTGGGGCAAGGGCTGGGACAGTTACTGGGATATGAGTTATCTCAAAATGTCCTTAATATTTGTTTACCTGGAATATCTTACCAAGGAATGGTAGATAAAATATTACATTATCATTCTGTAGGTAGCAGCTCTAAATTAATAGTATTGTGTGGTGACAGTATTGGGATTAAAAAAACCCACATTATTCAAGCTATCACTAAACTTTTGGAATTTGGCAGAGAAAAAAAATGTAAAATAACACTTTGTTCTTTTCCATATGCAAGCAATATGGATTATAAATTTAATCAACAGATTTATATTTTAAATCAATTTATACACCATCTGACATGTCGTCATAGTGACGTATTTTTATATTTTGATTGTAACAAGTTTGTTACTAAATTTACACTGACCAAAGATACATTGTATCTTCCTTATAAAATAAAAAAACAAATTGCTAAGCTGTTAGCATATAATTTTAAAGAAACTGTCACAGTGACAAAGAAATATGATTGTGAGTATAATAAAAAGGTATCTGTGACAGATAGTAAAACAGTCATGAAAAATGTACCTTTTACAAATTTAAACTAGAACATAAGACAAAAGCCAAGCCAGTTTTATTAAATATTGTTTATCAAAATGTACAAGGTTTGGCTGGCAAGGAATTAGAATTAGAACTGTTTACAAAAAGTCGCGAAATTGAAGTTATTTGCATTACGGAACATTGGCTAAGAAGTTATGAAGCTGTTGTCATTGACAACTTCCAATTGTGTAGCATATTCATGAGAAGTAGTTCTATTCGTGGTGGTTCATTAATATTAGTAAATAGTACTGTCAAATACAAAGATCGTAAGGATATTGTAAGTCTATCAATTGAATGTGTTATTGAATTATCTTGTGTAGAACTGGAGAATTATGTTATAGTATGCGTGTACCGGCCCCCTTCCGGGGATTACTACAAATTTGAGTCAGTAATGGAAGATGTACTTAAAAGACTGACTAGTAAACGAAAATCGGTCATTATTTGCGGAGACTTTAACATAAACATACTTGAAAGTACTTCAGTAAGCACTAGATTTATTTCAATTTTTAAATGTTTCAATTTAGTAAACCAATTCTCTGAACCAACTAGAATCACCTCCCATTCAGCGACTTGTTTAGATAACATATTTTCGAGGGACAAACCTGTTTCTAAATCAGTAATAACAAACCTTACATCTGACCATTGTGGTCTGATTGTTGGCTTCTCTGATAAAATATTTGATGAAGCCAAGCACGTTAAATATCGCCCCTTCACAAAAAGTCGCATGGAAAGTTTTAGGCATAACGTTAATTCCAAGGTTTGTTCAATAGATTACTCTATTCTAAATAATTCGGAGAGTCAATACGAAAGATTGTTTAATGTTATTCAAAATGAGTTTGATTTAATTTACCCAATAAAGACTGTAAAGTGTAACAAAAAAATCAAGTTTGATGACTGGGCCACCAGTGGTATTTATAAGAGTAGGAATAGGCTTTATGAATTATATGCATTAAAAAAATATAATCACAACGCAGTGTTTATAGAATATGTCAGAAATTATTCCAAAACTTTTAGAAAAGTTTGTAAATATACAAAGGCCTTGCATATACGTGAGAAAATAAGGAATTCAAGTAATAAAATCAAAACTACTTGGAATGTCATAAATAGAGAAACAGGAAACCTTAAATCCCGTAATAATTCATTCCTTTTAAAGGTAGATGATAAGATTATTGTTGAAAGCTCGGAGATTGCTGATATTTTTGAAGATTTTTTTACAAACATACCTATAATTACTACATCTTCTCTTAATTCCTCTCCTAAAGAGGCTATTAGTTTTCTTAAAACTTACGTACCAGAATGCAAATTAAATTTTCAGTTTAAGCACGTTAGCGCTGGTGATGTAGTTAAAACTTTTAAATCCTTAAAATTAAAACATTCTGGAGACTTGTGGGATGTTTCTGTACATGTTATTAAGGACATTATTGATATTATTGCCCAAGATCTTGCGTATATTTTTAACAATTGTATTGATGAAGGAAATTTTCCAGATTTAATGAAGCATAGTAAAATAATACCTTTATTTAAATCTGGATGCAGGACAGATCCCTCGAATTTTAGACCCATCTCAATACTGCCAACTCTAAGTAAGATTTTTGAAAAAATTATACTAGAACAACTAATTAATTTCTTTAATACAAACAATCTTCTACACAACGCACAATACGGTTTTACTAAAGGTCGCTCCACTACCGATGCTGGAATAGCTCTGTTACGACATATATTTGATGCATGGGAGAAAACTCAAGATGTACTGGGAGTTTTCTGTGATTTGTCCAAGGCGTTTGATTGTGTTCATCATGAGACTCTGCTTTGCAAACTTGACCACTACGGTATAAAAAATGTAGCTCTTAACTTAATAACCTCTTACCTAAGTTGTCGAACAACTAAAGTTGATATAAATGGAACTAAATCTTCGGGATCACATATTAAAATGGGAGTCCCGCAAGGATCAATATTGGGACCATTTTTATTCATTATATATATTAACGATTTGCCTACTTATGCAAAGCTATTATGTGATATTGTATTATTTGCTGATGACACGTCATTGATTTTTAAAGTAAATAGATATAAGACAAATTGTGACGATGTGAACAACGCACTTTCTAAAATATTGTCCTGGTTTTCTGCAAATAATTTACAATTAAATGCCACAAAAACAAAATGCATAAGATTTACTTTACCTAATGTTAAAACTACAACCATGGAGCTTAAACTAAACAATGAAAAACTAAATTTAGTTGATTCTACGGTATTTCTAGGCATTACAATAGACCAAAAACTTCAATGGCGTCAGCATATCACTAAACTTTCAGACAAGCTTAGTTCTGCGACATACGCTATTAGAAAAATTAGGCAACTCACAGACGAGGAAACTGCCCGAATAGTATATTTTAGTTACTTTCACAGCGTTATGTCGTATGGAATTCTTTTATGGGGCAAGGCAGCAGATATTCAATCTATTTTTATCTTGCAAAAACGTGCTATTAGGTCAATCTATTGCTTGAAACCAGGCACTTCACTTAGAAACTTATTCAAGGAAATCAGTATTTTGACGGTACCGTCACAATATATCTACAACTGTATAGTTTTTGTGCGTAGTAATATTAGTTCTCTTTTAAAGAACAGTGACATTCACAATAGGAATACAAGAAATAAGGGAAAACTTTTCCAGCCGTCTTACAGGTTGCAGAAAATAAACACTTCATTTATAGGCCTAAGTGTACGCTGCTATAACATGATTCCTAGTGAAATATTGGAACTGCCTCTCAACAGATTCAAAACACATATTAAAAAAACCTTAATGTGTAAAGGTTACTACACAGTTAATGCTTACCTAGAAGATAAAAACGCTTGGCAATAGGTATAATTATATTGTTATAATTTGCTTTGTTCTCTTGGAAGTGTTGTGAATGTAATGTAATGGAATGTAATGTAATGTAATGTAATGGAATGTAATGTAATGGAATGTAATGTAATGGTGAATGTGGTAAATCACAGAACAGATTTTATTTTATTTTTACTTATGTAACTTAAATGACGTTGTGGTTTATGACATTTTCTTTTGAATTATTGTATGTAAAGGGAGGATAAAACTTGCTGAGTTTCTTGCCCGTTCTTCTCAGAACAAGACCTCCTGGTAGTCTTGCGAACGGATGGCGTAGTTTTGCTCTTTCGCGAATTTTGTAAACGTTTTTGACATTCATAAGCATGCGTTAAGTCGCATCTAAACTGAATAAATAAATTTTGATTTGATTTGATTTGATTTGATTCGCTTCATACCGCGTTCGCCCTTTCCCACTCTCCCTTCTCTTCGACAAAAACAAACGCTGCATATATTCGTGACGCTAATATTATTATTGCGTTCCTAATATTTTACTAGCGTAAAACGGATGAGAACAGGCAATGAAATCGCTGTCACTTTGACATATAAGGTATTCATTACACTTACCATTTCTCCCACAACCATGACACACTTTCTTTGTAGAAAATACAGGCTCTACTGACAATCCAGTGGGGAGTGTTGATAACCATGGTGGTTTGTTACCCCAAGCTGAAAGTATTAAATATATTTTTTTATATATTATTGTCAATGAATGTCGTGTTAGATTAGCTGTTATAAATTAAGTACTGTAGAATAATTGTCTTTTATTAACATAACTTTTACACATTTAAAGAAAAACACTTTTTTACGGATTATAGTTATGTATTATTGTATTTAAACTTATAATTATTTAGACATAATTTTAAATTTAAACCGACGTTTCGCGTGCTTGACAGCGTGTGTGGTCACGGTGACTGAAGACAAAGTTGTTAAATGTCAAAAAGTATTACAGCTGTAGAAAATGTTGTGTTATCTGTATTTATTTCCCCGGAGTTGGTATCGACTAAAAGATGTAGGGTTTTTGCAGAAATTGCTCACGGTGTCCTCCATTTTCGCGGAATACATAACTATAATCCGTAAAAAAGTGGTTTTCTTTACTGTAGAATAATTATTAAGTTCAGTACTATTACTGTATCTGTTTCAAATTTGACAACCAATATATATTATGTCAATAATTTCAATTTCTGACATTGTTTTAAACTTATAAAGTCTTTTGAGCAGTTGGTTAAAAATGTGTGGTACGTAAAGAACCGTCTTAAGATATGTACTGATGTGTTATATTTAATGATACGAAAAATATGTTAAATTTTCGAATACTGTAAAACTCTTATAACTTTATGGATAAAACAGTATTATATTTTGGTCTTAATAATCAATCAAAATTAGAACGAAAGACGATCGTTTGTCCTCAACCCATCAGAGCCGGCTATTTAAGTTACCATGTATTTATAAGGATAATAATGCAATTGTGCCCATCATTTGTGTCTGTACCCTCGTTTTGCAAATCGTATCTCAATGTCGTCGTATCACAATCTCGTGTTGACAACTGCAAATGTAAACTATGTGAAAAATGCTTTGACAGCTGACAAATGACAGGCAGACTTTACAGACAGACTTTGACAGAAATGACAGACTTTACATTTGAAAACACTAATTTTAATGTCACAACACGCTTTTCATTGCTACGTCAGGCATAGTACTTACTATTTCGATTATTGTTTAATAACTACCTTTAATATCTGTGGAGCTTGATGGCGATCCTTCCCGCGATGATTTACTCTGATTCTGTAAAGAAAATTTGCTGTCAAATTTTACTACCACAATAGAATATTTTTGTCACTTTGACAATAAAGGATCGTCCTAACCCTAGTAGCCCGGTCAATTTAGACATTCGAAGGTACATTAAGTCCCAACAAGCTGAAAATCAGTGAAATTGTTCAAAACATAATTATTATAAATAATATTTAAAATTCCCCATCATTGCCGTGTATGGATTTTTTTTTTCAATGTCAAAGGTAAAAAAATAGTTTTACGCGATTTCCAGCAAAACGGTAAGTTTTATCATAAAAATACCTTAGACAAAAATGTAGATCATAAAATTATCTATAAAAATGTATGTTTTTGTCTAACTTTAAAATATTATGTTTTGAACAATTTTACTGATTTTAACCTTGTTGGGACATTATGTACCTTCACTCTCATTTTTTTTGTCTAAATTGACCGGACTATAATATAGAATATTTAGAATTCGTTTATATTACGTGTATACAAATTGAAATGAATGTAAACATTCGTACATACCAATCAAAGTACCAAAGAAATATATAAAATTCTGTTTGGTAACCGATAGTGCGTATTTAATTAACGACGTTTAAAACTAATTTTATTATATAAATTGCTTAATTTGACGTTAATGCCTTCGTATGTAATATCTTAAAAAAAAGCCATAAAATAAATTAACTTCTGAAAAACAATTAGCCATAGATTAAGATCGCAGAAGTTACTTAGAATAAAAAGAAATAATTTAATATTTAGACAGAATTTTTTACCTGTTTCCTCAGTTTCGCTGATCGGGTCTGGGGCGGGTCGTTGTGGTTTTGCAGATATGGAAAATGGTTTAGCTTCTTTCGCTTCTGCAAATTGATATATTCGATTTACAACCGAAACCTGTATACGAGTGGTTTTGCCCTATTGATATATTATAGTAAATATTAAGATCGACACGTTAGAAATCACGATACGTTAATTGGTATGAAAGTTTTTGAAAACCATTTCTCCAAGTATTTTTTGTATTATTTCTAATTACACAAGCAATTTACTGGTAATAAATATTATTTATAATAAAATACATTAGCATGTCATTTTTTACTACATTACATAAAAGATAATGTATTCTCTTCTCTATGTGTCATTGAAAATCAAATCGATTTACAAACTGTGAATTGTTTAAAACAAAAGAAAACCACAGACTTTACTAAGTAGACTAAACCTTTAATTGTTGTTATATTTTTATGTAATGTGAATATATAAATAGGATTATTTAAATTTCTGTATTTTATTGAACCAATCCTTCTAACGCAATTGAGTAAAAATAGGAAAAAGGGTAGATACATACATACCTACCTCTATAACTAAAAATATATTGTGTTTCCCTTGGACTTTAACTTATCGAGTTTCTACTGTATGTGTATAAATACTACAAATACTTACAGAAATCATATCAAAACTGCCGTAAACAAAATCACTTCTATTGGCACTCGTCGATCTCTTACGACATTCATTTAAACTTTTCTCTATTGACTCCTTTTGTGAAGGCGTCACCAATCCAAGGGCCCTTAAAATTTAAATATTTCGTGTTAACAAAATCTTTAAGTAATAATAATCCAGGTCCTATTTAGTAGTATTTCATCAGCCTTTTATATTTAACAGGGATTTAGACTCGACATACCTGTTTCTACAAAATACCAGGTAAAACTCTGTTCAATAAAACTACTAGTCCTGGCTACTCGGGAAATAAAAAAAACAATAAAAAATACTTAAAAGGATTTCTATGTTCTGGGTCCCGTAGTATCTGTTCTATATGTAATTTTTTTGTTAAATGTAACAGGGAGAAATCGGGCAGTAGGCTAAATGTTACATGGCTTGCAAGTGCGTTTACGGCCTTTTAGGAGTTGGTACGCTCTTGAACGACCCTAATTAGAATTTTTTCGGAAATACTTTAATGGGCAGCAGGTTCGAACCTGTCAAAAAACTGCCTTTAAAAGTTAAAAATAAGTGAGAATTTTGCATGCCTAACTATGATTTCCTACACAATACGAGCTATTGTTAAATGAGTACATTTTAATGTTGAATGTGCAGAGATTAATGGTGCACATTTAACATTAAAATTGGGTAAAATTGGGTTGTAGGTTGTAAAACCCAGTCGGGGTTGAGTCGCATGTTTAAACCACTAGACCAAAACTGCTCCAATATTAAATAGTCTTTAATTATATCAAATACAGAAATAACCGTGAAACATTTACATCAATCTGATACATGAAATTAGATAGAAGAATATGCAACACTTGGAAACGGTACTGGTCTCTTAAAGAAATAGTTAAAAATAAAACAATTCACATGGCAATAAAAACTAAATTATATAACACTTGTATTTTACCATGTCTTACTTATGGATGTCAAACTTGGCCTACGACGAGCAAAAACAATCAAAAGCTAATAGTTTGTCAACGCAGCATGGAAAGGAGCATGCTTAATATAAAACTACGGGATGGATGGACAGCTACAAAAATAAGATAAAGAACAAACGTCAGTGACGTTCTAAAAAGAAGAAAGCTTTAATGGAACTGAACTGGACATTTAATGAGGGCTAACAAAGAAAAATGGACTAAGGATGTAATAGAGTGGTATCCGAGGAACGGGAAAAGAAAAAGAGGAGGTCAAATTAAAAGATGGGAGGATGATCTACAAAAGGATAGAGAAGGTCTGCCAAGGATAGAGAGACATGGAAACAATTGGGGGAGGCCTATGTCTACGGACAACCTGACCAGGGCGGTTAAGAATAAATTATTGTTTTTGCTATGTAATTAGATTTAGGAATATAGATTGATAAGAATAGCATTAAAGCTAAATGGTCAGCGAATAAAGGGCTTTAATTATTATTATTATTAATACATGAAATTTACAATGAAGAATTTGCTTGTCAATGGTATGCGTAAATACTGAAATCATTATGTATAAAGATGTTGATTATATCCAAAGAATTCATTTAAATGATAGGAATAACACCTACATATAAATATTGTTTTTATGAAAAATAATTACCTCATGAATATTTCTTTAGAAACTGGCTCACCGGGTTGTGGTAAAGGGGGTGGTGACGAGACCAGTGATGGTTCACTAAGAGCTGAAGAATCTGAATCCGTTCTATCTGGCCAGTCATTGTCATCAAATTTTGTTCCCCTTAAACAATTTAAAAAATATGAATCAACCCTGTTTTTACTAGTATCTGAAGCGAAATTTTTAAAATTGAGTAAAAATATTCCTAAAGCTGACTTATTCATTCTGGCCTAAATAATCTAAGAAAATCTATACAAATAGGTTAAACTAGATAATACTGAATTTATTTAACTACAGTCAAAACCGTTCACAACAACATTGGTTAGAGCAACATACTGTATATATACAAAATATTATATACAACTATCACTTTTTACAACCAATTAAGAGTAGTATATAGTACCTTCAATGTTGTTATAATAGATTTTGACTGCTGTATCATATTGTGAGTGTTATCCAAATAAAAATTAATTTTGTCATATGAGACATATATAATGTTTAAAACATATAAAAATCAATAAAAGAATTGGACAAACTTCAAGTCAAAACATAGCTCATGCTCTGATATGTCCAAAACTTACTTGGATTTGAGATACAGAAGTCATACTTAGCACTTTGTCTCAACACTGAATCATACAACATGTTACCATTGCCCAAAATCTGGCTAAGAAATATTGTACAGTAAAGTTCATGTTCATAATTATTATGATAACCAAAACTATTACGTTATATTACATGGCCTATAATATAAATTTAAATTAAGTAATGAAAATGTAACCACACAAGAATTGCTTATATTCTTAAATAAAAATGATCCTAAAATTTTTATATTAATGACATTTGCTATTGTAGTTGGCTAGATTATTCTTTAATTATTTTTTTTTCTTAACTAAGCATCTTTTACACACACACAGTAGTTATTTATGATTTACTTAAGAAACAAAAATAAAAACATACTCACAGAAAAACTTCCTTCACTTTATTTAGCGCATTTTCAAAATTGCTGTTTTCACTCTGAACTAAATTTTTCAATTGTGGAAAATTTTTTACAAAACTCTCTTTGCAGTTCACATCATCATTGTTTATGTGGTTATGATTGAGTGGCTTTGTTTCATTTTCTGTATCTGACACATTAAGATCTTCATTAGTGTTTTCAATTTTTATTTGAATCTCGTTAAGAACTGAGGGTTTGAGGAGAGATGTTGTCCGATTCCTGTTTCTATATTGAAATTGATGTTCACGCAGTTGTTGAGCAATATAATGATTGTCTTTTTCTATACTGACTTGTTTATTTTTTGCTCTAAGTCTTTGTTGATACAGTTCTAATTCTCTTCGCAGTCTATCCACCACTAATTTCTATAGCAAAAAAAAAACAATATAGAAACAAATTATGTTAATATATTTTAAGTATACTTCAAATATACTTACTTGAGAACGTCCGATAGCTACTATTTCCTGTTCAGCTTCATTTACTTTATTTTTTAAGTCCGAATTCTAGAACAAAATGTTTATAAATTAATTACAGGAAAATTCTCAAGTGTTATTTGCAAACAAACAAAATATGAACAAGGATTGACAATGAAAATAAATATAATCTAAAATAAAAAATTTAACTTACACTTTCGTCCTCTTGGAGACGCGCTACCCAGATCTGAAAAAAAATAAATACAATAAAAATCTATGTACAAACAACACCATTTTTTTAAATGTATCTTTTATGTTATTGTAAAATACCTGATGCACTTGAATGGCATTTTTTAGCTGTGTTTGTGTTCTTCGAATATCTTCTTTTATTTCATTTGATACTTCCATAGTTATAACACATAAAATTATTAAGTATAAAATTTTTGTCGAACAAAATGAAGTACTAATTCACGCGTCCTTTTATTATAAATAACACGCTGTTTACTCAGCAAATACTTTACAATTACTTGCTTTTAATTAAAATTAAACTTTAGTTAATTCAAATATAAGTCAAATAATTCTTTACACAAGTTTTGTGAAGACTATAAACTAAACACACAACGAAAAACAAAATTAAAGACGTAAGTAATTTCACAGCAATTTTAATGTTCACTCAAAAAGTCAAACATTTGAGCGAAAAATATAGGAAAAATTAAAGGATAATTTCACAGGTCACGAAGATATTCTTGATTTTTTATCTGTTGGTAGTATTCTTGATAAATAATAGAATAACCTTTACTCTGCATTGACTGTTATCTATAATACTGCAACTATCTCTGGTTCTATATTCTTTGGAAACCAAACGATATGGAAAATGTGGTTCGATTTTTCTGATATTTTTGACCGACTTCAATAAAATTTATGTATGCAAATTTATCAACATATTACTGTACGATTAATAATGTTTAAGTAGGTTTTGTAAATTTTAGTATTTTGACTTAATATTTTGTTTATTTCAGAGTTACAAAATTGATTAATCCTGAGGTCCGGAAACGAATGTGATATTGCAATTTTTAGTAAAACTAACACTCATGAATCATGTCCGCGAAGCGGACAGCTACAACTGAATTAAATCACGACAACTGGGACCAAGAAGATGACGAACCGGAAGAAAGCGAAGGTTTTAAAATTGCATCAAAAGAAGTACTTGATAAACGTGTTATTAGGACTGCTAAACGACGATCCAACGTAACGACCGCCGAGGTAATTTTTAAAAAAGGTTTACATATTAACCTTTTGCGTGAATATACAGTACATCTCTGATTCACACTATTACAAAAAACAATATTTTAAAGTCATACTTCATTTTACAGGGACAAAAAAGTGTATTCAGTGGCTTTGGAGGGTTCAATAAAACACAAAAGACTTCCTTTGACTTTTTGGCAAATTTAACTAATGGTAAATCAACTGGTGTTAGTAATCAAGAGGGATCATCTCTTTTCTCATCAAAGACATTCTCAAATCAAAGTACAGCATTATTTACACCATCAGATATATTTCATAAAACAACAAATACAGATGTCAATAATAAAGAGGGATCATCAACTCTTTTTACATCAAAGACATTTACGCATCAAAGTAAAGGGTTATTTTCTCCATCAGATGTCTCTAAACCAGCACCATCAAAATTTGAAAATCCAAGTCTACAAACAACTTCTACTTTGGCCAAATCTACAGCTGTAGAAAATCAAACAAATGTTAAATATAGTGAAAGTCCATTAAGCAGTACTACTTCAACGCCAATCAACAATATTAAGGTTCCATATAAACCACATTCTGGAAATTCTGATAAGCCTGTATCACAAACAACAAGAAATATATTTAGTGTCCAAGCTGAAAACATTTTTTCCAGAAAATCTGTTAAGCTGCCATCATCTTCGAATACATTTTCTGCATCTCCATGTAATAAGTGTCAATCTACTGCAGAAACTAATAAAAATCAAAAGAATGATACTGTAGATAAGTCCCAATATATCTTTCTTAACTGTGATCCAACTAAGGTTGATGAAAAAACATTAAAGTATTATATAAACATAGCAGGCTTAAATGTATCTTTCTGTGAATGGGTAAAAAAAAATGTTGATGAATCACCAATCTGTTTTCTCTCTCCAATTTTTAAAGACTATGAAAACCATCTCAAAAATATTCATGATGAATATTCTAACAGAGATGGAGCCCAAGGTGATTTTGCACAGAATGTGAAAAGTCATTCTAAAGTGCCATCTGCTGCACAAGCAAATAATGTTGTTTCCCATACAGCTGTTATTTCTAATAAGTCTACAAGTTCAACAACAGAAGAGAAGAAATCCTCAAATATGGTATTTGGAACACCCTCATCTAATAATACCCAGGCAAAAGACATGGGTTCACTTTTTGGTAAAGTGGCAAAAGAGCAGAGTTTTACAACTTCTACTACTGCTGCACAAACAAATAATATACTTTCTCAAACTTGTGCAACTTCTCACAAATCTATGAGTTCAACACCAGAAGAGAAGAAATCTTCTAATATAGTATTTGGAACACCATCACCTAATTATCCCCAACCAAAAGACATGGGTTCTCTTTTTGGTAATGTGCCAAAAGTGCAGAGCTTCACAACATGTTTAAGTTCTGCTGCACATACAGGTAGTATACTTTCTCATACTTCTGCTACTACTCATGTGCCTACAATTTCAAAACCAGATGAGAAGAAATCCTCAAGTATGATTTTCGGAACACCTACAACTGAAAATATACAGGAAAAAAACATAGGTTCGCTTTTCGGTAACATGCAAAAAATGCAGAGCTTCACAACATCTTCAAGTACTGCTGCACAATCAAATAATATACTTTCTCATACCTCTGTTACTTTTAATGAGTCTACACATCCAATTCCAGAAGAGAAGAAATCCACAAATATGATATTTGGAACACCTACATCTAATAATACCCAAGCAAAAGATATGGGTTCACTTTTCGGTAATGTGCCAAAAGTGCAGAGTCCCACAACATCTTCAAGTACTGCTCAAAGTCCAACACTTGGATTTTCATTTGGAAGTTCCTCAGTAGCTGATTCAACACCAACTACAAGCAGTGGCGGATTTAAATTTGGCATAAATAATTCACCTCAAACCTCATTATTTGCAACAAAACCAATTGTTTCTAATATTGATGGCAATTCACAATTCTCATTTGGTGCTGGTAAACCTTTTAGCTTTAATTCAAATATACAAAGAAAAGATGAGAGTAATGAGGAAACTAAGGAAGATGAAGATGAACCTCCTAAAGTTGAATACACACCAATGGTAGAAGAAAACAGTGTTTTTGAAAGAAAGTGCAAGATATTTGTTAAAAAAGATGGTAACTTTGTTGACAAAGGTGTAGGTACGTTATATATAAAAAAAATTGAAGATAGCAGAAAGCATCAACTATTAGTGAGGGCAAATACATCTTTAGGAAACATTTTACTCAATTTGGTTCTTGCCACATCTGTACCTACTCAACGTATGGGCAAGAATAATGTAATGCTAGTTTGCATTCCCACACCTGATGCAAAACCACCTCCAACCCCTGTTCTTATTAGGGTAAAGACTTCAGAGGAAGCAGATGAGTTGTTAGAAAAATTAAATAACTATAAACAGTAGAATTAATTGATCAGATTAGTTCATAACGTGAAATCCGAAATGGAAATAAAAAAAGTGGATGATTTATTTAGTTATGATAAATTAATGATTATGATAAATTACATGCATGGTAATATAATTATATAACAATAGCCTGTAACAAAAAAGGCTACATTGGAATGGGTCTGTATCCATTATTCTGGAAATCTGGCTGCCCAGGAATTCCATTTTCACCTTATGAATTTAAATTAAGGGAAACTTTGTGTCAAGACTGCTTGTTCTTTTGTTACTGAACAAGTGTTTTATGACATAAAGACACTATGATTATATAATTTGGTTTCTTTTTTTTGTAATTAAATACAATATTCCAAATAATTTTTTATTCAAACAATAATCTTTATCCCATTTTGTTAAAATGTATTATTAAATATTTACACATTTTTGTAAAATAACTACTACAAATATGTTTTCAATTTCAAATATAATTTGACTTTGTACAAGATACTTCATAAACATATGTTAAATTATGATACAATCAAGCTAGTAGTTGATATTTGACCTAAACCCATTTGAATTCTTTGCATGTGAGGTTCAACACTAGTTTGAAATATTTTTTGGTATTTTATTGGTAATTTTAATTTTATTTGTTCCATTGTTCCTTGCAAAACACTTAGTTCATAAGCATTTTGATCTGAATTTGAAAGGCTTTTAACTTGTAACATTAGGGCTGTTAAGTCAGTAATTAGGTCTACTGTATTTCTATCTTTTACTGCGCCATTATTGTGATTCTGCACTAGTTCAGATGCTTCTTCACGGCATTTTTCTCTTAAGTGAGATGGTGCTAACATAGCAGCTAGACTTGGACCTGGAGCTATCTGTTGGCAATAAACTTGAATATCGTTAATATATCCTTGCAAGTCCATGTTCATTCGCTCAAGCTCAATCACAATTGCAGCATATTTCCTTTCAAAGTCCTCAGGTGTTTTTTGGTCAAAAGATTTTCGTTTTTCAGCCTCACTATTTAAATCCTTCAATTTATTGATCTTACTACGTTTTATTTGCAATATCTTTGTTAATTTCACAATTAATTCCAGAAAACCAAATGGATAAGGACCAACTGTATTATCTATTTGATTTAAAATATCATTGCACCCTATCATTGGGTCTCCTTGATTATTCTTTGTTAATGATAATTGGTATGAGTTTAATGCATCTTGCAATGGACGAGGTCTAAATTTTTGTGTTAGACTGGATAAAAGTATGGAATCAGGATTATCATTTGATAGAACTTCATAATCAGGGACAGAATGTGTCCCTAATTTAGGCCTTTCAAATGTTATTCTATAGGTATTATTAGATGTATCTACCGCCTCAATAACACCTGTAAATAGTCCATCTTGTGGTCTACGTAATCGAGCTGTTACTTTTGTTCCAACCACTAACTGCATGGGAATCTCATTGGGTAAATCTTTGACACATATGTCTGATGTTTTCCTTTGTTGAATGTATCGTATTAATCTCCTTTTTCTCTCTAATTCTCTTCTTTCCTCTTCGAAAAAGGCTTGTGAGCACCTACGAGGTTTACCCATCATTCGTTTAATTTTTGCCCATTGCAATTTAGAAAATTTACTTGATTTTAATTTAGGAAAAGACTCTTTAAGACAAATCATAAAGTCATTCTCTCCATCAAACAAAGCTTTATCTATGTTACTATAAAAATACTCAAAACATACCCATTTATGTGCCTTTGGAAGTTTTAAAAGATTTCTGAGTCTCATACCAATTCTTTGTCCACTTTTGGGATCTGGAGATGCAATATCCACTTTTTCCGCATTTTTGTCAATGGACTTTTGGGGTTTTACAGGAGATTTAGAAGGTGATTTTTGTTTTTTGAAATTGGATATTTTTGAAGGAGTTTTAAGTATTTTAGGGCTACGTTTAGGTGACTGCCTAGGAGGAGAAGTATTTACAAAATCATCAACAAATATGAATCGATTTTTTTTACGTATGCGAGCAGGCATTCCTCTTGCATTAAGCTTTTGCATTGGTTCACTTGGCGTCGGTTTTGGCGGTAATTCAGTACCCACTCTATGCAGTCCAAGTGCAGCAGGGCCGAACGCAAGTGGAACGTCATCCTCTTCGGGTAAGTCAATATCCATAGGCTCATCCTTCACATTTAGTAATTTTGTAGGTTTTTCATCAGATTGCTTTGCTGTTGATGGAAATAAAAAATATTTTAGTAATGTAATTAGTTAATAATTAATCATACCAATACAAATATAAATTAACTGTCGATGTTAGCAAGTTCTAATGATTTAAATCAGTTAAATTTATTGTGACAATTCTGCAGCAAATTTAAATTTTTTCAAATTTTGAATATTGTGTTTAACGAATACGAAACCTCTGTAAGTTTATAAAATCCGTTAACACATTATTAAAACACCTAGAGATGTAAGATGGGTAAACTTGATTTTAATGAATAACGAGTCTTTTGTGGATTGAAGCATTAAATATTTAGAAAAAATATTTAAACAAACTTACTTTCCCACTTATCCGCCATGTTGACGTCGTAAATTTGATTTTGAAGAAGAAAGCGCCACCGCCGTGTCAGATCACAGACCACAGTAAATGTCACAAATATAAACAAAAACTGTCTGAACTCCGATTGAATAGCTTAAATATACTTACTCACTGTTTATCATGCCAAAAACTTCATTATAAAAAATATAGACTTTAAATAGAATACTTATATATAATAGATAGAATTTAAATCCAATAAACCGAAATTTGTAGGCGTCACTAAAAAATATTATAAGATAAAGTACTTGAGTAAATTGTTTATTAAAATTATGTAGTACAAACATATCATAAGTGAACCGGACTTCATTAAAGTTAGATTGATTAATAACAGAAATAAATTAAAACAATTCATCTTTATTCTAGCCATAATACGTGCGGATCAAATTCAATAATTTTAGCTTCTTGGACTAAACAATGAGACTTAAATTACACTGAATTTGTCCAGAAAATGTGGCGGACGGCGGTCTCAATAGTGCTTTGGGTGACATTTTATTGTCCTTACTTGTATTTATAATTTATATATTTTATTTTATAATAGCTGAGACAAGATCATTTGACTAAAAGATAATATAATAATAATAATAATAGCCTTTATTCAGATACATTTTACATTATATATTTTATATACATTTAAACAAATTTCCATTTTAATCCAATTCTGGTGCATCTGTGTGCCTTTTTTTGGCAAAGGCCTCCTCCAAATCCCGCCATTCCTCTCTGCACTTTGCCACTCTCTGCCATGTATCACCTGCCCTTTCTTTAATGTGGTCAATCCACCTTCTCAGTTGTCTCCCTCTTTTGCGTAAAGATAATATTATAATAGATTTTAATTTCAATTATTAGAATCATATAATTTAATTTTTAAGGGTTATATTACCCTATTTTCCTAAAAATTTCCTATATTTTCCAAATAAATTATATATTCCTTTTAATACTTTGCGTAAGGTGATAAAAAATAAAATAATATGATGTTTATTATGGAACATAAGATAGACATGTATCACTTATTATACCACGTCATTAATTTAAACCTGTAGGCATCCCCACTGATGAGTAAAAGGCAAAGAAGACAGGATGTAGGGACTGCTATGAATGCTGCTGAAAAGCGCGGGAAATACGAACGTAGACATGCGCGTTTTTCGATTTAATAAAATTTTATTTTGTTTTTAGATTAGGATCAGTAGTTTAGTGTAGTTTATGTATATATATTTGTTGTATCTTAGTTTAAGGTAATAGTGTAATTCATTCAGAATTTATTGGTAAGTTTTCTTTTATTATACACTTTTGCTCCTTATGCAGCTGCCTGATGAACCTGGTGGCGGAAAAGTCCCTGGGGTTGGATATGTTGTAACTATTTCTAATGACGAGTCTGGCATGGAAACATACGGATCACTAAAATCTGGCAGTGGTGCTAGAAAACGACGAACCACTGTAAACAAACATTGCTCTCATTGTCATAAAAAGAGACGTAATAGGAAACATGAGGGCAAGGAAATGAAACAAAACGAATGTTATTGCTTTCTTTTACCCAATACCAATACCCAAAAAAGTACAGCTCCCTTTTTCACGGAGTCACAACTAAATTCGTTTAATAAAAAACCAGAATCAAGTTTAACATATCAAGCAAGTGATGCAGCACTATATATTGTTCATGTACAAGAGTACAGCAAACTCCTAATGACAATTTAACAGTCCATCCTATTGCTTTTGGTCGTTTCTTAAAAAGAAATTCTATACACAATATTGGTAACAGAAGCTTAAAACGAATTGGCCGTAATAGATTGTTTCTGTCTTTTAATAATTACCACGGCACATATTCATTCCTAAATAGTCCTGCTTTACAATCAATTGAGTTTAAGATTTTTATCCTAACATTTACTAATACGGGTGTTGTAAGGGCTGAGTGGTCAGATGAAGAAGTTACGGAAAATATTAATTTACCTGTTAGATGCGGTCCAATTTTAAAAGTTAGAAGAATGAGATGGCGTATGATTACAAGTAATGGCAGTGAATTTAAACCTACTGAGATTGTGGTTCTTACATTTGATGGACAAATGCTACCTAAGCGAATTTTTATTTGCTACAAGCTCTCCCAGTTGATCTTTACATTTTCCCACAATAGTGTTGCAGTTGTTGCAGATTTGGTCATGTTAACCAACAAAACAAACAACAAACAAAAAACCAGTGTTTCATGTGTGGCAAAGACCATACGGTTGATAAATGCTCTATCCTATAGGAAGATGCATACTGTTGTTAAGTCAAGGTTTCCCATTTTAAATTCCTTTAATATTCACGATTTTATTAAGGTTATTGTACAACATGGGGCCTGTATAACATTGGAAATTTTTGGGCATAACAAACAAGTGCACACGCAAACAGGATTGCTTCCAATAGAACAGTGGCCTCTCCTGTGAACACTGAAGACTCGGGAGGACATTTAAATTGCAGGATAGTTCTATACTAAGGGACCCAGGCAGCACCAACGCCATCTGGAGACAGCTTTGATGCGTCAGTGTAAATAAGAAGATGATTTGACAAATTTTGCTTAATATATATATATATATATAATATAATATATAATGTAATTTTATGTTGGTATCTTCTTGGTACTTTCTACATACACTAGTTATAGATAGTTAAGCTGTCTTGACTAGCCCCCTGGGGCAGCTTTGATCAGACCAAGGTCTGTGATAATGAGAGGTTTGTATACCAGGGCTTTATAAGGAGTAGAATATAGGGGAATCAGGGGGTTAGGGAGGCTGTTGTACTTTAGATAATTATCTAGCAGTTAGAAAGAGGAGCTGCGGGTGAAAGGAGCTTGTAATAGTGTGTGTGGGCTAATCGATGCCATAGAGGGTGCAATGTTAGCTGTAACATCTTGCTAACAAAGCGGTCACATAAATACTGCCGACGGATGTGTAGAAGAGGATCAACGTACTCAACCTGCAAAGCATTAGTGGGGTAGGATTTCATTGCACCTAGAATAATTCTCAGGCACCTAAACTGAATTTTGTTTAATTTTTCAGAAGCTGATTTGTTAAAGGGATCAAAACAAACATACCGTAATCCATATGACTACGAACTAAGGCATTATATAATAACTTTAAAGGATAGGGGTGAGCACCCCACCAAACTCTCGCTACTGCTCTTAGTACGTTAATACCTTTTTCACATTTTTTGATGATGTGTTCAGAATGGGCAATTCCATTCAGCCGGTTGTCTAAATAAATACCTAAAAATTTTGCTTTATCTGTCAGGTTGATTGCTTGATTTTCAAATGAAATTAGTAGGGATAGGGACAAGCCATGGGCCAACAACCACTGGCCTAGATAATACAAAGCAGAATTGACACGACAGGATACTTCCCCAATACTGCCTGAGCCGTGAAAGAGGACAATATCATTAGCATATTGTAAAATGTTACAAAAACTGGTAATAGACAGTTCGAGGCCATGGGTATAAATGCTATAGAGCAGAGGGCTGAGAACCAAACAAATCACTGCATTGATTATCCCACCAGGGAGAGGAAAGCAGATGATTTTTAGGAGGGTGTTTTTTGGGGATCTCAGAATCGGCCGAAGATTGAGGGAATTTAAAAATTTATCATAATATCAAGACAAGACATTTTCTTCACATTGCAAATCCGGCACCATGTAATCAACGGATTGGGCATAATCTTTCCAGTTTGCTTTTTGAGATTATATTTTAATAGGGAGTTTTAGTGAGAGGGGGTAAGGATTGTGTTTTGATTATTGTGTGTGGATTTTTGTATGATGAAATAATTATAGGAAAATGATCACTGCCATAGGTGAACTCAAGGGCGATCCAAGTTAGTTGCGAGGGAGTAGAGGGTGAGGATCCACTGCAGACTTAGGATTCTGATTAGGGTATACCCAGCGAGTACGAGAGCCATCATTGTGGATGCAGAGGTTGACATCATCAAGTAAGTCAATCTGCAGTGGAGCAAAGCTATCACTAGCGTGGCACCCCCACATAGTGTGATGGATTTTAAACTCACCCATGGCATAGGGCTGGGAAGGGATCATAAAATTGTATGTTTATTTCTTAATGTAAATAATATAAAATTATAATTACATATGGATACAAATAATTTTCTATATGTTATATTTTATTAATTACTGTTCTTACTTATTACTTTTCATAATGAAGTTTATTGTATTAGAGAGTTTTATATCCTGCTGATCCTATCCTTTATCCGATGTAATTTTCGTTCGAAGTAAAATTCTTTTCTTTATTGTTGTTTCCTTACCATTGTCTGTGGCTATACGCTCTGCGACCTGCGTAAAGCTAAAAAAAGAGGATGTGAAAAAGCCGTCGTAAATAACTCTCGGATATAAGCTAACACCAATAAAGTTTATATAAAATGCCTTTATTAATTATTTTTATAACGATTAAGAGGCGTTCAATGATAATTTCATCAGTCATTATTAAATCAAATTATAGCCTAACCCGAAAGAAAACATTTAAAAGATGTTTTGCGAAATTAAATTCATAGAGGTTTTTGGTACCTGTACCAAAATGTTGAATAAATGTCTTCATTAAATTATTTTGAAAAGACTTGAAAAAAAGACGTCACGCATATATTCTATAAAAGTAATTGTATAGGGAACATACCAGTTTAACTTTTGGTTAAAAATATTCTGCGAATGACTGATGGCTGTTTTATAAAATTAAAATTATGCTATAATACAATAATTAATTATCAAATCTTCAATACGGAAATATAAAGCGATATCCAGCATCTATTAGTAATTGGTTAACATAATGACTTTCTTATCAAACGTTAACTATTAATTATCAATATATATAGCATCAGGTAGACATTGTCAAAAGACATTCATATAAAACAACCCGTTTTAGAATTAGGTATTTCCTAAGTGTAAGGGTTGATATTCCACATATTTGTAGTTTTTCTTTGTGGGTCATCTGCATATGTGACAGTTGATTTTGAGCTGACTTTTGTAACTTCTTAACTTGTTTGACTTTTTAGTCTATGGCTATATTACAATGTCCAAACTACAATAACATCTAAGAGAAATCTCGATGTGTTCCATATTGAATGTACCATTATTCTAATTGAAAATGAGTAAGAATTTTATATAATTATCTATATATAAAGCAACATGAGCCGGATATTTTTTATTATATGTTTTATTGGACTTCTCTCTATCGTACTTGTTAATGGTGAGTTGTTTGATATATTATTATTGACACGAATGTGTTTTCAAGGTAAAAAGTGAAATGTATTATCTCACATCCATTTTTTTTTAAACGTAGGGATCAAAAGTACTATAATAACATTAATGTATAAAGTAGTATTTGAATTAACTTTGCATTATAGCTTCTATCAATTATTACAAGTTAGTTTCCTGAAAGTAAGTACCAGTTTATTGAAAATAGATTAGACATATCATTAAGTCTTTCTTAAACTGTATGAGATGTAGTTGTAAACTCAGGAATCAATATCTGAAATATCCCATTGCTCTTTAGGTTTAAACAAGAGGTGTATAAGATGTAGATCAAGAGGAGAACTTGGGTCATGTGGAGACCCATTTCCAACAAATGTTACAGAAACTGAAACACAGATAGGGATACATGTTGTAGCATGCCCTTCTGGATGGTGTGGAAAAATGATTGAGGGTACCACAGGGGCATTTAGGACGGATGGTAAGTTAGTGACTAAATGGTGAGCTAAATATGAAGTTATTTCTGTTATCTGTTGCTCATATGAGCTTAGGATTCAAATTTCAGCTTGGAATAATTTCAAGTATTCTTAAAAATGTATGTGTGGGCAAAGAACATATAGACAATGTAAGAGACAAAAAGACTTGAAATTATATTAATAATTTGAATGAGTCATTGTTAATATAGATGATCTGAGAATGATCTTACAATACTTTTTTTTGATAACACTTATATAAAGATTTTTAATATGTCAAGGACATGTTTCAAAAAGTATTTTAGAAATAACACTTGTTTCTTAACATCAACCTTTGGCAGCACAAGTACAATAAATATAAGCATTAGCCATTCTTATGATATATGTGATTATAAGGTGTTTGTTTTGGCACTAAATTGACATGAAAGTGGCTATCTTAATTGTTTTTAGGATGTATGTGTACATTAGTTGTCATATTATGCAGTACTTGTAAAAGTAGAATAATTTCCTTTAAAAAAATGTTAAATCAAGACCTTGTTAACTCAAAACATGATTTAATACTTCTCTAAATTATAACATATTTCTAGATTATGGTGCGGCAACACAAAGAATGTGTCTTCAGAGATCTCCTAGCGACGATGAGGAAAGATGTGCTTACACTATGTGGAACCATAGAAAAGTGTACATGTGTTTCTGTAATGGTGACCTTTGTAACTCTGCAGGCAAAGCAACTTCATTCCATTCTATGCTCTTTATAAGTATCCTAGTTTTTATTTACAATGTTAGAACTGCTATGTAGTCTTTCTACCTTTAGATTGAATAGAATTGTTCTAAAGGCTCAAAATATGACTACTCTGTGATATTTTATAATTATGTACTTAATATCATTACTGAATTTATATCTTGATAATCAATTTATTTTTAAACCTTTACACTATTTGGTAGTTGCAAATGGCTTTTAACAAGTGGTTTTTGAGTGATATTTAAAACAGATTTTTCTGTATTAATATTTTCAATTAAACTCAAGGCTGTTTGAACAAAAGGTAGTCTAAACTTCTTTTATCTAACAGGTAAAAATTCTATTTTATTGTAGCATGATCCTCATATCTTAAAGCCCGTGAAGATTGTGTACTCACCATTTAGATTTCGGACTTACTGCTAAGTATGTTACTCAGTCTGGTACTATATGCCAAAAATATGAATTTTGACATAGGAAAGTTACAGTACACACCACACCAAGTCACTCTGAATTTTACCCTAATAGTGTAGGTATGTAATCTTATAAGTTATGACATAACTATACAATATAGTAGTTGCCTGGACAAAATCTCTTTAAAGGGATTAGGCTGCTTTCCAGATAATTTCAGTTATTGTGTTGTTATGCAAAAAATAAACGTAAATAAATCAATTGTATTGGCATAAAAACATTATTTTTTTTAATTACTTTCCAACTTAGATCATATCATTAACTACTCGTTAAATACCTATTTGTAAGTTCTGAAATACTCCGTCCATATCTTGTGATAATTTTAAGATATTTTCTTTCTCACTGTTAAAGATAAAATGTAAATAGATATTAGATTAAGAGCAATTTGATGTGTTCAAGTGTATTTATAATAAAAGATTTTTAGTATTTGTTATTATTCCTTTTTGTTGACTTATCTAATTTTATAAATATATATTTTTATATCAAAATCATACAAACAATAATGGTTACCATAGTAGAAAATATTAAAATAGTTTAGCTTTAATGTCAATAAACTTGCGGAAATTAAAGGATTAAATTCAGAGTTGAGCGCTCAGTTTGACTTCCGCATGTCACAACGATACAAGTCTGACAAGGTTTTGACATACGCAAGTCATGTTCGAATATCGATAGTTTCAGTGTACTTCTTCGGCTAGGGATGTTGGCTTTCTTAAAAAATATTGATTTTTTCCTAATTTTTGATTCATTCCAAAATAACCACCTTAAATATTTTATTTGGCATGGTTTTATTAATAAAAAAAAAACCAATGGAAATTATAAACACAAATTAAAATTTTAGAATAATCAAAACCTAATGGTTTTGATAGATTTGAGGTGAAATTAGATAGATGCTGAGTATGTAGTAGCAGTAGCACATTGCAGTATTTTGTTGTCTTTTTTTATTGTATGTAACCTTGTGCTGCTGAATATAGTATATTTCATTACAAGTGCGGAAAGCCTGTCATTGCAAAGTGTTCCGACGAATGTCTACCCGAGCCGAGGCGGCAGCATAAGGTGAGGGTTGACATTCGGAACAAGTTGCAATGACGGTTCCGCACGTGTACTGAACAACTATTTTAAATACAGTTGCGAAAAAATTAAGCAATTTAATAAAACTATTTGCTTTTTTTTGTCTTCTCTCCACGCAATAAATTCGTAGTACGTAGAAATGTAGCGACTTTTACGTTTCTGGTAAATTGTTCTCCGAAGTATTTTGTCTAATTGTACAGGTGGAGTTAATTCAAATATGTAAAATGTAATCGAAATCACTTATTTTGTGCAACAGACAACTCAACTCGCAAAACATTTTTGAAGAATAGCGCCAACCGTAATAAAATATAACCATGTTTTTTTTTTCTTTTCTTCACCCATTCTGGGGAGGCAAAGAGAACTACGCCCATACAAGCAAGTTTTTAAAAGAATATTTTTATTGATTTGAAAAAGAAACCAAACCTAACTCATTGAATTCAATCATTAAATCTGATTTTGAAGCAAATTATTAGCTTCTTTCTAAAATATTTGCATGAATCATAAAAACTTGATTTTTTTTAGTAAAAACTTCGTGGTTGGTTTTTTTATTTTTAATAAACATTGTTTTGACAGTTGGTAAAGAAAACGCACGAGTGCGGAAAAGGTAAAGAATAAGCACGAGTGTGTAATAGCCCTCATCCCGAACGCTATACGTCCCTGCAATACGCCACTTTTTGAGTTTTTTGAACTGTATTAAAAAAATTATTTTACTTTTAAATTACAGTGTTCAATTTAAACTTGATCCAATATCCTTCATAGTTCGAGGTCCGGCTTATTAAAGACCAGACATGATGTCGGGAGGTGGCAGATGAAAAATCGACTATGATTGATTTATTCAATTATAAAAAGAATCGATAATTTTTCGATTTTCACTCTAAACAAAGGATTTTAATAGATTATTATTCCTAGGAATGGAGGGCAAACAAATCATACAATATTTGATAGAAGTAATTTATTGAAGGTTTTGTACATTACTAAATGCGGTTGAACGGCCAAGTATGTCGTATACTGCCAAGCCGATGGGGTTTTAAGTTATTTTTCACACGATGCTGTTGGTTGGTCAGCAATGATTGTATGTGAGGTACGTCGTGAAAGTATAATTCTCCGTGATGTTTTGTTTTTTCTATGGCATATATTGCTTCGGTGCCTTCAAGAAGATATGGGTCCAAGAAATCGTCTGAAAACAGAGTATACATTTTATTACCTATGTATAAAAGTTTAAAACATCAGGATTTCAACAAAAAAATAATAACGGTAATAAATGGATTAGGTATATTATGTCCGCTCCTGGCCTACCTACCTGGCCCAGTGTTGCCACTACAAAATATTCCCTCGAATTAACTTCAATTACCCCCTGATATCAACTAAACCCTTAAATTTCATATAGTTGACTCAGTTTGAATGGTAGTTTCAAATATGAATTAAAAATGAATTGAAGTAGTATAAAATAGCATATTTTTTGCTTTTCCTAATATTCTTCTCATACATAACTTTAAGATCTTTTTGTACTTTTCTTGGAGGTTTTATTTCGATCATGGGGTATTAATTATAGCCAAGTTCAGAGTTAAATTTGATTAAGTTTATTTGTTAGGTTCGAAGAATAATATAAATTGTATAGAAACGTATGTTTTTAAAAAAGTATCCCCTTAGACATCTTGATTTAGGCGGAGTCTCCCTGATTTGGCGGCATTACTGAACGGGTCTCGAATACGAGAACGAAACGTTAAACTCGAATACTGACATACGTAAGTTAAACTTCGGCTATAAGGAATCCGAATCTCACTTTTATTATATTATAATTTAAAAAAACTAATAAAGGACATAGTTTACATAAAAGGGTTTCCACATCTTGCACATTAAACTGTATTATAATGAATAAAAATGTAATGAATGTACTGATAATAAATTAACACATTTCATTTATTTGATTTAAAGACTTAGTATGAAAATAATGTTTGTTTGTACTTAAATAAGAACAGTGTTAGGTATAATGAATTATTTATTTACCATCACGTGAAGGCCTCGAATTTTTAGTCTGGCTCGACCTTCTTTGTATGTCAAATTGTAAAGGTGGAGGTGGTATAAATAACCCCTCAGGCCAGAGGGATTCAGGATCCGCCGAGTCCACTTTGTACGGAGATGGAGGTAGCAGAGGAATTTTTTCTGTAAATATATTGTAAACCTAGAGGTGCCCTCTATAGACGTGCGTTTAAACCAAGCACACCAACGGTTATTTTATTCTAGATTCCTGGTCATCCTTTTTATCTTATGACCCTGTCCTATGCAGAAGCGAAAAAATCTTCTCGTGCGACTGTAGTTTAATTTTAAAATTGTAAGTGTTATGTTGAATTTATTAAGTGAAGTATAAAATCATTAATATGTCAAATGGAAGAGTAGTTCCAAGCAGGGTATCCTACAGTTGGGTCTATTGAACTTTCTCTTTTAACGTAGGTACATTTTAAAATATATTTCCATCAGATTTATGTACATATTATTATGTAATTTCAATTTCAACTAATTGAACCAAATGGTTCAATATTTAAAATCTTACATCTTGAGAAATACAAAAAGTTTTATAAGTGTGTTAAATTATAAAATTAATTAAATAAACTAGAAGTTTCTATTTTAAATAGAACAGGGGGCAAACGGGCAGGAGGCTTACCTGATGATAAGTGATACCGCATCCCATTGACACTCTCAATGCCAGAGGGCTCGCGAGTGCGTTGCCGGCCTTTTAAGTACTGGAAGTTAGTTTTATTAAGTGTACCAGCATTGCGCAGGTCTTGTTGCCATAGTAACATTCTCGGAGTATCTTCTACGTGAAACGGAATTGATGGTCGTTGCCGAGAGTATCCTAGGTGCGCTTGGGTCATCTGAGGTACTGTAAAAAATGTATGAAAATAAGGTTAAGAACAACTTTATTTCTCATAAGAATTGCATACATAATTCACTTACTTTGAAACAATATATAAAGTAATATTAATAATTAGACCGTACAGATATAAAATTACAAAACAAAACACCAACAAAAATGTGGGTAGACATAATAAACTCGATCAGTCAACCAAGCATAACATAGATGATCTGATTAGATTTTTTACTAGATTTGCCATCGATGGCATAGTTTTTGTTTAATTGCAGTAATTACTAATTAATATTTAAAATTTAGAGGTACATACCAAATCTTCATAGAGTGTGTTATTTTAAATAATATATTTAGGCGCAATAGATGTACTTATGTGGTGGTGTATATTCTAGTGTTTCTTTTTTATTAACGATAATAATATAATAAATATAAATTATATAATTATAGAAGAAATAAATTTTAACTACTATTCAGGGTTAAGAGGAGTTTTAAGAATATGCAGCGCCAAATCACCTCCATCATGCATACCCACATACACACCTTAACGTACATAGGTACCCTCACTTTTACACAATCACACATCATAGCCAAATTAGGTATTACATACTTAGTTTAATGTATTAAATATTTTGATTTTTTTTTAATGTATTCTATCTCTGGCTATGTTTTTTAGTCTATTTTTATACATATTGTTATCTGTAAGGATTACGAAATAAGTAGTAGTTAATTAAAGGTGAATACCATAACTCAGCTGGGGCATGGGGCATTATTCTACATCTGCTTTATTGATTTGGTAGTCAATCTATGTACTATTACCACTATCTGTTATATGAAATATTACATAATCTTGAAGTAGGAGAATCTGTCACCAACCGAATAAAATTACTTTACCAGGAATCGAACCCAGTGAGTGGCGATACAAATAAACGAACGATACGAAAAAAAGAATACGAACATCTTAAATTCCTTATGGGTGTCTCGAGGCGTCTCTGGATAGACTCTGCATCACCAACTCCATGACTATAGGTGTGAGCTGGAGTTGTCACATGAACATGGGAAATAAATTGATGTGCAAACGCAGCTGGCAACATTTGCCAGACGAAGAGAAGAATCGATAAGGTGAGTTCCTGTAATGAAAGGACAAATTTATATTGATGTACATTGTACCTAATAAAACTCAGCCCCGTAAAGAAATGTATCTCCTAAAAATCTCCAAAACATCATTATTTTTCCTAAACTTGGGGAGAAACCCTCATGTTGGCATCACTGGCACACTCTCCCAGAACTAAATCATAATTTTTTTGCAGTGTATCTGCACCGTACTCAATGATAATATTATGTATACATATTAAACTTAATCAAAGGATCGCAAGTAATAATGGTATTCGCCAGCTAAACTCGATAGGTGGCGCTCTACCAATAAACATTATGAATATACGGAAATCGAATCGGTTATAAAATCGTCAAATTCTTTAAAAAATATTTACTATTTACCAATACATGTATTATTAGTAAATAGTAAATATTAATAATAATTTAAGTATACCTATATATTTGCAATAAAGGATTGTTTGCCAACGCAAGGAGTATGAATTATGTGGTTAGTTAGGGATTAACAGTCTTATTTAGCATACTTCGTAGAGCTTTTCATTCAGTTGTAAAACATGTAAAAGATCCGTTGAAGCGAAACTACAACGACTACTATTATAGGCACATAAGTCTAGCGCTGGCCGATACGTGGAGGGGATTGCTGCGCATGTGTACTGTGGTGCGGGGGCCGGAATGCGACTGGAGAGCCAATCGACGCTCTTCATTCCGCTAGCCCTCCTCAGGTACCTTACTTTTTACTTCTGCGCAATAACAGTCAGCGCTAGAGTTTCGTGCCGCTACTTGTATCAATGTAGATTCGCGCTATCAGTTTCCGACCATTGAGTTTTTAATCAACAATGAACAACTCAACTTCAGCTTTTGGGAGGACAGTAAGACGGGTCGCGGATACTATGATAACCTTGGAGGAGAGACACAGTTTTATTTGGTTTCTCAATCTACAACCTTGAGTACACGATGGTAGACGTAAATACTTCAACGTAAAATTGATGTTAATCTATAAAATGTATACTTAATATGGCATTGTTTAGATTGGTACGTGAGCATATTTTGGTCTAAATTGGTAACCAGGGACAGATTACACATCTGTAATGTTTTTGAGATTTTTTTTATTAGACCAGGTAATATAGTTACCGTGGGGACATCGACAATAGGCAATTATAATTTTTTTCGCATTAATATAAAAAGATATCAGAATATTAAAATATATGTCCTATTCCGAGATTTCTATATATTTCTTCCTAGCTATCGGTATATTATTAAAAAAAAAAAAAAATCAAAATTTATTTATTCATGTAGGTAACAATGTACACTTATGAACGTCAAAAAAAAAGAAATATTAAATGAATTTAATTTTACATTTACTGCCAGTTCTCAAATCAAGGGCGTAGAACGGAAGAGAAGAACTGGCAATAAACTCTCCGCCACTCTTTTTAATCGCTAAGTTTTTTTTTTTACACAATGCTTGTAAGGAGCTGCAACCACTACACCATGTTCCATATGACATATTGAGTAATAAAGAATAAAAAAATAAATTAAAAACAAAGATTTGTCCTGTATCAGCAGGAGGCATGGTGAAATAGGAGCACGCACTTACACACTCGTGAGAACAACACGCAAATACGTAGTATAAACAACTAATATCACCGCATACACGAATTCAAGTACGACCAGTCACCACAAATAGCACCCGTTCACGAGTATGACGCATGGCCAGCCATCGGCCCCCTCGCCATATTTTAGGGAGAGAGACAACCCGACGTATGGACGCCGCCACAAGCAATGACATTTGAGTGAGCATGACGATCCTTGAAATGTGCACTTGGCTACACAAGAAAATAGTAATAGTATATTATTAGCTCCAAAATATTATACTTATATTTATTAACTTCTTTATTTTACAGAATGATATACTGACGGACTAATCAACTGCATCAAACTTCAGGATAACTTTGAAATGATTTTTTTAATAAGTATGCAAACTTTTTATATTAAATTATATTAATATGGAGAGACTGGCCCTTAATCTTAAAAAAAGCAATATTTAAGAATAGAACTGCAGTAAAACAAATGAATATACCCGGGAAATTAAAATTTACTCGTAGTATCAGATTTGCGTGTTTTCTAAAATTGATTCTTATTGATTTTTTATTCTTCTGACAATTGAATTATTGTTACCAGCAGAATTGTTGGGTTAGCTATTTAACTCATCGAGAGTTTCTGAACCATAATATGGATACTTTGTCCGAACTAGCTGCTCAAATTGTAGTTTGGGCTTGGATCAACGAACGATTGGTCAAAATTTAAATTTGAACCAGTCTACGGTTTCTAGAATATACAGAAGGTTTGTGGAGACAGGTTCTTACACAAAAGAAACGTGGTACAGGCAGAACTCGAGCAACCACCGGTTGTAATGACCGATTTATTGTCACAACTTCCCTGCGAAATAGTTTCCTCACGTCAGTTAACATCAAAACAGAGCTTAATGAAGTGCGTGAAGTAAACGTTAGTGCACGAATAATAAAAAGAAGGTTAAAGGAAGCGGATATCGCCCCTTTTAGATCAGCAAATGGTCCAAAGTTGTCTGTACCTCACAGCAAAGCTCGCTTAAGATAAACGCGTTATCACCTAAATTGGACAGATGAGCAATGGGCCCCCGTATTGTTCACAGACGAGAGTAGGACATGTTTATATGGTGCAGATGGTCGCAGAAAAGTCTATCGTCGTGGGGAGCTATATAGGATAGACCGAGGAGAATCGGATCACTTTTTCTTTGAGGTTAAGTGTTATATAAGAAGGAACCATTAGCTATTAAATAAACATTTAAAAACTTAAATCATACATATTATATTCTCTTCATTAGCTATCAAAAACTAAAAACAGGAAAATATCCGAATCGCCCCCATTTTCGGGGTGAATCGGATTGTGCACGACATGTAATAAAATGTTAAGTTTCTTAAGACTTTAACATTGGAATCAGTAAAATAATAATGAGATCAATTTTAATTATTGGAATTCAATATAAGGCCCCACCCCTCTTATGCACATTTTTCGTGGAACCATTCTTCGCAAGCATTGCACTGAATCCAATCCTCTGATGGTGGATGAACGAATATTTTGGAACAGTAAATGCAGTGCCACTCTCCCTGATTTGCAGATGAACTCTTAATTTTTATCGCAGGCTTTGCTTAATTCTTCATAGTATTTTCTTTGTCAACAGACTTTTTCCTATTTTCCTTGGCTTTATTGTCTATCTTAAATTTCTTCTTTGTTTCTTTTTGGAGAAGAATGATGTTAAATGCAAGACCACTTTTTAAACTTTACGAATACTCTTAGAAGCAATTGGTAGCCTTAGAGGTGATGGAAGAATTTCTGTAATAACTTCTGCACAGGTCACTTCGTCAAATTGTTGCGTGCTTGTGGATGGCACTATATTATCGAGTGGTTTTGTTTTTGTGCCTTGGACTTGACCACGCAGCTACCACGCAGCCCGGATCTTAATCCCATTGAACATCTTTAAGACAAAAAAAAAAAAAAAAAAAGAGCTGTATATGAGAGAAATCCTGTGCCTACGACAGTGGCACAACTAAGAACACCATACTCAGAAAAATGGAACAATATTCCGCAAGATGTTTTAATAACCCTAATCAAATCTATGCGGAACAGATTACAATCCATAATAAGGGCATTTGGAGGTAATACACCTTATTAAAACATTAAAAAAACCCTTGCATAGAGCTTGTGTCTATTGTTAAAACCAATTTTTTGATAAAACCAATTTTCTTTATATTTCTTCAAAAAAGTGTTAAAGTCCTTTCCAGTACATAAACTTAAACTTAAGGATATGACCCCACGCTGTTTTAAAGTTAACGAACCAATAGACGTTTCAATTTGTATACTTGGTTAAAATATTTATTTCAAAGTCGGACTTTGATGCAGTTTATGAGTCCGTCAGTGTATTATAAAATCATATTATATGTATTACATTACCTTCTGTCTTCTTTGCCGATGAGTAGGGATGCCAACAGGCTCGAATATAATGACGTGGAATAAGTGATACTCTTATGATCCTATGTTCCAAAATAAACGTATTTTATTTTATTTTTTATTTAAAAAAAACCGCTGTGGCAGTCTTCTTTATGAGCGCGTCAAATGCTAAAGTAGAGATTTTTCATTTATTGTTATATATTAGGATCTAGATTTGAGTTTAAAACTAAATTTTTTATTCACGGCCTAACTGTATAGATTTCGCATATTGTTTTGTAAGTTCCGTGGGATACAATGGAAATGTATTTCAATCGAATCTGCAAAATGTCGAAATCTTAAACGATCGTGTTACTTTAATGATGGCTTACAAATAATGTATTTAAACATTAGAATTTCCAACTGATGGGACATTGTTAGCCTGTGTGATGATGTGTGTGATGTCAAACTTAGGATGTGGGATTAATTTAATTTAATATTTAAAATTAATTTGATATAATTTTGTCTATGTCTATGAATATAAAGACCGATTCAGATGCAGATGTGTTCTGTGTAATTTATATTCTTAAATCTTTGCCATTTTTATTCTACATTTATAAACCATCGAAAATTTATTTTACTGGAATTAGATTTAAGGAAAAAAATATAGAGATCTCGTCGCGTTTCGGAGAATCCTCCTTGGAACTACACAACCTGATTCTCGAGATTGAGACTCTCTTATCGGGTGGGATTGCGCCGAAAGGTCTGTTCAGGTTTATTAAAAGTGGGAGACAGGTATTTATGAATTTATTCACTTATAAATATTAATTTTATTTCATATTCAAGCATGACTTATAATCAAAGTTCAGTGGACGAACGATCTACACAAAAACCTAGACTCTATAATAGATTTAGTATTGTAAACTTCTGGACTACAGATTTAATTGAAATTCTATTGGGAATCAGGACTTCGTAACAATATGCTTAAAACCTTGAGCCATGACTTACCATACATCAGCTGTGACTAGGGTTTCTTCTTACACAGTATATTACTATTACCTACTACCTATTTGTAGATAGTTATTATTGTGTACGAGCACGACGTTCTATTCAACAGACCTAAACACTTCTCTATTGATAATTTAGTTAAAGTACATTAACATAGCTTAGTCAATATAATGGGGAGGCTACTTCTTATCTATTTGCTATATGTATTTGCTTTAAAATAAGGGCTGTTTGATGATTTGCTTTTAAAACAGTACCGAGATGTTTTTACGCGCTTTCACGCTCGGCCTGAACCCTCTGTCTTCTTTGCCGATAAGTAGGGATGCCTACAGGTTCAAATTTAATGACATGGAATAAGTGATACTATCTAATGTTCCGTAATAAACGTATTTTTAATTAATATGCCTTAACAGTAAGTAGTGTATGTAGAAAGTCGAAAACGAAATTTGTATTAAAAAGACAGTTCATGTCAACAAATACACGAAAAATACGACAATAAACTACTGTTAAGGTAACATAACTAACCCCTCAGGGCCTATATCATAAAAATGTATTCCTATATAGTCTAGATATAGTATGCTGAGATTCTGTCTTATAATACCACCTGCTCCAATGTGCCGCACGGTTAAAATATACCAATAATAAAAATTGTGACGTATTCAAATAATTATATGTTATATTACATTCATTATTTATTTTTAAAAAAATACTTGAATACAAAAAAGATTAGCCATTAAACAACATTTAGCATGACGTTCAATGTTACTTTTAAAATAAATTGTTATCATGACAATAAAATTCATTATGGGAGTGTATGATTTGTTAAGCGCGTTAAACGAAGGTTAGGTCATTACAATGAATGTTCAACTCAATGTTGCGTTATTATAAAAATAAGATTAACTCTAGGAAGATAATTTGCACTGTTAGAGAATTTTTACTAAATAACTAAGGTCCCAAATAGTCAAACCAGACTCCCATATTTATATTACTACATTTCTATCTTGTGGAATTTAGTGCCTCAGACAGTAAAAAAATATGTTTAATGTGGCTGCACGTCTATAGTACCTTTATTACTGTTTAAGCTCTAATAATCTATTCTGTGGACTATAACTTAACCACGAAATGGTATATTAATGACAGCATATTAATATAACAGTACTAAATAACCAATACAGTTATATTAATATTATTCGAACCGTGGGAAGCTTAAAATCGGGGTGCTAGCAATTGATATAGCATTTTATACATAAGACATATTTGTATTAATTAATCACGAAATTTTGAACGCGTGATCATATTTGAATTGCGCAGAAACCTTGATTTTATTATAAAGAGGCTGTTCAATTAAGCTTGGTAATTAAATAGGTTTATTAAATGATGATCCCATTACTGTGACCTTCGCTTGGTAAATATAGATCGTAATGCGATTAATGCCTATGATTGGTATTTAATTACGGAACATATATTAAAACAGTCGTTATCGTCATCATAATAATAAAAAAGTAATGAATTAATGTGCCTAAAATTAGAGTTACATAATAGTAGCCTCATGATATGTTTCTATAATATAGTGAATAGTGTTCCTAAAATATAGACTAACAAAATTTATGGTCAAAATTACTTGTCACAGACAATCCATAGTCCTTAAAGAGACAAAATCATTTTATATATAAATCAAAAAGTGTGTTGAGCATAAAAAAGCTGACGGCTTATATGTATATTCTTTGTATAAAATACATATGATCTTGCTTGCAATTAATAACTTTTACACCCTTTTTAAGTACTACCAAAGATAATTAATAATTGTCTTTGATATTTCTTATATCAATAATTACAAAACCAAATACATATTGAGTGGGATACTAGGTTTAACAATCCTAGTGTCAGACTAGTTATCAAAGCAGATTCCAATCGTGACTGTCGACAAGACTTCCATAATTACCGATGTACCGATTTACGATAATTTATTGTTGCGCAAGCGTGCTCTCGATACGGAATGCTTTTGGTTAAAAGCGAGACGATTTTAGCGCGTATTTTTAATTCTACACATCACGAATTGTATTTGTCATGATCAAATCGTCACGAAACTATCACGGGACTTCAAGGACTGTGTAATGTATGTTAAAATTGATTAATTTCGTTTGAGTTTTGATTTGATTTGATTAATAATTAACGATTATCCAGCGAAACTTACCTAAGCTTTACTTTGACCTTAAAGATCAATTTCAGTTTTTTATATATACATTTTTTTATTTGCATTAAAATCTTGTTTAAATTTGTCACATTAAAATAATAAACGTTATCAAATATTTCTTTTATTTTTTAAGGTACCTATTATACAACTATAGGAAATATGGAGTGTAAGTGGACTTGATTACTTTTTTTTTATAATAGGGAGGCAAACAAGCCTGCGGGACGCCCAAAAAGACAGTCGTCGTAGCCCATAGACACATATATCCCTGCTAGTCTGAGTATAATAATAATATAGCCTTTATATTCCGAAAGTTTAATATATTTTTCATAGACTGAGCATATAATTGTTTTATTTTTAGACCTTTGTCTTCGTGGTTAACTGTACCTACAATAAAAGCCAGTTATACTCGTGTTATTCATATATTTACGACACCATTTCAAGTTTTATATCGCGTAATGCGTTGTCAGATCAAAATAATACACACATAAAAAATACTTGAATTCTTTTGTGTTTTTATTGCAAAAATTTTCGCAGATTACTCAATAATTTGCATTAAGAAGTTGACATATTGAATGTTTCAAAAATATATTTATTGCGGAAGCATGTCACAACCTATTTTATCTTTAATAAAATTAATTTTAAATTTCGAAGAACATTTCCGTGTAATATCTAAAGGTCTTTCTCAAATTAAATTCATGTAAATGTAAAAATATGCGACATCAAAGACAACACACACACATACAAATTATTACTTTTAAACATTAAAAAAAAAATTGCAACCACCCGTACTGCATCTATATTTTCGTACTTCTGTGCAAAGCCGTAATAAATTAGGTTTTTAGCAAATCGTACCCTGCGTCTTGAAGGGATAGACTACTTTATTTGACCGCGATGTTCGTTGAAATATCTTTACTAAAAAAAATGTGAGCCGTCACGGGACGCCTGGCAGATGTGAAACATCGAAATTATTCTGTGAAGTAATATGCAGAAAAGAACAGATTGTGATAGGAACTAAATATGTCATAATGATAAAATAAAATATTACGATTTAGTTTTCCAGATAACGATGACTGTTTATTGAACAAACATTTATTTTCATTAAATACAAAAATTTACTACTGCATATAGATTGTATGTATATACCATCATATAGCGTGGCGATGCGTCGCCACGGCATGCGTCGCCACGCCAGAAATCGGTTTAACGTGCGGCTATAGATGTTGCACATCAACAGGTTATTATAAATACTTAGTTACCCTACGTCCGTTTTTTTGGACGCCTTCGGACTAGTTAGTTTTACTTTGACAGTAACTCAACTATTTATTTTTTAATTTAAAATTGTTTGGACGCACGGGATTTTTAATATAAATGTAGATATTTTAAACTAAATAATCCTGCTGTATGATTTAACGTATACTGACCCGTAATAAGTGATTTCAATAATATAGGGTTTATAAAGGGTTTAGTCTGTGGTATTTGGAGTCAGCCTGAGAGGTTCACAAGGTTTCCGACCTTTCACACGACAATTGGAGCAGCCACTGTATTTGAAATATGATCGTATATACATATTACGTTACTAAAATAACTATTGTAAACAAATTCATACGAATGATAACAAAAATGCGTTACAATTCATAGATTCCAGGACCCTTTTAAGTAAACGCCCTGTGTCTGGGTTCCCAGCTTTTCCATATCTTTTTGTAATCGTCATAACATCATGCATACTATATATTTTTTGGGGTTAAATAAATATTTAAAGCAATTTTTTTTGTTAAACTACGATAACTGATCCTGTGTGCCCACGGGCAAAGGCCTCCCCCATTTTATTTTATTTGGGGGTTGTGGTCTAATTCCTCATGGGGACCAGCCGGGTTGGGGAATGATTTAAGACATTACTCACAATAATTAATGCCTTACCGTTCGGGTATTAATTTAAGCAAACAGAAATAAAATACGATTGGTGCACAGCCGTGATTCGAACGCACGACCAACACGCTTCAGCCTACACTGCTCTAACTAATTGTTTAAATCAATATTCGATCGCAGACTGTTTATTTAATTATTTCATGATTCTAAGCTTTTTTCTTTTTTTTATAGAACAGGGGGCAATCGGGCAGGAGGCTCACCTGATGTTAAGTGATACCGCCGCCCATGGACACTCTCAATGCCAGAGGGCTCGTGAGTGCGTTGCCGGCCTTTTAAGAATTGGTACGCCCTTTTCTTGAAGGACCCTAAGTCGAATTGGTTTTAAGCTTAATAATTTAAGCTTTTTGTAAAAAAGCTACTTATACACAATACATTTAGATTACTTTTACATCACATAGAAAAAACAACACAACTGTAATAGATTATTTTTGATTTGATATTTACAAAAATAAGAAAGACTGTATTTTTCATATAATAGAAATTGACGGATTAAGTTTATACAATTAAATATTATAACACTATCTGGTCAATATATTCTTGAAGCCTTGTTGTATGTAAAAATATAATGATTTAAAAAAATAGACTTTCACCAGTCTAAAAGTTGAAACAGAAATAATTTAAGCCTACGACCAACCAGGCTCCAGATGATAAACCATCCCTTATAATATGAAAATTGTATTCGTTTTTACAACCAAGCGAACTTAGATAGATAATAAATATCACTGAATAAATTCAAATTCAAAACTCTTGTTAAATAAATAAAGCTTTTTATAAATTTGACGCTTATTTAAATGATCCTAATCCTTGGGATTGATTTGCTCCAGTTCAAACAATTTATATGACTCAACTCGGCAATTAAAAAAACTGGCGGAGATGTTCTTGCCAGTTCTTCTTGCCCGCTCTACACCCTTGACTTGCGAACTGGTAAATGGTAAGTAAATGTAAATTTAGAATTAATTTAACAACCTTTCTTTTTTTTTCTTTGTATTTTTTTTTTGTTCCGGTTTTTCGCGAACCCGGTGTGGAGTGAGAGAGTTGAGGGTGTCCATGTGCGGCGGTATCACTTAATATCAGATAAGCCTCCTGCCCGTTTGCCCACTGTTCTTGGCTACCTATATCAATCAAGTTTATGTTCACCCAACGGACAATAAAAAGGTATGTACGTACAATAATAGACAATAAACATGTATGGTAATATATATTTACGAAGGATTTGTACTTTTGTACAAAAAATAGTGAACGGCGATAATGATTTTACTTGAAATAATAACGCTTTATATTAATTATTTTTTATAAGCTTTTACCACGGAAGTGTTCATAGTGACGTGTCATAATCGATCGACACACATACACAATGTCGGTAAATAGCGAATGTATCGATGCACTTTCACCTGGAAAAGCTGGATCTTCGAATACTGACCGTTTGATTATGTGATTTTAACGTGTTGTATAACGTCTTATACTAACTTTCTTGGTCCAACTGGAGGCGACAATATTTTTTTCCTATATATGTATATTTTCGTACACCCCCAGAGGTGAGAGGACTCACACACCGCCCCGTTGGCAGAAAACATTCTAAAAACACAAAAAGATATAACTCGAAAAATACAAAAAATTGCGGAAGTATGTTTCTTCTTATATTCGTGTATGCGGTGATATTAGTTGTTTCTACTATTTATTATTCTTTAATACTCAAGATGTCATATGGAACATACGTTGTGTAAAAGAAAAAACTTGGCGATTAAAAAGAGTGGCGGAGAGTTTATTGCCAGTTCTTCTCCTCCGTTCTACGACCTTGATTTGAGAACTGGCAGTAAATTTAAAATTAGAAGCATTCAATGTACTTATATTTCTTTTTTGACGTTCATACATAATGTTATCAACATGAACAAATGATTTTTGAATTTGTATTTATTGGAGTGATAAACGTATGTGCGTATTTTTGTAAAATGACAATAAGATGTATATGACTAAAGGGTTATTACTTTTACTGGCAACTGCTTACTTTAGCTCATCAGGGTCGATTCATGAACCGTAGCTAGGTAGAAACGACACAGAGGCATATTAATATTACGCGAGATATAGTTACATTAGTTAAGTTACATATACAATATATTTTTAACCAACGTATATTAATAGTATGCCCATAAACATATTGTCAACAATCATCGCACACTTGAAGGCAATATGCCCTATAGCTTTTTCCACAATCATAAATTGTTTAACCATTCTTGTTTGCGATAATGTCCCGACATGAATGAAGGTCGAGTGTACTTGTATTGAAGTTTCACGTTTTCTGAACTCTTAGATAAGCCAAGTTGGTTTTTGTTAGCGTCGTAAATTTAAAATATATCTGAACATATCCATACTGCCACCGGACTCAACTCGTGTTAAGCTTAATATTTAATGATATTATGGTTCATTTGAAAACTGCAAACGCGGTAGACATTTAGAATTTAAATGTCAATTAGTTTAGTGATTATGAATTTCCGTAAAATCATTTAAGTCTAAGTTACGCACATAAGTTTATTCTTGACTTCTTCTTACGCGCGTTTTATAATATTGTGAGCACTCTACGTAGGTACGCAACTTTGCAATGCATAAAATAAAATATGTTTTGGAATATTAGATACAGGTAACACTTATTCCTCAGAATTAAATTTGAATGGGCATCGCTACTCATCGGCAAAGAAAACAGAGGGCAGAGAGGCTGAGAGAAAAGCCGGCGTAAAAAGCTTTCGGTACACTTTAAGCATAGCATATATTCGTTTGTCAAAACTCATATATCTTAGATAGGCTCTACTGTGTTGATGATTGATGTTTAGTTTACTGGTCCTGCATGTGATAGATTTTTTTCTTTTGTGTGTTCATTTTGTGTCTGTGGTTCTGTGCCTCTGAACCCGGAAGAACTATTATTTTGAGTATCCACCTATGCAAATTAGTAAAATCCAGAAACGGGATACTCCCGCACCTCAAAATAAATTTATGAAGTACCGGACATAAGTCAGCCTTACAAGCCGTCGGAAATATCTGCGAACCTCGCTGGAATGCGCTTCCCCTGGCGCTTCCCCTGGCGCTTCCCCGCACCCCGCCCCGTTTTCGCCTATCCAGTACCGTTGCCAACGCAATCGCCGACGCACGTGTATTATTCTTGCTTTCGTAATCGCATTTTAGTGTTTATTGTTTCTCTGTTTGGTGAAATATTACATAAACTACCTATTTAGTGCTGTATGTAAGATGGGTAGGACTATACATAGTGCAGAGCGGAATTTAGTGCTCAAAGTAATCCAATTCTTTGAAAATGAAAAAAAACACGGCTCTTTCACTGTGCCGGTTGAACAAGCAACAAAAAGGGCTTGTGCTGCAACTGGTTTATCTAAAACGACAATAATGACAATAAAACGTGAAGCAAAAAAAATACAAACAGAAACAGCGCGAGCAGCGAATGTTCAGGAAGACATGACGTCCTTCGAAGATGGTGAGCATCCACAACCTAGTACTTCAGCTTCAGTTGCCACGGACACTATCAAGCTCTCGACACCAGGGAAAAAGCGTAAAAAATACAAAAAGAAAATAGATCTAGATAATTTTGATTTATGCGCGATACGCTCTTTGGTTGAAAGTTTTTATACCACAAGAAAAGAAATACCTACTTTAAAAAAGATTCTTACAATAGCAAAACGGGAGCTCAACTTTCCCGGCCAAAAAGACGCCCTAAGAAACATACTAATAAATGATTTGGGGTACAGCTTTAAAAAATGCGAAACCGAAGACAACATTTTGAGTGATAATATAGAAGATGACGAAAACGACAGCGCTACCATGTCTGGTGTCGAGGCTTTTCTAGAATAGTTTCGCCACTTTCTCTTCCTCTCTACTTTTTCTTTGTATTATTTGTAAATTTGTAAATAATTTGAATTTTAAATAATGTAAATAATAAGTATTTGTAAATTTCAAGTAGGTACGAGTGTCAATAAAAATAAGTACACAAATAAAATATTTTTTATTTTTACATCTTCAATTTTTTTGCTATCTCTCCAGTTTGTATGACGTCATTAAGCCAGGTTCGCAGATATTTCCGACGACTTGTAGCTTCACAGTTGCGAGTCTTAATTACTTCTAGTGTTCTAATCTACAAGTAATTCATGAAGAATAGTTATGAAAAATTGATTCATAGATACCGCAAGACATAAATGACTAACAGCAATGCACCACTTCTTGATGAAATTGCAAAAGTTTTTTAATTAAACTTGAGGCAGATAGTCTGCAAACAGAATTCTATACACGCAGTTGCCGAGAAACAAAGAACTAACACTCAATATTATTCTTATATACTCCTATTATTTGATTGGTTTATTAAAAAATATACTTATATTATTTTTACCACGTTTCACTAAACGCAATCTGCGTACGGACCATGGGAAAATCGCGACCCATTACACAAAAAAGCCCGCAATTATCATATCAGTTACGGGATAACTTGAATAGGTAGGTTTTCTTGTAATTTGCATTTATAGTATGTATTCATAAAAGACGATCATAAAGATATATCCAGAATGAATCGATTTCATAATATTACTTTAATGGTGAGCTGTGCATTAAAAAGTACTATTATTGTCATACAGTAGTAGAGTTGATTGTTTCTACATTTATTTGCAGAATGTCTAATCTAATATGATATAATAATATATATTATCTGTGTGTACAGTTTTACAAATGAAAACTTTTTTAATCAATAATAATTACGTACTATTAATTGTATGTACATATTTTGCATTCGAATGTTTAATTTTACTTTTAAAGATTCCGTGAAATAAGCGTAATACTTACCATTTTAAAAAATCACTTTTCAAAACTTTTGCGAGCTTCTACCATTTAGTCCTAAGAACGCGTAATATTTTTAAATACAGAACGCATGCGTACGCTACCGCGATATTCGTCTTATGCAAAGAGTATAGACTAATAGGAGTGAGGCGTGTGGACTTATTGTAGGGTCCAAAGCTAGCGAACCTCGGGCACGACATTCCGCTCACTAACGTAGCTTCTTTCTCTCGCGAAAGCACGTGATGCATCTCAATGTTATTATGAAAGTAAACGGTTGCATCGTGGGAGGATGCATTTTCCTAGATTATCATAAATTAGTGTTGCGTCATAGTAGATAATATTTATGGTAAAAATCTACATTTACGAGTAACTAAATATAGTAAATAGTAATGTTTTCTGTGTACAAATATACCTCTCTATGAAAATTAAAAACGTCATGGACATGACTAGTGTCAATTTTTACGTTTTGTTACTTAATATTATGAATTTTACAAGATAGATTTTTTATTAATGTTCGATTTCATTGACAATATTCGATATGTACTTTTAGAAGAATTTATAAATATTCTAGATTTTTTTACAATAGTAAGTTTAAGCCTCTATGATAAAATAACTGAAAACTTAACAAATATTCTTCGCAATAAATTTGGAAGAGCACCACGCAATGATAAATTTTTAGTATGAATAAATCTCTTAAATAAATCTCGTAAATCTGTGAGTAAATAAAGTTTTTTTTACGATAAATTTTATTCTGAAGTAACATGGAAGAAGAAAATGTACCTAGCGAAGAACAGCCAAAAGGTGAAGAAGTTGAAGAGGGCGACAATAATGTCGAAGGTCAGGCAGATACTGAAACTAGGACCGATGAACAAACTGTGGACCAGGAAGGACTGGAGGGAGAGGTTACAGAGAGAACTGAAGGTGAAACGGTGGTTGGGGAACATGATGAGCAAGATGAGTTACTTGGGGAACACAAAGAGCTGGTAATGGGTGAAGGGGAGGAAATGATGGGCGAAGAATTAGAAGGAGAGCATGTAGAAGGGGAAGAAACTGAAAAAAAAGAACCCCCTCCGCCTGTCGAAGAGGCAGTCGAAGAGGAAGAGGGATATGTTGAAGAGCCACCACCAGACCCCACCGCTGCTTACGATTTAACTGACTCCAAGGAAGCTTTAAAACCACCTTTTGAATTGAGGCCCGAGCAGTTGGCCGAAGTCGAGCAACTTTGGGACTTTTATCAAAACTGTACACCTGCTTATGCGGACCTTGACGGATACATTACTGAAAAAGAATTAGTTTATATGCTAAAATGTCTGATGCTGATGACCGTTACGCCGGAGCAATTACAAGAATTGATAGTATTTTGTGTAAGACCACCGCATCCTCAAGGTCATATATTATTTGATCAGTTTTTGAAGATGGTTACCATACGGCAAAGAGACTTCCCAGTTGAAGAAGAATTACGGACGGCGTTGCAAGTTATGGATCCAGGCAGAACTGGAACTATAGAAAGAGAATTTTTGAAAGAGACCCTTTCTAAGCTTGGTTACAAAATGCCTCAGAAACAATTGGATAATTTAATTAAAGAAGTAGACATGAGCAATGACGGAACCATAGGTATTGAAGATGTTGTTGGCACTATGTGCATAGATCTGAATAAAGAGGATTTGTTAATGCTTATGGCATCATTACAACCACCGGAAGATCAAGCGCCTGCTGAGGAACCATAGCAAATTTATCAATATGCATAGCTACACTTTTTATTAAAAGTTGATGTGTTTGATTCCAAGCATTTTTGTTTTTACTTTTTGGAGCACATTAATTCTCGGAAGTTGCAAGTTCATATTTTTATCAGCATATTATTGTTTTGTTTTAAGAGAAAAAAAATTAGACACAAAATTACTTTTGTAACCTATGTAAAAAAGTACCGTGTGTAACTATTAGTTTTTATTTTGAGACGTTGCCCATAAGTTATATAAGGTTCGTTATCTATTTACCGTGGCAAAGTTTATGCGATGCCTGCCTCTGAATTCTGCTACAAAATAAGCGTGGTATAATAAATATTATTCATTTAGTACTTTTTAAATCTGATTGCGATAACAGATCCAAAAACATTGTGTGCTGCTAAGTATTAGACACTGCAAGTACTAAGTAGCAGCACAGAAAAGAGCACCGGCTAGGAAACTTGGCGCAAAGGATCAAATTAATTTTAGAATTATCCGATCGGAAAGTTTCCGAATAACCATGGTATCTCATATTTAATATTAGGACAATTTTCTATGCACTTTCAAAAAATCTTTTATAAAAACTGCATGAAATAACTAGTTATAAAATTCTACATATTATTTATAGCGAATACTTGAAATTAATTTCAAATAAGACATGGTTGCGTGTATATTTACAATAATTGGGAGTAACTATTTATGAAGTATTTTAAATCATAATTAACAAACTATTGTTTAAAAGTAGTATTGTACTATAAAAATGATGAAAATTCAAATTACGTCGGCATTTATAATTTTAAAAAAGTTTGTTAAATTTGTAAATTTCATTAATGTTTCAACGTTTAATTATAACTTTTCTATACTTAATTGACAAATCTCAAACGTTTAATACTGATCCGATAGAATTTGATAAATGTATTATGTACAGTTGATTGGATTGACCATTTGGCGATTATGGATTCGATTAGATTGAATCGTGTGCCGACGTTACTCGGGAGTTGAGAATCGGGATTCGGTTTTGGATAGGAAAGTCATTTGGTACATCACTAACTACGGTTTTATGTTTGTTTCGAAAGATAAATATTTAAAAAAAGTTCACAAACAAATTTAAAAGAAATATTTATCATTCAGTATTACTATAAACTTGATCGCTCTAATGATGAACGCCGTACATTTATTTATTGGTTTACTACTTGCCTTGTGTCTTCATGAATGTGAGTTAACTTATACACGTTATTTTTATTTAAAGTTTGGGTGTGGCAAACTTTATTTCTTTAATAAAACTTTTATTTCAATAATTCCAGAAGAAATATCTTTTTACTCAAAATTTGTTAATTTTCAAACCTGCTAAATTAAAGTGTTTAGAAATAAAATTTAGTAGAAGGAAAGCCGGCATAAAAGTGTTGTTGTTTTAACAATGTTTATTATTTGTTAATAAAATCTCATTTGAATTTACTATATATTGGTTTTTAATTATTTATTTTCATGACTAACAGTCTCATATCACATTGTATTAGGTACAGCAATATGGTGCTATCAGTGTAATTCTGCATTACCTGGCTGCATGGAGCCTTTCAATTGGAAAGGAATTGGTTACCTTGGTAACCCATGTCCAGATAGTGAAGATATTTGTGTAAAACTTATAGAAAGAAAAGGAGGTAAGACTTGTTTAGTTTGTGACATTATATTAATTTAATTATTAAATGATATAAAAGTAAAACCATTATTATAAGTTGTTTTTATTAAATAAACAATTTATATTTACAGCTCAAAAAACAATAACACGAGACTGTTTAAGCAACTTCAGGGCATTCCGAACAGACATCCCTGCTGATACATATGAAGGCTGTCGAGCAGCAGCAAAAGATGTTAACCTAGCAAACTATGTTAATAACACTATAAAAGAACTGGATATTAAAAGGTAATATATTAATTATGGTTATCAAGCTTTAAATAGAAAAAAATGATTATAGACCTGCAACATATCGTTGCTCTCTTTTACATTATTCATTTTCTAAATTAAAGAAGTTGAGACAGGCTGTAGAAAATATTGTTTCATGAAATTTTAACTTATTTATCAATGAAAAATAATTTTAGATTATTTTTTATACATTTGTTTATACACACTAGAGTTTTATCAACAGTATTAGATGGTAAGATTCCAGTAAAAATTGAAAGACTGTCAAAAAGTTTCCAAAACATTAGCCCAATAAATCTATACTATAGTTTTGCTTTTGTATTATGAAATTAACCTTTACTTTACCTTTGCTATCTATCAGGTAATAATATATTAAGAGTCTTACTTTACCAATATATGTATACTTTGAATTAATTGATTGTAAAACTTTGTTTTTCATAGGCAACAATGCTAATGAAAAAATCCTGATCATTTAAGAGTTAGATATGTGACTGTATCACATTTTTGGTATACCTAAAACCTCTTAATAAGGTTTAAGAACAATTGTTTTGTTACTATCATTATAAATCTGAACTAATAACAATAATAGCCTTTATTCAGATACATTTTACATGTCATATGCATTTAATCAAATTTCCATTTTAATCCTCTTTTAGTATCTATGTGCCCTTTTTTGGCAAAGGCCTCGTCCAAATCCCGCCATTCCTCTCAGCACTGTGCCACTCTCTGCCATGTACCACCTGCTTTTTCTTTAATGTTGTCAATCCACCTTCTCAGTTGTCTTCCTCTTTTGCGTTTTCTGTACCTTGGGCACCAGTTAAGCAGTTTTTGCTCCACTTTTCTGTACCTCTTGCCATGTGTCCCATAAAACTGAACTAATGGACTGTAATTAACCTAAAGTGACACCGTCGCTGATGAACACTTAGCTAATTAGATATTGCAGGCCTTTTAGGAATTGGAATTAAATTATAATTTTCTAGTTTTATAAGTAGTGTGAATTCTTGCAGAGATTGGTATGATGAAACAACCTGGTGCTTCTGTTTTCTGGACCATAGATGCAATAGTGCTGCAAAGTCGAGTTCAAGCATTTTAACAATATTTATTTATTTGCTATACAAAGCATTGTTCTGACCTAGCCATGCAGAACAGCCTATAGACTAGACAATATTGTGCAGTGATGCACAAATGTGATCATTGTTCACAGTGAATCTGACTGAATTTCATATGTAACAATGTATAGGTTCTTTACCCAACAATCGAGTAGTCAATATTTTTCTAATACGTTTTTAAATGTCCATTATGACAATTTACATTACAAATTACGAGGACTATTTCTCCAAGTTCAACATCTCCAAACCTCAGATACAAGCAAAATGTATTTAGTAAATATTTTTTACAAGAATTTCTTTTTATGTAAAATATGTTTAAAAATAATTATGAAGCATCTATAAATGTGTTGTGTTAGACATATTCATCCTATTCTAATGATTATATCTCATACAGTCTGCTCTATTTCCTATTATTACTTTTTGTTCAGTTCTAAGCAGAAATTAAGGTTGGGCAAGTTGATTGTAAGGACCCTAAATCGTTATAACATGCCCAATTCATTTCATTTTATATTTATAAATAACATTTAATTTGTAGGTATAATATACTTTTAATAAACAATTGAACATAAGTGATTATAAGCAATTGAATCCGTCCAATCAGTGTCCTTTTTGTACAAACATTAATATAGAAAATAAATATTGATTTTAAATAATACCAAATTTTTATTAAATCACTATTATTATAAATTGCAATACTGAAGTAGTAACTTGCATAATCTCTCATATATCATGTTTTATCAGAACATAAATAAAGATTTTTTCTTTTAATACTCTGTTTGTGTGTTTTTTTCTTTTAATACTCTGTTAAGTTCCAGCGTATAAAAAATAGGTTAACTTTTCTAAGAAAGGAAAATATCTTTATTAATTTTTTTAAGTATACGTTTTTTTTATTAAGATTCTCCATTTTTATATAATATACAATATCACCAATTACTTCTACTACAAAATCCAATTTTCAGAATACAACGCCTGTAAATCGCCTTTTTTATTAGTCTTAACAATAAATTCTCTGCTCTGCATATTTGCTTCCCAATTTATCACCAAACAATGTCTCATGAATGAATTTACCGCATTATGTACATTGGGTACATTTGGCGTTACCACAACCAATATATCTTTTACTATTTCCTAGATCTGGTGACATTTAATTTTTAAGTGTGTGGAGGTGATTTTTAACAACTTGTCCTTGAAAACGTTTAACAACTCTCCTTGTCAGGACATATTACAGTGTCGTAAGACAATGATTAAAAACTGTTCTCAGAATATTCAAACGTATCAACGATAACGACAACTAGGTAAGTAATTAAATCACCTATTTTTCATAACATCATAATTTAAAGAAACGTAAATTGGAGTAACACCACCATCATTGTTGTAACGATATTAAGTATTCTAATAACTGTCAATGCATTCATGGACCACATATTGTACACGTTGAATTTGACCGGTTGTTGTTCAATGATTTTTAAGATCCTTTTAGCTTTTTCTCTTAAAGGTCCTGCAAAATATACCAGCGTTTCAGTGCTTCTCAAGTAATTTTTAACGTAACTCATGAATAAGGTAATCTAAATTTACAGTTACTGCCAAATCAAGGGCGTAGAACAGACGGATCAAACTCTTAACTTCCGTAGCCCTCATGTCGCAAATTTGGGATGGGCGGACATTGAGATCGGTGATTGGATGTTACAGTGTAATAAAAAACTAGTGGTGAAAAAACTTTTTTGGGTCTCAGAATTCTGTGTCTGTTTCATGATCATTTGTCAATCTGATGGGCAAGTAAGAGATTATTCTCCTGTGCCTGACACAAGCTTCAGGTACAAGGTAGGTTTCCTCACGATATTTTCCTTCACCGTTCGAGCATATCTTTAATATGCGTAGACAGAGAATCCATTTATGTACCGAACCTATGACCTGATCCAGGGTTCAAAGTCGCAATCTGAAGCCACTGCTCTCTTAGAGAGTAAAGTTTCTGGTGGAACTAGCGGCCTTAGCAATTAATTTAAACATAAATAATAGATAACATTGTATATGAGAAAATATAACATAATGCCACCGCACACCAAAGGAACGATACAAATTCAAATGGTGCATCATAAACGTATACGTATACGTGCACAACATCACCTTCCAACACCTAGTAATAAACTCTTCCCCACTTATTTTAATCGTCTTCTTGTATGAGAGGTGTAACCATCACACCGAGCTCAATTTAAACGAAGAACTTCAAAACAGGTATTATACTCACCATCACAATATCGAGACATCATGGTAATACATAAGCGTTTCGTCTTTTTCGTTTCACGGTAAAATACTTCGCAACGAATACAAAGGAATAAAGCCAGTAGTGTATTACAAATTAAAATTGTTGGCAAGGTTATTAATTCCGACCAGCGAAGTGCCTGCGTAAAAGAATAATAATAGGCAATAGTTTTTCAAACCTATAATTCGAATTGGTCGTACTACAAGGGGGTCGGCAACGGGGTGCAAAATAGAAAGGTCTAAAGAGAGAATAACAATAATTCCTTTTAAAAAATGTACAGTCATGTACTTGCAATTGATATTTTTCTAGTTCTTGGTAATTTTATTGGCTGGCGACTTTATAGTGCTTTGTAAATATAATTCACTTACATTATATTGAAGTGCTCCCAATCCGATTCCAAATGTCAGCAAAGATAGAAGTACGAATTGGTTACAAAATAAAAGCATCTGTAAAAATAACCTTAGGTTGAAAATTTAAAACAAAAGACACAGTAGTTACGTTAAATTGTGATTGGATAAGCGGAATGACGTACGTTAAGGACGTAAGAATGCACGACGGGTTAATCAAGATGTCTTGTGGGGGTTAGGAGGTACAATTATTTAGGGATTACACTGTACTAGAATTTCTTTGAAAAACGCACGATTATATAAAATGTATATTAAACCTAACCCAAGCGAAAACCACCAAGCTTTTGAAATAACCAAAGGCTACATCACAGCAAGATCAATACTTTATACTTTGTGAATGTATATTTAAAATTACGTCTCAAGCCGAGTGAAACCGATAATTGACATTGGTTTTAGGGGAACATTCTGTGGCATCACTGCAACGCACGCTTAGTTTTATATCGAGACCCTTCATAATGTATTAGGTAAGTAATTGCCAGATAAATAAAATATATCCCATTTACTTACTTGAAATCTGTAATGGTTTTGAAATGATGTAAATCCTTCAAATAGAGCTTTAAGGTACAAGTCAACACAATTAGTCTGAAAATCATGTGTTTCAGAGGCTAAACAACGTATAAAGTAAAATGTAGGTAAATTAATAGCCCTGTATTTAAAAGGACCGACTGTACCCTGAAGATGATTTAGAATAATTGCATTAATAAACCGTATTCTTAAAAAGAAATACACCATTAAGTCTGCACAGTACAGCCATTCTACAGTGCATACTAAAACACTGTATAGAAGTCCAATGAATCCCAAAAAATACTGTACATTCTCATACATTGTTAAACAAAATGCCATCAGTAATATAAGTACTGAAATTCCCGCCGATGCCAAGTTATTCAAATACAAAACTCTGTTTAACTTCTCATTTTTGTTTACGTTCATGAGACGGTCGATTTCTTGTAGTTGAATGTAAAATCTTGGGTTGCTATTGCAATTCATAAATCTTAAATGAATTATGTTAAAGAAAAAAGTTAAATAATACATGACAACACTAATGATACTCGTGACGTAGATACCCTCAAAATCGTAGTATCGATTAAAGTATGTATTCATGGAATATATGTATAGAAATAATGTGATGACAACACAACAGATTGAGAAAATCTTTTGCGCGGCAGTCGGTGAGCTAACAAATCTGTTTTGAATATTTATACGACACGACCCTAATGCCATTTGGAGATGATGGAAAGGCTCAAAGGATTTAATATACTCCTCATCTAAAATATCTTTCGATAGATATTCAGGTTTAGCCATATTTCTTGGAGGCGTATTTACATTGACTTCACAAATTCGACGCAAACTACTAATTCAGAAAACGTGTTCATTTGTTATACGTTTGAATAAAATATCGTAATGTATCGTTAATTGTGGAGATCCATTAAAATAATTATGAAAACATTGTTAAGTTATCAGCTAATGCTTTTAGTTCAAATTAGGCCGTAAATGAGAGTCCTTGAATCCTTTACATAAGACAATTTTCGTAATTGCTTTATATTTTGGTTAAAATACATACGCACTGTTTCCAAGGGAAATTTCGATAAATTGCTCCAAAGATTTTTCAGGAGATTCAATGTCCTGTAAAACTGACCATAATTTGAAGTCTTAAAGGTAGAGGTCTGGGTAAATATAGGTATTTCTGTGCTTTTCACCTGCGTTTCGCGACAGAAGGGGTTTTGATCGATCCACACTCTTTCTTTAGCGATAAGCATAGAGCTATAGGTCTTATTTTATAATATGCGAAGGAGTCCTAGCGAGCCTGCATGTCTCGCGATTCGATTTTTGCTTTCTAATGGGGTTTCGAAGAATTCAGCTTTTACGGCTTTAACAGCCATTGTAGTTCTAACGCGGCCACCCCGATCTTTTCTGCTCCTAAAGATTAACTATATATACAGATAAAATAGTCGATTAAGTTATAGAAGGGTAATTTGATGAGCCGTCGTACCCTTTACACACATTGGCAGGGATAGGAACAACTTGACACACCACAAGCAATAACATTTGTAAGAAGTGAGCACCAGTGTTCACAACCTGAAGCCAGGCAACTATCGTACCAGGGCCGAAGTTATTGCCGAAATTATCGTACATGGATAAAAATTATCGTACAAGTCAGGAAAATTGATAAAATACTTTTTACTTGACACTAATATGTTGGAAATTATTTACAGTTTAAATCTTGTAAACTTGTGTTTTATAAATTGAAAAAAAAAAAATTCAAATTAAATGTTCGACGTATGGCAAGACCTGAGCTGGGAGTGGACGAGGGCACTTCGAGTGTGGTGAACGTGCCAGCATTTAGAATTTATAATTCGAATTGAACAACAGTAACAACCAATGAAAGGATTGCGCCATGAAGCAACAGAATGTGATCCTAATAAAACAATGAGCCAACACTAAAAAAACTGTAATTATTGGCTATCTGTGTAATAATCAAATTTTTCATGAGAACGGAAATTATCGTACAATCTGCGTACGATAGTCGCGTACCATCGTACATCGTACGTAGCTATGAAATTATCGTACATGTACGATAATTATCGTACGGTTGTGAACACTGGTGAGCACGACGAAGCTTAAATTGTCACGAAACGTCAATATTTTTATCTGTCAAATAAAAAAGTAATGCGCGGCAAAATTTTCGTTTGTCATTTTATATTGTTGTGCATATTAAACAATTTACGACGTGTATTTAATAAAAATATCACAAATACTGTTTCAATGAGGCAAAATGTTGAAATAAAAGCCAATATGTAATATTATAATTTATTACAAAAATCTATAGTCTATAAACATTCGAAACACTTAGAACTAGTCTCCTTAGCTAATAATTGTTCTAGATGCGAATAAAATTACACTGGAAGCAAATACAATATATAAAAATACTATATACATATATTTTAAGGCCAGTAAATTAGGGGCCATTCAAGTATTACGTAAGCACAATAGGGGGGGAGAGCTTTCCCGTTGATTTACTTATTTGGTGATTACTTTTATACACATATTTAACCACACATAGTGTTCGAAATGCATTTTTGAGGATTCCTACAAAAAAAGAGTGTGTGTACACGCGTTAGAAGTTATACTTGTGCAAAAATTAAAATTCAGTAATGATTAATGATAAATAATAAAATTAATCAAAAATATTTTATTGAAATAAATAAATTATCAGTAAATACTATCACCGTCGTATATGACATTGATTTAAAAACACCAAAATAATATTTATTTATTCACACTGTTTAATCGTACTGTTACGAATCACGTGTTCTAAACATAAAAATACTTGAACATAGTTATCGATTTCCATGCCACCTAGACCTAACTTTACGATGTCGAATTTAGGTGTTGGTGTGCGCGCGCATCGTAAAAATTCACTCTCATCATTTTTCCCCATCGCCCCAAAAGAAGTACGACTTCAATAATACTTTTATGTACTATTACTTTTGTGAGCTTTGCTTACTTTTGCTGACATTTGACATGGGAATTGCATTCGTAATACTTGAACGGCCCCTTGAAACAGTGTTTTGTTTTGAACCCAAAATGACTTAATGGTGGTCAATAATTGTCCTGTCATTTTGTACTGACAATAAAAGCAGGTCAAAGTAATATAGACATAATCCTTGTTGTTTGTGTCTTAAATGTATTAAGTGGTAAAAGTAAAAATTACAAAATGTATGTTCCCATTAAATCCACCAGAGATAACCAAATCCATTTATATCTAATTGCAGAGACCATATTCTCCAACTCTCAATTACTATAGACGACGCAACTTTGCAAAAGAAAATAATAATTTTATGTGATAAAATACGCGCATACGTTAATTACGTACAAGCTCTTAGTAATTTGTATTGCTTTATGGAACTTGTGATTTTTTGACCAAAATGAATTTCCTCTGGCGATGGCGATATTGATTTTTTGAATTATTACAAGGAGTTGCAGAGTAAGAGAACAGGTCAGTGGTTGACCTGCTTTGATTTCTTTTTCTTGATAACCCGTAGACCAGTTAATCTATGGTGAATGGAATAAAATTCACATTTTAGTATGCGAAACGTTTTTCCGCTGGATATTCTAGTTTATCCAGGGCCGGAGTGCAAGCGAAGTTAATCATAGGTGGTGGCCCGCACATAAGTACCATGACGTCATCTGCTGGAGGGAAGAGGTGATCGCGAATCATCTCGTCATTGATGAAGCCGGTACTGTACTTCCATCCTGGAAGTATAATTAATAGTATTAAAATTTGTGGGGTGAGACAAATTTGGTTTATTTGTTGGTTGGGTATGAGCATAATAAAGGATGTCTCGGCGCCGATTAAACTTAAAATATATATAATAATAATAATAAAAACAAACAAATTGTATTTTTAATACATATAATTGGAGTAAATTATAATGTATTAGTTTTATGAACGAAATTATACCGTCAAGATTTCTTCAATTTAGAGACTCCTTGGACATCTTGATTGGAATACCCCCAAGTTAAGATCACTGACATAGTCGTAATTGAACGAAATGAGGGACGTGTTTAGTCGTTAAGTCATGTTTTAATAATCGTATTCAAAAACGTTCGTGACAAACTTTGATAAATTCTATAATTCATAAATAAAAACTTCAGAGTACGAGATGGATTTTGATTTTTACAGACAGCACGCGCACCGGGTAAATTATTCAACCCATAATTGGTCAATCCAGGAAACGAATTAACTTGAATTTCCGGTGAATATTTTTTAATTTTATCTTTAGACAAAGTTTAAAAAAAAACACATGACAAAATCCACTCTCATTCGTAAACTTTTATACTTTAAAGTCTGGTTCGATGTTATTTTATCTGAATCATAAATTATTTCCTACATTGGACATGTCACGTAAAACCGTTATCAAATAGATTAGGTCTTTTATAAATCATTATTATATTCACGAAGAAAATATTTTTAATTAATTTTTCTATTTGACAAAGTATTATTGAGAGTATATTTTAAAACCGTTATAGAGTCAAATAACTTGTAAATAATAATTATTAAAAAGTTTTTTAATCACGTGACACAAAGGGCTTAGTTGAATGGATGATGACGTATCATGCTTGTAAACAATATGTCTTCGCTTATGTGGTAATTGCGGCAGAGTGGCCCCAAATCTCTACGCCACGCCAAGGGATCAAACCGAGAACGGAAGACGCGTTCTATTAGGAAGGATTACTGTAATTGTTAATAGTTCTATACACTTCCCGATCCCGATTTCCTCGAGTCATCAGTCAAACCCTTATTAAATAAAGAAAAAAAATATTACCTTCAGTAGGTCTATCCAAGGTGTACCACAAACAGAACTGCTCAGGGTGATCCCGTTGGTACTTCTCCAATTCGTCTCGAAGTAAAATATCTTCCTCCGTCTGATTTGCGAACAATAGTCTCATTTCCGTGGAATCATTGGGGTCTTGGCATATGTGTCTGATGAGTTGCAACATTGGCGCGATGCCCGTACCACCTGTAAACCCAGTTATTTTGTATTGTGTAACTGTTTACACGAAATAGAATTTAGGCCAGCGGCGTGATTACAAATTCTTTTGTAATTCCTCGATTCAGGTGTTAATGTAATGTGACTTTTACATATGTTTTAATTGTATATATATTTTCTAATATCTTCACCGGAATTGCCATGTATTTTAGATAATTGTAACTATAAATAAATAGATTTTTTTAATTCTTTGTTGGGACCTTGTTAAAGTTTTTTTAATTTAACAGGGAGCAAACGGGCACTCAATGCCAGACGGTTCGCGAGTGCGTGGCCGGCCTTTTAAGAATTGGTACGCTCCTTGAGTCATATTGGTCAGTCATAGTCAGAAATACTTGAGTGGGCAGCTGGTTCCAAATAGACGTGATGTGTGGGAGAACCTGCCTTAAAACGACGCTCAGTTGTGGAACGACATCGAGGTGATTCAAAAACATAGTTCGTTATATTGCGTATATTATAACAAACTCAATCGAATTACTCTGCAAAACTGTTTATGCTTGGTATTTTGGTACTGAATTTTTATTAATAAATCCACGCCTTCCCGAATGGATAGCCAGAGGAAGGAGCACGGATCCTCGACTTGTCGTGACATACGCTTTCATAACACATTCATGACATTCACCATGCATAATCGTCAGTTATGGGTAGTTTTGACCTATACCATATGTACAATGTATGGATGCAACAGGTATAACACTGAAAAAGCTATGGGAATAAAAGTAACAGATACGAACCAAAAAGAAATATTCAACGATAGATTAAGAGGCATCTTTCTGGAATGTTATGTAAAAGTTACACAAAAGGCTGTAAAGAGAAATCAATTGTGCTTAATCATTCGGGTAACCATTTACTTAAGTTGTACATAATAATCTACGTAAGTTATAGTCTGGGAATTAAACGTAACATAGCGACGAGGCAAATAAACTATTTTATTATTATTAAAATAATCTTTTACCTTGTAGTAGAAATAGGATTGGTATTACACAAAATTATTATTCACTGTATATCGCTCAAACGCATGCCTTATGTTGATAATGGAAAGTATTTACATGATTGATTGGTGCTATCTTAAAAGTAAACCCATTTTTGATAAAACGAAATAATATTATGTAATAAAAATCGTTAAATATGTATAATATTGATTTATTGGTTTATGGAAGGTTTAATAGCTTTTTTTAAATATCTTACGAAAATGTACTGGCTTATAATCCTAATTAATGAGTAATGACGTGTGTGATTAAGTATAAAATTTCATATAAAAGGAAAATATATGAATGGAGTATTATACCCATAGCGCTAAATCCCATGCATCATGAGCACAGCCCATATATACCAATTTGGAAATGTCATACTGATATTGTTTATTATCTGTAATTTCTTGGTGCGTACAATAAATAATCCAACTCAAAAGTGTTTTTTTCCTTGCATTTTTAATTACTATTGGCAACGTTTTAATTATCAAGCGGTTCAGATTGCTAGGTATCTTAAAAGATAATAAAAAATAGTACAGGTAACAAAACCTATAGAAACAATTGTTCCTAAGTTTGTATCACATTTATTTAAGCCTAGAACTAAATTTCTATATATTATAAGTAACACTGTTTTATTCAGACATTTCAATAAATTATTAAGGTAACCTGCATGACTTCAAATCATTCCCCTTATACCTAGGCAAAACAGATAATTTTTAGAAAATGCAAAATGGCTTAATGTAGAAAATTGCCAATAGTTTATTGTTTTTCGAAGTAATCTCCGTTCCTCTCTACACATTGTCGCATTCGATGGAATCACTGTGAAAAGCAGTGGGCCCATTCTCTCTCTTCTATACCATTTTCGTACGCTTTCACCGCACACTGACAGCAGTCCATGCGAAGGAGTTTCTGGTCCTCGGTTAAAGTACGGGGAATCCATCTGGTACAAAGTAGTCTGATGCCTAAATTTAGGTGTAATATTTTTTTAATTATACTCATACTAATGCCTAGGCTTGCCCGTATCTGCTGACAGGTCACTCTTTTATCTTCCTCTATCATGCGTCGCACAGTACTCATGTTATCTTCAGAAGTCGCTGTTAAAGGACGTCCCTGACGTGGATCATCATTGAAATTGCTACGTCCACGCTTAATGGCGTTAAACCAATTGTGGCAAGAGATGGGCTTCATTAAGAAATGCTAATCGCAGCCTATCATAGCTTGTATAGCTTTGTCGTTGAGTAAACCCACAACGTTTTTTACGCCGGCTTTTTCTCTCGGCCTACATCCTCTGTCTTCTTTGCCGATGAGTAGGGATGCCTACAGGTTCGAATTTAATGACGTGGAATAAGTGATACCTAGATGATCTTATGTTCCAAAATAAACGTATTTTATTTATTTATTTTTAAACGAAAGGAATGACTTGTTGAAAAAGTAATTACTTATCGGTAAATGGACCTAAATTTTCTAGCGTTAGGTTCATTTTCTCGTGTAACAAGAGTTTTATATTTGTCGCCAATTAAAAAAAACAAAAGACGAATAAATGCAATATAATACATTGGGTTAATAAGTGTTCTAAAATTTAAATAAAAAAAAGTTTACATAAGCAATGTTTCTAACTGGCCAGTTCTAAACATTTTCAGTGTTACGCACGTAATGGTTTTTTTTATTTACTGGTAATACTAATATCCATGACAGCGACGCTCTTACCGGCCATAAAAGTTTGAGGCACTTTACACTCGTAGGTATATATAGTTTCACACCACACAGCAAATCCGAATTAGGTATTACGTAGTTAATAATCTTTATTAACGTTTTCCTTTCGTAAATATTTGAACCTTTTTGTATTACCCACATATTTCATCTTTGGCGATATGATTGCTATAATTGATTTTTGTTGTATATAGTTTGTTTGTACGATAGTTCGTCGGGAGAAATTCTTTCTTAAAATTCAGTGTTAGTCTAGTAGCTTTTGCGTGCGTCTCCCTAAAGTCGAAACGATCCCCGACTGTGCACCAATGGACTTTCTTTATATGTTCGTATTTAACATTCGCTCGAACGGTGAAGAAAAACATCGTAAAAGAACCGGCTTGCTATGACCCAAAAAGTCGATAACGTGTAACAGGCACAGGCTGATCACCTCTTTGCCTATTAGATTGACAAATTACCTTAAAACAGATTCATATCGGACCTACAGCGACAAAAACTATAAAGGTTGTAGCGCCACTGATTAATATATATTTTTGACTAGTCAAAAATGTACATGATTTACAACTTATATCTATTCTATAAGATATAATAAAATAGATTATTCAAGAACTAAACTACACATTTCTGCTCTCAGAAATATCCCCAATGTCTTTTCGATGGTTTGAACATACATAACGTCACTGTAGAATGATAACTGGGTTATTCCTCGAACAATTGCGTGGATTCTAAGGAAAACATATAGTTGCACACCTGACACAGACACGATTTTAATACTTTTGCATAAATTAAATAATTCGAAGCGATCTCTTTGAAAGGAACAAAACCTTTTAAGGGCTTACATTTCTGCATCTGTTTCGCATTTTTTTTTTAAGGCAAGTTATTGATTAGCCTTCTGTGCACACACACGCATTTATGTACAATATAAATATGACAAATTTATAGTTAGTTTTTGAGGTCGGTTTTTCGAATAAATTTTTTGACCCTAATGAGCGATAACTTCATTAGCAACTATTTTTATATTATATAATTTGATATTTACATTGATAAAAAATATTGCTATCATGATGACTTAACGTTATTAAATGTGTTAAATAATGATGACACTTTAAAAATAATATATACAAATTTTATTTATCAACCGTTAAATAAACAAAAACGTGATTATTCATCCTCGGCCATTTCACGTTTAAGCAATAAAAAATGCATTGAATCGTAAAAATAATTTAAACTAAACTTTTTAAAATGGACAAATAAAGTCTGTTGAACTGCACAGATAAATAAATTCAAAAGACTCCTGATAGTGGACCATAGATAATGTTTATCTGTAATTCTGAACAATGGCTTAAAGGATGAGATAACATTTTTTACTAGTGATATTGATGTTAAGTGGACTGTGGTATTCACTAATCTATAGTGTATGTCAATACATTATATAGAAGATAAAATGTAGTATATATAAGCTTTATTTTTTAAATTGTATTTAAATGTATAATTAATTATTTATATAATTTAATGAAATTGTGAATTGTGTAAGAACATTATCTAAGAATAACTAATTGATAGTAAAAAGTAGCAATATATAAGTATCTATAATACAACAAGTTAAAAAAACCTTAAACTGGAGCAGTCTCTATAAAAAAAATTCCCGAGTGAGGTTTTATTACATAAATGTTGGATCGTGGTTAAATATCGTTTAATGAAATTGTGATAATTTTAGTATAAAAAGATGTTGGTTATCATATTTTTTTTGAATTATACATATCATGCATGAAGTATATCAGAAAGGAAATATTATATAATCAAAATATAGTATGTCGACTTTGAAAATAGAATAAAAGTTTAATACAAATTTTAATGATTCTTTTAGTATTTTTTTCTATAAAAAAACTAAAGTATCAGAAAAATATCTAAGAATAATTAATTGATAATTTAAAAAAATAACACTATATAAGTATCTATAAAACAACAAGTTAAAAAAAAACTTAAACCGGAGCAGTCTCTATAAAAGTTTTTTCCAGAGTGAGGTTTTATTACATAAATGTTGGATCATGGTTAAATTAGAACCATCTAGACTCTAGCTTCTATAATACAATTATAGAAGTTTCTCTCTAGTTTTCACAATCTCTATGGTGCTTTATGGTAACAATATGTGACACTTGAGAGTAATAGATAACTATTTAAAATAAAAAGTTTTTATATGGCTGATTGATTTACAAGATGCTATGCTAGTGTACCTGCAATCATGTTGAGTTTCTTCATAGTGACAGTAGTAGGCGGGTCCTTTCGTAGCTTCTTAATTTGGAATGTTCCTTTACCAACATACTGCAGCCTTCCTGAGGGACCTCTGACATCAATTGTGTCACCAATCTTCAGACTTTCCAAATGTTGAGACATTTTACCTCCATCAGGGAATTTTGGATGCACATTCTTGAAGTAAACCTGTAAAAAAAATTATTTAATAAAAATTTTCTCTGATAATAATTTTGTTCTTATATTCCAATTTTTATGTCTTATATGACAGCTTAAAGTTTGTGAAAACAAATTACACAATTAATAATACTATTTAGAGTAACCAAAAAAATATATATACATATTTAAAATAGGTAAAGTTCCTTATTTCTAATTGCTATTCATTCAGATGAACCAGATTCGTCTAGTTTAAAGCCTTCACTTAATTTGTCAGACATGACTATTATTTTCTGACAATCTCTCAATTGATATGACTATTAGGTATATTTTTATGTATATCATAATTACTGAATTATATATACATAAAAAGCATTTATTGATATATAATTATATGTGAAGACCATGTACTTAAAATAAAAGATGCCTCGATTCCTCTTCATATGACTATTATAAATTTACAAACCTTTATAACCAGATCAACATATCCCTTTTCCTCATCACTGGTAACAGGTGTGTATGCTCTAATAACAAGATCATCTTGTAATTTTACCGATAAGTGTATATGCTGACCAATTGGCAAACCTAAAATGTTACATATATTCATTAAAGCCATAAGCCAAAAGCCAAATTGTTAGTTTTTATTTAATGGGGGGGCAAACGAGTCAGTTTTAGTGGAAATAAAAATATTGACTTCCAATCAACATTGAATCATCTCAGTGTGAACTATATAAGTATGTAAAAGCCTATAATGTAGATGGAACAAATACATTTAATAGTTCCAAATCAGTTATTATGAAATAAATATAATAAAACTCTATAACAAAGTAAGGTCAGGCAAAGGACAAAACAAAAAATTAATTAACATAATGTTAAATGAAATTTCTATATTTTTCATAGAAGGTCAATCACCAATAGAAAAAAATGTGAATTCCACATAAACTTACCTAGAATATGATCTGGAGAGGGAAGTCCAAATCTAAATCTCCTAGTGTCATGGCTAATTTCTTCCCTTTCAATTAGAGGTAAGGCATACTTTACATTGGGATCAACTAATGTGACTGGGTTGGTCTTCTTTGTTGGTGTTGATGCTTTCCTTCCCCATATTAGGTTAGCTAATACTGTCACCAACACAATTACAGCACTTACTCCAGCTATAATAGGGAGAACCTATAAAATATTTAAACATTACTATTTTGTTCGAGTGACAAACAATTAAAAATAAATAATATAACTACACACTGATGAATTTTCAAACATATCACTCAGAGCAACCTCTAAATTGCTCATTTTGCTACAATAAACACAACACTTCTGCCTTGGCCAGGATATTATTAGTTATGCAATACGAAGTTTAAAGTAGCACTTAAGTTAAATGTGAACCTTGACTCTTGTTATCTTGCTGTAATTGCTTATATGTGTAATGGCATATTTAAAAGGTTACTATTTTAGAATTATTTTACAAGCTCAAAGCAATAAGAGACATGTCATAATAGTCGTTTACGTACCACAGACATCGTTATGTATCTTATAACTTACAACTTACAATGAAATTGTTTGATAAATTGAAAATGCACACCTTTCATATCCTTATATGATCAAGATTATTTAAGGCGATAAGACGGATAATTCAATCGGAATGATTGGTTAATCGTTTCAAATCAAGCAAGAATAAGTAATTAAATGATTTGATAGAGTTAATTAGTATTTCAGATAATTATTGTGAAAACTTACGATTTTAGGGTTATTCATGTCTTCAGAATAATCTCATACTTTAAAATATATACGATTCAAACACTGATTTCACAATGTTAAGAATTATGTAATCCTAATTTCCGGAATCAGGAAACTAACTCACGAAGAATCTTGTAAAGATTGGAGAATAGAATACCTACTGAAAAGGTTATGCTTAATTTGTAAGATTGTAACCGGTAATTAGTAAAAGTATTTTTAGGTTTGGCAGAGACTTAAGGAAAATGTTCTGAACTATTAAGGTATCGTATGTAAATATTCTTATTTTTAATAAATAGAAAAATCTCAGTGTGTTACAAAATAACTGAGTCTACACATTTTGCAATTCGCGGGTCTTCAACACTATTATAATTATAGTGGTTGTCATTTGAAATACATATTATATTATATTCTTATAATTTAAATAATTATTATTATTTGAATTTATCAGTTTTACTTATTTGTTGTAAACTTTATTGCTTTAATCCAATGTCGCTTCTTTCTTTACATTTAAATTTGTGTATGGACATTTCATACATGGGTAATTCTTTAGTGTTAATAACCACTGTTTGCGGTAGATGGCAGTGATTTATCATAATTGCTCGTAAGTATTCTCATAAATTTATTAGTTTATTACATAGATATTTGAATTCTCATGCTTTGCTTTGTATATAATTCATATTATGTGCAAATCATACCGTACAAATTTAGCAATTTAATAAAATTATGTGCTTTTTTTCTCTTATCTCCACACAATAAATTCGTCGTACGTAGATATGTAGCGACTTTTTTATTTTTCCGGTAAAATGTTATCCGAAGCATTTTGTGCAATTATACTGAGTTAATTGAGGTGGTGTTCATTCAAACAAAATATCGTCGAAATTACTCATTTTGTGCAACAAACAACTCAACACCCAAGAAATTTTTTGTAAAATGGCGCCAACCGTAAACGAATATAAGCAGAGATATTTTTTTCTTCACCCATTCTGGGTGGGTAAAGGGAACTATGCCCATATAGCCTAGTCTTCAAAAGTTTTTTTTATTGATATGAAATGAAAAGAAACTAAACCTAATCGAATCCAATCATTAAATCCTCACCTCACGTAGCCTCTTTTTAAAATATTTGCATGAATCATAAAAACTTCTCTGATTTTTTTAGTAAAAACTCCGTGGTTGTTTTTTTCTTTTTAATAGACATTTTTTGAAAGTTGGGAAAGAGAACGCACTAGTGCGGAAAAGGTAAAGAAAAAGCACTAGTGTGCCCTCATCCCGACGGTACTGAAATTAGCTAAGATATAGGATATACAACAGGATAAATAAAATAATGTTTAAAATGTGCAAAATATAATCTGTATATTACCTTTTTATCATGATTGAAAATTAAACGGGCTTTATTAATATTTTTATAAAAAGTTAAAGTTGTTATAAAAGTTTTTATAAAAATTGCTACACAGGCTACTTCTAATTAATTTGCGATATTTTTTTAAAAATAAGTGTTAGTACCGAGAGTTTTTTACGCCTTTTACGCTTTTTCTCTCGGCCTACACCCTCTGTCTTCTTTGCCGATGAGTAGCGATGCCCATTCAATTAATGACGTGGAAAAAGATGGATACCCGTATTTTATGTTCTATAATAAACATATATTTTTTAATACCTGCTCAAAACGTGGCGTATTGCAGGGTCGAGAGTTGACTTTATATCCGTCGAACTTATTATTACGCCATTTGTTTAACAATTTGACTATTAAACTTTTGCTTAAGGATAGTTATCAAAGACAATAATAGTTGATGATTAGCAATACTTATAACATTCTACCAAATTTTTCTATAAATTTTTGATCAATCATTGAAAACCGTAAGGAAAAATTCAATATTCGATAATTGCGAAGTCTTACTATATTTCACTTCTTCACGACATATACAATCCGTGTAAATAAGATTTTGTGAATTCAGCTCTCGGTACATTAAAATAATCAGCGTTTGTAGTCTATATTGTATCTATAACCACAGACAATTAAAGTATAATACGCACTAAGCAAGTATAAGAGAGAAATCAACGGCGCCTAGACGTAGCGGCTTCTGGACACTCCTCCTACGCCGCCGCCGCAATTGCCCCATCCCGCCGTGACGCTCATTTGGAGCTGGTGTACTTGGTGACGGCCTTGGTGCCCTCGCTGACGGCGTGCTTGCCGAGCTCGCCAGGTAGAAGGAGCCTCACGGAGGTCTGCACCTCGCGGGACGTGATCGTCGAACGCTTGTTGTAGTGAGCGAGACGGGACGCCTCCGCCGAGATCATCTCGAAGAAGTCGTTTACGAATGAGTTCATGATTGTCATCGCCTTCGAATAGATACCGGTGTCGGGATGCACCTGCTTGAGCACCTTGTAGATGTACATGGCGTAGCTCTCCTTCCTCTTGTGCTCTTTTTTCTTTTTGTCTGATTTAGATATGTTCTTCTGTACCGTGCTGGATTCCTTAGTCGCCTTGCCGCTGGTCTTTGGTGGCATAGTGAATGTGAGATAGACAGTTATAGAATATGTATCGATTACAACAACAAACACTATATGGGTAATGAAGGAATTTCCCTTACTTTAGAATACTTCACTTTGAAAGTGGTCTTGTGACTGGTCCGGCTTTACATAGGATACGTTTCGCGTCTGCCAATCGCCGGCGTCGTTATCGTTAGAACGCCACGTGTTTGGAAACGAGGGGAGGTGAACAGCGGTAGCAGAGGGAGCGGGCTTTATATTGGAACGAAGTTCCTTATCGTGCGTTGTCCACCGGACATGACACCAGGGCAGCAGCCGCGGCTTCGACCGCTGGTCGCCTCGCTGGGCCTCCCCCGGGGTTACCGGGGGTCTTACCCGACGGTGCTTGACCGCGAGCCGCGTAGCTTGCCGCACGATACCACTTACCAAGACACCAGGGTCAAGTCGAGATTACTCCTTGACCCCACACCACCGGATTGACACCCCGGACTGGGGGCTGCGCGCAGCGAGTCGAGCCACGCCTCCTCGCGCGAAGCAGCCCCCACCAAGGGCTACATAGCCCGCCCCCGTACCGCCCTGTATCAGCAGGGTGCAAACCGCCACACCACCCGAAGAGGGCATACGCCCAGGGATTAAACATCCCCCTCGCGAGGGAGGATGTAGCATTAACCACTGGATCGCGCGTTGTGAAAGGGGGCTAAACAGAAAAAAATCTTACGAAAAGTTGTCACGACACTTTGCTATTGTTGTTGTAATACACCGGTTCTCGACCGATCACCGAAGTTAAGCAACGTCGGGCTATGTCAGCACTTGGATGGGTGACCGCTTGGGAACACCTCGTGATGTTTGTCTTTTTTTCTTTTCCTAAGGATAAGAAATAAAACAACAAAATATAATACTACCATCGATGCAGTTTTTTCGTGACATAAATAAAATAGAATTCCAAACATATGTTTCCTACTTCAATTACCACAAGCCAATTATTACTAAAGTCTACTGATTAAGTTTAAATAACAATATATTTGTTAATAATAAAAAAATATTATAACTTAAAAAAATAAAATTTTATTACAAGTACTTCACTAATTAATCGAAAAAAACTTCGTTCCATCCGGGTGTCCCTTGACACCTCTCAAGTTTTTTTATTTATTTATATATATTTTATATACATAAGTATAATAGGACTTTATATCATATATATCTGCGTTTCTTTATCCCTTTGACACGGATTATTTATGGTTATTATAAAGAAAGTACGTATCATAGTGTGTATGTATGTATTGTCTCATTATTACCGATTGGATTATCCGTCAGCAAGATATTTTGAGAGGGTTATGCCTGTTCGGTGTTTACTCATAATATTATTATTATTGTACAATAATACAAAACTAGTTTTTATTAAAATTTATGTCTTCTTCTCGGTCTTCTTGGGGAGAAGGATCACCTGAATGTTAGACAGTACACCGCCCTGTGCAATTAGTTAAATAGACCAGGGGATTTAGTCAAGATGCCTTTACAATAATGTAGAAATTCGAAAACTATTTTTGCACGAAAATGACAGTTCGTTCCGACAAATTTTTATAAGAATATAGTTTTCGACACTCATTTAAAAATAAATATTCCGAAAATGCTGGCTACAGTGTGATGACGTCACTGATAAGTAATCATTTTATTTAGAGAAAAGTTCAAAATTATTAATAATTATTATATTATTGCGTAGTTTTTGTAAAACCTATTTTTACATCTTTACAGCTAAAACAATCGAGTGAAAAGATTTTGTATTAAAAGTTACGAAATCTTTGACTTTAGCTCACGCAAAACCATTAAAACAAATCGGAATTTGTAGTGTTTACTCGTAAATAATATCTCATGCTACTTACTACTAGATGGTGCTGTTCATTAACTTACAGACAAATTCTTCAATCAGAGGGCAGGGAAAAGGGGAGGCGTGTGAACGATCGAGACGTGAAGTGGTTCTTCGGGCAGATGTTCGAACTTCGACGTTAGTTCGTAACAATGGAATGAGTCAAATAATCAACTATGGCACATGTGCACTTATAGCAGTTTTCTTAAGAATATAATGTATAAAGAACTTTATTTCTTATAACTTACAGAGAGATACACGTCGCCATTAGCCGTCCCAATTTTAGTCTACTAGGTTTACTCTGACATGTATCTTTAATGCCCCTTTGAATTTGTTAAACACTTAATATTGTGAATTTTAGACAGTAATTGATTAAATAACTGCACACCCTCATATGTCTAATATGTCAGTATATCTAATAACACTTGCAACGTTGCCGCGCTTACATTCAGCCATTACAATAATTTCCTCGGCGTCAGTGCGTATGACAGATTTGTAAAGCGACATCTAGCGGCGGGTTTCTTAACATTTAGAATTAAATAATTTCTTATTTTTACATCTAAAAAAGGTTTAGTTGTGACATCCAACGTCAAAATTTGTATTAAGGAGAGTTGTAGCTCTTCCATAGCAGTTTACTATATGGTAATAATAATAATATTTAAAACGAATAAATAGTATAGTGTTCGCGTTGTCGTATATCACTATATAAAAATAATAAAACTTGTGTGATCTCAACGATGTATATATTTTTCGTAAAAATAAACCGCGGCGTCGGCAGCGAGATGTACGTGTGTCACTTAAGAAGTCGTGGGCCGTACTGGTGGCGGAGCGCGCTCTGGAATGCGCGTGCCTCGCCCCCCGTCTGCCGCGGAGAACAATAGACACGGTCTATACGTAAAAGTTGGTAAGTGCATTTTTTGTAATTTAATATATAATTTATTTTGATAATTTTATTTCAGCTACCAATGACGACGAGGACGCCATATCACTCCCCTGCCGAGACCGTTTCACGGTCGATAGTAGTCCGGAAACTTAACTAATCTTCCACTTCTAGTCTTTTTTTCAGGTAGCGGTGCATCGTGATTGGTGTGAAGCGGCAGTACGGTCATCGGTGAACGAATGGTCGTGTCGTATTCTCTGTTTTCTTTCGTAAGGTAAGCTGGTTTTATTCTGTCTATTGTTACTGTAACTTCTTTGCCTTTTATGTCTAATGAAAATGTTTTTGTATTTCTTTTCAGAACTTTATATGGGCCGGTATATGGTGATTCAAGTGATCGTTTTGCGGGACCACGGCGAAGAAAAACAAACTGTGCAGTATGTATGTCATTCGGCAAATAGAATGTTTTACTGTTGTGGTTTGATGCAGGAGTTGGGGTTAATGCTGCCATATGATTTCTCAAGCGAGCTGTATAGTCTGCTGGATTTAGGTTCTGGTCAAGCGAAGTTGAGAAAAATTGTCCCGGTAGTCGTAGTGGTTCTCCATATACTAGCTCGGCGGCTGATGCCTGCAGATCTTCTTTCCAGGCAGCTCTTATTCCTAGTAGCACTAGGGGAAGTGTTTCAGTCCACTGTGGGTTGTTGTGACAGATGATGGCTGCTTTTAGTTGGCGATGTAATCTCTCCACCATTCCATTGCATTGCGGATGGTATGAGGTGGTGGGACGATGTTCTGCGCCAATCAGGTTAGTGATGCTTTGGAAGAGTTGTGATTGAAATTGTAAGCCTCTGTCTGTTGTTACAGTTTGTGGACATCCATGACGAGATACCCAGTTGGTAATGAACGCGGAAGCACAAGTTTCTGCTGTAATATCCGCTAGTGGATAGGCATCAGGCCAACGTGTGAAGCGGTCTATTGCTGTCAGGCAGTATCTAAAGCCATTAGAGTATGGTAATGGGCCTATAATGTCCAGGTGTACGTGGGCGAAACGTTCTGATGGTACTGAAAAGGTTGTAAATGGTGCGTTCGTATGTTTGTTGACTTTACTTCGTTGGCAGTCTACACATTCCTTTGCCCAAGTTTTGCAATCGCGTCTTACTCCGGGCCACACAAATCTTTGAGCTACCATTTTAGCAGTGGTAGGGCCGCTTGGATGGCTGAGTTGGTGTATGGTTTCAAAAACGCGTTTGCGATAGGCAGGTGTTATATACGGTCTAGGCGATTTGGTGGAAAAATCGCAGTACAACTGGTTTTCAGCGATCTGCTTCAGTTGTAGTGCTGTGTTTTTGGTAAGCAAAGCTTGCAATTCAGGGTCTTGAGCCTGATCTCTTGCAAGTGCGTCGTAATTTATGGTGACAATCTCTTCTACACGTGATAGGGCGTCAGCGACGATGTTGTCTTTACCGGGAATGTATTTTAGATCGGTGGTGAATTGAGATATATAGTCAAGATAGCGGAATTGTCTTGGAGAGCACTGGCTTCTGTTTGTTGTGAAGGCGTAGGTGATGGGCTTGTGATCGGTGTAAATGCAAAAGTTTCTTGCTTCCAACATATATTTAAAGTGTTTGATACCTTCGTATATGGCCAGAAGCTCCCTATCGTATGGACTATATTTTTTTTGCGATGTCGTCAGTTTACGAGAGAAAAATCCCAAGGGTTCCCAGTTGCCTTTTCGTTTTTGTTGCAGGACAGCGCCGATGGAGTCGTCTGAAGCATCTGTGAATAAGGCTAGATCCAGGTTGATTTCAGGGTGGACAAGAAGAGTGGCTTGAGATAGGCTGCGCTTGCACTCATTGAAAGCTGTTACAAGGTTAGTCATATCGATAGGTGCATTTCCTTTGATGTTACCTGTTAAGGCATCGTTCAGAGGAGCCTGTATCTTTGCTGCATCAGGGATGAATTTCCGGTAGTAGTTTATCATTCCCAGGAACCGTCGGAGTTGTTTTGCTGTTTTTGGCTGTGGGTAGTTGGTAATAGCTTCCACTTTCTCTTTGAGGGGGCGTATGCCTTCAGTCGAGACGCTGTAGCCGAGGAAAGTTACTTCGTTAATGCCGAATATGGACTTAGAGGTGTTTATTAAGATGCCATACTGGTTAAGTCGTTCGAAGACAGTTTTAAGGTGCTGAAGATGGAGTTCTCTGGTCTTCGAGAATACTAGGATGTCGTCAATATACCCATATGTAAATTCCAGGCCTTGAAGAACTTCATCGATGAATCTTTGGAAGGTTTGAGCAGCATTTCTTAAACCAAAGGTCATATACGGAAATTCGAACAGTCCGAATGGTGTCGTTATGGCTGTTTTAGGTATGTCCTCATTCGCGACAGGTATCTGATTGTAGGCCTTAATCAGGTCAATCTTTGAAAATATTTTAGCTCCAGACAGCTGGTAAACAAAGTCATTAATCTGTCTTATTGGATATCGATCAGGGATGGTTCTGGCATTAAGTGCTCTGTAGTCGCCGCATGGTCTCCAACCGTCGTCCTTCTTTTTGGCTAAATGTAAGGGAGACGACCATGGGCTCTCTGATCTACGAGCTGTTCCATTTGCGTACATCTCTTCAAACTCTTTTTTCGCAATAAGCAGTCTATCTGGGGCTAAACGTCTGGGACGAGCTGCGACTGGTGGACCAGGGGTAGTACGTATATGATGCTTCGTTTGGTGCTTGGTTTCTTTTGGATTTCCAGTAGGTTTCGTTACATCTGGGTAGTTGCGAAGTAAGTCATGGAAGTCGGAGTTTCCAGCAACTGTTTTGATGGTCACCGTTTCCACAGAAATGTTGGCGCAGCGTGGCGCGTTGACGGACAAACTTGTGAGGCCGTCGATGAGGCGGTGACGACGACAGTCCACTAATAGGTTGTAGTGGCCCAAGAAGTCAACACCAATAATGGGTCGTGTGACGTCCGCAACTACGAATCTCCAGGTGAAGTCCCGGCGAAGTCCGAGGTCCAGGTGTAAGGCTATGTAGCCATACGTAGCTATGATAGTGTTGTTGGCAGCGTATAACTCATATTTAGTTTTATGACGCTGGTCTCTGGTCGCCGACTTAGGAAAAACGCAAACGTCAGATCCCGTGTCTATCAAGTACTTCAGTTTAGTTTTCTTTTCGACGATGAAGAGGCGGTCATTAGGAGTATGCGTAAGGCAGTCGTTAGCCGCCACTACAGGCTGCCGTTCGCGTTTAAAGTCTTGTAGGAACAGGGCGTGAGACATTTTATGGCGTTTTCACCGAATTTTCTGTGGTAGTAACACACGCTATTCATTTTGTTTTCCTTCCATCTTTGGGTGGAGCGAGAGTGAGATCTTGATCTGTTATACCTACGTTGTGGTGATCTGCTTGATCGGCTATTATGCATGCTCAGGGAAGCAACTTGCTTGGTTAATTCGTTAACTTGCCTGGCCAAGCTTTCTAAGGCGGTGAGGTAGTGGTCTGGAGGATTTCCAGCATGTTGGTTAGCTGAGGACGATGTAGCGGCGTAAACATTTGGTGGGGTTGGGGCTGCGATGGCTATAATTTTGTCAGCCAACTCTGCAAGTTTCTCTAGCGGCATATCCATATGCGATGCAATGATAGGTTGAATGTTATTGGGTAACCTATTGTGCCATGCTGATCTAATAAATTCGTCTGGTACCTGTGGTCCGGCCAAATGTTGTAGGTGACGAAGAAATTGTGAAGGCTTTCTAGTGCCGAGTTCTTGATTGTCTAAAAATTGCCTGATTTCTTCTTCGCGCGGTTTACTTAATCGCCTTATTAGCTCCGCTTTGAGGGTTTGGTATTTGTTGTCTTTGGGAGGACTTTCTATAATATCCGCAACTTCAATATCGAACTGTGGGTCCAGTTGGCTAGTCGCGTTATAAAATTTAGTCGTGTCTGACGTTATTCCCGCCAAACAAAATTGGCCTTCCAATTGAGCAAACCAGAGTGCAGGTCTATTCGGTAAAAATGGTGGTATTTTAATTCCAACTTTGAAAATTTCATGTGCACCTTTTTCCATATTGTCCGTGTCCCCACCGTTATCGTCTTGCATGACAAAAGTGCTAAGACCGCGTGGCGTGTAGTTTTTTCTTACTCTTATCACGTCGGGGTCACCAGTATAGTGTTCGCGTTGTCGTATATCACTATATAAAAATAATAAAACTTGTGTGATCTCAACGATGTATATATTTTTCGTAAAAATAAACCGCGGCGTCGGCAGCGAGATGTACGTGTGTCACTTAAGAAGTCGTGGGCCGTACTGGTGGCGGAGCGCGCTCTGGAATGCGCGTGCCTCGCCCCCCGTCTGCCGCGGAGAACAATAGACACGGTCTATACGTAAAAGTTGGTAAGTGCATTTTTTGTAATTTAATATATAATTTATTTTGATAATTTTATTTCAGCTACCAATGACGACGAGGACGCCACAATAGAAAACTAAAACATGTACCTTTGGCAGCGTGCCAATTATTCGTGTTGATATCGTTGGGGTATTTTAAATCGGTAACCTCCCTGAATGTACTCCAATCGAATTTGATTTGAGAAAAATGCATTTTACATTATGAATACGATTTATTTTCCAGTGCATTATAACAACTACAAAAAGAAATATTTAAATACTTTTATAGGATGGATAAATAGTTTCTATAAAAATACAATCAAGTTTTGTTAAATGTTATATTAAGTACATTATAAAACCATACAAAATTATATTTTGCTTTCTTCAGTCAATGAACACTTATTACAAAATTTAAACACATTACGTGACTAAAACACTAATTTACAGTGTCCTCATTATTTCTCTAATACTCTGCGTCACTCCCGTTACCAGAACGAATATTCCAAAGATGATAAGGAATGCGTCCTTATACATCACATAGTTGTATGACCCAAGGCCCCTTTCCCATCGGAATATAAGGTCTATAAGTGAGGGCGCGATTAGTCCTAGGAAGGAATAGAAAAATGCGCCTTCCAGTCCTATTACTTGTTCCAAACGAGGAAGTGTTGCTGCTGCGGCAACTGGAAATTTATAAAGTTTTAATTAATATATGATTAATTAAAGGAGCTTTTATTTTTTGGTATTATGTAAGAAGTGACCGAAATATTGAAGTTTCCATTTCTTTAAAACTTTTCGCACTCTGTAAATGATTGTTTTATATAGAGTAAAACAATATTTTGCTCAACAGATTTGATGTAATTTAATGTCACCAGGGAGACGATTTTCATAGTCCCGTGACCGAGACTGCCAGTCTATTTATTTATTTATATAGAAAACAAAACAGATACATCTCTATAAAATAAAAAGTAAAAAATAAAACATAAAATTATTTGGATATATCCACCAAAAGTTTCACTGATAAAAATAAGATACAGAACGGTAGAATAAGTAGATAATACAGCACCAAATATATAAATCAGGACAACGACAAACATACTAGTAGATATAGTAAAGAAAAAAAGACGGGTTAAACTCCGGGAGTGCCGGCAGAAGTGAAAACTTGAAATTAACGTTATGCATTTTTGATATTTAGGAATGGTTAGGGAATAATTTTGTACGAATTGCTTTACAGTATAAAGTACTATCATTTATGTGGTAGAATATCTTTATTAATTGCGCAACACAAACATGACAATTTATATTACATTAAATACGCCGCGCCAGCTGTCTCCATCCGTCTTACGATATTTCGATCAGGTCACGTGTCCTGATGCGAGTTTAAAACTTTTTACCCATTCCAAAAAATACGCCGCGTTAGCTGTCTCTATCCGTCTTACGAATTTTTCAAAAAAGTGTACAACGCCGCTATAGAAGTTTTCACTTCGAAAAGATACTAGGCTTAGGACAATAATAGCTGTTTTATCTTGTTCTTAATTGAGGCATTAGAGGAGTGCGAAAAAAGGTCGATATTAATGGCAGAATCCAACATAGAACACATTTTGTGAAGAGGCTCGCGGATGGTAAATGTCAAAGTAGGTATATAGGATAGATAAGTATGACTTGTATAAAGCAAGTGAAAACTTCTACACGCTCTTGACTGTACAATAAATAATACAAGTTAATAAACTAAACGATTTTAAGTTATAAGAATAGTTGACATAAACAAAACAAGAAGGTTTTTTCGATTCTCTATTGCTTCTGACTACCGACCTTGAATTGACTAGCCATTCGATCACCTAATAGATTCTAGTACATAATTGCATATTTTATAACATTTGCCTTGAGGTAATATGTAAAACAGATAATAAGTTTCTATTTACCTGTCAAAACTGCAAATACAGCTCGCATAATAGCTTGTGCAGGATTATGGTATTTTTGCGTTACTCTGTGTTTTATATTACGCCATACAATTTCCATCGGTACGTAGAATTGCAAAATGTACGTAAAGAATATCGCTAAAGTTATAAAAACTTTTGCCATGAGTGCTGGTCTGTAATAAAAAAAAGTTATACATTAAGAAGATGGACGATGCAATTATAATAGACAATAATAAATATTATGTGGTTTTATATTTGACTTTTTAATTATATATTTTGATAAAATAGTAAATAAATAATAAGTTTTTAACCACTGAGGCCTGGATATAAATGTTTTTAGTTACGACATAATTCTTACATTTCTTTTGTCGGCAAATTCAATGTTATGCTGCCAGCTGCGTGTTCTCCATATTTCAAGTAACCCAAAATGCCCATAATCATATATAAAAGAACTACAATCGTCATGGTTATATTTAAAACTCCAGGGCATCCAAGAAAATGCTGTGGTTTAGCCATTGTATTCTCCACAGGCAATACTACGCCGATACCTTCCATTGCAAATATCACAGTCCTAAAACAGACACCTATTAAAAAAAAATTGGCGAAATAGCAACGCAGCGGATAGTTTGGGTTAGTAAATGGTAGAGAATTTTGAGTAGATAATTATTTGGGACACAGGAAAATTCTCTCGTCTCATTCTCATATCATAAAAATAATAGGCCCGTGGCACAACCACCTTTTTGAGTTTAAGCGTCAGATTTATGAATCTGTATCGTGATCATTCACAGTGACTTTTTGGGTCTGTGGTATGCATTGCATGTTTTCTATCACGAGAGTGTCAAAGTCTCAAAGACATTGGAAAACAGGTAAACGAACCTATCATTCACAGATAATGGTTTGCTGAACATAAATAAGTAAGACACCAAATGAACTCCAAAACGCAGCTGAGATTATGGACGAATTTCATAAATGCAAAAAGTTTTAAATGTCTCATCAAACCTTAGGATAGTAGGATATTTAACTCAAGGTTTATACTCATATTACTCAAGGTTTCCTATATGTGAAATTTATCTAAGTCTATCTCTAAGTTGCACTTCCTTAGTAATACAAAGAATGTATTATTTAGTAAGAAGTATTCTGTCTTTCAGCCCTGAAATTCTGCCGCACTCTAGTCCCATTATATTTGTTTTATTTTATTTAACCAAAACTGTGCACAAGAATTAGATAAAACACTTACCCAATAAATAATGGCAATCGTTGAATATCGATAGATTTTGGTTGTGAATCAAAATTGGGGAATTCATCGCAGATATAATATAGGCAAATTAAAAATGTCACCACCAGCAAAATGTTGGCAAATCCAGAGAACGGCGCTATGTATTTAAGACTCTTAATTTGTGTAAAAATAAGAATTGGTACCAAAAACATAAGGCAGTACATGCCTTTGTTCAAACTGTTGGTTTCATAGTAGAAGTCAACGATCTGAAAAAAATAACATAAATAAATTTAAGTTTCAAATTGTATTTAAAGGTCAAAGAAATGAAATAACAGGGATAAGTTATTCGAATTATTAGTTTCGTTTAAAATTAAAAGTTTATACAGCTTGTATATATTTCAAGAAAAAATAAAAAATATTTTAATTGAAATTATTTGTGCCTGACACTCGGTGCCAGGCGTCAACTTTTTGAGTTTAAGGCTTGCAGGTTTCCTCACGATATTTTTCTTAACCCGGACTTTTCAGAACTTAGAAGTTTCATGCATTGGTCCAGAAACAGGGTTTCAACCACAGAGATCAGAATCACGATGATATCACTATGTCAATGTTCAAAATTAATGAACTACATATATATATTATATATACCTACAATTTTTTTTAATGAAATCACACATAATATAATACATAATTACTAAATGTAGTTATTAATTATTATAGCGGACTCCGATAACGGATTTCACACAAAAACGACGTACTCTTACTTAAAACTAATCTTAATATAGTATCTAACATGGGATAGAGCGAATTAAACGTAGTGATTATAAATAGTTGTATATACTTCCCGGTTTAATGTGCCAGATTATTTACCAAGCAAACAAATATTCAAGGTACATACAGGGCTTATTAAATTTACTAAATATTATATTTGTTCCACGCGTTAAATATAATCTTTCAGGCCGCTAGTTAAACGGAGCCGTGTAGTTAAAAGGCCAGGCTGTAAATTAAACGGCTTATTAAGCTTGGCTGCGACAGACGGGACTCGTGACTGTGACTGTCTATGAAGGGTATAGTTAAACAATGATTGCCATTTATTTAATTTACAAATGTAATTATTAAATAGTTTATATAAAGCATTTATACAGAGTTGTCTTAATTTCGGTATTTAACAAAAGTGTAATTTTAAATTAATTAATGTAGAAATTGCAATAATGCGGAATTAATAATTCAAATTAAAGTTATTTATATAGTTTTACTGACTACTGATTGCTGACTTGATATTTAGTGGTACCTTTCATGGATACGCCTATGGATACTATGCCTGAGGGCTCACAAGTTCATTGCGGGCTAAGAATTGGTACGTTTTTTTCTTGAAGGACCCTAAATCGTATTCTTTAAATCTTGAATTTATGCCATAGATTTTTCGACATACGAAACGTTACTAGATCTCCACAGTAACCTTGATGTTTGCCATAATTTTAATACACACTGTATAGTTTAATAGTATTGTCTATCATCCAAAATACCTGTTGAACTGAGTCGACGAGTAATATAACATACACTGCACAAGCGCCAAGAATTGTCAGAGCCATCGCCCAGTCTATAAATATCCTGGAATAATAAAATAACAGTTTTATCTAAAAAGAAACACCTTTAAGGTATAAAATATATTATTTTACAAAAATCTCGGAATTAAAATACGTAATTAGCGATCTAAACTTCTTTACTTCTAAATTTTTTTTAAACTCGAAATTATATTGTTTTGTTTCGAATATAATTTTTGTTCTTATTTGTCAGGCCATTTTTAAATCAAACAGACACTTGTTCTATATAGATTGTGCCATGCCAAAAAATTGTAATTTCGATGTTTTTCAGCGTTTATTATTGAACACAGAGTAAAGTCGTAAAAATGTGTGCGTGTACTAAAACACTAGTGTGTACAGTGTACACACGTAAGGACTGAGATGTTTCAGTATGACCTTATTTTTCGAAAAATGTGCTACTATATGCAAAGGTACAGAAATTGGTTAAGTATAGTAAAATTAAATAAAATTTAAAAGGCTTTTATTATCATAGACATAAATACAAATAATACAATTATTTCACTTTCCCTTATTACTAGTAAGATATTACAGAATTTCATTTATTGTAATAGAATTATTACTATCATTGTTATTGTTATTATATATTTTTGTCGTTAATGGCTTCGAATCTCTTCGAATCCACCGTGGTAAGGACAAGAAAAAGATGGCGCATAACGGAAAAGTGTGACGGTAATTTTTTTCTAACGCCGGTAAAGAAGTTTCACTTTAATACCTTTTAGTCCGAGTGACGGTTTCCGCGCGACATTTACATTCCCCGTAAAATTGCACGCAGATAAAAAATCGTTTGAAACCAGTTACCGAAATTTAAACAGGTTGAGCAAAACTTTCTAGGCTTACAGATCCCATAATTGTAAAATTATTAAAACAATTGCACTGGACACTAAATTTTTGTTTTCATTCAGAACGTGTTCCTTATTAACGATTTTATCAATTTGACATTGATAACCAATATTATTAGGTATCTTTTATTCATTGCGACTTCCGTAGATGTCATTCGGATATTTTTATCACGATATTAATATAAGTATAATTGATTTGTTCTAATTTTGACAACAACAACGAGAAGATTATTATTAAGATTGTACAAGTCTCAGTGTAATTTATAGTAAGAAAGAACGATTTATAGTTTAGTGAGCAGTGTTATGTTTAATGTCAGAGCATCTTTGAGGTGGTAGGTTCGATCCCCGGGTGTGCACCAATGGACGTTTTTTCTATGCTAGGCTTGCCTTAAAAACAAAACGTTGAATTTATTCATATAGGTAACATAATGTACACTTATGAATGTCAAAAAAAGAGAAATATACAATAAATGAATCTAATTTTACATTTGCTGCCAGTTCTCAAATCAAGGACGTAGAACGGAAGAGAAGAACTGGCAATAAACTCTCCACCACTCTTTTTAATCGCCAAGTTTTTTCTACACAATGGTTGTAAGGAGCTGCAACCATTACACCATGTTCCATGTGACATCTTGAGTAATAAAAAATTATAAAATAAATTAAAAACAAAGTTTTGTTTTCTATCAGCAGGAGGCATGGTGAAATAGGAGCACGCACGTACATACTCGTGAGAACAATACGCAAATACGTAGTATGTATAAACAACTAATATCACCGCATACACGAATTCAAGTACGACCAGTCACCACAAGTAGCACCCGTTCACGAGTATGACGCATGGCCAGCCATCGGCCCCCTCGCCATATTTTAGGGAGAGAGACAACCCGACGAATGGACGCCGCCACAAGCAATGACATTTAAGTGAGCATGACGATCCTTGAAAAAAATTGATTAAAAATATTTTACTAAGGCTTGTGATTTTTCGCTTACGCGTTTAGTTTATAATTGTTAAATCATGAATAAATGTCATACCTGCTCGCTGTTGAGATTTTCCGCAATGGTCGGGGTCCAGTAGCAAACACGGCTTCAACGGTTTCCGCATAACCCAGGGAAGGTACTTTTGACACCCTCGATACATCTTGTGACGTTTTTACCTACGGAATTGGAAAAAGTTCTATTTATTAATTTCTTGTATTTTTATTATGTAATTTTGTTTTTCCTAATTAATTGCATATGTTTGCTATTTTCGCTTCATCTGTAAAGTTTATTCACTTATTGTTTGTTCTTGTCAATTTAGGGTCCCCAGTTAGGGCAGGAGCAGTTGTTTTTATAAATAATATAAGTCGTATAACTCGTCTTAAAGCTACTACGAAGATGTGCGAAGTATTCAATTTCCTACAAATTATAAGTTTTTATTTTGTTACAATTACAATTAGTTTCACTATTGGTTGTCTGGGCCATCCAAAGCGAAAGGTCAGTAACCAGTACACCCATAAAAAACTTCCTAACTATAAAAATAACCACACGGCATATCTGGCTCTTTTAATCGCAGCGTAAATAGAAATTGACAGAAAGTGACAAAAACGTAGTTAAAAAGACAATATGCAATACAAGCAGACAACTTTAATTAACACAAAATATGAATTTTGCCAATAACTAGCTTTGATCTATAGGAATACTGCACATTAAATTAAAATTTCCGATAAGTCGTATGTCAAATTGCTAATCAAAATCCGGTGTCGCTACCCTATGTAGTAGTAGTATGTAGGCCTCAGATTGAATCCGATATCATTATTATCATCCGTGATCAGATCATTTTTGGATTTGGGACATGCCGGTTTCCTCACGATGTTTTCCTTCTCAGTACGAGTGAGTGTTAGTCGTATTTATCAAATTATCCGTCAATTTAATGGGTTGCCTGGAAGACCTTACTCTCGAGAAGACCCTCCAGGAGTGAATTTCACAATTCGCTAGTTCGCACAGACAGTGTCCTGTGAAGCGGAACGGGGAAGACTTCGATCCATCAAGGCTTGATGGTTGCAGCTAACCTAGCTCCTTCCATGAGCTTGGAAGTTTCCCGGCTTGGGTTTCCATACTTTACGGGGTGACCTCCAGCGAATGAATTGCTGTAATATTGATGTAAATACACGTGGATTTTGTTAAGCGATACTTACTAGTAAATAGACGCAATGTGTGCAAATGTATCCCAGCAGGATTGTACCAAAGATGCCGACGACGGATCCAGCATTTTTGAAAGCAGCTGGCATAGCCAATATGCCAGATCCTAATGACGACTTGAGAAGATTGGCAAATGAGCGTATATCTCTGAAAAAAGCAATGTGTAATGAAGATATTTTTTTAACAATAACTGCTTCATAGTAATACCAGATTTAAAGGGGTACAGATAAAATATGCACCGTTGAAGCTCCCGCTGCAGGGGACCCCCAAGAAAAAGAATCGTAGGATGACCATAAAACCGATGGGCTGACAAAATAGTCATGGTTTCTGGATAGAAATGGCTGGAGAAAGCAACGAACAGATCCAAATGGAAACTTCAGAAGGAGGCCTTTACCTAAAAGGGGTATAATGCAGAACACGAAGTAATGGAAAAACAACTTACGCAAACTAAGTGTATAAAACAACTAACCCCAATTAAATTAATAAATAATAAAGTGGCTTTACTTAGTAATACGAGAACAGGTACATATATTTAAGTATATGTACACAGCTGCCCACTGCAGTATTTCCGAACCAATTCGACTTAGGGTCCTTCAAGAAAAGGGCGTACCAATTCTTAAAAGGCAATGCCCTCGCGAGCCTTCTGGCATTGAGAGTATCCATGGGCGGCGGTATCACTTAACATCGGGTGAGCCTCCAGCCCGTTAGCCCCCTGTTCTATAAAAAAAGTATATTTTAAAATATCTACATGTTTTTACCATAAACAAATAAATTCTAGCAAAAAAGTGATTACCGAGACATTAGAGAATCGGTTTTAGTAATGGCCGTGAAATATTCCAATGTAATTTTGCCTTGAATTTCCTTTAACATGACCAAAGAGATAATAGATTTTAATATATTATTTTCTGTCTACTTTATTTTTTGAAATGAATTCGTCATATGCTTTACTCATATTAAAAAGTACCTGCAGCCATGACCTTGACTTAGTCGGCAGATTATATTTTATTTGCGGTTTTGTACTGTATAGTTATAAAGTTCTTATAGTCATTTGTATAACATACAAGATATTTTATTGGTATAAAATCATGTGGCAATGTTGCCGCAAAAAATAATGAATAATTTTTTTAATTTGAATCCATTTTTAATGACATCGGCGTGAAATTAGTAGTTCAAGGTGTGACCAATCAAAGCTCTATTGAAAACATTTTAATATTTTTGCGATTAAAAAATTAGACGGTACTTACGAATTCGGTTGATCCAGATCACGATTTTCAAACGGATCATACCCTTTTTCTTCGTTATTTGTGTCTTTACATTTTGTATTGATTGTGTTTACTGACATTGTCGACGGAAAAACTCCATTTTCCGTTATGACTGCCCTGAAAATGAAAATTTTATTGATCAGTGCGTACGGTAGGTGATGGGTGTAAGTATGATGGAGTCTTTTAGTTTTAATAAATAATAAAAATTGGGCTATTATTAGTTGCGATATTGATATGTGCGTTCCATGTAGTATACTTAAAGAACCGAGTCTGAGCCAGGTGTATACTGCTGTCTTTTTTAAGGTAGTCATGGATATATGATTCGAACACAAAAAAAATATATCAACTAGTGAACGTGAAATGGAACGCCGTGTACTAAATTTAAAACAAAATGACAAGTTAAGAGTACAAGAATAAGAAAGAAAACAAAAAATATTGATGCACTATCCCATTGAAACTAAAGTTTAAATGGACGGGGCACACCACTCCCATGAACAAAGTCAGAAGGACAATGAGAGATTCTGGTGGTGTGGGGAGAGAGTGGAGGCTGTTAAGCTTAAAGAAGTTCGTGGTGAAGATTAGCTAGAAAAAAAGCTTAAATTGATAATTGAGTTATTACTCGGATCTACATGAACGCTAAACTTATGTTCTACATATTTTTATAGAACCTGTATTTTGAAAGCTATATTTAAACCCTCGTTAATTCATTAGAGCGCGTCTATACTTCCTACATAAATTGACTATCGAACAACCTAAGAATTTTATGTGAGCTAGAACCAAACTCTTCAGCTATTTAATATTAATAAAGTTAGTTATAATCGCCGTATAAAATCCACAATATCAGCTTTAATTATCTATAGATACACATGACTTAGGCAGGAAGAGAAATCTCAGAATTTATTAATAATAGACGCTTTCGGTAATAGATCTTATATACGAATTCCGACATGATTATAAATTTTATTGACAGATTTCGTCTATTTGAAAATGGTGTAATATGTTCCATATAATATGTAGTTGTATTGGAAGTAATGTCATGTAAGATATAATAAAAAATTAGTTTGGAAAAAAATTGTGAGATCGAAAATGTCCTTGGACACGATGGCAGGGGAATAAGGTACATATATAGATTACAAAAAAAATAAAAAAATTATATATATATATATACAGGGTGTCCCAAAAGTGGACGTCAAGTCGAAATTTTCTCATAGGTAATGCCACACCAGTTATCAGAAAAATTAAAAAAAAAATTAAGTCATGTATTTTTGAAGTTATGGAAATTTTCCTTTTATTCCAGAAAATGTACACCATGTGACAGTTTTTTCATTCCTGTTGTTACAAATATTTACTTTTTACCAAATTTTTTTCTTTTACATCATCCCGAATAGTGCTTTATGTTACCTATGATCCTAAACCCTGTGCCGATCACTCCAACTTGTAGGAAAATGTCATTTTATACCGTACCAAGTTTTCAAAATTAATTTTTCGCACTAGTTCAACTGATCGTCCTGAAAAAAAAATGTACCACTCCAGTTTGGCAAGCAGCTTTAAAAGTTTGCGCATTGAATAAGGATTCTAGCGTGGTATAACACTTACTTCATTATTTCTTAAGTCGGCCATAAAAAAATTTTTTGTTAAACAAAGTCTGTTTTTAAAAATTTCTCTGGAATTACAAAAAACGATTCTAGTGTACCCAAAGTGATTCAAAAGTGAAAATAAAAGCGTTCCTAATAACCACGCTGTGGTTATTAGGAACGCTTTTATTTTATTATTTATTATATTATTTTATATATAAATACTTTTTTGTAATCTATATTTACCTTATTCCCCTGCCATCGTGTGTAGTTATAATAAGTGGAACATTTTTGATATTTATTCACTCAGTTGTTGTTCATTAGACACCTGTGATTATACAGGTGGTCTTATCAATCATTTATAGTTAGTAATTAAAAAACTAATTTCTACAATAATCAATTATTAGTTCCATTTTAATGTATGTTTTAATAATGTTAATAACATTTAAATTTATACATATTTATTTCGTTTAAAACTGCTGTTATTATAATCCTAGTTATTATATTATTTAACAATACTCTTTATGTTACGTTAATTTAATGTGACTTTACGAGTCTGGATACCCACAACATAGGAATTTGCTAAAATAGGGATATAGATTAAGGTTTAATCAATTAACGGTGTAAAATTAAAAGTAATCTTCATTGGAATTTATTGATAAACATTTACGTTCTCCCTGCGTCGATGTGACCTTAATTATACAAATATAATATCTAATAACTCTTAGCAGTGTTATGATTAAAACTATAGAATGATTCCTCAAGTTCTGATCGTGGTTAGCAAAAGATCACGGCCGTTCACCAACCAGGCCGGTCGAGTGAAAGACTCATCGTCCTCAAAACTGTATACTGTTATAAGTGATATTCGACCGGTTTCTGGTGGAAACAGATTGTCCACTCCAAATGTGTCCTTGCTACCCACGACGCCAAATTGAGCTATCAACTAAAGAGAAAAAGAGATATTTATGAAAGTTTTTATTATATTCTCAGTATAATTTTAAAATCCAAATTACCTTTTTAAGCAGTCTTGACTCAATGTAAATATTTTACTAAATTTAGTATCAGATTAGGAGGTATGCAGTCGTTTTAAGGCACTTTAATTTCGTTTACTTTATAACCACTTATTTGCATATTAATTAACATTATCTTTCATGTAATGTGTTCATGTGGTGTGTTAAAAAGTAAATTATATTGTAGTTTGAAATTGTAGTGTTTCTATTTGCAGCTAGTACTGGTAGGTATATTGCGAAAATGATGACTGGCCTGTTTGATAGGATGTACACCAGGTGGTATAGCTCCCATATACTCCTGTCGCATTATGTGCTAAGATGCGTAAACGCATTCCCACTTTAGTTAAAAAAAGTTTAGCTTATAGTCTAAGATCCGGTATTAGAAAAATATACCCTCATCTGTTATTTAGATGAAACAATTTTTTATAAACTGATTTCAATATCATGAACTTATAAAAACAACCTCTGCCATCATAAGCCTGCTGCAATTAATAGTAATTAATTAATTAACAACTAATTTATTTTTAATTTTTACTTTCTCATGTTAGCTACATGTAGTAAGTTAAAACCGTCAATATTTAATATTATATACCTCACTGTAGTAGGCACCCACTCTATGATTGCTATACTTACCTGCAGCCAGGTGAGAAAAGGTAAAAAATAAATGTAGCTTATTTCCCTCACATGTTAATTAAAAATTACGAGCATAATTTGAAAATTTAAAAAAAATTGAATTTGAACACTAAAACTGTAAATGAACATTACCTTAGCAATTCAATAGTATTGTAGAAACTTCAGTCTACATAATATTACTTATTAGCATCATTATTGTATAGTCTAGATTCTAATTCATATTAAGTCACATTTTTCTTTTTTTGTGAAGTTTATTGCAGGAATGAAAATAACGGTTTATTAATAATATCAAAGAAAGAAATTCTGTGCATTTAAGTTTAAATTTTATAATTAAAAATGGCTAAACATCCTACGTATAAAATGGCACGTTGTACATTCCGCTACTACATAAAAGTGAAATAGCTCTGGAAATAGTTATTTCGTTCGTAATTCATATTATATGTTTAATTTTCCTCGAGAAACTGGATCGGAGAACTACATCACGGCAAACGTGCGTCGTCAAACATAGACTATAAAAAATGTTCAGACAATTGAAAATCGAACAGATAACAAAAAATACAAAACATTCTAATTTTAAATATATTTAATGAAACCTAATTGACTTCTCTGTGAAGCATTTTCGATGCGTCACTGTGTAAGCCTGTTTGATACAAACGGTTTTTCTTATTACATACATCCATTTTATTACTAAATTAAGTACTCATAATCGTTTCACATGCTCGATTCTTAAGTTGAGGAAGCGAGAGAGGAAGGACCCGTAAAAAGACCGTGGAGTCTGCCTTCTTCTTCGAGAAAAAAGGCCTTAATATAAAGGGCATAATATATATGTATAATGAAATTAACACGGATCGCTTTTGGGAGTTAAATGACCAGTAACTCGCTCGGTCACTGAAATATAAAATTGAACGCTGAAGGAAATCAAGAATTAGCTGAATCCTGGGTTCAGGCAATTCTTTTATATAAATAGATAAAGATGCTTTTATAATTATATCCTTATAATTATGCAAGTCACAAGGCTGTAAAAGACTTATATGATTATCTAAGGTAAGATCTATCTGATAATATTGTAAATTACTCTATCATTCTAATCATGAACTCGAGAATAAATTCTATGTTATTTTATTTATGTAAATTGTATGTGAAACATAAATGCCTCACTAATTAAGTGAGGGCCAGCAGGGAATCCCAAAAAAAAACCAAATGTATTTAAATGATTTAATTAAATTTTACAATAATTGATAGTTTAACTAAATATGACAATGAAGTAGGCCCGATATTAGCGCGACAATTATCTACTATTTTAATACTACTTGAAGTTTCCGGTCCAATGCTAGGTATCCGATCAAAAGCCTCTTATTTTAAACTTATTCCTAATTGAGAATTGACCGGCCCGATATGAGGTGTCCGATCAAAGCTACTGGTTATTGTTAGTTAATAAGTTGTCCATCTCCTTTTATTACGGTGTTGCGTCAAAGGGGTGGCGGTATTAGTTATGCGGGGCATAGAGAGTGCAATGGATATGTAACACACTAAAAAAAGTCATAGATATGTTTTGGATGACGAAAGAATTCAAATATTATTTTACCCTAAAGGGTTGCCATTCGCGGCCCTATGCTCGTTATTACGTCATTGTTATATATTGTATTGACTATTGCAACGAAGTGCCAAATAAATAACGTTTATTTAAAAAGATTTTTTAGGCTATATTTCTTTTACTTAAAAATACATACATGTACGAAACTGAGCCATATTTTCGGATTATATTACATCTTTCTTATTGGATAATATATTGGCCAAAAGATTGATGATCGCAACATTTAATTTTATATATTATTTGTTTATATTATTAAATATCTGTGTCAAAAGTAACCTATGATAGGGAGGGACTATTCTTAATTTAGCATCTTTGGCCTAAGTTCTTTGAAGCTTCGTATTGCATACGCCTACCAGTTCTAAATTAGTTAAACTATTTGGCTCAAGCTATAACAGGGCAAGTGCAAGTTTAGAGTTCCTATTGAAGTTTGAATGAGAATTTAACTAGTTTTTTGCCTTTCAATATATAACAAAAGTAATCATACGCGGTCTGTATGTAATTAAAAAATGTGAATAAGTGATTATTTTTACGAAACATATTAATACTACCTATTTACTGAAATCTATATCTATCCATTTTATATCATATTAAAATATAAACGTAAATTGTTGATTACTATGTTGTTGTGTTAATGTGTTTTGTGAACAAATGTTCGAATTGAAATTCCTAACATGAACAATCATAGAACTTCAGCATGATATATATTTATTAAATTATTATTACTTATTATTATTCTTACTATAAATAATTTTAATTGTTGTCCTGATTTACAAATGAATACCCAAGAAACATGAGATGATTATGAAGTAATGTGATGAGATGAGATGTCTGACACAACATTAATGATCGAATATTTACCCATAAAAATATTCCATTACAAAAACCTAGTTAGCTTTTAATGAGTATTAAAAAAATCTCGACACGTGAAGGTCAAATAATCGAAATGATAGTAAGATGACTCATTTGAAGATTTAGTTCAATATCATTAAGATCTTAAAAGGCTGTTTTGAAATTTATATTTCTTAATTACGAAAAAATTGCTTCGTACTTAAGAAACTATTTTGTCACTATCTCAAACCTTGTATTTTTGTTTTAATGGAATAAATATACTTAAATCATATTAAAGTAGATTTAAAAAAAAACATATTAAACCTTTATGTAAAATCTTTAGATGCAACGAAAAACTTAAATGAATACTTACGTCGAGCTAAATTCCTTCATATTATAACTATTAGACATGATCACAGTTGTTGCTCACTATAAATTAAACATTAATACTATCTAATACTGTTTAAATATTATTTCATTATATTTAATACAAAAATGTTACGACTCATGACGCGCATAACGCGTGGCCGGTTTGAAGATACTAAACGATTCTCGCCGAGTTTGCAATTATGTTTATAAATACAAGAAAGCTGTCGGTTCATTTTGAATCGTAATTTGGCACGGCTGTTTATTGATCTACTAGATTATTGACAGATAAGTACTTCCTTAGCGTTAGTTAGCGCTGCGTTTATTTGAAGATAATCCCGGGGATACAAAAAAAAATCAATTGTTCCAGGAAGGTATTAGGTTAACTATAAGAATCTCTATCTGCTCTAATCTATAAGGGTTTTTAAGAAAATAGGTAAACATTTAGTTTCGGGTTGTTCAGAAACAAGAAGTATATATACTGATGAGTCGCGCAATAAACCAGTTTACATGGTCACGTGACAATTCTATACAAATTCGACTAGCGAGGCCGGATCACGTCCGTCGCAAGGTATCTTGATAAAATACAACGTTTTTAGTACGAATTAATTGATTTTGAGATTTCAAAATATTTAATATAGAAAAGTATTAAAAGTCGTAAAAATACCGCATTATGCAGCGATAGCATACAATGTTTATGTACAAAAATAACCGCGTCACATAATAGGTACCTTATTTAGCTAATCTTTTTTTATTACACTACGTACTGTATCAGCTATGACTTACGTAAGTAGTTTTCTAATCTACATAATTTGTACAGCTTAAAGACTGCAACATAGATGTTAATGCTTTGAGATTTCACGTGACAGAGCTAAATTTGTGCTGTAACAATGTAATCTGTGTCAAGGGCTAAAGGGAATGGGCGAGATACCTTAGTGGAAATAGAATGCTACACGTGCGCAACATTGTCTACATAACACTATTTTTTTATATTAAAAAATAAGCTCGGCATACTTGGTAAAAGAACCACAGTATGCAACTCTTAGGGTCTGTTTCACAATGTACGGATAAGTTCTACATAAGTTCCAAACTACTCAAATTAATATTTGAAAGGTCATAAGTATATGTACTAAAATACTCAACAATCTAACAAACAAAAATACGATGTGAAAATGACAGCCCGTTTCGTTACAAGTAATAATAAATTACCAACAAAAAGGTTAAGGTTCTATGTTTTTCAATAGAATTTAGTAACTTTATTTTTTCGTAACAAAAAACAATCAAAAACGGAACATGCGAATTTGGTGTTGCCACCACAATCTTCTTTATGTTTCGGATAGTTGTGTGCCGGATAAGATATGATAGTGAAACGCGAAGTTTCCTATTCGGAACTTTTATCTTCCAAATAATTTAAGTGTTGCATATTATATACATTGTGAAACAGACCCTTAATATCACAAGCATTTATAGGCAAACATGACATACACAAAAATATATTACTATATTATTAATATTAAAACTGAACGAAAATCGATTTTTAAGTGTAACTATGGATATCTAAGCTCGTATGTCAAAATTTTATTTATTTATTCCACATAATTATTCTACCTTAACAGTTACTACTAATTCGATAGAACGTCAAAATAATACACACACTAATTATCCTACATAAAAAAAACATTAAAAAAATATACTTATTTGCCTAAATCTTATAACTAACAATATAGCAAGCAAGTCTTGTGAACTCAGCCAGTGTACAAACATATAGGTCTACCTCAATAGAAATTTCGTTAATGTATTTGTAATGCTCGCGTGAGTGGCGCTTTGCTAACCAAGTAAGAATGTGCGCGCGGTACATCCAAAAGTTTAGACGAAAGCCTCAGGCTTCTATTTGGTACCCGTAGACCCAGTCTATATTATATCCAGATTATGCAAAAAACTCAATCTGGAATTTCGTGAGCTTTGACCTAAACGACTTTTTCCGAAATGCAAACAAATGGAATGTGGGATGCCTGGAGTATAAACAGTACACGACAACAAATAATCGATTTTAAATAGCTTAAACGATACACTATGCAATTGTACTAAAACAGTGCAAATGACCAATGTCTCTTTAGTAAAACTATTAAGTTAATTGTCTAACCTCTGGTACATTATATACTAAAGATCCGTAATTACAGGCATGTATTATTAGGTCTGCAATACGTACTTGGGAGTAATCTTTACTAGGTCATGTGTTAATTATTCTAATGCCCAAATGTAATATTATTGGTGAATACATATAGTGTTACAAACGTTTATATAAAGACGTCAGATTGTATCTGTTTCTTAGATCATTAATTTTATTATTTATAATAATAATATATTTATTTATTTATTTATTTATTAACACTTCGTTGCATTACATAAAAGGAAAATATTAAACATTATTTAATAACAAGCAACTGGCGGCCTTATCGCTTTAGAGCGATTTCTTCCAGACAACCAATATAATATTATTAATTACATTTATATGTTTTGTTTACATTTTCCGAGTTTGATTTTCATATTTAAATTTTGGACACTCGGTCGGTCGGTCGGTTGGTCTTGTGATACATAAACCAGGTTTGAACGCAGTGATAGAGTTGAAGATTAACGAAAATGTAATATTTCAGTTTTCTTTGGTTTTTTATGTATCTTTGTCTATTAATGTACTTACTTGCTTTCTGTTTCATGCATATATTTTTTATCTATGTAATCTATTTATTTATTTATTAACACTTCGTTGCATTAACTAGAAAAAAATGTTAAACATAAATTAATGAAAAGCAACTGGCGGCCTAATCGCTTTCTAGCAATTTCTTCCAGACCACCACAAATCTAATCTGTTTCGGCTTTCTGTATTGCCTTATATTAAGTATAAGTATATGCTGTAAACTTATAATTAATTAATGGAATTATAAGTAAGTCTTAAAAAATTTAAAATCTTTTATCTCAATCCCTCAAGAAAAGAGCGTACCAATTCTTAAAGGGCCGGCAACGCACTCATGATCCCTGTGGCATTGAGAGTGTCCATGGGCGGCGGTATCACTTAACTTCAGGTGAGCCTCCTGCCCGTTTGTCCTCTGTTCTATAAAAAAAAAATTAAATGGGTCATTTAATTTTTTTTTTTCTCTTTCACCGTTTTAATCCGACCTTTTTATTTCAGGAACCTGTTCTACATATTTTTCTTAATAACCTCATTGCAGATCATGTAGCTTATCTATGGTATATATAATGGTGAGAGCTGAGAAATAAGATACGATGTAAGGAATTTCAATAATCCTGAATCAGGAATATTAAGGTGTCATGTCTGATCTCCGACCCATTGGAATTTGAGAAGTATAACGAATGAAACGCATTTAACACAGTGATGTTTTACGGAGAATATATTACATCAATAATATGTCAAACACATAAAATCATAGTACGAGGCCATTGCACATTCTCTTTTAATACATGTAAGTAGTCATTATTATTAAATAATCCATATTTTCATTAGTTCAAATATTTATTAGCAATTATTTTCCGATCGTGTCTTAACACTACATTAGTTATGCTTTTGCGCCTAGGAATTACACGGTTCTGATTATAACCTACTTTTAAAACACTAGCTTATGTCTCCGGGTAGTGCTGTCTGTTCTTATTTCGTATGTGACACAATATTAAGTAAAATTGGTCCTTTAGGAGTATTTTTAAAACAGTGTCTCTTCGCTGAGACGTCATTGATCTAGACTTACTTATGACTAAAGAGTAACAGTGTTGGCCTAGTGGCTTCAGCGTGCGACTCACATACCTGAGGTCGTAGGTTCGATTCCCGGCTGTGCAATGGACTTTCTTTCTATGTGCGCATTTAAGATTTGCTCTGAACGGTGAGGGAAAACATCGTCAGGAAACCGACATGTTTTAGACCCAAAAAGTCGACGTCGTGTGTCAGGCACTGGAGGCTGATAACCTACTTGCCTATTAGATTTATGCACATGGATCCGCCCATGGACACTCTTGGTTCTAGAGGGCTCGCGAGTGCGTTGCCGGCCTTTTAAGAATTTGTACGCTCTTTTCTTGAAGGACCCTAAGTCGAATTGGTTCGGAAATACTTCAGTGGGCAGCTGGTAAATGACTAAAAAGTAATTTAAGTCTAGCTTAATTTACTTATAAGTATATTTTACATAAGAAAGTAATAATACTACTATTACACTCTCTTGAAAGATATTCTGTTCTTGTATTATATTTTTTCACTTAGCACTTAAGAACGTGTTCTAACACTTAATAGTTACGTGATGTGCAAATTTCCGTATCAACTGCATATGTCAGCTAGAATACTCGTATACTCTATTGAATATATTACATATATATATTATAGTAGTTATTTGTTTATTTATTTATTAATATATATATATATATAGTAGTTAGATTTTTATTTTATTTATGCAAATATACATTATACATGCAACAGAAATATGTGGAATGCTCTGCCTGTAGCCATTCAGCCCTCGCAGATTATACGTTAAAGAATGAAGTAACAATATTGTATCGCTAGACCCATTTCTTATTTTCTTTGCAAGCTTACAAAGTTAATTATAACTTCTATAATATAAATTTTTATATTTCGAACAGGCTGTCTGGAAGAAAGTCAATTAAAATTAAACAAAAATAATAGGATATATCATCCTTTGTCTTCTTTTATTTTCTTCTTTGTGTTATTCTCTTTTTTGTGTTATTGTGATGTGAATAAAGTGTTAATATTATTAATTAAATTTTAAAATTGAATAATTCAACAATACTCTACAAATAAGACAAACAATAAACAACTACAAAACGACTAACTGCGACTAACGATAGTTTTAAAGAAAAAATCGTAAAATCGTAAGAAAACGATGTTAAACTCTCAAAATATAATATATGTAGTGGTTGCCTGGAAGAAATCGCTCGAAAGCGATAAGGCCGCCAGTTGCCCTCCTTTTCATTAAATTATGTTCAATTTTTATATTATAATGTAACGAAGTGTCAATAAATATAAATAAATTAATAAATATTTACACTATGCTTATTTCACTTTTACTAAACGAACTACAGATGCCCACAGCTCATTGGACAGGCTTGTAAGGATAAATTCCAGATTTGATGGAATATTGACGATTCGACTGTATTTTAAATAAGCTTAAAACAAATTGAAATTAAAAGAGAGTGTCCATGGGCGGCGGGTATCACTTAACATCAGGTGAGCCTCCTGCCCGTTTGCCCCCTGTTCTGTATAAAAAACAATCTATTCTCTATCTATCATCTAGTTTAAAATCGAGTTTATATTTAAGAATGTTTGTCTTATTCTTCGCATAATTATAACAATATGAATGGGTGATTGATTAAATATAATGGAAATGACCACGTGCGTTCGTAAAACTTCATTGTTACATTTCTGTCAATAAAGTGTGTTTTCTTTCAACAGGACCACTATGCACTTCGTCGCTAGTTTGCTTGCTTGATGTATACGTATTACGTATATACCATTGGTCATAGAATTCTTTATTTAATTTATTTTTCCTTTAATTTTTTTTACTATTCTATAAACGAACTATATATATCCACAAATCTATAAACTTTCCTTGGTTTCTAAATGAGGGGTATTGTATTATTTTTGTATTATTTATGAAAAGATGGATTAAGGAAAATTTATATTAGAGGATTTAACAATGTTTTGTTTTGTTATAATTCAGTGTACCGAGTCAAGGGTTTAAAGATGTTTTACATTTGTGGTATGTAAGATTATGCAAGCTTAGGGTTTTATTTATACTATTATAGATATGGGCTGAGTGATTGTTGAATTGATTAGGTACAAAGATAGTATTTCTTTACGCGTACATTCTCGTCAATTTATCAACGGTTTATTTCTAAACGGTTAGGTTAAGTTAGTGACTTATTTATCCAATCAGAGCACGCATGCCGTTTGGTTATCGCTTACTTATTATTTTACGCGTGATTTCGGTAAATTTATCAATTTACGAAAATATGGGCGAAAAAATAATACATTTTGTCTCTCGAGTCCTACGAAAGTTTATGAATTTCCTAGGAAATTTGTTTTATTTGGTGGAATACATTAGTTACATTTTCATAATTTGTAGTAGCTATAACATACATATGATAAGTTAATAATATTTATTTAACAAATAATATCGTATGTAATCCTTTTCTAGTTGTAATAAACTAATACATTCTAAATTTCTACTAGACGATTATGTAACTAAAATGTATTTTAACTTATCTAGTCTCAAGATCTAGTCTCAAGAATCATTAAACTCTCACATTTATAATTACGCTTAGTGCAAGATTGTGATTCAGGATTTGAAGTTCACGCCTACATTTAATTACATAAAGTAATAAAAAACTACATCCATCCTCAAATATCTTTCAAACGAAAAAAAGATAATTTATTTTTTCTTAGTTCTTATAAAGGTCCCACTGGAATATTTGGACTGTTGCTAAGATGGACTCGGTTAAAAATAATTTTTACTTTGACATTCACAAAATACCAAACATAAGTTTGTCTTAGCGTGCATAACAAAACTTCTATGAAAAAAAAACAGTTTTATAACACTAAAGGATTGTTAAGCCTTACAATAATATCACCGATAGTAACAGCACATCCTGAGATAACACAAAACACTCCAAATAAGACTATTATGATGTTCTTCCATAGGATCCAGTTGAATTTTCCAAGATCTTTCCATTTGTAAATAGTTTCTCCTATTCCTGGTATCACGAGACCGAGAATTGAGTAAAATAGAGCGCCAACCATATTTGTAATGTACTCTAGCATTGGTAGTGCTACTCCAATGCCACCTAGGAGTAAAAAATACGTTTAAAAAAAAACATAATTATTTTAATAGTAATTAAATAGAGTAACAGAATGTTGCAGAGTACTCTGTGCTCGTGGGTTCGACACGGCTGTGCATCAATGAACTTTCTTCGTGCACATTTAACAAAGTATTCAGTGAAGGAAAACATCGCGAGAACACCTTACCTTAGACCTAAAAAGTTTTGGGTTGATGTTAAGTGATACCGTCGCCCATGGACACTCACATTGCCAGAAGGCTCGCAAGTGCGTTGCCGGCCTTTCAAGAAATGGTACGCTCAGTTCTTGAAGGAACCTAAGTCGAATTAATTCGGAAATACTTCAGTGGGTAGCTTGACCCAAAAAATTGACGGTGCGTCACGAATTACGAAACAGATACAATAATCTGAGTCCCAGATGTAAGAGTTTTTATTTCCATTAACACTGTCTACATAATAATTAGAAACATATTGTCAATATGGGTATAATCCCCATATTATATTGGAAAATAAATATTCATATAATAAATTTCCTATTTATAACGCCTACAGAAATCCTTACCGCAAAACAATACAACAGCAGTTCTTCCCATAATTTGTGCCATATTCCTATATTCTTTCTTCACGTAGGGCTCAGAGAATCTTGTCAGCACTCCGACAACGACGTAAAAGTGTAAAGGATAGGTGAGAAATATCGAGATAGCTATAAAAACCTTCGCACATACAGCTGGCCTGAAACCAATATCAAAACGTCACGAAATATTCGTTTTTGAAAACATATAAAGACGTTCGAAATACAAAACAGTTGAGATTTTTTTTAATACACACACTTCACTACAAAAACAACATTTTAAAATTGTATTCATAATTCAGTTAAAATGTAAACTTTTTAAAAGCCTTTTTTGACTTAGGTGTCAACGTGTAACATGGCAGTTACAGCGCACTCTGTTAATTCCAATAACAACATATATATTTTATTTACAAAGGCTTGCCAACGACCAGTATACTGATACAATGGTAGATAAAGAAAAATTATATACAAAATTTAATGTAATTTAATTTAGTAAAACAAAATAAAAACATAATTGATTTCAAAATATTCGTATCGTAGACCTTTACCTGTACCATACGTACCATGGCTGTGCAACATGAACGTGATCGCTAAAAAGTCTATCCTATTATTTGACGATTCAAACGAGTTGTCTTAGAATAAAATGTTGACGAATCATAATCAAATAAAGATTTCTTACTTAAAGTAAGTAAGAAACTTTTTGCTTTAGCGTATTTGAGCAAGTTTTAAATAAGGAGCAGTGTTAGCGGCCTAGTGGCTTGAGCGTGCGACTCTCATACCTGAGGTCGTAGGTTCGATCCCCGGCTGTGCACCAATGGTCTTTCTATCCATGTGCGTATTTAACATTTTCTCGAAGGGTGAAGGAAAACATCGTGAGGAAACCGACATGTCTTAGACCCAAAAAGTCGACGACGTGTGTCAGACACTGGAGGCTGATCACCTTCTTGCCTATTAGATTTAATGATCATGTAACAGATTCAGAAATCTGAGGCCAAGACCTAAAGAGGTTGTAGCGCCACTGATTTTTTTTTAGATAAGGTTAGACGAGGTAACTTTATTTCTCATATGAATTATGTACAAAAATTCGCTTACTGAGAAAACATTATCAACTAAGATTTTATTTATTTAGATTAATAATTATTATTAGAAAGCACAGATGTAGGTACGCATATAAAATTCACAAAACAAAAGCAACATAATAAACTCGTAAATGATTATAACTAATAAATAATTCTACAGTATTAAATTCGTTGTCAAACAATTCTTACCAATCATCAATAGGCAGGTTCAACGTGATAGAACCCTTTAGCTCATCACCATATCTGAAGTATCCAAACACACCTAGGATGGTGTACAGCATCATGATAAAGGTCATTGCTATAACCAGAACACTGGGGCATCCCAGAAAGTGTTGCGGTTTCTTCATAGCATTCTCTACCGGCATCACAACGCCGATTCCTTCCATTGCGAAGATCACTGTTCTATTAAAACATATGAGGGAATTAGAAGTGGTTCTGTAACGTGAATCAAATTAATTCATTATTAAACTATAATAATGTGTTCAAAACAAGTTTGGATTCGGACAGAACACGTTACAGTGTGAAATAATGAATAATCATGAATTCGGAACAAGCTTCCTTTCAGTGAACATCAAAGAAGAGAAATGTTTCCTATACAGAATAACAACCGTCTACCTTTTGACATAATTAAATCGGGTTTAATGATAATTCGAAAGCACAATTGTCTCACGAGAACGATAAATACGTCTCTAATGACTTGGGGAATTTGCATAACAGGATCATGCATGTATAAATTAACTTATTCACTTAGTAACAGGCCTACGAATACAAATATAAGTCAAAAAAGGGGCATTTTTAAATTTTTTAAAATTTAAGGAATTTGTTTAAATAACTAGCTGGCTTTATATATACGCTGATAATAGAACAGAGAGTTTTTTACGTCGGCTTTTTCTCTCGGCCTACACCCTCTGTCTTCTTTGCCGATGAGTAGGGATTTTGTGACAAATTTAATGATTAATATAAGTGATTCTGTATCTTGTGTCTTATATTCCAAAATAAACTTTTTTTAATGGTCATAGCACTTACGAAAGAAACGCTGGCAAGCGAGCTGCAGGTCCGATCACCTTTCTACCATTTAATGTTATTTCATCCTTAAATATATAGTAGATGCATATTGAAAATGTGGCTACTAGAAGAACATTTGCGATCAATGAAAATGGGGCAAGCCATTTTAAGTATCTTATTTGACACATTATACATAGTGGTATTAAAATCGCCAGGCAATAGTATTCAACTGGAACGATTGCAGATGTTACGTAGCGATCAAAAAGCTGAAAAAGATATTTAGTAAATAACGTACATTTATTAATTTCGTTTATTTATATATACATTCTAAAACAATGTGTATGCCTAAAAAATACAAGAAAATATGACATCACAAATTTAACACACACATACACATCAATTACATTAGAACTTAAGCAATATATCAAAGAAAAAAACTAAAGAAATAACCAGAAAAAAAAACAAAACAAAATATTAATAATAACTAATAATATAATTAGTAGTTTATATATAGACTCTCGATAATTCGACACTGTTTAATTTGAATATCACGATAATTTGACTACATTTTAAAGTTTTGGACCATGATCAAGTCGCTCACTTATAAAAAAGTGGGTGCGTACAAAGTACATATATCAGAAGTGAAACTTTTTCGTAAAGTATTTTTTACTAAGATAAAAGCAAGATGTATTTGTATGGCTATATTCTCTCTATTTAAACACTGTATACGTGCTAATTATTAATAAAAAATAAATATTATTTCGCCATGAATCGAACGCGTATACGCCGTTTATGACGAAGCTTTTGTTAAAGTTTCATTGTTAAAACCTACCTGTTTTATCGAGTCTGCAATTAAAACAGTGAAAATACAGCACACTCCGAGATAAGTCAACAACTGAGCCACTTCTGCAAAAACTCTAAAAAAAATATATGAATTACGCATAATTTATTTACGTTATGTAGAAAACGGTAAATAGGCAGATGGGTGTGACGAAGAGTTGGAGCAGGACCAGGACAGAATGGGCTGAAATAGGGGCGGTCTGACAACCTGACCATAATACTGGTTGTTTAAAGAAGTTTATTTTTATTTAAGCAATTATTATTTTTTAAAATTTATTATGTTTTTTTATACAACAGGGGGCAAACGGGCAGGAGGCTCACCTGATGTTAAGTGATACCGCCGCCCATGGACACTCTCAATGCCAGAGGGCTCGTGAGTGCGTTGCCGGCCTTTTAATAATTGGTACATGTAGAGTAAATGTTACCTAGCGAATCTCGCAAAGCGTCGAAACTTCTTCGGTCCAATGGTAAATGCTGCTTCACATGTCTCTGCGTAGTTTAAAAGAGGCTTTCTAAGCACTTTACAACAACCTCGCGATACAGTCACCTGTAATGCATTATGTGATATAGCACGGATTGCATCTTATATACTTTAATTATTTATTCACTAGGAATTTAAAAATGTTTTCTGAATTTAAGTGAGCTGAAAATCGCCTCGCAATTTTTACAGGTGGAATGGGATTTAGCTGGTCTTTATAGTCGAATTCATTAAAATTTTATATATATTAATTAATTAAATAATTGCACCTATTAAATCGATCTAATAAAACGTAACGTTTGTGTATGTATGTGAGCAGTGTTCGCCTAGTAGCTTCCGCGTGCGACTCTCATACCTGAGGTCGTAGGTTCGATCCCGGGCTGTGCACCAATGGACTTTCTTTCTGTGTGCATTTAACATTTGCTTAAACGGTGAAGGAAAAACATCTTCTTCTCCGAATCTTATCCGAATAATAAAATAACATTTTATGAAAAAACTATTTTTTTCAATTCTAAACTTTTCAGTCCTAAAATTCCATAAATATAGTATATATACTATAAAATATTCAGAAAAGTTCATATAAATAAACAAGTATGCTTACAAATATATGCACGCAGTGTCCACATACAAATGCTACTATGACTGTGCCGATAATGCCAAATCCCCATCCAGCATTTGAGAAGGCTAGTGGCATAGCTAGTATACCAGAGCCTAATGAGGCTTTTAGTAAATTTGCTAGAGATCGAACATCACTGAAAAATAAATTGTTTTAAAATTCTAAAAGTAATATCGGAGCTTTTGATATTTAAATTACTACTAAACTCGTATCAAGCTTACGTATAAACCTGAAGTTAGATTCAATTTCCAGCGAAATTTTTATAATAGACGGGTAGGTACAGACGCAAGTTCTATGACCAGTAAACAGATGTTTAAATGAAGCTAAGACCTCAATCAGCAAGTTGGTTTAAACCAGTGTTATAGCCATTCCATTGCACCAACATTTTTTATGGGACACGATTCAAACGAGCTGGCAGGTCATGTGAATAACGTGATAACCGCGTGGAACCTGCAACGTCGCGGCCAGCGGGTATATTGCCGATCTTCCCTACTTTCTTCACAACTAACATAGAATTGTTAAGTACATATTATATAGTATAAGTTATCATATTTGTGGCATACATAACTCTGGCCCACCCAACATTTTAAGCTGAAACCGCATAGCTTGGTTTAATGTCTAACGACGATACAACAACTTGATGGGAAGTAATTCAAAATTATTTCGTAAGCAAACGAACGAACGCCTCTATTAATATTTCTAAAATCTATACTATAAAGAAGTATTGAGTGTTTCATGTTTGTAACTGATAAATTTCTGCACCGATTTACAATCTCTTATTGTATTATGTTTCCAAAATATATAAAAAAGTTCCTAAGCTATGCTCAGCCAGGACCGATAGTAACTCACGAATTTGGTTTCTTCACTTGCCGATGCTTATACGGATTATATTCCTTATCCTCACCATTCTCATTTTTCTCTACTTCCATAGCACTATTGTACACATATATACACTGATTTGAGTATAATTTTATCTGTCACAAGGCTGTTAATGACAGGCTTTGATTAAACATAAGAGTTTTATTGTTATAATCTCAGCATTTAAAACCTTGATAAGAGCAAGATAAATGAAACCTCAGTGCCTGAATTAGTAATTATGTGATGTGTAGAAAATGTTTTGCGGACAATTAAATCCTTAGCACCAATAATGTTTCAGTGGGGGATGTCAGTTTTTAATAGAACTATGGTCTCTATGCGCATTTAATTTTTACTCGTACGGTGAAGGAAAACATCATCAGATTTTTATCGTAGTTAAACCACAGCGTGACGACAGATTTTAGAAAAACAAAAGTATACAGGTAATATCGCATAACCAACTTTTAGGTCCAGATCTAAAAAGTTGGTTATAAGAACGAGAAAAGAACAATGGGTAATGTTCGGCAGATAATATAAAAACTACAGATAGTTTACAACACATATACGAGTTATTATATAATTGAAAGCTAAATACAATTGGAAAATTTCGAACCTATTTTAAGTTTACGTATTGTAGGTTACGTTCTAGTGTTTTATCAAAATCAAAATGAATTTATCAAAATCATTATTTATTTATAGGTTATCGGCCGTGTCAAAAATAATTTAATATTTATTTATTTAACTAACTTTATTGAACTTTGAGCAAAGTTTTTATGGAGATAAAAATTGCACTGTAAAACGATTTTTATTCTGAAAAACCGAACAGTCTCTATGCCGTGGCATTGAATTTTTTTCCAACACTTGGACTTGGACACTTGGTCTTTAGGTAGGCAAAGAATTGAAATTGTATTAGGGCGAAGGAAGTCCGCGGGATTAGTTAGTTTTAAATAAAATGCACATACATAATTAATTATTTAATAATTTAAAGTTTAATTAATATATTAATCTACATCACAGTTTTGTTGTGCAATATTTCGATTATATCCATAACTGTCACGGTACAACCAGATATCAGACATGTAAAACCAAATGTGACAATTAAAATGTTCTTCAGCAAAATCCATTTAAGGAATCCAAGGTCCTCCCAGCGGAACACGGTTTCAACTATTCCGGGAATAATCAGTCCCAGTATTGAATAAAAACAGGCACCGACAAGATTTATAATCTGTTCCAATAGCGGCAGCGCTACGCCGATTCCAACTAGAAATAAATTAATAAAATGTATTTAGAGAATTTCACATAAATATTTTTTTATATAATAGGAATAAATTTTTCTTTAGAATTAGCATGTGTAAATCAAATCAAATCAAAATATCTTTATTCATTTAGGTAAACATGTACACTTATGAACGTCAAGAAAAACAAATTAAATTAACTGTAAATTTACATTTACAACCAGTTCGCAAGTCAAGGGCGTAGAGCGGGTAAGAAGAACTGGCAAGAAACTTTCCGCCACTCTTTTCAATCGCCAAGTTTTTAATACAAATTGTTTGAACTGGAGCAAATCAATCCCAAGGATTAGGGTCATTTAAGTATTCGTCACATTTATAAAAGGCTTTATTAATTAATTTACTTTTAACAAGGGCTTTGAAATTATTTAGTGACAGTTCTCTAATTTCGCTTAGGAGTTTGTTGTAACAACGAATACAATTTCCATATAAGGAGTGGTTTATCTTCTGGAGCCTGGTTGGTCGCACACTCAAATTAGTTCTATTACGCGTATTATACTAATACTAATCTAGTACATACCACAGAAACAAACACCAACAATTCGGCCTCCGATATCAATGAAACTTCTGCAATTGTCTTTTACGTGACGATCTGTGTATCTCTTGAATATGTCAAAGACAACGTAGAATTGTAACGGATAAGTGAAGAAAATCGACAGAGCTATGAAAACCTTGGCGCAGATCGCCGGCCTGTATAGAAAGAAACAAAAAATAAACTCGTTATCATTTTTTAAGATTTAACGTCACAGACTTTAATCAAACAACTAACTAAATTAACGCACCTAGACTTGACTGAAGACTGTGCTTATGACCACACGACTGAAGTATATATATATATATATATATATATATATATATGTATGTGTGTACAACACATAATATTAATTTTTTTTAAAATTTATTTCATGTTTTAATTGCTAAAAGGTACTGACTGAAATATATATATTTCAGAGCTATACGAGATTTAGCTATAAGAGAAAGAGAGAAAGAACTGTGCGCGCGCTCTCTTGCTCCTACACTGCGATACAGACAATAGGCCTGCAGTGTGCTTAGATATACGGAACGTATTTGGCTATGAGAGGAAGAGAGAAAGAAAATGTGCTGTCTTTTGCTAATATACCCCACTCAACTTACGATCACACTTTTCGTAACGGTTACGTCACGCGTTCGCCAGCTTACTCCCCAAGTTAAGCGTGCGTAAACAAGTTTCACTTCAAAAAATGAAAATAATGTTTGGTTTAACAAAGCGACTCTTGACTCAGAAGCCGTGCCTTCAGGTCGTTGCATCTATGGAATCATTGCCGTTAACAGCATTATGGTGAAAGTCCCATTCCTAAGTTGAGGTTAGTGTTGTGTAGGCACAAAATTTACGTATCGGTTAGGACTTATCAACGCACGTTCAGTAATGAAGTCTACGAACGGTAGGCTATCGGTATGTCTTACCACAAACTGAAGTGGTTAGCATTGAAGATTAATCAGATTTGTTCATAAAGGCAATCAAGGTACAGATACCAAAAATGTGACCATAGCTTTACTTCCAGTCGACCTGACGTCCACTGATTCATAGACTAATTTCCCGTACAATTTCCCCGCTCTCAGCATCCAACCAGGTCATCTGAATTTTCTTTCAGTAACTATTCTCCAGCTTTTCGATGACCATGACCATGAATTTACTTGGTTGTAAATTTGATTTCGTTTTTGAACAATTATTATGTCATTATAAAGGAATGCGAAAGTTGTAAATTACGAACCACCTTTTATGTGCATGATATAGGCTTTTTTGAATCATGAAGAAGATGTCTCAATCAGCGTTAAGTCAAGGAATAAATTAATGTATACAGTTATAATCTAAATAATGACTGAAAAAATTCAATCATCAAGGGCGTAACGAGAATTACACTAATGTATCTTAGTGATAATTAAAAGTGGAATGTTTACTGATAACAATGTCGGAGTGGTTCTCGAAGTATAAGCTTAGCAGATTAATCTGTATTTAGATACCGAATTAGATAAACACTTAATTTTGTTTATAATTCTTAGAAAAGTATGCTTTTATGTGATACAGTGTAATTAAATAACGGAGACTACATAAGTTTAAGTCTATATTGCCCTGAATATATTTATGATCAATCTTTGCTTTTGAATACTATCATGAATGGTTGATGAAGTTTCTAAATAAATCATATAACAATAACATGAAAACAAAGTTAAAAAAGTAATTCAAGAAAAAATATTTTAATACCGTTTTTGTGAGATCCATCTTTAATTTGAATAGTGACCTTTTAAAAATATTTAAATAAAAATTTAATAAACCCACCAGTCATCTATAGGAAGATTAAGAGTGATTGATCCCCTTGCAAGGTCCCCGTATCGGAAGTAACCGAAGAGGCCAAGGGTGCTGTAAAAGAAGACGATGGCTGACATCGCCACTACCAGCACACTGGGGCAACCAAGAAAGTTCTGGGGCTTCTTCATCGCATTCTCAACGGGCATTACTAATCCAATTCCTTCCATTGCGAAGATGACAGTTCTGAAAAAGTTGTTAACTCATTCGTTGTTAGGTCAGTAACGCTGGCGTTCTAGCAATGTGACCACAGGTATCTTACTTCACATCCAGTCTCATCTCATCATCATCAAAATATGTGTTAAATAGACATTTTAATCAAAATTGAAAAATTTATATTGAATTCATTTAAAAAAACAAAAATTATGAACAATTTAGAAAAAAATTGGCTTTGGCTCATTAAAAGGTACTTTTATTGTATGAAATATATTCTCTAACGACGAAACCAAATTTCTTATGTATTTTTTTTAATAAATCCAACAGAGTTCACAATGGCACGCGCACCGAAAGGGCAAAAAAGGTAATATATAATTTAACTTTATAACAAAATCTCAATATAAAAGGCAAATTGGAGGGTGCCTTAGGGTCAGTCAGTGGTTAGATTTGTCTTGGATCTTCCCTTTAGGAGGAAGCGCATTCCTGCATTCTCATATCTCTAGTATCAAACTACTTACGACATAAACGCCGGGAATCTGGCTGGATCACCGACGATTTTCTTGTCTGAAAAATTTATCTCATCCCCAAATATATAGTACAGGCAAATCACGTAGGTTGCGACGAGGAACAAATTTGCCAGCAACGAGAATATAGCGAGCCATTTCAAGTATTTTACTTGAGATAGTAAACATAATGGCACTAATATAATCAAGCAGTAATACTCTACGGGTAGAACAACGCCAGGTACGTATCTATCTACTAACTGAAAAAAAAAAGATAAAATGATCATACGGTTACTACATTCGACTGCAAATCATAAGGTTCTAAGGGTTAGATTCAGAAACGAAGTACAATTTTTGTATTTCGAAATCATTTAAATTATCAACCCGTTTATATTGACGAAAATTAAAGGCTGTATTCAATTGTATTAGTTACTTTATAACAACGTCATCGGCTGTTACGACTGTCGGTTTTTGCGACCAAATATGATAAGTCCCTCCGATGTCGTTACAACAGATTTTAACTTTAGTAAAATTTAAAAAGATAATAAGTTTGTTTGTTTTTTTTATTTTTAGATTTTGTAGTGTTATTTCGGATACACCCGTCCCTACTACGAGTAAAACACTGATTTACGTATATTTATAATTTACTTAAATACGATATTATTTCAGCATAAAAATAATGGTAACCATGGAATCGAAATCTGTACATAAGGTTGTTGATATTGCAAATTGTATTTTTTTTCATGTAGGTATCATAATGTACGCTTATGAATGTCAAAAAAAGAGATAAAATAAATAATAATACATCATCATAATATATATAAAAACAAAAATAAAATAACACACCCTATGTACATTAGATATACACCGCTAAATTTTAAATATTAATTAGTAATTAATTGTTTGATAGAAGTACTATTAAACAAAAACAAATAAAATCCAATACTTAAAATGTTTTATAAATCCATCTAAATCATATAAATGTCTATACCCAAAATATATAAATAGAACAATAAACTCAAAATAAAATAGGTTCATAAAAATAATAAATATTACTTGTTATATCAGACTATGCCATCAATGCCACATCTAGGAAAAAAATCCAATTAATGAGTTTATTGTGTCTACCTACATTTTGGTTGCTGTTTTTTTTTTGTAATTTTATAAACGTACCTACATCTGTGCGCTCTAATAATTAATAATCTTAGTTTATATTGTTTCTCAGTAAGTTAATTATGTATGCAATTCTTATGAGAAATAAAGTTATTATTAAACTAACCTGACCTAAAAAAGAAATATAAATTAAATGCTTCTAATTTTACATTTACTGCCAGTTCTCAAATCAAGGTTGTAGAGTGGAAGAGAAGAACTGGCAATAAACTCTCCGCCACTCTTTTTTGCGAACTATTGGGAACATCGTTAGGGTTAATGTGATTATTTTTAGTAGTTAAACTATCCTCTGAGTTAAGAAATTAAAGAAATACCCAAATTGATCCAGTCGTCTTCGAGTTATTTTGTAATTCATTTTTAATTAAATAGATATATAACATTTAAAAACAAAAATCATTAAATTAATAGATGTCTAGAAATTATGTAATTACTAACCTGTTTGATAGAATCAGATATAAGGACTGTGTAAATACAGCACACGCCAACGTAAGTTGATAATAGCGAAAACTCCGCTATAATGCTGTAATACAAAAAAATTAGATTAGATAGATATTTATTTACTCCCAAGCATTTAATAATTATAATACGCACAGGTGGTACAGCCTTGCATTAATATTTTATCTGCAGAGAAGGGATTTGCACACAACCATAGGTTAGAAAGAACGCTTAAGGTCCTATCCAAAATGCTGTGTCAGTGTCCTCATCATCATCAACATAACTCAAACATTCTAATAATGGACCAACCAAATTTAGAACTTTGTAAATATTCAAATTGTATATTACCTGGCAGTTTTTGCATAACGCCGTAGACATTTTGGTCCATTTGCGAAGGCGGACTCGCACGTCTCGGCATAGTTTAACTGAGGTTTCTTTTCTATTTTACAACAGCCTCTAGAAGTTTTCACCTTAAATGGAATAAAATCTATGTACATACAAAATATTTTTGGAATACGCACTTATTCGGAAATAAATTACCATTTTAGACGATCTATTTATCCATTTTTAAAGTTGAAATATTAATATTTTCATCGTAGGGTTGAAACTAATATTTAAACGACGTATCGCAATACAGCAAGGGGAATGCTGCCAGAAGGATGTTTGATCCTTAGTTTTTAAATTTATTTATGTTTTCTATCTATCCACTCTGTAGGTTAAAAATATTGTATTTGTGTAGTATAAATTAAGTTAAGTATATTTTTATTTTATTTATTTATTATTTATTATTTATTATTCATTATTCATTATTCATTATTCATTATTTATTATTCATTATTCATTATTCATTATTCATTATTCATTATTCATTATTCATTATTCATTATTCATTATTCATTATTCATTATTCATTATTCATTATTCATTATTCATTATTCATTATTTATTATTTATTATTTATTATTTATTATTTATTATTTATTATTCATTATTCATTATTCATTATTTATTATTCATTATTCATTATTCATTATTCATTATTCATTATTCATTATTCATTATTCATTATTCATTATTCATTATTCATTATTCATTATTCATTATTCATTATTCATTATTCATTATTCATTATTTATTATTTATTATTTATTATTTATTATTTATTATTTATTATTTATTATTTATTATTTATTATTTATTATTTATTATTTATTATTTATTATTTATTATTTATTATTTATTATTTATTATTTATTATTTATTATTTATTATTTATTATTTATTATTTATTATTTATTATTTATTATTTATTATTTATTATTTATTATTTATTATTTATTATTTATTATTTATTATTTATTATTTATTATTTATTATTTATTATTTATTATTTATTATTTATTATTTATTATTTATTATTTATTATTTATTATTTATTATTTATTATTTATTATTTATTATTTATTATTTATTAGACATTTTGGTCCATTTGCGAAGGCGGACTCGCACGTCTCGGCATAGTTTAACTGAGGTTTCTTTTCTATTTTACAACAGCCTCTAGAAGTTTTCACCTTAAATGGAATAAAATCTATGTCCATACAAAATATTTTTGGAATACGCACTTATTCGGAAATAAATTACCGTTTTAGACGATCTATTTATCCATTTTTAAAGTTGAATATTAATATTTTCATCGTAGGGTTGAAACTAATATTTAAACGACGTATCGCAATACAGCAAGGGGAATGCTGCCAGAAGGATGTTTGATCCTTAGTTTTTAAATTTATTTATGTTTTCTATCTATCCACTCTGTAGGTTAAAAATATTGTATTTGTGTAGTATAAATTAAGTTAAGTATATTTTTATTTTATTTATTTATTATTCATTATTCATTATTCATTATTCATTATTCATTATTCATTATTCATTATTCATTATTCATTATTCATTATTCATTATTCATTATTCATTATTCATTATTCATTATTCATTATTCATTATTTATTATTTATTATTTATTATTTATTATTTATTATTTATTATTTATTATTTATTATTTATTATTTATTATTTATTATTTATTATTTATTATTTATTATTTATTATTTATTATTTATTATTTATTATTTATTATTTATTATTTATTATTTATTATTTATTATTTATTATTTATTATTTATTATTTATTATTTATTATTTATTATTTATTATTTATTATTTATTATTTATTATTTATTATTTATTATTTATTATTTATTATTTATTATTTATTATTTATTATTTATTATTTATTATTTATTATTTATTATTTATTATTTATTATTTATTATTTATTATTTATTATTTATTATTTATTATTTATTATTTATTATTTATTAGACATTTTGGCCAATTTGCGAAGGCGGACTCGCACGTCTCGGCATAGTTTAACTGAGGTTTCTTTTCTATTTTACAACAGCCTCTAGAAGTTTTCACCTTAAATGGAATAAAATCTATGTCCATACAAAATATTTTTGGAATACGCACTTATTCGGAAATAAATTACCATTTTAGACGATCTATTTATCCATTTTTAAAGTTGAATATTAATATTTTCATCGTAGGGTTGAAACTAATATTTAAACGACGTATCGCAATACAGCAAGGGGAATGCTGCCAGAAGGATGTTTGATCCTTAGTTTTTAAATTTATTTATGTTTTCTATCTATCCACTCTGTAGGTTAAAAATATTGTATTTGTGTAGTATAAATTAAGTTAAGTATATTTTTATTTTATTTATTTATTATTTATTATTCATTATTCATTATTCATTATTCATTATTCATTATTCATTATTCATTATTCATTATTCATTATTCATTATTCATTATTCATTATTCATTATTCATTATTCATTATTCATTATTCATTATTCATTATTCATTATTCATTATTCATTATTCATTATTCATTATTCATTATTCATTATTCATTATTCATTATTCATTATTCATTATTCATTATTCATTATTCATTAGTCATTAGTCATTATTCATTATTCATTATTCATTATTCATTATTCATTATTCATTATTCATTATTCATTATTCATTATTCATTATTCATTATTCATTATTCATTATTTATTATTTATTATTTATTATTTATTATTTATTATTTATTATTTATTATTTATTATTTATTATTTATTATTTATTATTTATTATTTATTATTTATTATTTATTATTTATTATTTATTATTTATTATTTATTATTTATTATTTATTATTTATTATTTATTATTTATTATTTATTATTTATTATTTATTATTTATTATTTATTATTTATTATTTATTATTTATTATTTATTATTTATTATTTATTATTTATTATTTATTATTTATTATTTATTATTTATTATTTATTATTTATTATTTATTATTTATTATTTATTATTTATTATTTATTATTTATTATTTATTAGACATTTTGGTCCATTTGCGAAGGCGGACTCGCACGTCTCGGCATAGTTTAACTGAGGTTTCTTTTCTATTTTACAACAGCCTCTAGAAGTTTTCACCTTAAATGGAATAAAATCTATGTCCATACAAAATATTTTTGGAATACGCACTTATTCGGAAATAAATTACCGTTTTAGACGATCTATTTATCCATTTTTAAAGTTGAATATTAATATTTTCATCGTAGGGTTGAAACTAATATTTAAACGACGTATCGCAATACAGCAAGGGGAATGCTGCCAGAAGGATGTTTGATCCTTAGTTTTTAAATTTATTTATGTTTTCTATCTATCCACTCTGTAGGTTAAAAATATTGTATTTGTGTAGTATAAATTAAGTTAAGTAAATTTTTATTTTATTTATTTATTATTTATTATTTATTATTTATTATTCATTATTCATTATTTATTATTCATTATTCATTATTCATTATTCATTATTCATTATTTATTATTTATTATTTATTATTTATTATTTATTATTTATTATTTATTATTTATTATTTATTATTTATTATTTATTATTTATTATTTATTATTTATTATTTATTATTTATTATTTATTATTTATTATTTATTATTTATTATTTATTATTTATTATTTATTATTTATTATTTATTATTTATTATTTATTATTTATTATTTATTATTTATTATTTATTATTTATTATTTATTATTTATTATTTATTATTTATTATTTATTATTTATTATTTATTATTTATTATTTATTATTTATTAGACATTTTGGCCAATTTGCGAAGGCGGACTCGCACGTCTCGGCATAGTTTAACTGAGGTTTCTTTTCTATTTTACAACAGCCTCTAGAAGTTTTCACCTTAAATGGAATAAAATCTATGTCCATACAAAATATTTTTGGAATACGCACTTATTCGGAAATAAATTACCATTTTAGACGATCTATTTATCCATTTTTAAAGTTGAATATTAATATTTTCATCGTAGGGTTGAAACTAATATTTAAACGACGTATCGCAATACAGCAAGGGGAATGCTGCCAGAAGGATGTTTGATCCTTAGTTTTTAAATTTATTTATGTTTTCTATCTATCCACTCTGTAGGTTAAAAATATTGTATTTGTGTAGTATAAGTTAAGTTAAGTATATTTTTATTTTATTTATTTATTATTTATTATTTATTTATTTATTATTTATTTATTAAAACTTCGTTGCATTATTATTGCAAAAAACCACTGTGAGTATATTACATAAGGATATAATGTATGAACTAAAGGAAAATGAGAACTCCTGCTGCAAATACCTACATTGTTATTTTGTAGGCATTCAGATAATATCGGTACATAAAATCTATCTTTTATACATTTTTATATTAATAAATATATATACTTACGAGAATATGAATACAATGCCCACATATGATACCAATAAGGAAGGTACCTATTACACCAATTGCCCACCCAGAGTTGGAGAACGCGAGTGGACCAGCTAAGAGGCCGGAACCCAAAGATGCTTTAATGATGTTTGCAGTAGCCCTGACATCACTGAAACGCAGATAAAATAATATTGTAAACAATAAAATGTCTTTGATCATAAGAAAGCCAAAAAAAATAATTTAGCGAAAAGCAGTGTGTGGATAACACTTATCAGGAAAAGATAAAGAATTGAGAATAATTACTTTATCTTAGGAGCTGTTTTTGCTGTAAAACTTTGTTTACCTTACACTCGACTTATATAGAAACTTCAATACACATATTAAGGTTTACTGCTATAATTTTTTTTTTCCGCCCATGGCGTAGGCTATAGTCTTTCGACCATACCGCCTAGTCTTTCGTAGAATTTTTCCATTAATTATACAATTAGGTTCATTTATGTTTTACTGCTATAATATCGTTGACACGTAGCCCAGAGACGTACACAAACACAAACGTTACACACAAATAAAGCCAAATTAGTACTAACTTATATTTAAATTTCCCAATGACAACGCAATTAATTCGGACCTATATCTGTTAAATTTAAAGTTTTTAAATAATCTGATAGATAGTAGATTTTAATTAGTACCACTAGTAGTAAATACAATGTCGTTCCCCGTTTTGGTCCCGTAAATTGTAATCAGATTTACCGCGCTTATCCATAGATTATAAACTATTGACGCTACAGATAATACAAGAATGTCATATTATTGTTAATTTTTAAAATTAGAATGTTCATATTAGCGTATGTTCATGTATAACAATATTTAAAAAAATACTTGTACTCATTGTTTCTTTAGGAAATAACGAAAAATTGAATAATCGTTCTGTAAAGAATATTGAACAATCGTTTTAATTTAATAATGTTTCGTGGTGTTCGTAAATTCGTTCGAAAAATTCACCACAAATGTTTACCACTTCAAAGAGTATTTAAAATTGTTTTAAGAGTTATCGATTAGAGTCGGACAACCGGTTTCAATCAATTCAAACAATCAATTAAATACAACTAGAGGACATATTTTACACACATTTGCATTTTTAATTTATGCTTTAATGCTCAATTTTACGGTGCTTAAATCTTTATGACACTGGTTTTAGTTGTTTTTTGTGATATTCATGATTTACTTAAGACTGATATTTGTCAATTGTCATTTACTTTGTAACTATTTAATCTCCACATCATACTGCATTTTTTATATAACTTACGTATTTTAGAGTCCAAATTTGAAACGTTACATCACTACATAGTATAAAACAAAGTCGCTTTCTCTGTCCCTATGTCCCTTTGTATGCTTAAATCTTTGAAATCGCAACTGATTTTGATGCGGTTTTTTTTAATAGATAGAGTGATTCAAGAGGAAGGTTTATATGTATAATAACATCCCTTAAAAAGTGGAGAAGTACTGTTATTTTTGAGGTTTCTAATGTGATGTCGTAAATAATTACATTTTTTCCACTTACATTGCAAAAGCAGGCTGAACCCTACGAGTTTTATCAAAATAATGTACTAAGTATTGTACACATTGAAAAGGTCTACAGAAAAGTCCGTGATGGTATATGTCTATCTCTTATGGATAACCCACAATAACTTTTTTTGTCATTTACTTTTTACGACAAATAATGGCTAATTTTCGAAGCGATTTTAACCAATACAGCCTTAATCTTTAACCAATTAAATACCTTGAATACATTGTTCATTTAATATAGATCCATACAGCCCATTACAGCTTATTTAACAGCAATCGAACGCGTATATTATCGGAGCTTTCCAGCGACGGAAATAACAATACATAATAAAAACCTGCTTTTCATCAGCATTGCACCCGTGCGAAGCTGGGGCGGGTCTCTAGTTTATTATATTTTTTAACGAGTGTAGTATTTTCCCTGGGTTGGGTTTACAATTTACCTTGAATTTTATTATACTGAGTATGTACGAGTCTAAGCGGAGGAACGGAGGAAGAGCAGCCCCCACCCGCTGTACAAAAGGACGGACATGAAATGCCTGGTCTTTGGTACGCAAGGGTGGACGGGCTGCGTTTTCCGTAGCGCCGGAGCTTTCCAAAAAACGAAGTATGATCTAGTTCCGTTAGGTTAGGTTAGTATATTAATAATTTATTTTAAATAACTGTCCAAAAACGAATTATTATCTAGTTCGGTTAGGTTAGGTTAGTATGTTAATAATTTATTTTAAATAACTGTAAAAAAAACGAATTATTATCTAATTCGGTTAGGTTAGGTTAGTATATTTATTACGAGGTATTGAATTGTAAACTTTACCCTTTTCCCTTTCCCTTGGCTTGTAGTATCTTTTTTTGCATCAATAACAAATCATGGACATGTTTTGAAAGATTCGATAAGTTGAAGGCCTTTTTTCGATCAAAAAGAGTAAAGTGGAGGGTGAAAGATGTGACTGGATAGTGATCGGATTCAATTATATAAATACAAAACATATCAGTTATGCACTACCTAAAATGAAAGATAAATTCAAATATTGAAATTTCTTATTGCTTTTCAAACTACTCCTTTAAAGTCTTAACAAATGAGACATACGAGAAACGAACTGACAAGTAAAACATATATACTGCTCAAAACAATTACGGGAACAAAACTTTAAAGTAGAACTAAACTTTTTACTTAAGGTTTTAATTATTACTGGCCACTAGATAATGTTAAGGCATTGTCTAAGAAAATAAAAAACAAAAGAGCATCGGCGTTTTGGTTAGTAGTCCTATAATAAAGTGGCAGTGTGTCTAGAAACACCTAAAAACAAAGTGACGTCTTTGAATTTTCATTACTTTCTAATTACAGAAAACACATTTTAAGTAGTTTTTTTCAATCTTTTGAGTATTAATATAAAAAGAAGTGAGCCTTTTGAGTATTGTTATTCATTGAAGCGAGTGAGTTTAGGTCATAATGCCAGATCTGACTGAATTGCATGTCTCCCGAGCTATCGCTTTGCTTGAAGAGGGTCGAACTATGCGTTATGTAGGAAATGATCTAGGAGTAGCCCCTTCTGTTATCTACAAACTTTGGAAGCGATACCGTGAGACGGGAGAATACTCACGAAGGCGTGGTCAAGGTCAAAAGAGAAAAACTACACGTTTGCAAGATCGCTACATCGTCAACTGTGCTTTACGTAACCGCACCACAACTGCAAGAGATCTACAAAATACACTAAGGACGGCTACTGGTGTAGAAATTTCCGACCAGACGGTAAGAAATAGGTTGTTGGAAGCCAATTTGAGATCACGCCGACCAGTTTGGGCTGTGCGTCTAACAATTCAACATAGACAAGCTCGTCGACAGTTCGCGCAAAATCACGCTAATTGGCAACTTAGACATTTCCGTCTAACACGTTGCGATGGTCGTCTCCGTGTTTACAGACGCCCAGGCGAGCGATACAGTGCAGCAGCAGTCCAGGAATATGACAAATTTGGATGTGGCTCTGTGATGGTTTGGGGCGGAGTTAGTTTGGACGAGCGCACAGATCTCGTCGTTGTTCCCGGGCGCTTGTGTGCTCAAACTTACATTGAAAATGTGCTCGAAGATCATGTTTGGCCCGCAGCATATGGTATGGGCCCAGATTTTCTTTTAATTCAAGATAATGCCAGGCCGCATACTGCAGCCATCACGTCAGATTACTTACGAGAGCAGGAAATCCGTGTAATGGAGTGGCCTTCCATGAGCCCTGACCTAAATCCAATTGAACACATTTGGGACTTGCTTGACAGGCGCATCCGGAAGCATCCGATTGCACCTCAAACACTGCAGCAGCTCACTGAAGCGTTGATTGAAGAATGGGAGCGAATTCCACAAGAAGATATTCGGAGGATCATACGAAGCATACCGCGTCGTTGTCAAGCCGTGATTAGGGCTCGTTGAGCCCTAATCACGCACGTTTAAGCATTCACACACGTTACTGAAAGTCACCAAAGACGAATATTCAAACGATATAAGATTTCTTTGATGGACCTTTTTTATCACCAATTAGTTTTTCGTCTACAATGCACATTTTAATTTTTTTTTATTAAAAAAAATACAAATTGAATTTTTTTATTAATTGTAGTAATTAACAAATTAACAAGGTAAAAAATAGCGTACAAGTTAATTTAAATCTAATTTTAGTTTAAGCAATAGAAAGGAGAAAAATCTTGTTCCGCTAATTGTTTTGAGCAGTATATATATATATATATACTGTGTTAGATTTTTAATTTAAACTTAAATTCCGTCTAGTTTGTGTAATACAGTTATTGCTCGAGAAATTATTAAATTTAGGGTCTGTTTCACAATGTCCGGATAAATTCCAAATAAGCTATATTAATTATTGGTATATCCTACCAACAGTATTTTTGCTTTGCAACTCTCAGATAGCGCTATTCGTCATGAAACGAAGTATCTTATTCAGAACTTTTATCTTTCGAATAATTTATGTGTTGCATAGCTATTTGGTACTTTATCCATACATTGTGAAACAGGCCCTTAGTGTTTGCTAGTTCACGCAGATTGCCATGAGACCAAAAGTTGACTTCAGATACGCAATAATTAAGCCTACCTACTATTATACACATTTGTAACCATAAATATTATATTTCATTTATTAACAAGTTGCATTAATACAGAAATACAGTATAATAATAATTTATAAATAAAAAGAAGGACAACTGGCGGCGGTGATTTTTTTAAAATAAGGTGAGCTAAAGAAACTAATGGGACAAAGCGAAGCAATAAAAACATATTGTGTAAACAGTGAAATGGAAATAAAAAAATGTCAGTAGTCTTGTCCTAGTAGCTCCAACCATCAAGACTCGGTCGAGGTCCCCCGGATCGGATCTGATCGGATAGGAACCCCGGATGTGTACCAACGGACATTCTGTCTGTGTGCGCGAGGAAGATGGCTACCAAAAAGTTATCGGCGTTAGACCGAAGAATTAGAAAATTCATGAAATTTTTAAATATTTATCTTTAAAATGTTAGGTTTAAAGACATTTATTCTCATAATAGACATTAGTCACTTACATGAGAACACTTATATGCTAACGTTACAATTTGAAAAAAAAAAAGAAACTTGGTGGAACTTGGATGAACTTTCATTTCCGTAGATTGGGATCACTCAATAGATGGTCTTTTAATCTTAATTTAAATATTGCTAGGCTACCAGCACTTTTTATATTTTGTGGGAGTCTATTATATATATAATGTTAGAACTATCAAAGAAAAGATATACATAATTCCTATACAAACAATTTAATCTACATGTCATTGGGATATAATTCTTTAATTAACCTTGACTAATAAAATCTTTATGGTTTAGTTGCATATACAAATTAGAGCAATATAATAACTGAGTTTCGTATTTCGCAGCCCGGATAAACAGCGACCTGTTAATCCTTGTTCAAGTTATCGCGGGACCTGCTTATACGGAGTATTAAGAATATCCACACCGTTAAATAACCTGCATGCAGCACACTTTTGTTGATGGTAGAATATATTCCACCATCACACAACACAACCGAATTTGGTTTTACGTAGTTAAAATTTATTGATTTTTATTCCTTTCGTAAATAATTCAAAAGACGTATCTATTATGTATTATATCTTTGGCTATATCTAGTATAATTGTTTTTTGTAATAATTTATGATTGATTATGATGATAGGATTACGAAATAGATAAATGATTGTATCGCTTCTAGAGTGTCTAAAAATCCTTTTCTTAGCTCAATACAATCATCACGTTCAAACTGATGGCTAGCCCTAATATGAGACGGAAATGATCTCTAACTTTCAAATGTCACAACAAAGGAAGTTTTGAACTCATATTTGCACATCGATTTTGTAGAACGAGTAATTGTATTTGGTTTAAGGTGATGTCTCAATCAAATTTAAAATTTGTTGCTTTATCTAATTAGCTCGCAAAGTCTATTCATTTTCATACTGTTGTTAGTTGGTAAGTTAAATTTTAACGTTCAAATTATTATTATATATATTGTGGTTAATTAATTTACATATTTAAAGTCTTACTTTCAAGGCTTTGATAAAACTAAGTGGGTACATAGCAGGTTTTTAGGTTATGCATTGATAGATTATATAGTTATGATAATTTAAGGTCTGAGTGCAAGATGAATTAGATATACCTTTGGAATTTAATTTATTGTTTATGATATTCTTTTTATTAAATCAAGCGTTGCATACTGTATGGTGACAACATCCTTTATTGACTTTAGTATAGGAATTATAATTTACCTTTAAGTTACACAGTGCTTACGTCTTTTGAAAAAATGCATAAATTAAACACAAGAGTTACATGTCATTGATGGAGGAATAATGAGTAATCCAATTTCCATAACACATTTTCAATTACATATTTTTTGTTAATTTCCTTCGTTCGTGTAAACGTAAAAGTATTAATGGAATTTATATTATTTAAATTTATATTAATGAAATGTATATTATAGAAATTTATTACAGATATACCACTGGACAGGCATGTGGCCGCAAACCTATTTGGCCTGATCTTAGTTATGCCTATTGGAACCAGGTCACCCAGGAGGTGCCTATATATATTCCCGATTGATAGATCCATCGGCAATTCATCTACTATTATCAGATACCCTACTTTTAAAAAAAGATTAACATTTTTAAATTTGCGGGTAGGTACAACGGCTAACATCGATTATTTAATTAATATACAAAATAACTTACGAACTGGGCTTGAGGACTTTCCTGTGTTCATAAGGATTATAATCACCTTCCTTCGTTTCGGACATATTAACTTTTTCACTCATTTCTTCTTCTTAAGTCTCGCAGCAGTTATTAGACACGTAATAATCACTAAGGTAAATTAATTTAAAAACTGTTTGACTGATTTAATTTTAATTGTAATTATCATTTCATTTAAATTTGGAACGACGTTAATTGACGTGTTCATACAATAATGTGCTGACAGAATACGTTGTTCGTGCGCTAGGTTTGACACTACGCATGTATAGAAATTCTGCGACTAACGTCAAGCAAATTATCAAGCGCTGTTTGTCAAACAGTGACATCTATGAAATTCATGCTGAACGTGTTTTGATTTATTCAGCGGATTAAATATTAAGAAGGGGCAATAAAGTTATTATAGCTTTGATAAGTTTTTACGAGATAGTAGGATTGAAGGTTACTTAAGAACTATGCCTGTGATTTAAAAGTTATATTTAACTTTTTGGAATAATGTTTCTGTCTCAAAAAACTTCTGTAAGTACGTTATGATTTTTTTAAGGGGAGCGTCAGTACCTGAAAAACCTCGAAAAAATGTCGAAATGAAAATAATAAAAAAACTACCTACTCAGTCAAAGAATTAGTCTTGCTATTAAAGGGGAAACGCTGCCAGTATCTTCGGAACCTTGCCTAAAGGGACTCCTTTTAATAATATATTTTATTTATTAAAATTTTTAAGGTTAGTTATTAGGTATATTAGAATTATCTACAATTATATTTTTTATTGGTTCATATTATAATGAATTCCATTTTTTAGTGTAATCGTTTTTTGTTATATATAATTTATGTCAATAATAAAAATAAAATTTTATGGAAGAAAATTTATTTGCAGGTGAGAATGACCTTGGAGCGTCAAGGGAAATTGTATCCGACTCGTATTAAGAGAATGTTGCTTTAGTAGCTTCAGCGTGCGACTCTCATCCCTGAGGTCGTATGTTCGATTCTCGGTTGTGCACCAATGGTGTTTCTTTCTATGTGCGCATTTAACATTCGCTCAAACGGCGAAGAAAAACACTGTGAGAAAACCTTCAAAAAGTGGATTAGGTTAACAAATGATCATGAAACAGATTCAAAAATCTGAGAACATAAGAAGATTGTAGCACCATTGATTTTTTTTATCATGAGATTAAATTTGCCCTTTCTTGGTTGGCTATTTGCTTCTGGGTTCAATTATTGTTTCTACCCATACGATGTGGAGGAATATGGGACATTTAAAAATCAGAATGTACTATACATTATATATTTCTTACAATCATAATTATATATACAAATTTCTTATTTATAAAAATTGCTATCTACAAAAAGCATTTTGTTGTAACATTTGTTGCTATAATTTTATAGCATATGTACTACAAATAAATAATATTTAATCGAACTAAAAGTTATTATAATTCATATAAGATGTCTGTTAAATTTTTCCACACTGTATCTGTTCTCTTGACGATACTTAAAACCCATTTTACTCTTTGGTACTTTCAACTAAACACAAAACCTTAATTTAAAAACAAAACAAAATCAGTACTAAAATTATCATAACGTGTAATGTAATTGCGATCTTTAAACTGTTTAAAGACATTTCATATGAATTATAACTATTTATCCCGCATACAATTCATAGTTGTAATTCAGTCATTTTCATCGTTATATGAAAACCCCGAATTTAATACGAGTAATTATTTGTGGTCCACCAGGGGTTCCTTGTTGTAGACAGGGATTTTGCAGTAGGGAATACATAGGGTTGGCTTTGTTGGGCATTATAGTTAGTAAAGGTTGGATTGGCATTATTTATAAACTTCTGTGGACCTACTGAGCCAAGCGAAGATGTAAAACCTGGTATACCTCGTGGTGTACTTGAAGGGAAGTTTTGATACAGTGGAATAGAGTTTTGATACAGAGGAATAGACTTGCGATAGTTTGGTTGTTGATATGTTGTAATTGTTGGGTCACAGACTGTTCCACGAACCAGATCATCGAAGTTGGCGGTGAAAATTCTAAAGTTTATATCGCTGTAGTCCAATTCAGACTCTAAGAATATAGACATTCGGTCTGATATAACCCAAACGTTTCGTCCTCCATCGACTTTAACATCGCACGGGAAGATCATCGAAACATCATCACGATCAACTACAGCTGTGTTTTGCGGTTTCATTGGCAGTTGTGTGTTCCAGCATCCAATGGCATTTTGATCAATTAAATTGTACAACTGAACACCTGTCTCGTCCACTACTTTAGCGGTTGTGTGAGTATCAGGACCTCTTGATCCAAGTACTTTGAAATCTTTGTAAGATCCTTTCACTTTAGTTTCATCCCTAAGAATACGTGTTGATACAGCAAATTCTGTGTTGCTCGTTATCGGACTGAAGTAGAGAGTTCTGTATCCATCGGGTCCTTTTGGTGAGGCAGAAATTCCGAAAATTCCTTCGGAGATCCATTGGAAGTTCATACCGGCGATATTGAAGTCACCAACTAAGGGGTCAGGTAAGAAAAATCCGTGACTGAATCGCCACGACTTGTTCTGTTCCCAAGAGTAAGTGATCAGACCGTAGCCCAGTTCATCTGAAAAGTAGGCGAAGTAGTCTTCACAAGTGTCACCTTCGTCTAATGCTATGTTGGCGATGAAGGTGGTTGGTACGATATCTTCAGAGCGGAAGACGTATCTTCTTAGTCTTTGATTAGTGTGTAAGTCATAAACGCTAAGCGCATACGGGCAGACATTGGTGACATTCGGATCTAAAACAAAATTTCAAATATTAATTATACTAGACAAAATAGACATAATATTTATTACTAACAAAACACACACACAGAAACACATAAGATAAAAATAATAATAAAGAATGAGAAACAGCATTTCTTTTTCTTTTAAAGAATTACGTTTTAAGTGTGCAATGCGCGTGTGCTGTGGTTGTAATTGGGCCTGGCTCAGCATTATGCTGAGGAGCAGAATGTTCCACAGCGTTGGTCATTCTGCTAGATACCACAGCAGCTAGCTTACTAGACAAATAATTATCATAAAAGTCGCACAGACACGTGACACAACATGCTATAATTTATGGTTTTTATATAAAAGCAATTATATCGTGGACGTTGCTGGCAGAAAGTGATCATTTGTCAATCTAATATGTAAGTAGGTGATTAGCCTCCTGTGCCAGACACCGTCAATTGTTCGGGCGTAAACAAGCCAGTTTCCTCACACCTTCTTTCACCGTTAAAGCGAATGTTAAATACTTATTTAGATGAAAAATCGGGTGCACAGCCGAATACGGATTCTACTACCTCCAGAGACGTATGGTGAAGCATAGGAAACATAAATCCACTGATTCGAGTAAATAAAAGGCTTATTATTATAGCAATCATTGAACCTTACCATAGCCGTAGGTACCGACATCTAAAACCCATAAACGATCGCATTTATCCGCCTTGATTCTGTACACAGTGGTCAGACCAGTTTCACAGTTTCCAAGCTCATTTTCCTTAAAACTTGGGTATGGTGTCAACTTTGGTGATGGTTCGTACGGTGCGTCCAGAGATATGTAATTCAGTGTGGCTGGTATTCCTGTAAATTGATTAAAAATTATTAAAGATATATTTTGGTGTCGACAATGATGATTAACACTTTTATAAACCATAACAAAGTATTTGCATTTTCCATTTGCATTTTTATTCATTTTCTTTAATATAAAATGACGGTTCTCTCTACTCACGGCGCATATCCCGCGCAAGTAAAATACGAATAAGTTGTCTACGATCAAAAGTATGTAAATTCATGTTAAAATCTGTATTATTTATAAACCCTTATTTGAAATAACACAAATAATTTTAAAAATACCTAATTTAATACAGAAAATATCAGTCATGGATATCATCAAAAACGGTCAGTCATGGTTTTAAAGAAAACTATTTTTTGTAACAAGGGCAAACGAGCAGGCTCGCCTAATGTTAAGTGATACCACCGCCCATGGATACTCAATGGTAGAGGGCTCGCGACTACGTTGCCGGCTTTTATTAAGTTGAATTGAATGCATTAAATAAAATATTTTAAAACATTTATTATTTCAGAATATTTACAAAGATATATATTGTCTACAAAACCTCGAAAGCTTAGGCAACTTTTAAAATGTTAAGTCCTACCTTCCAGCAAGACTTTAAATATTTTGTAATTGTAATAGCCTAGCTCAGGTATAATGTAATTTTCTAATCTTAAAGGAATTTTGAAGCAGACTTTATTATAAATAAAAATACATTTTTGTGTTTATATTATATATAGATGAAATAATCGTGAAATTTACGATGTTTATACATAATAATTGCGTTCACCGGTATCGACAGTATATCCACTTTGTAACACTTCTAGCAATTTTCTAAAGCAAATATGCATTGCGTGTGTTTATCATAATTATTGGGTTGGGCAAATCGTGATTCGGTTTATATGCGTTTCGCGAATACCATCTTAGCCTGCATTTTGAGTTTTTTTAGTACTGGCAAATACATGTCAGGTTTAAATCAAATTTGCACACCATATGCATTTCGATCTTACTTAAAAAATAGCTAACATATATATAATTCTACTGTACGTGTATATATCAGTGAACTCTTAAACGTGCGAAGACATGTTAATGGATCTATTAAGAATCATTGCCGAATCTGAAGGATCACGATTGTGTTTGACACAAGCAAACAATTAATAAAAAAAAATATCGCATGAATACTCGTCTTGTGCTTAGTTATCCAAAATTGATTATAATATTAATCAATTACGCTTAGGGTAAGTATGTAACATATTTAAATTCCTGCTTGACCAACGGAGCCCTATGTATTACATATTAATAAATATTGATACAGTTCTATACATTAGCAATTTGATCTTTCATACTATTCGCGATTTGAATGTATCTTTAACTCCTCTAGATACCGGTTAGTGGGCTATTTAGAATTATAAGTTTATCTAAACAGTTCGCGAGATTTACTGACTCATGTATTTGTCGAAAGCTTGTCACAAGTTCGTAATACTGATTTGAATCTTACGAAATAGTGCCACAGTACTTTAGCTATGTATAATTTATATAGGACTATGAACCAAAAGTTGATAAAAAAAATTGTAGTTAAAATTTATATGTATATTGTATTTATTTATAGCTGGGAATCCAGATACAGGTATTTTTTAATTAAAAGGGTTCCCAAATCTTTCACATTGTACTGAATTGTTGTCTAATTAATAAACAGAATGTCGTAATGAGTAAATCAAGTATCGCGTTTCGTGTCTCAGTTAGGAAAAATGAATACATAATAGCATCTCTTATAGTTTTAGAAAATGTAAACGTGTAAAAGTAGTTCAATTTTTATTTATTTATAACATTCGCTTCGGTGTACGAACCACTCTTAAATGCATGTATGTATTCAGAAAGTGCGCAGCTGGGTATCAAACCTACGAACTCTGGGATGTGAATCAATATAAATTTTATAATCTCGAAAAACAAAAAAACTTGCAACCATATGTCAATTTTCAGTCGACTCAAATTAAAAAAAAATAATACCGATTAAAAATAAACACAAAATGTAATTTTTTACCAGATCAATATAATTTTTTCTAGAAAGTTTTGATTAGCTTTTTCAGCTTTAATTTTTAATTATTCTATGAGAGATACCTATTACATCATACTTTTATTATAAGGTTTTAGTCTTTTATTTATTAATCAACATTATATTGATGGCATCTCGTAATTAAATAATACATATTAGTATTTTTAATCCGTACTTCATAAATAAATAATTTCTTTCCGAGGTAGTGAACGCCTAATTAATAATTCAAATCAGGTCAACGCCTGGTTTTTCAAGTGAACTCGGAGGATTAGATGCAATTACTAAGCAAAGTATTTAATTAAACGATCAAAGCAGAAATATATTCCTTTGAATGATTACTTAAGAGTAATAAGAAATTCAAAGAATATTTAATGTTTTTTTTCTTATGATATTAAATCATTTAATTTTAGTATATAAGAAGATATTAAGGGAGAATTAACCCTGAGACTTAGAAATGTATCTGCCCAAGGTCCAATAGAGGGTTATCAAATTTATCATGCGAATAATAATTTGCGTAAATAATATATTCATACGTTTTTTTTTCATGCAAATTAAGCAACATAAATATATAAATGTATTATAATTTTAATATATTTCTATTGTGATTATTATAATTGCCATACATTTATACTTATTTTTAATTATATGAAATTTATGTTATTATTCCAACGAATAGTAATATTAAAGTAATTAGTTCATAGTACAGTGAATAAAATATTAACTAAAGAGTTTTTAATGAATTTAAAAAAAATGTTTTAATGGTAAGTTGAACCGTTTTGCTGTGTAGTTGAACGAGGTGACAAATGATTTGGATTTGCAGCGAAATGCGAAAGGCTTTTGTACTGAAATTCTGGATATTAAATTAAACGTCTCGCGCCACCGATAGTAATAAGGTAATAAATATATCTTACCCCAATTATATGAATAAACGATACTATACATATTTAATTATTTAGAAATAAAACTAATAAATGTAAATAATTAATATTCCTATGAGTTTAAGTGAATTTATTTTTGTTGTGAGTATATTTTTGTTAAAGAGGGATTTAAAATTTAATTTAAATAAAAAGTAAATACAACTGTTGGTTTATAGACAGAATTCTTAACATGAAACCAGTTTTTTAAATAGGAATTCCATTATTTAAAAAAAATATCAACCAAAAATATTTTTGATCTTTTGACAGGTCATAACCCCGTCAGACAGGTGCGGAAGAAGCACAGTAAATACATACCTGGAAACCATCTAGGCACACTGACGAAAAGCTTGTTCCTCCATCTCTCGATACCAACTGGGAGGGCATTTTTAGGATTCAGGGCCCCACTGTCCAGATCCCTCTGCTTCGAGTACAAATCAGGGTAATTCCAGTCCAAAACATTCCAGGAGTACAGTTCACGCAGTTTTACAGTAGCAGAAATTGTGGCCAATAGGCAGCCGAGTATCAGAAAACGCGCCAACATATTTCTGTAAATAAAGTTTGACTTTAAAAAATGTCTAGTACTACGCTTATGAAAAAGCACTTTTTATACGTACAATATATACAGCTCGAATAGCTTCAGCTGTTTAAAATGAACTAAAGTGCTACGAATTACCCCCGCTTTATAAAAGTTAATTCTCCTACCAACGCGTAGTAATGCCGAGGAAATATCCACAGATTACGCAATCGGCAATTTATAAAAATATTTACGCTCGAAATTTTTACAGTTATATTTAATTAAACTGAACATTATAAATATGATATTAAATTGATTATATATCATTAGAACTGATCATCAGCATCCCTGATTCTTGTGACATTTAATAATTTATAATGGCGTTGGGAGTTTTGAAATAAAGCAATATTGTCGTTGGCAAAAAGGATTTTGTGTTGTGCAAATTTTATGATTAGAATTATTCCACTTAAGCACTTAATAACAAAAAAATAATTAATTGATTACTTTGACGTTAATATAACTAGTCTAGTGGTCCATTTAAACATAACCTCCTCTCTCAAGTTTGAATTAATAATAGGAATTAATTTTTATAAGTTATATGTTAGGCGTATTAAAAGCATGTAAACTTTAATTTTTTATTATTTACTTTTTGGTGTATTTTTTATGTCGTTAGTTAGAAGTCTGTTGCGTTCATAGCTCTATAGTTTGTCATTCACGGTTTGAACCCACGTGTTCTAGCAAGTACGCTCCAGTCACCGCAAGAGACGTTAAATCACTTGCCTAATGAAAATAAAAAAAAATCAAATTTGGAATATATATTCACAATGGTTTCACTTCCCTACTTTGATAAATTGATGGAAAACAATATTCATAACTTTCTGTCTAGTTGTTAATTTCACTTACATACTGGCCCCTGGTATGTGGACCTTGAATAATAGTTGTACCTATAATCTACTGGTGCAAAGGTTACAATACTGGTCTTATGGTAGTGGGAAGTTGCTTTGAGGACAACGATGTCGTCGAATATACCAAAAGCACAATTTTGTTGTATTACGATGTAGTTGGTACGCTCTTTTCTATAAGAACACTAAGTCGAATCGGTTCGAATATCTATATCGCATTTATTTAATTTTTATAATTTTTCTTATTAATGTATGACAACAATAATTTGCAAAACAATTACGGCACATTAAGAGGTTGGTTGACTGTAGTTATGTAAGGTTATTTTACTCTAATATACTATTTTTGAATTATCCACAAAAAAACAAAAAAATTTAAAAGGCCGGCAACACACTGTGGATCTTTTAGATTATTCATGGGTTTTTTGTGTCCAGGGACACTTAACATTAGATGAGCATACTGCCCGTTTACCTCCTATTCTATAAAAAAGTTGTCTATACAACCATTTTTTTTAATTAAGTACACCAAAAAACTTTAAAATTGATTATGTTTTATTGTTCAAATGTTTCATTTGATAATGCAGCAATTAGGGTTTTCCCGTATATTTTGTTTAATCTGTCTATTTTAATTGCGTTGTTTAAGTAATTTTCTTTCTTGATACATCCTTCTCATGAGGATATAAATATTTTCGTTTTTCCGTTTTAATAAATTGAGATGCTTTATTCTTAATATGTAATTTATACATAATTTAGATATAAAGACATATATAAATTTACAATACTATGACTACAATATAAATTAATAGCCGTCGGTCGTAGGTTTGGATCTCCACAATTTTTTTTCTTTGAGGGCATATATTACTAGCTTAAACTGTAAGGAATTAAGAGAACAATACAACCAAGGACAAGGGCTAAAAGCGAATCATCCACACATTAAAAAAATTTTCTTCGAACATAAAAATTTATCTAATATTGTAGTAGGAATTGCCAAAGCTATACAAATGTAGGCCACCAGAGATGGCGTTAAACCTACGCAGAAATATGAGTTCAAGATCTATAAACGACAGAACGGCCATTAAGTTAATATCATTAGTGTATCATGGTTGGACCACAGCTGTGTTTTAGTCACAGGAAACACAGCCTTCTCGCCTGAATGTGTCAAACTCCTGCGACCTTCGCAAAGTAGGTGAAATAGAGCGGAAATACTGTATAATCGTGCGCAAAACTGACTGATTTATACAGAAGTCGTTCAAATATACATTATGAAAATATATCATTATACAATATTTAGATCAATTATTGGAATATTAAGTTCGTTGATTTTATTTACATTAATTATAAAATCAGAGTGGATTTTAGTCATTTAGTATCCTTTTTTGAATAGTTATAACACAAATCACATTAGTTAATATCGCTAAAGGGTGATAGTACATTGAGGTATTTCTAGTTGACAAATATAGTTGAGGCTTTTGGCCTAAAAGAGGCCATACAAAAACTAAAAAAAGAAAAATGAAATATTTTAAAATTTATACTTATGTTTATTTCTCATTACAAAAAATGTACTTTATTTACATGAGAAACTTCATATGTAAGATATACGAGCGAGATTCACGTCGCCATACATCGTACTAACACAACTAATACTAATATTAAGAATTGTAAACGATAAGAATAAATAAAGCTTTAAAAATAGTCGACCAGATTAATATATTTCGTTTTAACAATTTTCGTTCTACTCAACGTCCCTGAACATAATAGCCCCTGCTATTATGTTCAGGGACTTTTTTACGTGTTGTTACAAAAAAGATACATAAATTAAAATTATACTTCATGTTGCGTGTCTCGCGAGATACGCCTGAGCTAGATCGGTGATATTATTTAGTTATGGGCGAGCCCCGATCTTACATTTTTTGCTTGCCGCCTATACATATTTCATAATTTTGTCTCAGAACTCTTCCAGGCGCGGTTTGGGCTTTGCTAAGATTTCCATTAGTCTGCTATCATCTGTGTTTGTCGGACGGTGTCAATATAGGGATATGTATCAGGACGTGTTCTCAGCAGTTGAAAAAAAAAAGAAAAAGAAATGTTTCATAAGTATAAAGAAATATGGTGTAATACTTAGAAATCGCACTATCATTTTATATTGCGACATCAAAGCTACACACATAGGCAGCCATTTACAGGTACTTATTACCTAATAATATTTAGGAGACATGGTTTACGTACTAAATTTATTAATTCGCGAAATCCGCTAACTTTCTACAATTAAGTTAAGTAACACAAAAACAAGTTGAAGAACTATTTTTATATTTATCTCGGGCTTCTGAACACTGCTATTGTAACATTTATACAAACCAAAGCGGTTTTCAAATTTTCATTGTTTTTTTTTGCATATGTGAATTTGTTTATTCAATCAAGAATACATTATTTACAATGTTCTTAATCTACAAAGTAATAATAAAAATAATTAAAATGTATTGAAAAGAAAATTAAAATGATTAAAATTGTATTGTGTAAGTCCCGTATTAAGTAAGACATGAAAATATTAACTGGAATAAAAATAGGTTTTGTTTTATCTTATGTTCAGAAATATACTTATCTTTATATGTACTTAACCATGCGAGCACGTGGTTATTGATATAATAAAGCCATCATAATTGTAAACTAAAAATTTAATACTGAAATTGCTGTTAATAAGTCTGGGTTAGTTTTTATAATTTCCATTCGTGTTCTGCAGTATAAACACCTTTTGTGTAAAGGCTTGATCCTGGAGTTTCTATTTGGACTCATTATTTGCTCCATCCATTTCTCCCCAGAAAACTTTCAACTGTTAATTACGCATATTTAAATTTATAGCCGGGATTCGAACGTACGACCTTCGTTGATAATCGCACGCACACACTTATTTATCTGTAATCCTTAAAACTTTTAATTCTTGAATCGGAAACGTCATGAAATATTTATTAATGTAGCGAATTGCGTAGGCTGATATGTAAATATATTCGTTAGCAGTTAATTTAAGTAAATTAAAAACTTTATGAAACTTTGTCAAGGTTATGGGATATGACCAAGGAAAGTATTATCTGCAAGGTAGTCGAGTACTGGACAACATGAAATCGTTTAGGAAAGGCAAACAAGGTCACATCTTATGTCAAATGACGATCGCCAAAAAAAGGTTCGCTAGAGCATTGCCGGCCTATCAGGAATTTGTACGCTGTAAAGGAATAGTATGAGTACAATTCCACATGTGATATAGGTGTATATTCATGCGTTTATTTTTATTAATGTTTATTATTTCAATAAATTTTGGAAAACTTAGGAATGCCAAGCATCTAAAGGTAAGGTCGCAAATTAGGTAAAGGTGTTGTAATGAATAGTTAAAATCACACTAATCTTTAGTAACTAGAACAATGTTAATGTTTTTTGGTAATTTTATAATAGGCAACGTGGTGTTGGAGGCGGGTGCTAGTTCCCAAGGCTAAGAAAGTACTACGTCTTAGTATGAACAATTTGTTTCTTAGTTAATGACAGCGATCCAGAAAGACTGGCAGAGTGAAGGGCACCAGACCTCGAGGCTGGACTTCTTATCGTCTTCGCCATCATCCAGGGCCAGGCTTTCCGAAGACAGGTAAGAGTGGATGTAGGGCGGCCCTAATACGACCGTCAAAAATGAATACTGCGACTGAAAGATGAAGGTACTAGGCAAGGAGATCAGACTTCTCACTCGCCATGCACTCGCCACCCACCTGTTTTTGAGTCTTAAATATTCAGTTACTTAGCCTGACTTCGAGGAGTCGTATTTTTAGCTAACTCGTTTTTGATTGGACAGCAACAGTTCAAAGGAGCTGCGTATTGCCCTGTTTTACATTGCAGTATTTTTAATATGGTAAATAGTGAACAGATTAATAACAAGTTTATCAAATCGACTGATATCATTCCATACATATCATTGACCTATTTTCATTCACAGTTTGTTGGACATTCGGAATTCATGAATATTTAAGTACATAACATTGCTATTTAATATAATTGCACCATATTGCTAAAATGTGTACTTAAAAAGATCTTATTTCAGTGGTTTCCTGTAGATTGTTTGAGAAAAGAATTCGCGAATCCGGTAACACAGAATTCCGGTTTGGGTGCAATCAAATTTAAAAAAAAGTTTTAATAATAAAGTTTGCTCACGTGAAAAAATGTTTGATTCAATAATTTGAATTTTTGACGATTGACTTGACGATTGATGACGACCCATTTAAAATTCTAATAATGACAGTTTTAATAATAAGTACCTGGATGCCCGAGCTTTGCTCGGTATTTATTTATTTTTATAAATTGTGTTTGTTGGAAATCATATTTCGGTACGAATTACAAAGTAATAAAATGATGAAATATGAATATAATTATCTTTATTCAATAAGCGATAAAACGAGCAATTCTATGTCTAAGTTAATAAAACACGAATAAAATTACATTTTCTAGAAATGATTCCTAGCTAGATCGATTTATGGCCCCCGAAACCTAAATTATACTAAATTTCATGAAAATCGTTGGAGCCGATTCCGAAATTCCAATTATATATATGCTCGTTTAAAGATATAAGATATATATATTAATAATACATAAACCAGTGGAGCTAATATGAGTCTTGGCCTCAGATTGGTTCTTTAAAAGCTGTTTTTGACAAGTATGTGATCGGTCTTATTCTAGTTGGTACGTCTATTTTTTATAGAGGGGCAAACGACCCTACTAGACGCCCATATAGGGCAGTCATCCACAGCCCATAGATACCCTCATTAGCGGGTGCGTTGCCGGCGTTTGAGGGAGAAGTATGCTCTCTTTTGAATGAATTATTTATCTCCCTTAAATCTTACTCCCCTGGGAAGACCCCCACCGAGATTCGATCCCAATGTTTGCTTATTTGTTAATTTTTAGTGAAGCGGACTGTGGAAGACGTCTCTCGATTGATATAATATAGGTATATTATCAGGGAAATTAACGAACAAACTTAATTTTGTAGTACACATATTTTATCGTACTTCTATTATTTTTTAAATATAAATAATAGAGGGGCAAACGAGCCTGCGGGACGCCCAAAAAAGTCAGTCATCGCAGTCCATAAATACCCATTTTCGGTGTGTGCGTTGCCGGTTGAGGGGAGGAGAAAATTCTTTGATTGTTATCCTGCCGAGTTCATAAATAACACCTCGACTTCAGCTACTTAGGGCGGCTTTTCCGGCTTCTCAATGTTTCACCTCGTCAACGATCCCTCCTATAGCTTGGAGTCACCTTTCAATTTTCTACCACACGTTAGTGATCATTTGCAGAAAACAGCTTTTAGAATTCCAGCAAAGGTCAAAGCTCATAATCGAGGTTAAATTGTGCCTTTAACAATTAGCTAATTAGTATTACTTAATTATATATTAAATACTTTGAGGAAATACAAAATACATTATTCTGAAAGGGCATAATTATAATGATATTGAGGTGAAAATTGTAATTATTAACAGTTGGTCTTAATAAGCAAGTGGATTTTCTAATATTCTTCGAATGTCATTTTTCATCATCTCATGTGGAATAGGTTAGCTGGCAGGGCAATTTTATGAGAGCAATTATGGCCGTACGATAAAGTTAGTAGACCTAACCACGCATCCCTGAAGCTTCTTTCTGTCCATGTACGCATGTATAATTCGCTCGTGCGGCGAAGGCAAACGTATCGAGATTTGGCATGTCGTGGACTCAAAAAGGCAATAGTGTTTGTCTCGCACCAAAATGCCAAAACAACATTAGTATTAACTACATTAGAAACAAAACAAATGAACACGAAACTGACGAGTTTTTTTCGCCATTGATTTTTATTCTTATACTTAGTGCTTAGTAAAGCATTTTTAATAGAAGTACAATGTTAAATCGATTTACTTTTTTGTATATTAAATAATTTGCCATTCACAATGAAAGTGGATAAACATGTCAGAAACACTAATCATTTAGTTATTTATTAGCAAATTAATATTTATTTTATTCAAAATACTTGATTGGTCTCTATTTGCAAGCAACTTGCTGTCTACGCATTAAACAAATATTATAAATATATTCAAAACAATCGTAATTGCTACATTCATAAATTGTTGTTTTGCCAAAATCTATAATTCCTAATTAAGTGGTAAAGCCTACTGGTAATAGGCACCATCCTTACAAAAAATACTTTGAAATAGCAGTGGCGAAATTCAATCCATAGTTTAGTATTTCCGAATCAATTCGACTTAGGGTCCTAGGGTCAGGGTCCAAGAAAAGAGCGTACAAATTCTTAAAAGGCCGGCAACGCACTCGCGAGCCCTCTAGCATCGAGAGTGTCCATGGCCGGCGGTATCACTTAACATCAGGTGAGCCTCCTGCCCGTTTGCCCTCTGTTCTATAAAAAAAAAAGTTTCGTCGGCAAACAGATTGACAAAAAACAAAACAAACAAAAAAACAGTCTGTACAAAAGCCAAAGGCGAGTTCGTATAGAATATTTTTTGTAAAGAGTTTAATAAATATGTAGGTATAAATTTGTATCAAAATATATATATACATACATTACTTAACTTAAAAAAAATGCATTTTCTATTTGTTACAGTACTTATGGCTGGACTAGGTATACATTTTAATATATCATATATATATAAATCAGAATAAGGTAGACTCTTAGTTTAATTTGTAGTTTGTATTGTGTTCTATTCGTTGCGATAAAATTTGAATATAATTTTAAATATAACAGTAACTTGATAACCTGTCTTGATTGAAATAGTGTTTTGGATAAGGTCTATCAGAATCGACAGGATGTATCTAAATTTTATCTAAAGCTTTCAAATTAGGTGTTTCACTTAAAATTACCAAATACGTACTAAATTTTGACAATTACGTAATTATTAAGTATTACGTTAATAATTTTAAATTATGTATAACAGGTCCCTTTGGATTGGTGTCGCCTCTTAGTCATGACCAACGGGTATTTGGAGAACAAGGTTGGGTTTGCTATACCACTTCGGGGATATCCAACACGATTCATCCAGAAGAAAGAGAGTACCACGGGATGGCATTCGAACTTGAATGTTAACTAAATTAATACACCGTACAAATAAATATTTCGTGCGTATCCATATATTATTTTGTATATTACATTTCTAACGACACAACATAAAGACAATTTAACTATGATAATTTTGTACTCGTCAAACAGATACGTCGTGTCTTGTGGTAACAGCAGAGGAGTGGCCATTTTGGTCCCTTCAATCTTTCGGAAAGAGTATACCATAGGTCCATAATGCTGTGGCTAAACAGATATCTCATGGACTGTCCAGCTCTTCGATAGACCGCAACTCATTTAACACTGTGGCGGTGTGGGTGTGTGTGTCAAAAAATTTTTTTTTGTGTGAAAAAAAATGTTCTTCATTAATAAAACTGCTAATTTAGGCTTATATATTTATAAGACTGTAACTAATACTATTCAATTTACGAATACATTTAAATAAAATTTACATAATATTAACCTAATTATAAATAAATAAATATAGCCTTTATTAACAATCCTTTTAGTTACATTTTATCCTACTTCTACTCTATACACTACTTATGCTTATTAACGAAATTAAATTAAGGTAAATGTAAATATTATCATATTATTTCCCATTAGACACCGGTTTCTTGATTGTCTTGCTTTTCAGCATAGGCCTCCCCAAGTGTTCTCCACAAAGATCTATCTCTTGCTTTCCTCATCCGTGTGGCTCCTGCCACCTTTTTAATATCATCTTCCCATCTACGATGCTGTCTACCTTTACTTCTCGTTTTATGTCTAGGGCACCATTCCATAACTTCTTTGGTCCATTTTTCCGTATTGCTTCTTATCAAATGCCCGGCCCATTTCCATTTTAGTTGTTTGATTCGGTATTTTATGTCTATAATTTTAGTTTGTTTTCTTATTGTTGTTAATCGAACTTTGTCTTTTAGTTTTAAGTTAAGTATACTTCTTTCCATTTGATGTTGACAAGTTTCTAATGTTTGAATATTTTTGTTTGTGCAGCTCCATGTCTGACATCCGTAAGTCATGGCAGGTAAAATACATGTATTAAATATTTTCTTTTTGGCTTTGTTTGTTATAGTCGGGTTTTTCATGACCTCTTTTAGAGCCCAGTATCGTCTCCATCCTATGTTTATTCTATTTTTGATTTCTTTTGTTGTGAGGTCTGTGGGAGATATTATTTGGCCAAGGTATGTATACTCGTTTACATATTCCAGTTCCGTAACGTTGTTAAGTTTAATAGGAGTTTTGATGTAATTTGTCATCACCTTTGTTTTACTTGTATTCATTGACAATCCAACCTTTTTGCTTTCGTGAACAAGTTCTTCAATCATGATTTTTAGAGTTCTTGGGTCCTCGCATATTAGTATAAGATCGTCGGCAAATCTAAGGTGGTTTAAAAATACTCCATTAACCTTTATACCATAGTCGTTCCATTCGAGCTGTCGGAATACATATTCTATTTCCCGATTAAACGAGTTGTCAGACAAGGTGACCCTTTATCACCCAAACTTTTCTCGGCAACTTTAGAACCTAATTATAACTAAATATAAAATAATATAGTACATATATACCTAGTATAAATAATTTAAGATACTAAACCGTAAGATTTTTTTTGTTCTTTTGAATCCTTGTTGTAAACATTCAATAAATTATTTAAGAAACAATTAACTATAATATTCGTTAGTTTAATCTATCAAGTTAATATATAATACATCATGGTCCGTTGCGGTTGTGATTTGTCAATTTTCGAAATGTTTTCCTAATTGAATATGTAAATGAATAGGATATAATTTATGATCGATGACTATTCGAACTCTGCACTAGTTTTGGCTAAAGTTGCTGGTACATTATTGGAAATGTTCTCTTATAGTGTAATAATCATTTACGCGTCCAGTATAGCTTCATATAGAAAACCATTTACGGGATAATGGTAATAAGTTTATAAGAAAGAAGAATTGATATCAACGTCTGTTGAAAAGAAAAATTAGAAAAGAAGAACATTCGTTTATTTTGGAACATGAGATCAACATGGTATCACTTATTCCACGTCATTAAATTCGAGCCTGTTGGCATCCCTACTCATCGGTAAAGAAGAGGGTGTTGGCCGAGAGAAAAAGCGGGCGTAAAAAACTCTCGGTACTCTTGTAAAAAAAAAGGAAATCATCAAACAATTCTACAATATTTAAAACAAATATAGAAAATTAATTAGAAGTAGCCTGTCCAGCACTAGTTGTTAGAAGTTAAGATTCTGTTAGTTATTTTAACTGAAGAAGTAAAGAGGTAAGCTGGTCCTAAACGGATGTAGTTCTTAAATTTCTGAAAAATAATCATTTATTTTGAAAACTGAAAGAATTTGTCTTTTGTATGCGTAAATAAACAATTTTAATAAATTAAATTGCATAACAGTGTTAAAAACGCTTTTATTAAAGAGGAATTATATTCCCAAGGACTACGTTAGGACACTTGTATATTAAAATATAAACTCGTTTTAGTTTAAATTCTGTGCAGTGTTGGCCGGCCATTCTCATCTCTGACGTCGTAGGTTCGATTTGTGGATGTGCTGCTGTGCTGTTTCTATGTGCACATTTCTACTTACTGGCTTAATCTCATATTAAGAAAAACATATACAGAAATCTATGGCCCACATCGATAGAGGTTGAAACGCCACTGATTTATTTTATTTATTATTCAGTTTAGTTTTTACAAGAGAGAGTACAAACAGTAGTATAGACTAACGGTTATTATTATATAAATTAGATTAAATAAAACCACACCTGGTACTAAAATCTCCTTACCACCATTACAAAACAATTCAATTAGCTTATCAAAGTCTAATTATAATATGCGCAAAATTTTATATTTTTATCTATGAAATAAATAATTGAGGCGTATTACGTAACGAACTCTTCGTTTGATTCTAATTAACGTTTTGAAATTCACTTCATTTGTCTACAAAAAATATTTTGGACGTGTGAAATTATGTTGAATTTTACAATGGCCGCTTTTCTTTGCAGACATATGAGATATGTGTGTAGCGATACAAAATCGGGACTTCAGAAATTCGTGTTTCGACGTGTTTCTAAGTCCAGCCAGAAGAGTACCAGCGCCGATTTCTCGTTCTCCTTTAATAAGATTGAATTGTTCGGGCAAATTCCATTAGTACCTTTGCATGTTGACATGTTACACCAAGTAATTTCTAATTATGAATATTGCGATACATAGGCCTAGAAAGTTTCACAATATCACACGGTAGTAGAAAACTGCGTGGACTACTTAAAGTACAAGGTCAGTTTGAGACGCGTTGACATATGTAATTACTTTTACTAATGAAAATGAATTGTCCAACTGTGGGAAGTTCTGAGTGGATAATACATTAAAATTTATCATTGTTTTTTAGTATAATTTATCAAAATTAAGCTTTAAAAGCAATGCGTTTATTCCGGTTGCGATTTCAATCACTTCTTAATTTTAATTCATTTGATAATTACTATATAATCAAAATGGTAAGGTGCATTTGTGGAAAATTATCACATTGAGTGCGACTCTCATCTAGTAGAGTCTACCACTATGTACTAATTGACTTTCCCATGTGACATGACATGTAAAGTCGATGACGCTACAGAAGATTGAGCTACTTGACTAAGGGTTGTGGCGCCACTGGTGTATGACTTTGAAATATCGTAATTACTCAGTATTTTTTGTAATAGGGCATGACGCATTATTGCGATTTTTGAAGGCAAGTAGGATAGTTAACTGGCGATAGTTAACACACTGTTCTATAAAAATAAAAAAAACATGTAGGCGAAAAGTTTCATGTTAATTTGTCAATTATTAGGGAAGTAGGTGATCGACTTCCGTGACAAAAGTCGTCGTCGTGACGTAAAAGTCGACGGCGTGACACGTTTTTAAGTTCGGAAGGCAAGTTCGTTTCCTCACGATGTTTTCCTTCACCGTTCGATGGAAATTTAAATGCGCACATAGATAGAAATTACATTGTTGCACAGCTGGGGATCGAACCAACAACCTCCGAGTTGCACGCTGAGGCCTCTAGGCCAACTGCGCGCGAACATAGATAAGCGATCTATTTTCCATGTAAAAACATTAAGCTTCTTGTGATGCCACTCTTCTTCCTTCTACCAGTCTCTTGTCTTGAATTTTCACCATTATAAGAAATACAATTTTGATTAGTAGTTGCTCTCGGGTATTGAAATATATGCCTGTTTTAAATAATGCAAAGTATTAAAAGTAGCCATCTTTCTAACATCATCACTTTTCATCAACATCACATCTAACACAATCATTTTTCTAACTTACAGACAATAAATAGTATCACAAGATATATTATTCTCAGACTTTGCTTTTAACAGACAAATTTATTGTTAAAGAATATAAAATACTTAATATAAACATTCTGTCGAGTTATTTAGGTCAATTCACACGCTCTGCATTATCAGAAATTAACCCACTATGTGTTCAGTTCAGGGCTATTTACCAAGGTGAAAAAACATAAATTAAGGAACAAAATAAAATTATGGTAATATGTATGCGGACGAAATTCATTTTTTGTTACTTATTAATTGAATGGGCAACAGATATTTATAGTTCATTAAGTAGTTTAATATTTTTCTACAACATTAAAGTAAGCATTTCAAGGATTTTTAGTAATGAAATAAAAAAGACAGTAACGAAGGAATTCTGCTGTTTTACATATCTATTGAAATAGGTACTTTAAATTAATATATCATTTTCTTATTACTGTAAAAAAACTGTATTATTAAACTAAAAATTTATTAAAATATTTTGCTTGATTTATTTAAAAATAAATAAAATAAAAATAAAAAGCCTTTTATTTCTTGCATTCCATAAGTATTACAATTCAGTGTGCATGCAAAATAGATTAAAAAAATAATTTTCAGCAAGAACCCTCTCCATGAAAGGTAAAGGCCTCCTCCAGAGAAGACCAATACTCTCCATTCTCTGCCGCTCGTAACCAATGAGTGCCTGCTACTTTTTTGATGTCGTCTACCCAGCGTGCATTTGGTCTTCCTCTCTTTCTTTGTCCTAGTGGGCCTGTCCATTGTGTTGTCTCTCTTGTCCATCTATTATCGCTTAGCCTCGCTACGTGACCCGCCCATCGCCATTTGAGCTTTTGTGAGTAATTGAGAGCGTCAATGGCTTGAATTTTCTGTCTTATATGAGTGTGGCGGATCTTTTGGATTTTCCTTATTTTCAGAATGCTCCTCTCCATACTCCTTTGGCTGGATATAATTTTATTTTTTACTTTTCTGGTAAATTTCCAAGTTTGGCAGGCGTATGTTAATGAGGGCAGTATGCAGGTGTTCATAACTATCGTTTTCATTCGTATAGTCATTTTACTTTTGAGTATTTCTTTGAAGCTCCAGAACTTTTTCCATGTGATGTTGATTCTTCTCTTTACTTCTTGTTCGTTATTTTCTTGGATAAATGAAATTTGCTTTCCCAGGTAAATGTAGGCGTTTACATATGTTAGGGGTGAGTTTTCCAGGTATATTGGTCTTACAGTATGGTTCGTCATGACATTAGTTTTTGTTAGGTTGATTTCCAAGCCCACTTTACGACTTTCTTCGTGTAGAGCGTTAATCATTCCTTGTAGTTGGTTTGTATTTTCTGAGAGCAGGACCATATTGTCAGCAAATCTCAAATGACTCGAGTAACGTCCTTTTATATTTATGCCAACTTTTTCCCAATTTAGTCTGCCAATGATGGCCTGTAGCACCGCTATGAAGATAGTTGGCGAGAGTGGGTCTCCCTGCCGTACTCCTCTGCTTATTTGTATGGGTGCTCCTGTAGTCTCTAGCTTGACTTTGCTAGTACTGTTACCATAGATATTTTTTATGACTTTTATGTAGTCTAGTGGTACTTCTTGAGAGAGTAGCGTATCCCAAATTGATGAATGGAACAGAGAGTCAAATGCTTTTTGGTAATCGATAAAGGCAATATAGAGTGGTCTTTTGAACTCTTGGTATTTTTCTATCAACATCTCTAGCGAGTGTATGTGATCCACTGTTGAAAAATTTCTTCTAAAGCCGGCCTGTTCTAAAGGTTGGTATTTTTCTGTGCTTTCTTTTATCTTTTTCTCGATTATTGAGGAGAACAGTTTATATAGTGAAGGTAGTATGTAGTAGGCTTAGGAAGTAGGCTAATCGGTCTGTAGTTATTTATGCTATTAGGGTCTCCTATGCTTGCTCTCGTCTCTCCTCTATTTGTATCTGGTAATTTATATCCATATTGAATCGGTGTGCTGTATAGCTTCTTATAGAATGTTGTTGCTATTTTCAGTATATCTGATCTATTTTGGGTATTTTTTGTTTTATCTTTCAACTCTTCAATCCATAGTTTATGTGTTCTCAGTTCCTTGTATGCCTTCTTGACGCTGTTTGAAGTATTAAGGTGTTTTTGGTAGGTTCTTGTGCGGTGCACCTTGTAGTCTAAGTAGATACATTTACTAATGAGTTTGTAGAGTGCTTTTAGTTCGTTTTTCATGGCTGTTGATTTTGGTTTTGTCTTTTGTAATTCTTGTCTTCTTTAAATTAAGGCCTTTGTGCGTGCTGATAGTGTCTGGTTTTTCCCTGGATTTGTATTGGGTGAAACCTCGTGGGCTTTTTTTAAGGCTGGTGTCTATTGCGTTTATAATATTATCGTAGTGATTTTGAACGGTGTCCTCGTCTCTCCAGTTCTTAAGTAAGTATGTTATGTAACTATTCAGCGTTTGTTTGTAGGCTTGTATTTCTTCTTCGTTTTTTAATTTGGTTCTGGAGCATTGGCCGAACATACACCGACTTTTTGTTATGGGAAGAATGTTAAGTGTCGCTCTCACAGGTCTGTGATCCGAGGGGTAAGTGATGTTTAAAGACTGTATATTGGATATGTTTTTGTGTAAAGTTGTCAAGATATAGTCTATTTCGTTTTTTGTTTTGCCATTAGGAGATCTCCAAGTCCATCTTTGTTTACTGTTTTTTTTTTTTGAAGAAGGTGTTCATGATAGACAGATTATTTTCGTGCGCAAAATCAATGAGTCTATCTCCTCTACAGTTTCTATCTCCGTAGCCGTGGTTGCCAGTAGCTGTAGTAGTAATGATCCTTAACAACGCTACTCTTTCTGATAGTCCTGTGAAGCTTATGATGTATCGTTTTAGATGTTTTTAAACGGTTTTATTTTAACAATAAATCCTACTCCATACAATCCAGGCGTTTCTCAATGTAGTATAAAATAAACTCGTCGTGTTCTTCAATCTTGTTTCCAAGTCTTCTAATTTCTGATAGACCAATAATATCAAACTTTATATTTTTCAAACACTCTGTTAGTTCCAATAATCGTGAGTATGTCGACATAGTTTTGACATTGTATGTTATAATGTTTAGGGTATTATGATGACTGTTTTTTGTACTGTTTGTTTTTATTTTCTCTGGAGGGTTTTGGTCGTGATCTTGCACGGTGACCGGCCGGCTTGGAAGATGTTTTTTATTCTTTGTTTATGTACTTGTCGCTTTTTTCATGTGAGAGGGGGGCGGTAATTGCTATTGGTTTTTATCTGTTTGTTCGCTTCGTGAGTTTCTAGGGTTTTTGTTGGTTAAAAAATTAAGTATTCCTGGTTTAAGAACTCCTTCTGATAAACTTGACGATCTCTGTAGTCCTTGTTTTGTCTGAGTTTTGTTCTTTTTGTTTACTTGTGTACCTTGTATTTTTCCTATAGTATCGTTTATGCCCGGTGATGTTGGTAGGGTTCTGTTCTTATTGCCTGATGCTTCTACGACCTACGTTATTACGGCGTATTATTAATTTATCGTACCTGATGGTGGCATAGTTTCCTTTTTCTCTTTCTATTTTCATTTGTTCTAGTAATTCCTTTCTTTTTTCTAGAATAAGTTGTGGAAAGTCTTCCTTTATATAATACTCAGTATTTTTTAATATTTTTCTCTGTGTATAAATTTTTATTTTTGTGCCCAGTGTAGTGAATGTTACAGTAATCGGTCGGGTTTTTTCTCTTTTCTTCCCTATTCTCCTAATTTCTTGTATTTCACTGCTCTCTAGCTCTATAGAAAAGTAGCGTTTTTGAAACTTTTGATGTTTTCTTCTAAGTTTTCATAAGATGTTTCCGTCTCCGCTAAGCCGAATATAACGACGTTCCTCTGTCTTGATTGCTTCTCTAGGAAGTATAATCTTTTCTCCTGGTTTTCAAGCTTTTCTTCAAGGTTTCTATTATTTTTTCTAGGATTTTTCTTCTATTATTTTGAATTTTTCTTCTAGTATGAGATTTATGTTATGCGTAACTTGTTGCGTTACGTTATCTGCTGCTTGAACAATAGTAATTTTTTGTTCGTTAAGTTCGCTTTGTATTTTTTGGAGCATATTCATTACTTCTTCCATGATTTGCACGTTATTATGTTTTCGCCTAATAAGAGAATACTTTTGTTATGATACTTGTGCTGCCAACTATTGGTTTGGTTCGGTACTGTACGTGGAACGATAACTTAGAGACTGCTGACGACTGGCTACCTCGAGCTAAGCTAGCTAGTATTTAAAAATTAATAACCAATAATTCATATTCCTCCTATTTGGCAATTGGAGTTTTATCAAATTAAATATAAGTCGACATTTTTTTTACAAAATAACTTATAAAATGTTAAATTAAATGTGAACCTAGAACGTGCAAACATTCGACTATCAATTAAATATTTATTAAAATCGGAAGTGCGTCAGTTTTTATAATAGTCGTATGACAAGCAGGACTTGTGAACTCAGCCAGTGTACAAACAAATAGGTCTACCTCGATAGAATTTTTATTTCTTACATGTCGTTACAAATTATGTCGCGTCCAGTACACGCAGGAATGGATCACCATTTCTTTTTTAAACGCATGGACCACTTGGGCACCATTTAATGGCGAGGATAAGTGAGCATGTCGCGTATTGGGCGACGGGCCTGCGGTTTCATGCGCCTTCACGGATGGGCTTCGGACCAAGCTCCCGGCCCTTTTTTTTTTTTGGTTTTTCATGACCACCTCGAAAAAATCGTAAAATAATTCCACGGGCCGTCACTTCCGCTTATACTACGTTTGGTAGTTTATCGCCCTCGCCCTGAAGTGTATCTAGCAGAGGTCACCTTTCCGCCTCCCAAGTGTCATAGGGCATCGTCCCGGCTGTCTCCAATACAGTGTTGGCAGGTTGGTACCTCCTCATACCCTTACATGTCCGGTCATCATCTGCCATCGGTAGCTGAGGTGGCCCAGCGCCTCCTTACCCTATGTTGAAGCAAGTCTTGTATCAAGTGTATTGACCAGCACTCGCACCCGCTAGGTCGCATTCCCACTCTACTAGCATTTCTTGGTCTCCCTAGGCGCGGCTCGCGTTTACCTGTTCCAGTGTGGGGTAACTCCCACTTTCCCTCACTAACAGAGATACTTCTACCAATTACAATTGCTTGAGACACTGGTGATAAATATTATGGTTCATCTGAAACTGTAAAATCTATCTTTTAGTTACGTAATTCGGGCGTGTAGCGCTCCGATTATTACTAATTTTGTTGCCTGGCCAAAGTGATGTAATTATACTATTTGATTACATCTTCAGGGCGTGGCACCTTATCGAACGTTGCCTTTGCGGTGAAACCAGTTTCTTTACAGTTGTATCGGAGGTCATTTTCCACAAGACGGGTTTATGGTAATCACTTGCGTTTTTTCTCATGCTACCGATATTAAATAATTAATATTGAATGGCTCGCCTACGTACAGTAGTGCAATTATTTTAAATAATTAAATTAATAAATGCAATACCACGTGAAATAGTCAAAATATAACGACATTGGCAGGAGGTTATAAATTACAAGCATTTTTATTTTTATTGACGAATTTATTGAACACTATGAATGTATTTGGACATTTCTCAGGCTTTAAATGGAATTTCATTGAAGTTATAGCGAATAATACATTTACAGCGTTATTGACTCAGTAGCCGATAAAATTGTTTAATGTTATTGTAACATTATTTCTTTAATATATATCATCGCTTAAATGGAATTATAACACGATTTTAATTAGTAAATTTAGTACATTAGTACCAAGCCTACTGATAGAGGACAAATCTTTGTTTTTCATTTATTTTTTTATTCTTTATTACTCAAGATGTCATATGGAATATGATGTAATGGTTGCAGCTCCTTACAAACATTGTAAAAGCAAAAAACTTGGCGATTAAAAAGAATGGCGGAGAGTTTATTGCCAGTTCTTCTCTTCCGTTCTACGCCTTTGATATGAGAACTGGCAGTAAATGTAAAGTAATGTAAGTTGTAAGTGTACATTCTGTTACCTAAATAATGATTACCTAAATAAATGATTTTTTATTTGATTTGATTTGTTTTGGTCATAGTTGCTTCCCATTTCCTAAACAAAAGATCATCAGTTACTACGCACGCAGCATCGGGCGAAACGTTGCAAAATTGTTGTGACAAATGAAAAGTGATGCTTTTAAAAGATCACTAAATATCCTACGATTGCCAAACGGGCAAGAGGCCATCTTGCCTGTTTGGCCCTCTGTAAAAAATGATAACATAAATATGTAATGGGGCTTGTTGTAAACAGATTTTCGCATTTGTTTATATTTTTCTCTAAATTCCTTTAAATAAATAAATAAAATCATTTATTTCAGACCAATTAATAAGTCCATACGTTGTTAGTATAGTAAAACTTATAACTATGTTAGTAAAATTATTAAAAATATTTAATTCATTACCTTTACCTTCAGTGATTGTCACTTGTTTTTTTGGGTCTTGGAGATTGATAAATGAGACGCGAACTTTGATCGCCTGTCAACATATTTTTAAAGTACTTGGAGTTCGACTTGATTTACCTACATCCTGGCGAGATTGTTTTTTTTATGTAACAGGAGGCAAAGGCAGAAGGCTCGCACCGGCCTTTTAAGTCCAATTGGATTGGAAAAAAAATCAGTGGGTAGCTAGGTCCACATAGGGTGTGTACTAAGGATAATCCATTGGTTCACACTGAATGATGGATAAAAAGTCACTTCATTATGCTCAGTATATGGTTAGCTATTACTATTTTATTTGAATGTGCAGTTAAATCAATTGGTAAAACTAATCAGAGCTAATGTGGAAGTAATTTTGTTGGTAAAGTGAAATTTGCGGTTTAATTCCCTATAATGGAATCATTAATTATATTTTACCTGATTACTGTATAAGCTCTGTTACGTAGAAATATGTGTCTAGCGTAGCTGCCCAATTGGCACATGCTCAGAGGAACTGGGACCACATTTATTGCTGTTTATATCATAAGTAACGATGTAGCAAGCCTTCAAAAAAAAAGATCAGTAAATTGAAAATATGTTTGTTGATATAAAAAAAGAATAAAAGAAGAATCTTTCGCCTTCTACGGTTGTAGAAAAAACTACACTGGCAATAGAAAAAAATACTCTTATCATTTTCGCATCAAAAGAAGTGAAACTAAAAAAAAGAGATTAGGTATAGTTTTGAATAAAACCTCTGTCATCATACTGTGTATATCAACAGTTCAAATCATCCCTATGTTGTCCTCCTAATGGCATATCCTTTCGGTGGTATCAAAAGCGTAATGAAGGTAGCAAAGAATGTTCTAGTATTCACAAAGCCAAAGAAGCTTTTGATGTCAGGTGACGTCTGCTGGTTTAAAAGCCAAATTTTCAGCAATTGTAAAAACTCCTCATTAGTTCAAACACCTGCTAATCAAGAGCATAACGTTTTGCCCTTGATTAAATTTACGATTAGACACATACCAAAAAATGTCCATTTGGAGTCCCGAAACACCAATTAACGGTTTTTATAAGCCAAGCATAGCGGATTCACATACCGTATAATATGTGCTTATTTGAAATTGAAATTTAAAAAACGTACGCGTGCCATTCAGTCGTTCATTGAGTTCTAATGTTTTAATATAAGAAATAAATGTCCAATTAGTGATACTGTAAATCAAATACGGCCATTTTGAAATGTGGACTAAAAGTATCGTTTACCAGTTCCCAGCGGCGTTGATGTGAGCTTTGGGGTTGTAGGAGTAGGAGCGGACCCTAGCAGAGCACTGATAGGGTTTTATATATTTGGAGAGTGGAGAAGGACTTCCCGTTCGGAGGCCAAGAGTCTTTTTGGATGGCAGAGCCAGTACGGAGTGAGTGAGTGAGTGTGTAAAAGAAACCGGCAAACCTTAGAGTCAACAAGTTAAAGGCATGTGTCAAACAGAAGTATGATTGCTTGCCCATTAGAAAAAATGATAACGAGTCATTTACAGAAATCTGTGGCCAAGACCAAAGGATGTAGCATCACTGGTTTATTTTGATTATCCTGCTTACCATAAAACTCAAAACTCAAAAATATCTTTATTCATATAGGTAAACATGTACACTTATGAACGTCAAAAAAATTACATTTACAACCAGTTCGCAAGTCAAGGGCATCATTTAAGGATTCGTCACATTTATAAAAGGCTTTATTAATTAATTTACTTTTAACGAGGGCTTTGAACTTATTTAGTGATAATTCTCTAATTTCGCTTGGGAGTTTCTTGTAAAAACGAATACATACTATCATACATGTTATCTATATCAATACTAATATTATAAAGAGGAAGTACTGGACCGTTGGGACTCGAAAAAAATACAATTCATCCTATGGCATAAGGCTATGTATAAAAAAAAGATTTATAAGATTTAACGATTCAGTCGCTTTTAAAGTGATTTCCGGTGGTGAAATTCACCTTCCGTTTTTTAATATTTAAAACTTATTTTGGCCATTTCAAGAGAGCATAATTAAATATCACCAAGACAACGGGCTTAGATACGTGATTAACATAGTGAACTATTAGTTTTATCAGCCGAGATTAAAATATATAAAAAGGAAATTCGGTTTTAAATTCATGTTTGTTAATATGATAAGTGTTATTTAACTTGGATATGAGATACAGTAGATTAAAGGCCTGTTTCACAATGTATGGGTTAAGTACCAAATAGCTATGCAACACATAAATTATCCGAAAGATAAATGTTCCAAATAAGATACTTCGCGTTTCATGACGAATAGCGCTATCTGACAGTCGTGAAACGCAAAAATACTGTTTGTCCTACCAATAAGTAATAAATAGTTTATTTGGAACTTATCCGGACATTGTGAAACAGAGCCTAAGTGTCAAAGCAATATTGCTACAATAAAAAGCAAATGGCGGCTGTTCCAAGTAAAAATTATGGTATAGATTCCGCTAATTGTAATAAATTAAATACACCTGTGGTACTTAGGGCCTTTTATGAATGGTGATTTATTGGGTTAAAGAATAATAATAATAATATATTTATTTTATTTCTCACAAAAACATATACAATTATTGTCATTTTTCTTTGGAGCAACTGCTAGTGCTTAAGTGAGACTGATGCCTGTTAAAGGTTGTGCACCTGTGTTACAGGTCATCAGGCCTCCACCACTTCGGATCGACAAAATGATTATATGTAAAGAATAGACAATTATATTAATTATAAGGAAACCACATGGTGTATGTGTATGTGTGTGTGTTTGTGTATGTGTGTGTTTGTGTATGTGTGTGTTTGTGTATGTGTGTGTCTGTGTATGTGTGTGTTCTGAATAATTGACGTAAAAATATTGCACAACTACACTCCAAATAATTATTAAATAAAATTTACATAAAATTTGTGTCTTACTTTATGCTCAACTATTTAGTTATGATAAGCATTTTCTCGGTAACCTCATAGTTTAAGTCCAATAGCCACAGTGTAACCGTCTTCTTGCACTCATTTTTTGTTAGGGGATATATGGAGAGAGAAGTGTTGACCTTGTTATATAAGTAATCACCCAAAAAACAGAAGAATTTTTGAGCAAAGCTTGTGCGAAAGGGTTTTGTATGGCACAGTGCATTTTTTCTACGCTTATTATCATTGAGGTGTGGGTCATATTTGAGAAGTGAGTGTTTGCGTAGTATTGTGGCAAGAATGAAGATTTGACGAACAGTGAGAACCTTCCAATGTTTGTAAGTCTCTGCCGTGGGATACATGAACGGAAGGAAAGCGCTTACCTTGAGAATAGCTCTTTGAGCTCTTTCTACCTTCAGAAGTTGTGTTTTTGCGGAGCCACCCCATGAAGATATACAATAGCCCAGAATGGATTGACATAGTGATAAGTAGACGGTTTTTATTAAAGTGTGATTAGCAATGTGCCTCAAAATTTTGAATATATAAATCAATTTTCTAATTCTACCGGTCAATAGATCAATATGAGCTTGAAAATTCAGGTTGCTATCTAGCATGACACCTAAGTATTTCAAGGTACTTGTGGAGGTAAGTTTTGGACATCCGCATTGCACTTTGGTTAAACATGATCCAGCATGTGACACAAGTTCAAGATTAGAAGGGATTTTACGCTTCGTAATTTCGAAGGTTATGAATTTGGTTTTATCAGAGTTAAGGGCCAGAGAACTTCTAAATAGCCAATAGAATGATTCAGAGTTGAGACTTAGGAACGATATGCAGGGACGACACGAATTATGATATGTTTTTGATAAACTGGAGTCGTACCTAGTATTAGGTCTGTAGTTATATGACAGCGGTATGTTAAATGCAGTAAATTTTGACAAACTGGAGTCATACTTACGCTAAAACCCAATAACCTATCTCAGTCCTTTGTTGACCATATGTGATAGACATCTTAATCCAAACGACGAATTGTAATAGCCACCTTGTCGCCTTGTCACCTTGTCCCTTGTCTTGTCACCTTGTCGCCTTGTCGATACAAGCTATCCATGGTAGGTCGGATCGGTGTTTTGACCTTCTTATGAAAATGACAGTTCAGCTGTGCCTTTCTTAAGATTTTAAGTTACACCAGTTTTTAAAATATTACCCCTAGACATGCAGGGTTCGTTTTGTCTTTGACTTAAAATGAATGTTCTGTATGTACATTAATAGTAATAGAAAATGCATATTGCCAGGGTTGGCAGGACTTCGATGTTAAAACCCACAATTAACTATTAGTCTAACGCTTGGAGATATACATAATTTAAAACAGATACAGATCATGAACACATAATAAATCTTCAGCTTTCTGAATACGACCATCTATTTTCAACATAATGGGCAGTATCCAATACCATATACGGTCTTTCACCATTGTTTCGGTTTCTCATAAAGAAGTTAAAATAAACAGTGTTGCTGAAAATGCGAACACATTCTCATTTGTATGGCACCTAGCACTGAGTGATGACAAACCATCAATATAAATACAGCGCGACAAATTTGTTTTGGCAGGTGGTAGAAATTGGAACTAATTCGTCCTTGCTGAAAGGGTTTTAAAAATTAGACCCTATTTTGTAACAATTAAGGTTTAATATTTGTCGCGTTGATACGCATACAGTACATCTACGCACTGTCTTTCAACTACGAAAAGATCTTTGCAACAGATAACTTTTCACTCACTGGCAAACAAAATGGCGCACAGTCAATGCAAATTATGTCAATTGAATGACGCTGCATATTTGGATGCACCATAAATGCAAAATTAGCATACAGTCCTCTACGCAAAGTACAAACTATGATTAGCCTTATTAGGAACATATAAAATAATTTTATCGATAGCGTTATAAATAATTCCCGATATATTGCAAAATATTTAACGCTAAAAGACCTGTGATTGTATTAAAAGATTTAAAATTTAGTCTCAATTTCTTCAAATAATCTAAGTGGCATTTTTTAAATATTGTATTTATAGGAACGAGCAGGAGCTCCGATATGAAACCGCCGCCCATGGACTTTCTGAATGCCGGACGGATGGCGAATGCGTTACCAGCCTTTTAAAAATTGGTACGCTCTTTTCTTGTCCATTTGGTTCGGAAATATTTCAGTCTGCAGTTGGTTCCGCATAGTGGTGGTACACGGTAAAACTGCCTTGAAAAACACTCAGTTGTAGAACGGCGGACGTCGAAGAGATAAGGATGGAATGTCGTATCCTGCCTCGACGTCCGATGTTAAAATTCAGCTGCAGCTGTTAATTCGAACAACTCCTCTGAACTAAAACTACTAAAGTTACCCCTCTAATAATCTCTATAATTATTTATTTATTTAATTATTTATCCTTTATTGCCTTATACAAAAACACGCATTACAAAAATAAAAATAAAAAATAAAAAAACAGTTACAAAAGATATAAGGCAAAGGGCGGCCTTATCGCTTACAAGCGATTTCTTCCAGGCAACCCTAATGAAAAACAACGTTAAAGAAACACCATCAGAGGGTAGAGTACAAAAAAAAAAATTAACAAAAGCAACAAAAAAACTAAAAACTTAAAACAAGCGTTACTATAACTAATTGAATATAATAAAACAAAATCAAAGAAAAAACAGCAATAATAATAAATAAAAATAATTATAGACAAAAATTTAAAAGCAAATAAAAAGGTTAACCTATAAAAATAAATATATATAAGCAGAACTAATTACGAGGTAGAAAGAAAATGATCAAAAAGAAGCTTTTTAAATATTGATTGAAGATTGCGCTCGTCTAATATCGATTGGTAGGGAATTCCATAGCAGGATACTCTGCACAGTAAAGGAGGAGTGATAGAATATATTTATATTATTATATATTGTCTCATGTATTAAATACCTAAGAAATATTTAGGCAACTATTTACAAATAACAAGGTAAGCAAAAACAATCAAACAGTGCTCCAGTAACTAAAGTTAGGATGCGACATCGATCGCCGATACAAAAGCTAACCTCGTAAAGGACACACACAACACAATGTATGGAAATAATTAATAGATGCATACATTAACAGACGTTTAATTTGTCTGTTGACTGACTGACAAAAGTTCTTCTTCACGTCAGTTCCTCTATTGTAAGAAATAGGAAGTATTTTTGGAATATCTTAGTCTATTACTGTTAAATGTTGCGTTGTTTTTTTCTGTGTATTGTTTCTATGTGATGCAAATGTAACGACGCATTGAGGTAACCTGGTATATTGTTAGTTAAAGAGTTGAGGTTTCATAAATTGTATAAAAATCGGAATTTATTTTCGATTTTGAAATATATTATGACGTTGTTTCTTCACGTCAAATTTACCTTTAATGCCAGTTTTCGACAGTAATCGTCGATTAACGAATATAAAATTGAATATTTTAATTTAAGCCGTTCCACTATTGCGTATTTATTAAATTAATTAATTGCGCTAATTCTATAAATTAGCATCTAATGCCTAGTAAAGGTTAAGAAGTTAGTATTTATTATTGATCTCAATAGCTGAACGTTTAATGCGAAATTATGACCAACCAGTTTTTATCATACAAGTAATAATCAATAAATCTAAGATGTCGGAATTAAGACCTTATCAAACCAAGGACTTAACCAGTGTAGTTGTCAGAGGCTAAATATGTCTAATAATAATAAAATACAAAAAAATAAAGAAATCAGTGGCACTACAACAATTTTTTAAGTCTAGGATTTCTGTTTCTATGTCATCATTATTTGTCTAACAGGGAAGGTGATCGGCCTTCTGTGCCTGACACACGCCGTCATCTTTTTGGTATAACTAGCAGGTTTCCTCACGACGTTTTCCTTCACCGTACCAGCGATTATTCCTTTTATTTTCAAAAATGGTACAAACATTTCATTATTATAATACAAAGTATTAACTATACTTTTTAAGTTAAGGAACTCGATAGTATGTCCTCCAAATCCTTCCAAGCTTCCATTGCATCGATTTGCCTGGCCCGTGTGCCATCGGCCAGCTGCACCAAGACCTGGTGCATATATATGACATCGATAATTAATTAACACCTCGCACAGTTTTAACTAGTCTTCTTTAAATTCCCTTTTTTCGCTATGATCGTTAATATTTTTTTGTTATACTAATATATTATAACAAAAAGATATAGTTTTTACTTTTTTACTCTTAATATGTTATCTGTAGGGCGACCTCAAGGAATAATGTAAACAGGATGCACTTTTACTTATTACTTATTTAAATTATCGCAATGTCCTTTTTCAGTTTAATGATATTGAATTTGTGAATTACATTTAAGCTTGTTTTTAACAATTCAACCTTAGATGGAAACCTGTCTGGATGGAATGTTGTAGACGCGTGCCTGCAACTCGCAAAAACTTTTGGGAATTTTGTTATTTAAACCGGATGGATATACATGAAAATTTAATATTTTCTTATTCCATATTTAAACTGTATATACCAATACTGTTTGCTAGTAGATTACATATATAGACGATATATGTAATCTGCTAGCAAACAGTATCCTTACTTTTATATACATAAGTAACAAATGCTTGAAAGATAAATATTTTCATGTTAAAAAATAGCTTCGTATATTATTATTTTGTATGTATTATCAAATATTCTTAGTACAACTGGTAAAGTACACGAAATTATTTGTATAAATAAAAACGCCTGATATAAAATTTTATTACAATTTTACCATCATATATTTGCCCTAATAATAACATCAGGCATTGTTTTCTATAAATTAACAATATTGAATTTTGAGTTAATTGTTTGAGGTTTCCTCTAAATATTATTTAAGATTTGCAAATACAAAACATGTTTTCCTACTGAAATAAGACAAAACCTTTAATGAATATAAGGTTTTGTCTTATTTCAATTTAATAAGCTAAAATTAACAGTTAAATTTGCTTTGGCTTCATTAGATACATTGACAAAGTCACTAACAAAACATATTGACAATGTCACCATTTTATGGTTTTATTTATTTATTTATTTATTTATTTGATGCACCAACAAAGTAGACACTGATACATGCATGTAACACAAACACAAGCCTAGTGCTACCCCAATTATAGGCGCATGCAACATTCTCATTTAATGAAGCTTATACACACATTAAAAATAATAATTAAATTGGTTGATAGTTTCAAGCAAGAAGTTTACATCATTCTCCCGCAATATTTAAATATAACCGCCGTAGTGGCGTTCTCGTCGTGGTACTCAAAATCTATTTTAAAATATAATCTTTTAGAAATTCTGGTGTTTTACGGTCGCGGCCAGGTGGTGTTGGCTTCAGCGGTGGTGATGAAGGTAATTCGATCTCTAGCTCTCTGCTATTATCAAGTACTGTCTCATAAGATGAAGGGATCTCCAAGTCTTGTTCTTCTGTTTCTGGAAGAGGTTCCGTCTCCAAGTTTTGGTCTTCTGTTTCAGAAAGTGGTTCTGCGACGTTATGATAATCAGTAGTGTGTTCATTATCTATTCGCAGATCTACCCCTTCTGAACCCAGTGGTGCTAGATGACGATTCGACACCGCTGATTGTCATGTCAATGTAATCATTTTATGGTTGATAGTTTCAAGCAAGAAGTTTACATCACCTACATAAAAGGCTTTAATGCACTGTTGGCTGTCAACGACGGGATGAGTGTTGATGAGTGGAAGAGAACCTGTAGCTGTAAAATCAGTAATTGGCAAGACAGAGAGTGTTAGAAGTCAAGAAGAGAAGTCTTTTGTTGAGGCCACGACTCATTTCACGACACGGTCGAAGAGCCATCGGAGAGAGTAACGAGTCATCACCAACCCTTACCAGCCCCAAGTCATACTCAAAATAACTTTGTACGTATAAGTAAACAAGTACATTTTTGAACTTAAGAAACGAAGTTAAATTAATTCTTAACTTAAAATTTACGCTTACTACCAGTTCGCAAATCAAGGGCGTAGAACGGGCAAGAAGAACTGGCAAGAAACTCTCCACCACTCCTTTGAATCACTAAGTTTTTAGTTATACAAATTGTTTGAACTGTAGCGTATCAATCTCAAGGATCGTATTCAAATATTCAAATAAAGTCAAATATATAAAAAAAGCTTTATTGATTAATTAACGTTTAAGGAGAGCTTTGAATCCAGTGCTAATTCTCTAAATTTTTATAAAACAAATACAATTTCCATATAAGGAGTGGTTTATCTCTGGTTTTACCCTATCTCTGATTATAATGGTGAACCAGTGGCTTATAACTTATATGTATTATGAACTACGACTTCCGTATAACAAAATCTGATACATTATTGATTGACAGATTGACCGTACGGGTAAGATAGATATCACAACAATATAAACACGAATTCTCCTACGCCTTGATGCTTATAATGACCATTTTAGTACTTACATATTTGGAATTGCAACAAAAAGCCAACTTTTAAACCGAAGATCCTAGATATTAATCAGAATATAAATTTATAGTGACTACCATTTAACAGTGGCTTTATAAGGCTTATTTATTAATGAGACGTATTTTGACGTCATATGTATATACTTGGCTCCCACTGTTATCTCCTAAAGAAGAATATTTAACTAACCTGCCAGTAAATGATTGTGTAAAAAAAAGATTTATCAATTATTTAGTTGAATTTATGAGTATCGTAACTATATGTAATGAGTTAATTGGGACTGTCGTATTATGTAAGATTTGTGTCCTTAGTTAGTTTTATTTGCTTTTAACTTAATTTTTGGATCGTAGACGTACCAACTGACATCCTTGTGATATTTTTATTCGGGAATCCACACTCGTGTTTATGCAAATATTTCCGTGTTGTGTCTTTTGTACACTTTGATACACTCATTTGGCTTCTTACTTACGATGGATACAAACATGGCTCATTAGGCAAAAATCCTAATATTAATTTCAGATATTTTACGGAATTACTAACATATTAGTTAATAAATGAAATGTTATATTATATTTTACATAAAAACATTACAGTAATTGAACCTTATTACGTTCAACGTCAAACGTAATGTTTTAAAATATTATCTAAGTAAAAAAATATGTCGAAATAAGTTTTGCATAATGAATTGTGGCTTCCATACAAAGTCGTTTAACTTTAACCCATCCTGCAAAGTATCTAATTTTGCAATTGTCTAGAAAAGTCCAGGCTGTCTAGTCTCGATTGAAAATTACCTAATTACTGCGTTTTCGCTACGTTTTCCTCAAGTCTACAAGTAGGAGAGGGCTTAGAGGGTTAAGACACGTGCTTCGACGCCAGCAGATGTCTCGTGACACCTGCCTTTGCCACTACACCCATCACTTTCTAATACCCAATAAACATCATATAACTGTCCTTTTCCTGACGTGCTTATTTTTATATAATTTATACACAGTGATGGTAACTAGATGGACCTCGCGGCGGTTATAATGACCTACGTTTTAATTGCGCAACTACCTGTGATGTCTACTCAGTCAAAAAACAATATAAGTATTAGAAATAGATTCCTTATGTATGTAATTTTGTTTATGAAATTTATAGAAGTTATGAATATTAATATTATTTTTATTTTATCAAATTAATTTTTTTTTGCCTGTCGACAAATCTTACAAATGTTTGTTAAGTTAATAACCGTGAGTTACACACGGTTTGTAACCCATGATTTTTGTATTAATTGCATTTAAATGAAAATGAAATTAAATAAAAGGAATGAATTTAAATTTTTTATGTGGTGTAGGCTTTTCTGGCACCAATATAAACTCCTCTGTAATTTATTGTGTTTTCTGTACCATTAGTTTATATATATAATTAGCAATAATAAATATGAATGAAAAACCCGGGGACGGGGTTTCGAGTTCCGACAGAGCAATTATGTCAACGAAAAAGCATAGATGAATCAAAAACTGATTACTTCGAAAGATACAGAAACATATCCTCATTTGAGGTATTACACACCTTCTTAGGCTGAGATCAAAATGTTTAACAAATTTTCATAGGTCTCAAACATGCTTAATTAGTTATTTAATCGTAGTTAATAAACGCTTAGCGAAACTTTATATATAGGTAAACATTTATGAATATCAAAATGAACTTTTTTTTATAGAACAGGGGGGAAACAGGCTCACCTGATGTTAAGTTATACCGCCGCCCATGGACACTCTCGATGCCGTGAGGACTAGAGGCTAGAGGGCTCAATGAAATAATTTTACATATACTACTAGTTCTTAAGTCAAGGCCTTTTTTTGAGTTGGAGTTTGAGCTTAACTTATAGTAATACGAAAGCAGTTCTGTAATATATCAATAAACTTTAATGTTTGCGGTACCCTTGGACTCAAGATTCTTTAGTTGCAATTATGAGTTACGAATGTTACAAATGCACCCTTTCCGTTTAGTAATAAGTTAATTTCACACTGTCATTTCGAAATTTAAAGTGTCCACCAAATGTAAGCTTCTCTTAGAAGTAATCATGCTTTAATTAGAAAGATTGCGGATTCCACAAACGCTGCGATCGGCTAAGCAGCCGATAAGCGCAGGTGCAACTTATAATCCATTAAAATTTAATACAGTCGTCGCGTGTGACGTCTTAAGAAGTTCCATTATAATTAAAGAATATTATTTTGTCGTAAAATCCTGGTTGTACGCGTGGTCTTTATTACCATCGGAACCAACGGTACTTGAATATTATGATTATATCTTTATCCACCCTCGACATGCGCTTGCGATTAAAACGAATCGAGGTATGTCCCTTATATTATCCATTTAACCGGTGCCTCGCCGACGATTACGTTTGGAATTAAAAGTTTTATTCATTCCAGTTCAATTAGTTCTCGATCGAATCTTGTTATGTGTAATTGAACAAATATTTAATATTATTAACAGCGTTTTAATAATTTCGATACTGGTAAATGTAACATTTAGTGAACCGAAAATGGTGGTTTAAACGCTTACATATTAATACTTTGCATCTTTAATATAAGTATACTTCTTCGATTTAACAAATTTAATTATTTTCGCAAAACGATTCTCTTTATGGTAAATTTTTAACTATCAATAAAATTTACAAAATAAAATAAATCAGTGGCGCTACAACCCCTTTAGGTCTTGGCCTCAGATCTGAATCTGTTTCATGATCGTTTATTAAATCTAATAGGCAAGTAGGTGATCAGCCTCCAGTGCCTGACACACGTCGTCGACATTTTGGGTCAAAGACGTGTCGGTTTCCTCATAATGTTTTCCTTCACCTTTCGAGCAAATGTTAAATGCGCACATAGAAATAAAGTAAATTAATGCACAGCCGGGGATCGAACCTACGACCTCAGGGATGAGAGTCGCACGCTGAAGCCACTATGCCAACAGTGCTCTTAATTAAAGAAAATATATAAATACCTCAATAACGAATTTTGGCAACCCGAAACCTTTATAGATTATTTCCACCAATGAATGTACACTTAATCTTAAAATAGTATGCGATTCATTATTCGATATGTTGAACAAAATCCTATGACGACAATATACTAATAGAATATATATATAATAGACATAAGTTCGGGATTCCCACAGTAACATTTTATTGCATATGTTCGTAAATATTTAGCGTAAAATAATTTTTTAAAGTGTGCTTATTGCTTTATATTTTTAAGATAGCGTTGCCATTCTTAGACCGTATAGGATATACAGTCGAGTACGCGGTGCGCAGGCGCTGCACGCCGCGGGCTCTCTCCGCCCCCCATTGTCCCCCCACAATGCCTCGTACTTCACACTAACGAGCGCTCCGAGCGAACCAGACACATTTGTAAAAACTACAATAAGCCCTCCATTTCGGCATATTGTTTTGACATATAATAAATATTTGCAAGATTACGCCGAGCCAAGATTGCGGGGCTGATTTCGAAATCGATCAATCGTTTCCCTTTGTTACGGCCATTGTTTTGCGTACCAGTCTGCCGTCGACTGTATTACACAGTTGCGTATCATCGTCCGGACCCTTTATCGGCCGCTCTCAAATAGATATCGTTGTGATAAAATCTTTTTTCATCCCATCAAATTTTTGAGTCCTTTTAGTCGTAATGGAAATTAGAGGCTATCATGTATAATGAGATCGACGAAAGGGCAATAAGAAAAAGTATATAAGTACAGTGTGTATAAAATAAGTGTCGGAATATTCGCCGGCAGCGCCCTTTGCTGCTAACACACGTTTCGCAAATTGTAGGTTGTACCTCCGTTAGCACCTCGTAGGTGTCAAGATTGCCATAATTTGCATCTGAAACATCCCCGCAGCGGCTGTCGTCACGTGTTATTCGCTAAATACATTTATTAAAAGAAATACACTCATAAATTGCAATGAAAGGAACTGTAGCAAACGCCCAATTTTCTCGAGATTCATGAGAAACAATGGTTCAAAATTGCCTCTTAAAGTATTGCAAACGTTTAGGTTGCGAAGCGTCTTTATTGAATTTGCAAATACACCACAAATATTCAATTAATTCTTTATTATTTTTATTTATTTATTTCAAACATACACATTATATTTACAGCCTATGCCAATACGACAATGTGGAGAAACATTTAATAAAAATATAATAATGTACATAAAAATTAGCCACATAATTTACACAATATCGCTACTGTGAATTCACTCTGCGAACATATAAATATGTCGATAGTATCGGAGACAGCATTTAGTAAGCGCAACGCCCTGGATAACGGGGATCTGTGCAACAGACTAGTTCTTGCCTTTGGTATCGCAAATAACCTTCGCTGTCGCCGTCGCACATATCCCATAGGTACTAAGAAGCCCAGTTCCTGGAGTACACTCGGGTTACACACTATCCCCCTCAATACTTTCAGTACGTAGTAGGCCAAATGTAAGTCCCGTCTGGTTTCCAATTTGTTGTACCCCACCATCCCTAATACAAATAATGTTGGGTACATTAAAGGATAGTAAGGATAGACGCCATATAGAATAGTTTACTATAATTATTCGTATATATATATACGCCGATTATCGCATTATGGAAGTTTAAATCAATCGAATGTGTGTTAGTGAATAAAATTATTTGTATCTTGGATTTATTACAATTAGGCACATTTCAAAAACGCAGCGGGATTTCAAAATATTCCTAGCATGCGATCATAACTAACAATAAACACACTTCAGTATATTATTCAGCTATCGAGACATTGAAGATTCTATTCTTAAGTCTTAAGATTAAATCTTATTCGAACTAAAACGTGCCTTGGAAGCCAATGCACGACGTTACTCAGATTAAAGTCATTTTGGACGTGTCTACAATTGAGGCTGCCTCATTTATATTTAAAGTATTTTTTAAAAGTCTGGAAACCGTTTGTGAATGGCGCCTTTTTTGGCTGACGTTAAAGACAAACCATTGACAGGAATCAACTCCTTTTTAAGTACAATGTGAAACTTTAATTTGAATATATTTAAGTTAAGAATTACAATATTATTTTCTTCTATTACTATTGAAGTACGTTAATAATGTATAGGTTGGAACAATGCACTGTTTATAAAATTGTCTTTGAAATTTATGGAGCTAAGGTGTATTTCAAAGGAATTCATTATTTCAAATATCAGTAGATTGAGGATCATTCAATTGTATTCTGAAGTTGAAATCTAAAGTATTTTGCTAACGAACACGAGGTACATAAAAATATGGCACAAGGGAATGTCGAGGTGACTTCACACATTAATAAACTTTCGACTTTGAGATTCATCTAAGCTCCGGCAATAAATTCTAAAAACATCAATATTGTATGACGAGATTAAAATGCCCATGTTCGGAGATCATTAGAGTTTCCTAATGCCATTGTCATTTTTTCCTAAAAGCTGGAGATCGATTTTAAAATTTTCGAAATGACGTTGAATGATCCGTGCGAAGACAACTCAAAATATTGAATTCCTAATTTTTGTTATGGTTCGGGAAAAATACAAAACAAAAGAATATTTTATTTGCTCAATGTTCGGAATATTAAGTACAATATTTAAGCCACAAACTATTTAATTACATAACATACATTACTTAGAGTATTTTGTAAGTAAATACATAGTTATCTAATGTCTATTTTTTATGGTTCCGAAATACAAATCTGTAAGAGGCAAATTAGAAATGCTAACAGCTTTAGACAACTATGTTCGTTCCAAAAAAAAAAATTAAAAAATTACTTATTTTAATTAAATCTTAAAACTTGGTGTTCTTCAGTATAAGTACTTAAACCATGTTTTATTCAATCTTGTCGGCACATGATAGATAGGTTTGAAGGAGCCAAAATGCATGCAAATACCAAGGACATATAATAAAATAAGAAATGGATTTCAATGTCACTAGCATCTGAAATAAACAGTTTTTATTATTAATATTATGAATACTGCAAGTCTCCTACAGTTCTCATTTAAGATAAACGAAATTTTTTGAACGTGACAAGACCGACAAATACAAACAAAGAATTCAGTAGACTCTTTCTTACAATAACGTTCATATAGAAAACAACTAATTTGAAACCACTGAATAAAATAATGGATCATAATTATTCTTGTCTATAAGCAGAATTATTACGAGACAAAATTTATGTAAGGGCATTTCATATTCAAAGCTCAAAGTCAATTCAATTTCAGTTCTGGCTTCCATATATCTTTTATATATGGGTTGTCAATGTGTCCTGTTAGAGTTGGACATGCGTATGGTCATCTCTCATACCGCATCCCATTCATGGTCTCCAACTCTGTCGAACGACACTTCGATTAGATTTATGATGTTCAGCTTCTATGGAACTTACCGTCATATATTCGAATAACCGTTAAATTAAAATGATATTATTTTAATTTAACGTGAAATATTGAAGTATTTTTGTACCAGTAATATGATTTTGTATATAATATGAGTAGGCTGCTGTGTTCAAATATATATTGTAACAGTAAAGTATGTTTTCAAACCCTAACGACAGAACCCAGTAATTAATCCACAATCTCATTTTGAAATTAATCTGAGATCAGACAGTGACAGTCGATCTACCTCCCCGACGATCCTATATGCATCCCAATAACCAAACCCTACAAAGATCATCCATTTTTGGCGACGGATAGAATGCAATCTCATCGCTCGTTACTCTCATATTTGATAATCAATAAAATAAAACCGTACAAATAATATTAATTAACATGTCTATGTTTAAAACTTATCAAATAGCTTTTTAATTATTTTAAAAAGTTTAAATCTTAAGATAGGATATTGGCACAGTTGAACTGTAATTTTCATACAAAGGTCCAAATACACCGATAACCGAAATATACCATGGATAGCTTGTATCGACAGATGGATATTACAACTCGTTGATTGGTTATTAGCACTCTTTTATCAATATTTGGATTAAGATGTCTATCTCAGATGGTGAAGAATGGATTGAGATAGGTTATTGCGTTTGAGCGTTAGTCCTGCATCCGAGTTCGACTATAAAATCTACAGCGCTACTACCTTTTAAGCTTTAGGCCACAGCTTTGTGCATCTGTTTCGTGCTCATTTGTTTTATTTTCTAATAAGCTTTCTGTGATTGATACGGCGTAATTTTTTTAAATCTATGGTATGCCGGCTTCCAAAAGATATTTTCTAACAGCATACGAATAGGCGTTAAATGCGCACATAGAAAGTCAATAAGACCAGGGTTCAAACCTACAACCTCAGGGATGGAAGTCGCACGTTTGACGCTACTGGGCTAACACTAAGTAATATATGCCATTAAGTGATTTAAATAATTAAGAGTCATTTACTGCTTATAAGTCTACATGTTATAAATGTATGCTTAAGTGGCGGGCGACACTACGCAATACATATTTTTTTTATTCTTTTTGGATTTAACGTGTTTGACCTTTTTACGCTGTGGGAACTTTGATATAAGATAAAATAGCTAATTTGAGATATTAACCACTTTAAATACATATTATAGTCACGTTAATGTACAGTTATCTCTATTCTAAACGCTTTTTACTTAAAGCTCATCACAGGCTGCTACCTCAAACGTTCTGCTAAGTGCATATAAAATCAATTTTATCTAAACTAATTGAAATTAAAACTTGATTAGGAAAACGGTTAGGTAATTAATTTTAATCACCAGATACGGTCAGTTTTAAAAGCATTTAATAGTTTTAATAACGTCGCGTTTAAAATATTATGGTAGTCAGATGTCACTGAATCTTTTATAATTAAATGAAATACGGTGCACGCTACATTTTATTAAGTCATAATTTTGGTGGAACGAAATCGGATAATAAATGCGAGATATTCCTTTTTTAAACACACTATTTTATCCAACGAATAAAGGAATATTTTAAAAATAGAATTCTCTGCAACAAGTGCTTCCTGGCAGGTTATATACACTTAATTTTCTTACGATATTTGAAAAAAAGCTACGCTTATTGATATTCAAGGTTCGTAAGTGAAATAATTTATAAATTGTTACTAAGTTTGGTCATTTAACAATCGGGTCGTAAATTGTAATGAAGTTGAAGAATCAAGCGCACCGGCTTCGCTGATAAATGTGGATCTTTATAGACAAATAGCTCTTGCTGCCTTACAAATCGCTAAGTATCTTCGAAGTGGAGAATCATTTTTTGTTTTAATGTCTAAAAATAATCAGCTATTTACTGAGTGTTCATCACGTCTAGGGGGGGGGGGGGGGGGGGTGGTTTGAGTGGGCTTATAACAAAAAACTAACAATTATGTTCATACGTCATTGAACATTGATCGTCGGGACTGCGGATGTGGTTGTCATAAAATATGAATGTTTGAATATGCAAAAGAAGTGTTTGCAATAAAAGTTTAATAAATCAGATTTGAATATTGTCTTGTTAATTTCTGATATGATTCCTTCAAGTACTTAATTATGGTGGTGCGAACAAATCCAAAATCCCATCACCTTGAGCTACTATACCACTAATACTGCCGGTACGTAGGGTTCCCATAAATAAATAAGGTCTCTCATTAGTTGCAGACATACTCTTACGATCTCTATATGGATAAACTCACAATTTATTTGTACGGTATATATGGTAGGTGACAAGATATATAACAGTACTAGTTCGAAACAAACATCGTAATAAAACAACGAAATCAGAAGTTCATATCATACAAATTGAATAAAATAAAAGTGTGGAACAAGTGCTATATGCCACAGAGTGACGCATTAAGCCGGCGGGCTGACGTTCACTTGAAGGTTTATTTAATCAAGGACTGTAGCCAAAAGCCTGAAGGAGTATACAATCCATTCGCGTCTTAATCTTCGCCGCCAAACAATTGCATATTGTCCTCGGGTGATAGTAAATTAAATGGAAATTCTTCACTTGACTCCTAATAATTTGCTATTCAATATTTCTACAATTTGCTTAGTATGCATGTGATTCAATATAGGGCATAGATTTGTTGGATTAAACATTCGACTCGGTAAGCATTTTGACATTAAAACGTGCGTCGTGCGCCCCATTGCAGCCATAGTAACCCTACTATTGCTGCAAGGTACCCACCTACTGGAGCCTATGAATAACGCACACGACGCATAAAAGCCACCATATGGCTAAAATTCCTATTAAAACTAATTGTAAAATGAGTATTTCAACTTATTACCCAAAAAGGCTAGTTAGTTAGCAATTGTTACTTAAATGGTTAAAAAGTGGTACGAAGTATGGATACAGCCACTCTATCTAAAGGAAACTGCATTAATAGGAAAATACAATCATAAGTGATTTAATTTACAATATAGGTCAACCGTATAAGATGGGATGAATACGTAAACTGACTATCAGCGTTTATCGCTGATCTTAACTCTAAAAAACTTTAAAATACCGATTGTTTCTTTGAAACATTCAGTTTGCGCGGTCTTTAGCTCGGAGGTTAGTATAAAATTTGTATAACAAATGAGGGGCGTGTCGGGAATCCGTCACAGTGGCCAGGAGGCCACCGCGTGGGGTGCTATATGGGTGGCCCTGTCTTCACTACACTATAAAGTGTTACTGGAGAGCGTTACACGAACCAACTTACATATAAACGGATAATAAATAAAACAACAATACTCATATGACTAAAGAGTAAAGGACTGATTATAAAAAACACAACTCTAAATAGATAATGTGTTGTCATTAAATTACATAATAAAGCACATATAAGCTTAACATGATATAAGAACAAAGCTTCAGTAGCTAATGAACGTATACATATTAATCGAATACAATTTCCAAAAACGGGTGCATATTACGTGCCTGGATATAAAGGCAAGATAAGTACAATTATTAAACTAAAATTAGACTTAATACCTTTTTAGGTAAGTAATTTAATAATTCTAATTTTAGTTTTATTTTGTGAAGGCGTTGATGAAAATGTTTTTTTGATACATTCGAGTTTTTTTTATTTTCTACAACGCGGCTTGGGAGTCATTATTATTTTGTTTTGCTAAATTGTGTATATTCATTGAATGCATTAGGTTTTATTTCAGGCCTAAAAACATAACGCTAATCAATATACTATTTTAAGATTTGAATATATTTAAAGTGATAAAACCTTTTTCGTGCATATTGAATTAAATTCAAATTGTGTATGCAATTTGAATATCGAACATGAAAAGCTATTGTATTACAAGTAGTTATTACCACGCATTTAAAACCACCTTACCTTGTGTATTAAGCTGAGAAAGCAGCCACCTCAGCTGAGAAACGTAGAATTAAGCTATTATTTATCCTGCCAGCTTACTTGTTTTGGCAAACAATAACAATGTTGCGCGACCGTTCTATCTTAATCCGTGTTTAGGGTTTGACACATATTTTACAAATATATTTAAAATGAAAAACCTCAACAACATCAACTTATATTTATTATCTAATGGGTAACTTTATTAAGTACATCTTTTTTAGTAGTTTTCATCTTATCTTAATTACTAACACCTTATCTTATTTAACTAATACCATATTACATTAGTAATATGGTATTAGTAAAAAAGTATACTCGTAGTAAGATCGAGGTTCTATAGAGACCCAATTTTTATTTCTGTCTAACAATTCTGAATTTTGATTAATGACTAAACTATGATGATATTCGACTCGGAAACAAATGAACGTTATTTGTACACGCGTACCAAAAAAATAATCACATGGTCAAATGTATCAAATCTTTACCTATAAAAGTACTAATCTATACACATACTATGTATGATTTTTACAAATCTTCGTTGCCTAGTATCAAAACTAATAGATTGTATCACATCTTTAAAATCAAGATCCAGATATGCAAATAGCTGTTTGTTTTAAAAGCACTAATTTCGTATCTGATATCTGAGAGATGATCCGAACTGAAATGGATACATCATTTACTATCCAAACAGCCGCGAGGTATAAGCGTAAATAATGTACCTGCTATACTTTAGGTTAATAGCTTCTTGCTTGTTATGAGATGTAAACACGAACTCTACTGAAACTAATTACATCGCTAGTAAAAGTGATTTTTTACTTGCTTGGGGATAATTGAGTTATGATTGTGGATGTATATTGTAATTCCCACATTCCTCTCATACATAGAAAATCCAGCTCTGTGTTAGTAAGTTGACGTCGGTACTCCGGGGGATAGATTGTCAAAAACTATAATATTAGTATATTATTATATAGTCTTATTTTTATGAAATAGGAGTAGATAGTAAAAAGTCAAAAACCTCATATTTTCATTGTCATGTCTCGTCGATTTGTGTTATGAGTAAAAAACATCTTTTTACTCTTTTATATTCTTTATCGCATCGCTTTGCGCATTCTATTATCTATAGAATGCGCAGAAGTGACGAGAACTTGGGAAAATTAATTGTGGTTGGTATGATTGGTTGGATTGATTGATGTTGGTTGGATCAAGAGAAAGACTCATCGTCCAAGTAGTCGTCATTAAGCGATGGAATAGCGGCATTCATATACGTATCTAGAATATTGTAACGATGTTGTTTAAATTTGGAAATTATAGAAATATCGTGGAGACGCCATAAAAGTTTATTTATAAAACAGATTTGTCGGCATGTTTATGATAAATTCCAAATTTAAAATCGTCTCATGTATGTTTTTAAATTTTCGATGTATACAATAACATTCCAATCAATATGTTTCATTAACCGTTTCATTAAAATACCTACATTACCTGACCGACATATCTTCAATGGCGAGCAAAAACCAGGGTTGGCCCGAGCCATTGTTTGATCGCCCAAAGTTTGTTACAGATGGAGTGTCATGTCTTCTTATGTGCCCTTAACATTTCTTGCTCATCAGAATCACATTACATGAACATGAATATTGAACGCGTGAAGTTGCTTTGACATTTTATGAATGACTTTTGTTGAATCAATCTTCGAGGAACACCTCTAACACTGCAATAATCATGATTTAATTTTTTTTAAATGGCTTCTCCAGCGCTTTCGTAATAGCGATTATAGAATTTAATGTCTAGTTGCGTTCTTTCAAGTATTGTGTGCTTGAGAGAACGCAAATAGCCATTAAATTCTATAATTTTCTATAGTTTTTCTATAGGTGCAATTAAAACCCTAAACGAAAGAGAATCAAGTAAAATTAAATTAGTAAAGATTTCGCTGTTTTGCCTGTTTCTAGTTCTATCTTTTGTGCGTTTATTCCTTGCTTGTTATCGTATTTTTAAGCACCCGTGTTGTTAGAACTAATACGTAAATACAGTAAACGCCAAAACTCTCTGTGTCATAGCTTCAATAGAATCACAAGTAATGTTCACAAGCAATCCTGTACAATATTAAGAATAAATTTTCACTTTTCGTTTGAAATTAAATTTTAACAGCTCCATAGTAATTGCATTTTGAAACGGACAAGAGCATTATTAACGTGAAGTCTTTATTCAGTTTGAGTAATTACCATTCGTTTTTAAAGGCTTCGTAAATTGTCTAAATCAACACGAGGCGTAGGTGCTAATTATAATATCGTTAACACGTATTGGTGTGAAAACTTCGGCACTGATTGCGACTCAACACTTACCGAGTAATTTTGTTTGTTTAATTGCTTGACGTGAATTATTGTTTTTGTGTGTAATAAATTGTTGAGAATTTCGCAGAGATTTTAGATCAATTATAAGCTACGCATTATTATTTATGATTAGCTCGAAAGAGGTTTTTTAACGTGTAACCATTTTTTTTTTATGTATGTTCGGCATCGGTAGATGATTAAAGACTTGCAAGATTGAGATGTCAAACCATAGATGAAACAAAAAAATAAGTTAATGTCTATTGCAGGAAAAACTTAATGTTAAATAAACATTATATTTTCAGTGTTACTTGTAATTTTATGTTTGTTCATTTAGTAATGCACTACGTTTTATTTTTTTATTTCGAATTGGTTCGGAAATATTTTAGTGGGCAGCTGGTTTCACAAAGTGGTGGTGCGTGGCAAAAACTGCCTTGAAAAACGCTCAGTTGTGGAACTGCGGACAACGAGGTGATACGGGTGAAATTTTGTATTCTGTCTTGACACCCGATGATGAAACTCAGCTGCAGGTATTTGCAGCGGCTGGTCGTCGACGATTCGGATCGCTCTTCGGTGAACACGGTCAAGTGGAAGGAGCTGGTACTGGGGAGCCTCCGCCCAGAGGTGAGAAAAGTACTCCATGTGGTGCTGAATTTGCGCTTTATACAGTTGCAAGCGATGGCCCGGAGTGAAATACCGTCTCGCCGTTCTGAGCATACCAAGCTCGTCAAGCTACAAAGATGCAAGGAACTAAGAAGGCATCATTTTCGTTTAGCTTACAAGCTCATACAAAAAAAAATGCCACTGAGGTTAACATTAAAAAAATAAACCTGGTACCAGTAAAATACCTAAGTCAAAGACACGAAGCCCAATAATACGCAAACTTGGGCATAATAATAATCTAACATCAAAGAAGATACGGAGAAATTAAAAAAATACCGTAATTTGATAACGTTAAATTCGTTAGAGTACCATTTCTATAATTATGATGTTATTACCGAATTAATAGGAGAAAGATTGAAAAAGGTTGAGTTACATCTACCGTTTCTCATGTTAATTATCATTTTTCATTAGTGCCACTATAGTAAGTTTTCTTAACGACATTTATAAATTGCTTGGCCACCCTGCAGGTAGCACAATTCTATTTGGTGCCCATAAAATTTGAATTAATAACGCATAGCGGTCAATACATTTGTACATATTAATATCTTGATTTCGTAGTTAATTCCGTTGTAATGTGTAGAACCTACCACCGAGACACCTGTAAATAATTTTTTAATGGCCATGCGGTATTAATAAATATGTCGATTAAGATACCTTCTCTTCCTAACACTGAGATGTGATTTTTACGTTTGTGCATATGTTAGTGCAGTGTTGGCTTCAGCGTGTGACTCTCATACCTGAGGTGGTAGGTTCGATCCCGCGCTGTGCACCAATGGACTTTCTTTCTATATGCTCATTTAACATTTGCTCGAACGGTGAAGGAAAACATCGTAAGGAAACCGACATGTCTTAGACCCAAAAAAAAGTTGACGACGTGTGTCAGGCACTGGAGGCCGATCACCTACTTGCCTATTAGATTTTAAAATGATCATGAAACAGATCTAAATAGGTTGTAGTGCCACTGATTTATTTTTACTATATATGAATACTTTGATTGTATATTTGATATTTTAGGTGTAACACTGGATACAATTTGTAATTGAAAATCACATGTTCAACAATTACAGAACAAAGTAGACTGCTTTGTTTATGTATTAAAACGACTACGGAAAACTGTTCCGAAGAAACCATGATACGGATTTAGCTGCTTACCATGCATATGTTTCATCTATACTTAAATATGGAAGTATTGTTTGGGAAAATTTAGTTGGGAAAATTTGAGAGCATTAAAAAAAAACTTGAGAGGTGTCAAGGGACACCCGGATGGAACGAAGTTCCTTTCGATTAATTAGCCAAGGAATTGTAATAATTTTTTTTTTTAAGTTATAATAATATTTTTTTTATTGTATATAAACTTAATCAGTAGGCTCAATTTTCGTAATAATTGGCTTGTGGTAACTGAAGTAGGAAACATATGTTTGGGATTCTATTTTATTTAAATGTCTTGAAAATACTGCATCAATGGTAGTATTATATTTTGTTGTTGATTCTGCTGGATTATTGTTAATTCTTAACTTCGTTCCAACTGCATCGATGGTAGTATTATATTTTGTTGTTTTCATTTCTTATCCGTAGGAAAAGAAAAAAAAAGACAACATCACGAGGTGTTCCCAGGCGGTCACCCATCTAAGTACTGACCTCACCCGACGTTGCTTAACTTCAGTGATCGGTCGAGAAACGGTGTATGGCAAAAAGTGTCGTGACAACTTTTCGTATGAATTTTTTCCGTCTAGCCTCTTTTCACAACGCGCGATAAGGAACTTCGTTCCAAAACATTTTTTACGGGATTAAATTATTATTTAACTTAAAATAATTAAACATAATTATACAATTTTCCGACGTTTCACGTGCGTCACGGTGACTGAAGAGAAAAGGTGTTGAATCTCAAGAAGTATCACAGCTGTGGAAAAAGTTACATTATCTGTATTTCTCGTCAATCCAGTAAAAAGTGTTTTCTTTAAATGTGTTAAAGCTATGCTAATAAAAGACAATACTTACTAGTATTATCATAAGGTATTTATCATTTATAAAAATGTATTAGAGCAATTTTTGGAAATTATAGATAGTAGCGTGGCTTTCTTTAAGAAGCTGCATTTTGTACATATGCTCTGCATGTATATTTTATGAATGCACTTATTTTTTCACAAAAACATAAATATTTGTAAGTCGACGGGAATAGACATCTGTCTAAGTAAACATGGGGAGAAATTGGCTGTGCCAAATATTACTCATTCTTCTGGTATATTCGTTAAAGCAGTCATCTTCGCGATTATGATATTAGGATCAAAAGGACGTAAGCGCAAAAACAAACTTTCAATACCGAGATTAACTCAGGAAAGGTTTAGAGCACAGTACATTGTATATTTTTAGAAACTAACTGCTTTTGATAAATCTTAATATATATAAATCTCCTGTCACGATGTTTGTCCGCGATGGACTCCTAAACTACTTAACCAATTTTAAATTAAATTGGCCGACCGTGAGTAGTCTGGTCCAACTTAAGAGATAGGATAGCTTAGATCTTTAATTATAGTCGCAAATTATTTGTTTATTATTTGATACAATTGTAACAGATGGCGCTGTGTTAAAAAAACTAATGTTTAACATAAGCTATACTACCTTTCACATAAGTTTCCCTTGAATAGTTTACTACTATGTAATATAACAAAAACCTTAGCCACAGCAACGCTAGGCCCAGTCTGCTAGTTTTATAGAAATATAACATACCTATTTTACAGAATGGTAACAAATCAAACTGTAAACGAGGAAATAAGACATAATTACCACTTCTCATGTTTCGTGTCTTATTTTGTTACTCGATTTTATAGTCGTGTTTAATTGGAATCAAATTTGTTCCTCACTGCAGGGAGCGCTACTCAGGTTAACTGCACAAAATTAACACTTAAAATCAATTTATTGCCTAATCAGTAAATATCATTAAACGGCAACGGCAACTTTCTAATACCACTTGGTCAAAAAAATGTATTAGTGACAAGAAAATCGCTACTATGAACGATGGTACATCTGAATAGAGACATAATGTTGCACAACAATGTGTTATTATGGGGGCACTGTCATGCGTGTAACTTTATTAAGGCATCCCCGCGGAGGATTGATAGGTGGCGTGCTGCCATTAAGCGGTTACAAAGCATATTAAATCACATTATTAAAGTAGTCGAAATGGCATTCAAATATTTACTTAGGTTACAATACGTTGCCATTATACACTTTGGAGGAGTGATGGCTTAGTGACTTGCGTGCGACTTTCATCACTAACATCGTAGATTCTAACCCTGGACCAATGGTCTTATACCCAAAACATTGTCGGTCACAGAAGGCTTATCAAATACATGCCTTGCATTAGAAAAAAAACAGATACAGAAAGCTAAGGCCACTAGGTTTTACATAGCCGTTCCACAACTGCGCGTTTTTCAAGGCAGTTCTTGACGCGCACCACCACCTTGTGGAACCTGCTGCAAAGCTGCCCACCGAAGGAAATAATGGGTTGGTTCGGAAATAACCAATTCGACTTAGGGTCCTTCAAGAAAACAGCGTACAAATTCTTAAAACGCCGGCAACGCACTTGCGAGCCCTCTGGCATCGAGAGTGTCCATGGGCGGCGGTATCACTTAACATCAGGTGAGCCTCCTGCCCGTTTGCCCCCTGTTCTATATAAAAAAAAGTCGGGGTTCGGACGCATGATTTTAGGGTTTGAAATACTCACTAATAAGCTGCTTGTGTTTGTGTAACATTTTAGATATAATTATATATATTATGACAGTACCTACTCATGTACTCTACACAGCGTGTATCAGGCATAGGTGGAACGCCTACTTCTTTATTAGAAGAAAACAAATGATCACGAAACTCAGAAATCTGAGACCAAGACATAAACAGTAGACTGTTTTTGTTACAATATGTTGACTCAGCAATTTGAATTTGCAAGTAAAAACGTCGGATGTCAATCGACATCCGCAAAGGTGGTAGTAGATAAAAGCGTAGCCATAATTCGTCATATTATTCATAAATAAAAATCAGTGCAAGATCGGCAGATGCGAAAGGATTGCACACATGTCGGCAAGGTGTGTATTCTTTCTCATACATGGATGGCTTGTGCCAAATAGGTTTTATATTCTTCACCCTTAGATGTGTTTACGTATTTTTAATATAGTTACAATTTTTACAACATTTCTGAAAATCGGATAGTAAGTTTTTACTTTTTTTTATAGAACAGGGTGCAAACAGGCAAAAGACTTACTTGATGATAAGTGATACCGCCCACGGATCAAAGCCAGGGGGCTCGCGAGTGCCTTTAAGAATCGGCAGGCACTTTTCTTGAAGGACCCTAAGTAAAATTGGTTCGGAAATACTTCTGTGGGTAGCTGGTTCCACATAGCGGTACGCTAATCACGACATTTTTGATTCGTGTATTTTCTAATAATACAGTATAAGTTATTGTATCAAAAGGAATCATTCGATAGCCGTACACGACTTTTTAACAATAAATTGTAAATCCTGAGTACATAGCTTGTTTCTTGACTCGGACTGAATAACGAAAAAATGCACACAATTTGTTTTTTTCAGTTCAGTTTTTGTACATAATAATAGACAACAAAAATTAAGAGGCAACATGCGATCTTTTTCAGACAAGGATAGTAAGGAAAAAGAGATGAGGCTTTTCAGCCAAATACTTTGACTTTAAATTAAATAGTTCAACCAATGCTTAAACACAGTAAAATATGAGAACGTATTTGAACGAACGAAAATAACTCACCAAAATGAATAAAATATGTAGGTACAGATTTCGAAAAGCATACAATGTTAAATTGCTAATATCACGTGTCAAATTGAAATTCTTTAATAGAAACATTTTTATTTATAGTTTTATAATAGTTTCTATGTAGAAAGGTGTTCTATAAACCATCAAAAAAATCCTTATTAAACATCGTCCCACATAAAAACTCCAAAGCCGGCGCTAGATACGTAGCCATAATCCTTTCGCGGTGTCTTTTGTAACTCGTTACAGTTCCAGTTTAGTAATTAAGCCTACAACTTTATCGATCAAAGACATTTCCAGTACTTGAAAGACCACCAGGCTGAGTATTTGCTGGATCGTACGTCGTGTATAAATATTAGTTACACATCGATCCAGTAATGGAACTGTCAAGCGATCGCTTCTTGTCTATAATCCTGTGTATGAGTTTATACCGAGTTCACTGCCCATATGCAGATTGGATCTATATCACTAAAACTCATCGCTAACTGCTCTGTATTTAATCAATAAAGTACATTTAATATAATGAATTTTTCACAGTATATATTACAAGGTTCTTAAATTTATTACATTTATAGTGTACATAAATTTGACTAAAAACAAAAATATTATACATCCAATTTTGCTAGTATTTTTTTGCTTAACAGTGCGGATTAGGTATATGTATAGGCGCTTAGCAATGCTCGCGCTAGCCTTAGCGGGTGACTGTTCCTATTGTGATTGCTTGTCGTCCACTCTTTTGTTCAGATATGTCAAAAATGCAAATCTCATCATGCATAGTTCCCAATTTACCTCATTATTAATGTTAAACTTTGAAAAATTATAACTTTAGTTTTTATCTGTTTTTTTTTTAAGTTTTTAAAAAGAGCAATACGGCTTTTAAAAAACGTGTTTAGTTATAAGTTTGTTACATTCCAGGAAATTAATGTAAACTGGACATGTAGCACTTTTAATTGTTGTTGAACATATTAAAGAATTTTTGAAACTTAAATTGAATGTTTTTAAAATTTATCAGCGCACTATCCAATATATCAAACTCTGAATAAGTAGTGTTTGTTCAGTTAAATTTGCAAAGATTCTATACATTTGTATTAATGTTAAAATGTTTTAATAAAGATTTTAGTCAAGGTTGGATTGCTAAGAATTTATTATGATGTAACTAACCACCCAGCAGCAATTCCCGATAAGGAATGTTCTATAAGTATATTATTAATTAAGCTATTCACATATGATTTGTTTCTCTTGCGTTGCTATAATACTGTGAGCATCAGCCAGGTAATTAGATACTGAAGACTGAAAACGCCTATTCTTTGCATTGGTTTTGAATATAACTACAAAGGTTGTAATTATCGTTCGGTTATAGGTTGTCCCATTGTACGTCTGAGATGTCTTTATTTTGCGATTTTCTAAGGTGTGGGCTAAATGTTATTTGACGATACTATTGTGAGCTCTCCTGTGGCGCTTTTATTCCATTCATTGTCCTGACATATCACTCCCACAATTTTGTTACATTTTGTGAATTCACTTGCAGGAAGACGCTAAAATGATGGATGGTATTGAATATGGAACATGTGAGAATTTATACGGCTCTAGGGAGACATTATTTTGTGTAGATATAAAAAGCTTAATAAAATAATTTTTACTATATTCAAAATATCTGGCTAGAGGTTTAACTAATTCTTACTATTTTCAAAATATGTACTTATATTTTATAAAGATTTATTTTCAACTAATTTGACGTCATTATTCAGAATTCTGTAGTTTTCACTTTGTATTCGTATATATAACACAGTTTTATACGAGTAGACGGATTCTGTTGTTTTCGATAGATCTACTATTCTCGACACCAATTCCGAAATCAGCATACCACCGGCTCAAATTGACAAGGTGTGGCACAAGCTGTTATGACTTTGACTTTTTATTAAAATAAAAAAAATGACACAGATGCAAAAATATCTCTCGGTACTCTGTTACTTCCAATAGGGCGATTGCTATCAATCAAATTTGAGGTTTTGGCCTCTGCGATTCCAAAATTACGAATATTGTGACACCTAAATGGCAATTGTATATAAAGACTTCGCTAATAAATATTGGTTACAGAGTACGCTTTAACCTAGCCTTCTGAATAGTTTTTTTCTTTAAATATGTATAAATAAATTGTTTTAAACCGAAATTGGAACCTTGGATTAGTGATTTAAAATTTGCACAATTTATCAACGTAACATTAATAATCTTAGGATTAGGATGTTAAACGCGAACTTTAAACATATTAATGATGGCGAAAGCTATTACCAAACGACAGTTATGTGGTAGCAGGTGTACGCTTGTGTTTTGCCTTAATTTAGTCCGAATTAATTTATGTTTTTAGATTACGAACATTCATAGAATTAAAAGTAAGATTTAGTGTTATTCATATAACGTATGATATGTTTTAACTGTTTTTATGAATAAGTCTGTGTGTATTAAGTTAGCAAAAATGTATTTAAGGACTGAGATTTAGTGTATTCTAATACCTATATCATACTAGTCAAAAAACTACCTTGCGTTTGAAACATTCATTGGTCATAAAAAATAAAAATAATGTTACCGCACTCTGCTCCGTTAATTATATTTTCTAAAAAATATGGGTCTAGCCTTGGATGGATAACATCATTAATATTGATAAAAAATATTTGGAAGTATATAAATGTGTGACTCTCTTTAGAAATAAATAAAGGATAATGGATGGAATAATATTTATATTTTATAATACTACGCAATCAAAAATTTTATCTTTGACCTATAAAAATTTAAATGTATAAATAGTTATTGAATTATTATGTATTAGCAAAATCTATTGATTGATACTAAACATTGTATTAAAAAAAAAATATGTTTTTTGTTTTTTTATTAATTTAGATCTGATATTTAGGTGTTGCAATATTTTAAAACCGATTGTTTTTTAGAAATTCCAAATTTAAAATGATTTTTTTAGAATAATTCATTTGAAATGCTATGTATGTAAACCTACATCTTCCCTAAAGAATTATCTATTATAAATTCGGCACATGCACTATTAAAAACTATTAAAGGTTTTTAAATTTTATGTCAGGTAGACCGAAGAGAATCAATGGGACAAAATTGAATATGAATTGCTTCTTGAGGGCGACACGAAGTCTATTAAAATAAGTTTAGCGCCTCCGTCAATGGAATGATTGAAGGCTTCTAAACAATTCATTCTTCTGTCTCAATGGCATGGCCCATAGTCCTATTGTCACAAGGGATATGACAATAGTAGGCCCTTACCATTGAAGTGCGATACTCTTAGTTCTAAATTAATGTAACCGCTTCAAATTCACTGAAGGCTCTGCCGCCCATCGCGTCTGAAATATTACTATACATTATAGTGTGAACCTTATAACACTTAGATATAAAGTTAATTTTTCAGAAAATATCTAAAATTTGCTATGGTTCTTGTTCAAAGTAAAAATACAATAAAAATACTTTGTCTAATTCTAAGTTGACCGTAATAAATAAGGCTGTGTTGTGCAAGGTTTCACTTGTTTTACTAAAAGAAAACGGTTTTGTAATAGAAAAAAGTTCGGGTCAGGTGCAGTTAGCTGTTCTTTAGCAGCTGATTTCAGTGTGTACCACTTGAGAATCTTCATGTTTCATAATATGTAGATGACATGAATGATAATTATTTTGGTTAGATATATACAACGGTGTTTGGCGTATTCGGTACAATTAAAAACTGTATAACATCCTTGATGCCAATATCGTCCGATTCATAAAATGTAAAGGAAGGGTGTTCAAGTGTTTGAGCACCAAATGGCGGGCGACAGAACCCCAAGGTCCTTACTGAACACACATCCCGATAGACAGAGGCTGCTTTGGTGGTATGGTGCAGTCAAGGACCGCGAATCAATAGATGTTTGAAGTTGGAGATAGGGCGCACGAGATAGATTGCGATTAGGAATATATTCCTAATCGCAATCTATCGGAGGCGGAAAATTTAAATAAATTTAGTATAAAAAAATATTTTATTCTTTAAACAGCCATTTAATAACACAAATAATTAGAATGCTCAGTTGGTAGTATCTTAAATATACCTGTGTGATAAAGTTAATCAACGAATCGTTTATCGACATTTTGTTTGATTTTCTTCAATTTCATTGAAAAGCCAAACTGTACTGCGATTTTCGAGAACAAGTCTTTCTATGTTTCTAGAATTTAATAACAGCCTTCGATACATATATATGTATTTAGAGCGATATACCTATTCTAGTAAAACAAGAAGTACTAGTAAAACGACCTGTAAATAAATTTTTCGTAAAATGAGATTTGATATGCAAAGGGCATAAAATGAAATTCTCTATCAGTAAGCAATGAGAGAGAAAGAAAAATGACAGTAATAACTTAGTAAACATAGCCGTTGAATAACATAAACTTGATTTTAGAGTACGGTAATAACTGGAAGTTCCAATCATAGACTATGAAAATGAAAAATGTTTTGTATACAAACTTATTTTCTTTCAAGTTTACATATACTGAAGTCTCATACAATACTTTCCTGCGTATAACAATAATAATTATTCAAATCACACAATATTTTTTCCTTTGAATTCTCAAGTACTGGTCACTGTCATAAATAGGCACGCGCACATTTCTGAACATATCGAACCATTTTTTGTTACCATCTCAGGTAAATTTATAAGTAAAAAGGTATAGGGGTGGGAATCTATTCATTTTTTTCGACCATTGCACCCTTATATAACTGCGCTCTATCCAAGGGATTTCATTCACAACGTTGCCTCAAACGAATAACCTTACCTACTACTAACAAATCTAATATGTCGTACGTGTCTTATAAGAGCGATTTCCCCAAATACGTTCCGATCGCGCCTTCAGAAGATCTAGACGCGATGGATCGAGTTCCAAGGAAATATAACTATAAAAATAATCCATACACCGGTCCCCAAGCGGTTTCTATCGCTAGAAGAAACGCTCGCGAGCGCAATAGAGTGAAACAAGTGAACGACGGCTTCAACGCTTTGAGAAAGAGATTGCCCGCTGCCGTCATCAATGCCCTATCTGGGGGCGCTCGGCGTGGTACCGGCAAGAAGCTTAGCAAAGTTGACACTTTACGAATGGTAGTAGAATACATCAGATACCTTGAAACCCTAATTGAAGATAGCGATGCTTCGCTCGGGATTACCAATACGCCAATGGACGCCGCCATCTCGAGTGATGTTGATGAAGGTTTCGCTGGAAGAACCTCGCCCTATTCAGACTGTATCCCTTCACCAGTGAATTCGGAGTGTTCATCAGGTGTTTCGTCGGCGTATTCAATTAATAATGAGTATTATGCTCCACCAATGACATATCAAAATGAATATGTAATGAATGACAGTGGGGTAATAGATGAAATGTGGTGGCAAGGAAAGTGAAGATAATCTATTATCTATTGTTAATATCTAGTCATATTTATATTGTAAAAAAGAGTAATATATTCTGTAAACAAATGTATAAAACTTATGAAAATATAATTTATGGTGACTGAACTTAATTTAATAAATATTATAAAATTTATTTGCACACTTTTATTTAATATGAAATCAACTTTATTATACATTAAAAAAAAAATGTTTAGTTCAAAAACAAAGTGCACTAACTCGTAAGTTAGCCCCGCACTAAGATTCCACGTACCGAGAGCTTCTAGTCTCTTTTGATATATTAACGGCACTTGTTATAATAATTTCTACATAACACTTAAAATTTCATACTTAAACTACTCCTGTATAGTAAGAATACTCTCCGTTTCAGCATAGGACAGGTTGAGATATTGTTTATAATTACTAGTATATAAAAAAAAACAGTGGCCTCAGATTTTTTAGTATGTTTCATTATAGTTTTTAAATCAAATAGGCAAGTAATTTATCAGCCTCAAGTGCCTGACACACGTCGTCGACTTTTTGGGTCTAAGACATGTCGCAGACGCACATAGAGAGAAAGTTCATTAGTGCACAGAACGAACGAATCGAACCTACGACCTCAGGTATGAGAGTCGCACGCTGAAGCCACTAGGCCAACACTGCTCTAGTAGGTATATAAAGTTTTGAATTTATTACTTTAAAGCACAGACTACATAAACCATTAAAATAAATGATAAACTGAGATTCGAAATCTTAATTAAAAGGAAACAAAGCGAATCTGTTATTGATCTGTAATCTTAATCTACGGAGGTTTAATTTAAATTTCGATTCGATCTACGAAACTGTGTCCTATACGACAATCAAATTATCGGTTTTATATGCAAACGTTATCACGTGGCGGTTGATTAAGACGTGGTCACACCGCGGATGCATTGTTATACAAGATTAATGGTGTCGACTGCGATAAGAGGTGGGAGCTAAATGCATTTACATGTGCGAATAAAAGGTTCAGATAAGCGACAAAGAAGTTCGCATCGAGTGAGAACGGTCAGTGATAACGATGGGCTTGATTACCACGAATTACGAGCGCCAAGATCTCATGAAAGCGATGTACCCAATAGTAGAAAAAAACAAAGAAATTGCTCAATGTTAGAGTGTCTTACTAAACTTATGCCTAATATTGTCGTTGGTTTATGGACGCTGTGTTACAGTCATAAGAACGTACATTTTAAGTTATTCTTTAGAATTTTTTTATTATTTTTATAGAGTCAAAGACAACACAATTTTTTTAGTGTGCGACTCTGATGCTAAAAGTCTTTAGTTCGCTCCCCGACTGTGCACCAATGGACATTCTATCTACACATACATACTTCACTCACTCGAACGGCGACCGAAAATTTGATGAGTAAATACTTACTTATGATTTCTTCATGCTCATCTATCCACTAACCTTTCTTTAGCCCCAAAAAGTGGCGTGTGTTAGGCACAGAAGACTGATTACTGGAATAGGTAGCCTAACCTAGAAAACACAAATAAAGACCCGACTTAAAGGTCGTATCACCACTGGTTTTTATAGGTTTTAAATGTGTATTTTGTAAAGATGTTTCAGTATTTTTGCTTCCATGCAATACTTTTATGTAACGTTATTATACGTACTGGATTACCTCAGTGATGCTTATTTAATCTATTTTACAAGCCCCTAGGTCCCAGAAGTTTTAGTTGAATTAATATAATGTTATTAACTAGTTCGGATAAAATTGTATCGATATATTATGTAGTACTATAAGTTTTCTAACGAAGAAAATTATAGATAGATACTTATAAAATGCAGTAAAATTAAATAAATAACTATTACTACATATGAATGTCGGCAAAGCTGCACAAAGACCAAAAATTAGACACCGTGTACTTGATAATTAGTTATCACCTAATTTAAGATTCAAGTTTTTGGCTTATCGAAAGTTTTAGGCATAAATCTGGCCTACTAGATTTTGATTATATGGACAGCACACATTAGGAATTAGCGTGATGTGACAACATAGCCTTACGTGACTTATTATTACTAAGATTTTTTTACTATCTCGTATGGTAATTTTATATCGTTCAGAAGCTTAGAATGTATTGAATAGGTTGCGAATCGAAAATACCATAATTCTTATTCATAACAAATAAATCAGTCTCATTGCATTGTTTCAATTACTACGTATAATTTGTTTCTTTCATCACATCAGAAACAAAATATATATTTAGTTACAAGTGTGTTCTTAACTATGTTTTGTTGACCAGTTAATTACCAGTTAATTGGAATTAATTAGTAACAAACACACAATTAACAAACATAAACACTAGGTATAAAAAAAAATTATGTACGTAACACAAAGTATACTTATGGACGTCATTGATGCTTCTATTTTTTTCATTTACTTCCAGTTCTCAAATCAAGAAGAGGACGAGGAGAACTGGCAATAAGCTAAATTAGGAAAATGAAAACGTGGCGACACTCATATATGGGTGAAGCACGAGCCATTGCACGTGGTCCGGAGAAAAAAAAGAATCTCAAGAAAGAAAAAAATAACCAAGTACTCTGACCCTCTGTCCAGCAAGAGATATAGAAGACAAATTATTGTGTAGGACAGATTCGCCATGGCTTTAATTTATACGTTAATTTACTAAAGGTCTAATGTGAATTTCTTATCAAATCTAGAAGAAAACCTTATCTAAAAGTATCACTTTTGATTTCTCTTAAATCGTGATCATCTACATAATCCTGAGATTACATTGGTTCAATCAAATAACACTTATTCCTCCTACCAGCTTCCTGTTTGTTAACAAAAACGTGTAATTTGCCAAATTCCGGAAACTAAAAATGAAACGAATTTGATTTGCTTTGTGGCGTAATCTTATTGCGGCGCACGTGAGCTTTGTTCCGTTCGTGATTTTCTGCAAAATTTAACGATAAACTTTTATTGCGATGTTGCGATACCATTCATAATTGTTTAAATTGATACAAAGTTGCAATGATTAAAATTAATATGATATATTTAAACTCTTTGCTTGATTCTTCTCGATTTAATGCTGATAAATTAAATATAAACGATAATTAATATTTACGTTAATTTTTATTTACGTTATTCCATGGTTGTAATTGTAGTATAGTAAGTATATTAAAGAATGAAAAAGCTGTAGGTTTCCTTTTCGAACATAGTACCTACATATAAATTAATGTTATAGTCAAAATAAGATTTATAACATTATTGCCATTATTCATAGCAAAAAGTTTTATTCAATACTTGCTTAAGATTATCATGAACACGTGAAATATTCTCAAAAACATTCTCCAAATGTTAACTAATAGCGTTCGGCTTTCTCTATTGTTTATGTCTGTTACCTGGTCCATTTTAATTCTATTAACTGCCTTAACGCGCTCAATAGGTTTATTCATTTGTAAAATTTTAATTAATTTCTTACTTTCACTTAGAATCGTGTTTTGTTAGATGGGAGCGATAATGGAACGATTAAAGTTAATGATTAAAATAATATTTTTAATTAATAATTTCGTAAATTCTATATTAGATTTGGGCTTTACTAACTTGCTATTTCGATGCTCTATAAAACCGGTATAAAAATAATTCAATAAAGTTTTCATTAATACAATATTTATATAATTAACTGTGATACTAATAAATCTTTGTTCAATACGAATAAAAATAAAGTTGCGGCGCTCGCGTTGAATTCTTTTGTATGAGAAATCGCACTGGTCGCTGTATATTGCTTGTAGTTAGTTGCCTGTTCTAGTTAGTGCAAACAATTGATGCAACTTTATTGAAGCAGGCCTGCTCACATAAATAATTGTCGGATATCGGCTTCCTTCGCCGGCAGCTCTGAGATGCGGGTGCGATCTTACAACATAGTACAAAGGCTTTACATTTTATCAAATATCCTAGATTATGAGAGCGTAAAATGTTTTAATTCCTACAAATTTTATTGATGGGACCTTGTGAATATATGTCAAATCGTACATGATCGTGATTCTTTTTTCTTAAAATGCTGCAATGTATTTTGGTTAGCTTAAATTATTATTATTGTTTCTAGCAATTCAATTAATTAGGTTTGATGTTTCTCTTTCTAGAAACTAAATGTATGTATGTTTAAAAACTGTATTTTCTTACTGGATTTAGTAAATTATACGTACATGCGAATAATTAGCAATTTGCTTCTTAAACCTAGTAATGCGAAATTGTTGAATGAATTGTCAAAATTTGGTTCTAAGAATTTTAGCAGCTGCCATGAACAAATACTTGTAATTATAATTTTTGATTACAACTAAAAGATTCACTTGACCGCAAATTCATAAAGTATCGTCTTACGATAGCCATTAAATATTGATATCTGATACAAATTTCGGAAGCTAGTTATAATATTTTAAGCAAAATGTTCTTGCAAAAAATCGGGTAGCGCTTTTTGATGCAATTCGAGAACGATTTCCGCACGAACAACATCAAATACTTAACACTTATCTCAGTTTGCAACATTTTTTTCTATTTCCTTCAAAGCTTTTTTATGCTTAAAAATTGTCGGTTTCTCGATATTTAACGTTGCTCTTCAGCTTCAACTAGTTAGATTAGAAATTATTTAACCACATGCGGGTACTTGAGTTTTATTAAATATCATCAAAGGTAAACCGACATTGGTTTTTATACTCCATTAGATCGTTTTTATATCTTTGATAGAACACGTTAATACACAAATATTGCAACTTTAACTTTTATCTGAACGTCGTAAATTTTAATTGCGATACGCCAATATACTCTGTTGGTGTTCCGTGGATATGAATATTCATATTGTTATATATTCATAAGCCTTGGTTTTTTTATATATAGATAAAACGTTAGTTGAAATTTCATCTTGATATTAAGTTGAGATATTACGAATGAAAATAACACAACACAAACGACCAAATGGGCGTTTTAGTCTGAATGTGACAAAATCAACACCTAAATGAAATATAAAACGATCAACGAATCGCGTTTATAAATCAATAAACGAATATTCCTAGCCACCAATAAAAAAATTAAAACGATACGATAAGACGATTATCATTACGATAAATATATTAATAATACGTGTAATATGGGGTAGGTACTAAAAATATTCGTAATAAAAGCTCTTCATACAAATTTAAATAAGGCTTTATTAGCAATCTATAATTTCATACAAAAAATTAAATTAAAGAACGTTAAGAACACTTAATTTCTGGATCAGATTCTGAGATAAAAAACACAATAGTTAAGGAGACAGTTGAGTGCCCAAAGTGTCGGAACCTCATAAAAGGGATTATAGGTTAGAGGGCCTTAATACTCTAGGATTCAATTAGGTGAAATAAGCTTAAATGGCCAGTATCCGCTGTTATGACAGCAGTCAAATTATCAAGCGCTCGGCTTCCGTGACATTAGTCGCATTATGAGGGTGACAAAATCATTATTTTAAATCACATAATTATCTGTTGGCTTTTAGGCATGGGAAATGGTAATATTTTCTGTAAAATTCCTGCCATATATTATACAATCGAAGCTTTTTAAATATAAGGAAAATCATATGCGATTTCTAAATAGGTTAATTACATACTGGGAATTGCCTACTATATAAATTTCTAATTAAATGATGCTGAATAGATCTTTAAAATTTGTAGTAAAATTAATACTTAACTTAATAATTAATTTAACTGTCGATTTTCCTTTTGTTCTAATTGCTAAAATGTTAATAATATTATATAATTATATTAATATAGCGTGCATTTATTAACTACGTAGAAAATTGCATTGGTGCCCAACCTGAGTTGTGAGTATCGCATCTAGCACGACGCGCGTTATAAAAATAAAGACAAACAAGTTTAATCTATAAAAAAATAGATTATTAGAGAGTTTCACAAATAATTGATATGTAAGTAGAGATTGTGGTTAACGTTAATTTATACATTATCGCAAAGCTGTTAATTTAGTATTTTGTCTCTATACTAATGTTAAGAGAGGTACAATATTTTGTAACATAATTTTGTTAATTTATAACGAATACTCAAAAATTACCAGATCAATTTGTTTATTAGTATGTTTAAACTATTCCACGGTATAACATACTATCTTTATTGACAAAAAATAAACGTCTACTCAAATCCGCGAGCGAGATTTAATAGTTCGAATATACTTATATTAATCGAAACGCACACAAACTTCTGCTCATATGTTATAGGTATGCTTTGTCTGGGAAGAACTTAAGTCTAGCGTAGATACATTAAGAGTCAAGTGTATTTCAGATAACACTATCTATGCCATGATGCGTAGCCGTATAGTAAGGTAGTATGCGGGTATAGCGATACTGAGATAATAAAAGAAACCCTTATTCCAAAGCCTTAAAGTCCATAATGTTCTTATCAAGATACTCTTATCAGTAATATTCAGTACGTGACCGTTTCTTCGTGTGCAATCGAGTGCGTTCCTATAAACTTTAATTAAGATATTTCGTATTTAAATTTTAAGGAATGTACGCTGAGAGAGCTTTTATGAAATGATAAGATATAGTCCCATTTATATACAGATAACATCTTGAATTGTAATCGTTTATGTAGGTTTTACAATCTATAAGGTATTGTAATTCGATTTTTTAATTTAGCATTTGTTTTAAATAAATATACATTTACATACAAAGTAACACTGAATATAATTAAACCAAAATATCATTATCATATCAGAACGGAACGGCACTCATTTTAATACCCGTGTTTTTTGTTTTACGAAATCTTAGTACAGTAACTATTATACAATGTTTATATATTTATTTATTAATTAACACTTCGTTACATTACAATATAAAAATTGAACATAATTAAAGGAAAAGGAGGGCAACTGGCGGCCTTATCGCTTTCGAGCGATTTCTTCCAGTCAACCACTCCAAATCAATGTTCTTTATCACACCTTAATTTTTTTAATAAAAATCGCTATATTCATCAAAAATTATTTTATTTACAAAAATAAGCCAGTGAGCTTCTTAATAAGATTAAAATTAATTTAATAATAATTAAGTGTCTAAATAATAAAATAGAGCTGATTTTGATACTAAAAGTCCGACGTTAATAGATACCGTCTGTATCTATATCGTTTTTAAGTCTTAAGTAATTTTATAAAGGTATTAAAACTTTAAATCTAAATGCAGTAAAGTATCAAATGTACGCGCAATGGAAATCTATTTTCTCACGAAATACGCGAATCGCTTCCGCATCAGGTGCGCAGCTCGCCGAAAGGGTTCGTAAATAATTCTCAAAGGGTTCCCATTATTATTATTAAGATCAATCGTTCTCAAGTGTCAGGCTTTTTTCTGCCAGATATAAAACTAATATTGGAGGCATCCTCTTCCGCTTTTTTGCTCGAAATATGAAAAAGCTACTTTATTTGTTCTGCTTTTAGTATCTTCACTTAATGTAATGTTTAAAAAGGTTTGTTTAATATTCATTTGCGATAAGGACTTATTTATGGTAAATTTATCTATAACGAAATTTAAATCAGCCGCTAAAGCTCACATTTAATAGAACTGTAACTCTCGATAAAAGTGTCAATGTGATGAATGGTTTGACTTTGTGAACCGACAAAACTACGATTGTAAATCGTGTCCCACAATTGTCAACATTACCAATTAAAATGCCTAGTGTCCTCAAATGTTAAAATTTTGTCAACCCTTAAGGCAAGACTTTTTAAACGGCCATAAACTACGGGCATGTAAAAAATCTCTTCGAAGATTTTTACGAAATTAGGGTATATTTTTTTACATTTGAAACTATGAATGGATGTTTTATTGCATTTAGCGGTCATATTTATATATTATGGGACATGTAAATGTTCTGAGCGGCATAAAAGTGAAGGAATCGGATTCTATTGTGTTAAGTGTGGGTGATCTCGTTTGACAAAAGTGTTAACATTTATAGCCGTAAAATATTTTGACGTCTCTATTAGAAGACTGGACGATAGGTTGTTCGGACAACATATATTATGGTCATAAATACAACTCATATTTATATTATAATAATTAGGTTTTTTTTGAACGCGCTTACTTACTCTTCGAGCCAAATGACAAAACAAGACAAAAACGTGTTTTAGCCGCAAAAACTCAGAAAAATACTTTTAAAAACGACCAATTTGAATTATAAAATATATGTCTGTAATATCAACTTCTCGTTGATTTTATATTTATGGAATATATAGTACTAGGAATCTCAGCATAGTACAGAACTTTTTTTAACATTATGGGAATAACCTTTATTACTCAGATATAGTGTGCCTTCTAGTAGTGAAATAATGTTAAATTGGTCCCATAATTTGGATTTTATCCAATACAAATATAAAATCAACATCTTCCTTGTATAATATTATTATTAAAAAACTCGCAAGTATAAGTTGGCCTAAGTATTCAGATTCAAGCAACCCTTTTTTAAAAACCTTTTACACCACTCAGTAATTATAACATCCCTTAAGCTGAATAAAATTGCTTAATTGAAGGTTGTCTGTATTAATAAAAACTTATTCATTATGAACTATTACAATATTTCAAACGTAGATTAATATTTTTCGTGTCACGTCACAAGCTTTAATTTAGTTAAAAGTATGATTACTACTTTCAAGTGTAATTAAAAAATAATTACAGTTTGCCTTAAGAGAGTTAAATGACTAAAAATTAGGATTTCGTTTTGACATATTATAATTTGGTTTATCGGCCTTAAATTTGGGTACTAAATCCTGTACACTTTTTTTTAATCTCATACTAGATGCCTCTGCGAAGTTCGTTTCTTCTCAATAAATTGTTTTACTTAGCCTATAATTTTAGTACCTACATGTTGGTATATGAAACATTTAACTATTTGACACTGTATTTTTTTGTTTTTTTTTATAGAACAGGGGGCAAACGGGCAGGAGGCTCACCTGATGTAAAGTGATACCGCCGTCCATCCGTCCACGTGGACACTCGTAATGCCAGAGGGCTCGCGAGTGCGTTGCCGGCCTTTTAAGAATTGGTACGCTCTTTTCTGGAAGACTGTTCGCTTTATCGGAATTAAAATCCTGAGTTTGTATACTACCAAATTTCTTTTTGTTTTATATTTTACTCCTTCGTCGGTGTTCAAGAAAAAAAAACAATTAGATTTGGTCCAGTTGCCTTCGATATTTTCGCTTTTTATATGTATAATGGATAAATTTTAATTATTGAAAAGGTTAGTTTTATATATGAAAATTATAAATGAGTAAGAATTATTACATATGTGCCCTGGAAAAGGCCTATTAAGCTCTTGATACTCGCGTAAAAACATATCAGAATTACTTCGAATTCAATATGACAAAGATAATATCGATTCATGGACCGCTGTCAAAAGTTATATTTATTTTCTTTAGAAATTCATAGAATCCATGCGAATTGAATATCGAGATGTTTGCGGGTTATTCGCATTATGCACAGCCGCATCGTTTGTGAGCACAAAGCATTCAACCCTTTGGCGACACAATGCGCGTCACTAATCTAGATCAGTGCACTATTGTGTCATTGTTATCGTCCCCTTTCCCCTCCCTCGCAGCGGGAAAATACTGGATGTCTCACTCAATGTCGATTTATAAGAAATTACTGCGCAGCGGGGTCCAGGTAGCAGCTCCCACAGATGCAAAAACATAAAATTTCACTTACCAAACAGGAAACGAAAATATTATTTCTCTACTTCCTAATATTTCATACAATGTTTCATTTGTAAGCTTCCGTTGTGAAGCTGTTTTTGGATGTAGAATTCGGCATTAAAGTTGTTATTAAGATACAATACAATTACGCTGAAATACTGGTGTACATTTGGTTACATTATTTTGTACCCGCTGGCGTCAACTAACGGTGAAATTCAGATACGTGAATACATGAATTTAATTATTTAATTGAAGATCAGACATTTTTTACATCTGTTTATGTGTCTCCCCACATTACTAAGATATGTGTAAACATTTTTTAAATGTTATTTCATAGTTAACCCTCCGTAACTATCGAGTAAAAATAATAATAATGGACCTTGAAGCTAAAATGTAATCTGTAAAGTTTTATTTATTAGTTATTTAAACGGTTTATTATTGTGCGCCTGCCATACACACCGGAATGGAACCCAGGATTTCAATGTAGCAAAGACTTATTAAATTGGTAGTAAAAGTATGATTAAAAACCATTTACCACCCACACTGATTTCATAGCGAATTAAAACATATTGTATGTCAACGGAGCCAAACGAATGACGATGCAATGTATAATTTCAACTTCCTTATAACAACAGGTTTTAACAGTGAATTATGTATGATTAATTATTTAATGAAGATCCCGTGTTTTTATTTAATGCTGATATTTTATTGTTAAGCTGGCAAAAAATATGTCTTTTAACTGTCTTCCTCTAAATATGACAAAACAATTAACTAATTGAGGTTTAAACATTTTAATTGTAGTTTAACACATTGAATGCTTACAATGGATACAAAGTAATAGCGGGACACCAAAACTTTTAATAGCGAATTTCGATGAGGTAAATATGAATGTTTGAAATATGTATGAATGTATATTATTATTATAAAAAAAAACAGATTTGAGTGGTCGGCATACAGCACAATCCGTGCCGACTACTCGGATCCAAGAGCTAGGGATAGGGTTTAAAAAAATTAACGGGACGTTCGCACAGATCCGACTGGATGGCACCGCTACTATGACCCCACCCACTCGGATCCGAGAAAAGATCACTTAATGTTTTAAAAAATACTGTGTTTCAGAAATATTACAATTTTCTGCGTTCGGTCCATTGAAAATACCGAAGTGCCAAACATTATCGTTACACCAAGAAATGAACCCAGGGCTACCAAGCTACAAATGCAACTGAACACTTCGTAAATACAGCTGTCTCACAGAGAAAGAGTTATAAAAAGTAAAGCAAGACGTCCATATTGTATCGTTGATTTTAATCTCGGAAACAATTTAACACCTCCGTATAGAGTGAATGAACATAAAAACGTGTGCTTGCCTTGTATTGTCCTCACAATGATGCTTAGCTTATCTTGTTTTATCTGTACTAATACAAGGTATACGTACATTGTCTACGTATGTAAAAAAATGTGGTATACAGCGTCTTTATCGTGTATACAGAAGAATTCCAAAGTGGTTATTATGCCTCCTCATAGCCAGTAACACTCCGATATATAAGATTTATTTAAGACTAAAAATCCAATTTAAAGTATTTAATAAGTGCGCAATAAAAAAAATTCTATGTCACTGGTTGAATTTTACACATGTATAGTCTTAATTGCAATATCAACAACTTCGCGATTTGATTCTCGATCCAGGATAATGTCCAGAATCCAAATCACAGTGTACACTTGTAATCTTGTGATTTCAATTATACTCGTAAAAAGCTGGGCCAATTCTGATGAATTTGTGTATGTGTGTTGAATTTAATTCGAGGATGGTTTAGATTTATAATAAATAGTAAATAATGATGGGGATCTAGTATAATTATAATCAATATATATTTCTGGAATCGTGACAAATAGCACATATTTCTTTACTTACTAAGGTCCAACCAATTGCAACAATTTAAATAGATTCTACCTTCATTTAGTTTCATAAAAAATATTAAAAAAAATATGAAAATTACATTCAGAAATAGTCGATAACATTTGAATTTGGAAACAAGATATTTAAGGTTCGGGTTCATTATTAGTCTGTGGTCACTCCGAAGTCAATAGATTCGTGATAGAGTGTGTATCGATTTTATCAGTTGATGTAAGACAAATCGCTTCCACCTTTGGCGTAGTCACTGAACATCGCCTCCTTCAAACTGATTTATAACTAACCAAAATTAGTTAATTGGGACGTGTAAAAAATTCACCTTGTTAAAAGTCGTTGAATTGCGGCTTTTAACTACAAAAGTTCTAAAATGCGATATTGTAGGTGATGTCTGTTGTCATTTTACTTAAGCCTACATGAAAACATACACACACAGAAACATAGTGAAAAACACAGATTTGATTTTAAATGTACAATTATAATTTGTTTTTATACAACGAAAAGTCCATGGGCGGCGGTATCACTTAACATCAGATAAGCCTCCTGCCAGTTTGCCCCCTGTTCTATAAAAAAAAACAAAACATACGAAAATAAGTCTCATAAATCGCCGCCTCTGGACACTCACAATGCCAGATTGCGATTGCATTACCCATCACTTAAGATTGTAATGACAATTATTGATAGACCGGCAACACACTTGCGATCCTTCTGGCAATGTGAGTATCCATGGGCGGCGGTATCACTTAACATCAGATGACACTGCTGCCTATTACAAAAACAATTGTCATAGATTCACTTGTGTTTAGAATATGTCTTAAGGTTTGTTGCATTCGGGTGAGTAAGCAGATCGTTGTTTATTTATTATTACACCCGACATTTCTGTAAAGTACAGGAGAATATTCAGTACGCTACAGCCTGAGGCCAAAACGCTTCCTTTTTCTTTACCTTTGTTACGCTTGCCAGGGAATTTATTTCTTATTCGCGTTGACTCGCGCTTCCTGGGCGGCAGCCGACGGCGGTTCACAACGTCATCTGCTTTGCGAAATAACGAAATTGGTTTTCTTTTTTGAAATCCCACTTGCTAATTTGGGTTTAATAATATACACGATATACGTAGGCGACTGGTAAGCTCACGAGTACGCTGATATATAGATCAATCAAATACAAATCTTGATACATAAAATTAATAACAAAAATAAAGTTACAACAAATTAAAAAAGTTGTCGGTGTGGCAGTGCATCTATAATCCTTTTCCTTGCTGTATTGCAATACATATTCGTTGAGTGATGAAAGCATTAGCTCTGGGATCACCGGTACTGTTACCAATTTAAATCGCTAATAATAAAAAATATCTGCTTGAAAATTACCGTTGTACTGCTTGCTGCAGCTTTCTGCAACTTCTCAAAAGTACATCGTGTTCATCAGAAGTGATTCAAAAGAATAATAAAGTAATGCTTGTTATAAGAAGTTGTATATATAATCTATAAATAACATCGTAACTAATTTAATTAAGCCCAAATGCATGTTATCTCTTTGCATACTAACTGGCTTAGATCGCTTCGAATCATAAATCACAAGATCGTATGGATAGCGATTTTTCATAATGTATCAAAAATATGGTCTGAACAGTGGCCCTTATTGGCTTGGGGCTAAGTTTTAGACATCGTCTTATTGCCTTTCTATAATTGGTCTAATACCTGAGTCGTTTGTGTGAAATATGGCCACAACTCTTTCTCACAACCATTGGTACATACATCATTTGCAACGCGTAAAGTTCGTCTACCATTAAGTTTGATAACAAACTAAGGTACATTATTCATGTATATTTAAAAAAATAAATTACCAGTGGCACTAGAACCTCGTTACGCCTTAGATTTCTGAATCTGTTTTAAGATCAATTTTTTTTTAATCTAATAGGCAACTAGGTGATCAGCGTCTAGTGCCTGACTCATGTCGTCGACTGTTTTGGGTCTAAGACATGTCGGTTTCCTCACGATGTTTTCCTTCACCGTTCCAGCAAATTTTAAATGCGCACATAGAAAGAAAGTCCATTGGTGCACAGCCGGGGATCGAACGTACAATCTCAGGTATAAGAGTCGCTGCACATATTCAAGTATATTTAGACATAGATATAACATTTATTTCTAACAAAACGCACACACAAAAACTCACAAAATAGCAATAATCAAAGAATAAAAGATAACAATTTTTTTTCTTTTTCGGTTGTTATAGACCCTAGCTCAGTGTTGTGCTGGAGCACAGTGTTCCACAGCGCTGGTAATTTTGCCAGGGACCACAGCAGGTAGTTTGCACCTCAGTCGCTCAAAAAGAAAAAGAAAGTAATAATACAAATACGTCGAAAAAATAGAAATAAATTTAGTAAGAGTTAGCAGTGTAAGTAATGAAGTCTTGTGTAAAAGTGTTTTATGAATAAAATAAAATAATTTAAAGTATTATATTTTATATATTATAGTATAGTATGTATTGATCGTTGTTACACTTGAGAAGTAAAATCCAAGAAAAGCATTTTAAAATATTTATTTATTTATTTATTAACACTTCGTTGCATTACATAAAAGGAAAATATTAAACATTATTTAATAACAAGCAACTGGCGGCCTTATCGCTTTAGAGCGATTTCTTCCAGACAACCACTGTGAGTAAAGGAAAAAACCACTATGAGTATGTTAGATAAGGTAGGCAAGAAGTGCAAAATAGAAAAGGGAATACAAAAAAGAAACATACTTAACAGAAACAAAAAGAAATAAAAATAAACTAAACTGATACAAGTTACATAAAACAAAACAAAAAGTAAACAGTGCACATGAATCATGACAATCCAATTCGAGATCGGTCTTACGTCAGTTAGTAGTTAGTGATATGACGTGGACAGGTAATGTTTATACAGCAGAAATTTAAAGGAAGATAGAGAAGGAGCTAAGCGAATAGTGACGGGAAGTGAATTCCATAGCCGAACTGCTGAAACCTTAAAGGAATCGCCAAGAAAAGAGGAGTTGTGAGATGGGATTTCAAGGATATAGTTTTCGGAAGAGCGTAAACTATAGTTATGTGAACCCAAAAATTTGAAATCATTTTTGAGATAAGAAGGAGTTTTAGGATTGAACAGGATGGAATATAGGAGATGGAGAACATGAGCATCACGTCGCTGTCGAATGGGTAACCAACCTAGCCGCTTACGGAACGCAGAGATATGATCATACTTTCTTAGACCGAAAATAAATCGGATACAGAAGTTTTGGAGACGATCCAGTTTGTTTAGCAAGTCCTCGCTCATATCGGAGGAGCAAGAATCGGCGTAGTCCAGTAAAGGCAGGAGGAGAGATTGTGCCAGTGAGGTTTTAGTACTAAAGGGAAGGAAATTACTGAGACGTCGGAGGATACTAGAGGCACCATACAATTTGCGGCTAACTTCTTTGACATGCTGCTCCCAGGATAAGTTTTGATCAAATAAGACCCCCAAATTTTTAACTGCACGGCTAATATTTAAAGTTACACCGTTGATATGTATAGGTGGTATAGTGGCCCAATCAATTCTCGTCGTGAAATAGGGGCTGCCAATGATTATGACTTTACTCTTGTTGGGATTGATTAGAAGACCAAAATTTTTGCTCCAGTCAACTATCTTGGCCAGCTCGATCATAATATACGATCATTATATTGTAAGAGCACTTTTATATATTTTGTTAATATCTGTTTAGAGGTTTTTTTAAAGAAAACATGACATTAAACTGTCTAAGTATCATTATTTTATATATAAGCCGGCAACACACTTGCGAGCCCTATGGCAATGTGAGTCTATGTCTATCACATCTTACATAAAAAAAAGTTATCCATGTTCATGTTTTCCATCCAGTTATCCATGGATGAAACGAGTATAATATATATATATTCGTAACAAAATTATATAGTTGAATAGTAGCTTTGTTAGGATACATTTTGTGCCTTCTAGCAATAAGATTTAAGTTTATCAAAGAAAATTGTTACTATTTTATTACATACTTCTAAATACTTTTTGGAATAAATTTTAGTTTTTACATTAATCTGAAAAGGGTTCATGAAATTAACTACGTATATTACAAATACTATTTTACACGACTAACTTGAGGCAAATAGTTTAGATGTTTTTAGTAATATTCACTATTTAGCAATGATTGCTTGGTTGACCGTCGAGTTTATTATGTCTACCTACATTTTTTTGCTGTTTTTGTTTTGTAAATTTTATATACGTACCTACATCTGTGCGTTCTAATAATAATTATTAATCTTAGTTTATAATGTTTTCTCAGTAAGCGAATTTTTGTACATAATTCATATGAGAAATAAAGTTATTCTAACCTTAAACTTAACCTTAATGATTACATACTAATACTTACAATATCATCACTTAGTTATAATGTAGTACACCCTAAATAACATTGAAATTTATTCAAAATAAGAACAGAATATTCATTCGTACATAATTACAACAAGTGGTATAAATCTCCACTTGTTATACAGTGATTTATATCCCAAGTGGCTGCAGCCGTAGGAACGTATTCCCACGTATGTCATGGATTATGCCGCTAACTTAAAATATAAAATTCAAATAACAGTATTGAAAAGCTTACATTACGTTGTATAAGATTTATTTACTATATTTTAACTGTCTTTACATTGCGCTAGTGTGTATAAGATTAAAAAAAAAACATTTTGTACTACGATATATGTACTGGATAAAAATCATATATTGGTTGAAACTTAATGGTAATATTTTTTTCAGCTTTTTTAGCGATAGGAAGACTCCTCTTTCGCAAATACAACTATGTACTCGTAATAATGTTTTAAGTAATTTTTGATAAGAGTATAGATTTCAGAAAACAGTTCACATTTGGCCGAGAATAGAATTGAAACCAATTAAGAACGATGTCTGCCTTTTTGTATAGTTTAATTTTGAAGTACACTGATCAACTTTTAAATGAAATAGGGAATATTCAAGGGGGTTTGCCGTGAGCATATTTTGAATTATGTTTCCAGGGTGGTCTACGAAAATCTCCAAAACCATTAATTAAAGGAACCAATGATTTTTTTGCATATATCCCGTTTTATAGGAATGCCCTCAGGTTAAACTTGATAAAGATGTCGAGACGTTATCAAAGGGTAAGCTCTTTCAAGAATTGGCGCCATGGAGATTAAGATATCTTGCCTTTATGTGTTAATTAAAAAAATAACTTTTCACCTTATCGGCCACTTAAGAGAGGCATAGAGTATACTTTATCGAAATTTTAACACTTTGAAATCGTTATTTTAAATATTTTATCTACAGATTGAGTCCGATTGTTTGGAATTTATGTATGTAATTTTAGGATTTGTAAAAATTAACACCGAGCAAAGTTGGCTTAGTGGCTTTAGAATGCGACTCTTATCCCTAAGGTCGTAGGTTCGATCCCCGGCTGTGCACCAACAGATTTCTTTCTATGTGCGCATTTAACATAGGGTCAAACGGTGAAGGAAAATATCGGGAGGATACCGGGTTGTCTTAGACCCAAAAGTATACGGCGTGCGTCACAGAAGGATCTCCTACTTCTCTATTAGATCAAAAAATATCATGAAACCTAAAAAGGTTATAACGGCCCAATTTTTTAAATTTCGGCAAATATCTAGAGCTTTAACTCGTGGTTTTATTAACAATAAATTGTCTATCCTTTTTTCATGACATCGCCAACGACAACCCAATTAGTCAGAAAGAGACAAGCAGTTTGAGTTGTGCATAGAAATATCATACATCGTTGATTTGTAATATGAATCAACTAATTGTTGAAACTTACGTATCAATATACCAAAATGTTAAACGTCTTTAAGAGGATTATGAACAGGAAAATTCATATATATTTTTGTAATGTATTCGTTACAAGTTTATAGTTTTACTAACCCAAATACACCTGGACTAAATTCCATATATTTTATAAAGCGTCAAGGAACATTTTGAATCAGCATATAACTTGGATAAAAACGGGCTCATACGCAAATCAACTAATAAATTGCATTCTAATAATTAATTCTGTCTTGTAAAGATTTTTTGCAAGATTGCATTAGTTCTATCCTGCTAAACAGAGAAATGACATTAACGCATTAACCACAGAGATAAATTCTAAGCCCTTGAGATAACAACTAGACGAATATTATCTATGAAACTTTAATGTATTAGAATATTATATTAACAGTGCTATAAAAAGGTATTTTATTTATATCTTATTCTAACTGCAGTTTAGAGATTTATGTCCGAACACAAAAGTTTTATAGAGGAGCGATCGTTAACACCAATGTTAATGTCTCGAACTAAAATATTTCCACTCGTCATTCAGTATTTCTTAATATTTATTGGAAGTATGTAAAAAAAATGTTTTGACCTCCCATTGTTGGTTATTTATGTAATATAACAACTCTTATAGTTAATTAAACCTGTAAATAGAACTTTTAAAGAGCTGTATTTTTGGAAAACGCGTTTTTAATTGGATTAATAATTAATTTATTGGGCGTAAAATATATATACCAGAAAAAATTTCTTTACTGCAAGCGCTACGCATATTACGTTTTTATTGAAAATAAGATTAATTAAATGATTCTACAGAAAAACTAAATCAACTATTACGAATTAAAAGTGTAGTCCAATTTTTATTCAAAACAAATAACATAATACTTAAAAATATACCTAATAACTAGCCTTAAAATTTAATAATTAAAAAATATTATTAAAAGGAGTCCCTTTCGGCAAGGTTCCGAAGATACCGGCAGCGTTCCCCGTTTGAATAGCTAGACTAATTCTTTGTTCGAGGTAGCTTCCAGCTCTTCGTTCTCCTGTAATGTCGACTAACCTTTTTGATTATTCCCTAAAAAGCCTTAACGCGCTAGGACCTCACGGACCAAGGGTCTCGACACCGAATGGGACAAAATCATATTAAATTTTATATATTACGAATTAATATATAAAACTTAAAAATATATATTTAAAAAAGGATTCAAATACAACGTCAAACCAGCACAATCATTGAGATAGTTCAAAAAGGTTTCTTAGGAAACTTTGTGATTGAACACTTGGTCTATTGATTGCAATAGACCACGCAAGTGTTCAGTAAGAGTCTCATTTAAACTGTTTCGAGTTACCATAAAGCTCGGACTTTATTGAGTTGGTTTATCAATTTAATACTAGCAATAAGTATTTTATACGTATTTAAATAAATAAATCAGTGGCAACCTCTTTAGGTCCTGGCCTCAGATTTCTGAATCTGTTTCATGATTATTTTTAAATCTAATAGGCAAGTTGGTGATCAGCCTCCTGTGCCTGACACGTCGTCGACTTTTTGAATCTAAGATTTTTTCCTCACGACGTATTCCTACACCGTTCGAGCAAATGCTAAATGCGCATATAGAAAGAAAGTCCATTGGTGCACAGCCCGGGATCGAACCTACGACCTCAGGTATGAGAGTCGCACGCTGAAGCCACTACGCCAACACTGCTCTATACGTTTATTTATACGTATTTACTGTTCACTTATCTGCTATGTTTAATGCCCCTGTGGATAGGCTATCTCGCTCTTACAATTTAATTACAAACATTAATGAAAATATTGATATATTACACATATTCCTTCTTATCGTAATTATGTTTATTACGCTCTTAATGAGGTTTAAATTTCGATTTCATTTTAGTTTTTACTGTTTGCCTGTATTTTTTTCTATGCTTGTTCATAATTTCTAAGTTCTAATATAATTTGTGTGTGTAAAATTTGTGACGTCATAAAATAAAATATTAACCATATGAAATAAATCGTTTTAATTGCACCGTTTTCACTGAAATCTTATGTCGCTTTTAATCGTGAACACAATTTGAAAAGATACTTAACAGTACTTAGTTATAAAAGCGCAATTAAACTGATCTCTCTCAGACGTTGCGTAGACATTTGAGGTCACTTTGCATCTTGTACCCCATTTACCATGGAGAGTGTTCAGAGGAGTCGTTTGGATTAATGCCTGCAGCTGAGTTTCATCATCGGACGTTAAGGCAGAATTCGAAATTCCACCTGTATCGACCTCGACGTCCGCCGTTCCACAAGAACTGAGCCTTTTTCTGGAACTGCTGAGCGTTTTTCATGGAAGTTTTTGCCATGCACCACCACTTTGTGGAACCAGCTGCCCACTGAAGTATTTACGATCCAATTTGACTTAGGGTCCTTCAAGAAAAGAGCGTACCAATTCTTAAAAGGCTAGCAAGGAACTCGCATCCCCTCTGGCATTGAGAGTGTCCATGGGCGTCGGTATCACTTAACATCAGGTGAGCCTCCTGCCCGTTTCTCCCTGTTCTACAAAAAAAAATAGTTTTATAAAAATAAGGTGGTATGTAGCAGTGTAACAGAGGTCCTCACTATACTGCAAGCCATCTGTATAAGAATAATGATTCCTTGAAACTTACAATAATTTTAAGGGTATTTTCAAACCAAAATCAATCATAAGTTATCAATGTGTATTTGTAATAACACCTGGAGTAGCATGTGCCATTTTGAAAATGTAAGAAAGTTTCGGGTTGCGTAAAGGGTTCGAAAATAGTTTTTGCGCAAATCCTTTCGCATATTCGTTTGACCGTAAAGCATCCGTTTGATTCAATATTCTATTTAAATACACACCTTTCGTTTATTGTTACGCAAACTTTTGATTTTGTCATCTGCCCATCGCACGAGTTTGATATATTTTATTTATATTAATGCACCTTTTATGAGTGGGTTATTTAGGCTAGTCAACGAAAATATTAATAGTGCCATTATAAACTTTATTACTATCCAATGAAACGTGTACATTTGTGGAATTTATTTACTGAAATAAACAAAAAAAGTTACACAGTTCAATTGAAACGATTTTATCTTCAGTAACATATTTAGTATCTTTAATATTATTATTTTTTAATTAAGTTAATGAGAGTACTTAAATTCGATACTGGTAAGTTGAGGCAAACGTTGATTTTATTGATCGTATTAAAGATATCAACGCGTTCTTAGCGTAGCGGTCGACGATAATCATGCGAGAAGCTAGACTATTTATTTTACAAATATACAGCGACAAGTATTAAAAATTATAATAATAACATGATACAAGGTACAAAGGATGTAGTTAGTACGAAAATTATAAAAAAACACTTAAAGGATCTTCCTTCCCTCGGGTGGTGAATTAACTGCAGGATAAATAATTAAATAGCATAACTCTTTATGCAGTTTCCTACTTTACTTGAGATTAGACCAAAACATGTGGAAAGAGGCGTGACTTTGACATTTGACTTTAACAGTATCTCTCTCAGTTTGAGTCTGTAAAATTTAACCTACCTGGAAATAGATTATTAATTTTATGTGCGATTTCTCATCTTTGCATTGTAGACAATTTTAGCAATTATAAAGAAATATGTCATATTATAAATAACTTTTTTACATGTTTGCTTAGCCGATTCAACGTTAATTAGGTCGTAACATAAAACACACACACATAAACAGGGGGCAAACGGGCAGGAGGCTCATCTGATGTTAAGTGATACCGCCGCCCATGGACACTCTCAATGCGAGAAGGCTCCCGAGTGCGTTGCCGGCCTTTTAAGAATTGGTACGCTCTCTTCTTGAAGGATCCTAAGTTGAATTGGTTTGGAAATACTTCAGCGGGCTGCTGGTTCCACAAAGTGGTGGTGCGTGGGAAAAACTTAAATTAAATTAATTAAATTTTTAAATATTTTTCACTGACTAGCGCAACAAACAAATTCTTCAGCTTTATAATATTCTTATAATAAGGATTGATAATTGATAATACAGATGAAGATAAATATTAGCTACCATAATGTATGTATTATTCTTACAAGAGAAAGGGCAATTGAATATTGTCGGCACATCAGAAACCAATTAAAGATAATAAAATACGGAATATAAAATGTGATAAAATAATTGCCAAAAACACCCGGAATTTAATCGATGAGTTCGGTTTGACCCACTTTAACAAAACATGTACAAAGATGTCTCGAAGGACACTTCAGTAAGAAAATTTTAATTTTTCGTAAAAAAGTTAATGTTTCGATGTAAGTCTTGCAAGCTGCTGTTTTAATAAACGGTATTTAAAAATAAAAACAGTAGTTTTACGTTTTTTAGAATTTAATTGTTTTTATGAAATTGTATTTGTATGAACCAAATTTATCACCAATACTGAATTATGATAACTGATATTAAAACAATTAAAACTTCAAATAAATGATAACAAATTGATTTGTGTTTTCTGTATAATATGCTTTTTCTAACTAAAATTGAGAATTTAATGTAAGCTACAAGAAACTTCGGCATAAAAAAAATTCACTGGGATTTTCAAAAATGTGCTTCGTTACTCAAACAAATATTTTATACCACTGTTTTAAGTTTAAGATGTAATAATAATAGTTACTATAAAATATATGTCTTTATCTATATATTAAAACGGTGGCTACAGGAGTTTAAAAACCATTAACAATTATAATATGTATTAAAAGTTGTGATGTTTGTCGCGTCTGTACACCGTGTCCAGACAAGTTGATGGCTTGTGCCGCACCACCTGAGCGGTGACACCTTGCTTACCCGAAATCATTTAACAGCTGCCCGGGACGGATTTTATATTATATATTAGGTTTCGTGACTTTAGGGGAAATTAGGATAGAGAGGATAGCTTAGCATGCAATATGTTAAATATTTCAGTTAAATACGTTTTTTAAATACTTTTATTATTAGACTGGCGTTGGTATCAAATCAAATTATTGGTTGCCGATTTCTTTGTTTCTTGAAATTGCTTCAGGAAAATTACATAAATTAAAATAATTTTCAAAGTTAGTTGTATACATTTTCAGAAGCATACATATTTATACTTTATTTACACATCATATCAAAAATTATTTAACAAAATACACTTGTCTTATATCCGACTCAATATCTATTATTTTCTATTAATTCCCATTTCATTTCTATAAAAATAATAAAGTGAATATACAATTAACCATAATGAATTAAAGAAAACACTTTTTACCGGATTGAAGCTATGTATTATTGTAAACTTAGAATTATTTAACATAATTTTAAATTTATCCGGCTTCAATTCGGTAAAAAGGGTTTTCTTTAAATGTGTAAAAGCTATGTTAATAAAAGATAATACTATATAATAAATTATATTATAGTTTATTGTATTTTCATTTTATTTTTTGTAAAATTTATGTTCACCATAATTATTATGTATTTAAGAATAGATGGCTTTTAACGTAAGTAGATTAAAGCATTGTCTACATTAAGTAGAAAATTCTGTTTATTATTTTAGGTATTTTAATGAATTAAGTTAAAGTTTCCTTTCCCCAGGAATTCTAGTTTAATAGACTAACATCATTTGACAAAGATGATTTTATTGTTAATGGTACCAAAAAATCTAGTAAACAGGCAAAACAACCACGACTCTACACATCTTTCATACTATTGTCACTATAGAGTATTCAATTGTAACAATGTTTGTTTCCAGATAAGAATCAGCCACCGTGTAATTTCTCACACCCTTCTAATAAAAATCCAAGAATCAATTTCACAGTACAAAGATTTATTATTCAGTATGACTTGTTTTATAAACATTTTGTATGCAAACAATTTGTCTACTGAAGCCCAAGTTTTGATCTTATCAGTCTATTGTGGGCTGAATTTAACGTCATTATGCTTAGCGCGAATTCCGAGTTATATGCTTCGAACTATACGGGATAATATAATTAACACTACGTAAAGGAAATAATTCTAGTGATAAATGAAATAAGTTAACCCATATTTGAATATTGACGATATAAATTATAAATTATTATTCGGTGTCGAGACCCTTGGTCCGTGGGGTCCTAGCGCGTTAAGGCTTTTTAGGGAATTATCAAAGAGCTGGCAGCTACCTCGCACAAAGAATTAGTCTAGCTATTCAAAGGGGGAACGCTGCTAGTATCTTCGGAACCTTGTCTAAAGGGTCAATAATATTTTTTAATTATTAAATTTTAAGGTTAGTTATTAGGTATATTTTTATGTATTATGTTATTTGTTTTGAATAAAGAAGTTAAATATACATATTAATATTAAATTTCTCATATAAATAAAATTATAAAGACAATAGGAATGTTTTGGATATTCAAATAAACTATTCAAACAAATTCATACAAAGCCGGTATAGGCCTGTAGATCAAACATTACAAATACTTTTTTTGCAAAACACAGAAAATACTATTACGCTGTCATTTTTCTCAATAAATAGCCAATGGCGTATATGATTCTTGCCCTCAGATTGCATACGTTTTTTTGATAATTTTTATTTCGTAGACTGGTAGGTAAACAGCCTACTATTTGACACTTTTCTTCAGCTCTTGGATTTGAGACACGCCAGTTTTCTCACTATGTTTTCATTAACTATACAATTCAGTGTTCGATCCTACCTTAGCGATAAGAGTGGCATGAAGCCACTAGGCCAACGCTGGAAGAGGGAGAGAGCGATTGAGACTGATTGAGAGAGAGTGAGAAAGGGTGATCGAGAAAAAATACACGTTATTAGATGATGTATTCAATACTACGCACTTTTTTATTCAATAAAAGATACTACACCACAGGAGTATTTACAAATAATAAAAATAAATTGTAGAAGACCTATTTGATCACATAGCATGAATCAATGATTAAAAATTTCACTGGGATTATTCACCGTTCATATACAAAGGAGTAACCAGTTGGCGACACAATACGCATCACTAATCTAGATCGTATTGTTCACGTATTCAATCTGGATATCTTATTCGATGTCAATAAAAACAGTCTTAAAGCCTTCTCGGTTAATGGTACTTATGTTATATGAATGACTGTACATACTTGTTTGTACATTTTTTGTCCACGTTATTTATAAAGAGGTCAACTTAATAAAATACATGAAGCCACAATGAAACTCGTTCCTGAAGCTTCCGCGATATTCCGTTGATGGCTATTATCCTAAACGTGCATAATTATAATACTGGTAGGTATATAGTCCGCGCCCGAGGCTTTCGGCGTCGATTCCTTTGAGTATGGTCATACATCACGGCTCCTAAGTAGACAGTATATCACCCCCTATCCAGAGTAATTAGGCCCATGGCGACGGATCCCCTGGATTTATAGTAGGCCGTTAATACGGCCGACAACCGTGTTGCCGTCTTTTGTTCTCGTAGCCCAAATTCAATTACAGTAACAGTACACAGTTCATTAACAAGGTATCAGCGCCTTAGGGTTTGATCTAACAGACCATAAATCAAGCGTGATCGAACGGATAATTCATAATCTACTTGAAATAGTCCTTCGTCCTTGTGTCAGTGAGATAAAATTAGTGACAAAAGCCAATGAATGCCACAAAAAGAGTAATCGATACAGCTACCGCAATCCGTCAATTAATTTACTTTTGAGATATCAGAGGCGACAAAGGGACAGCCGATGAGAAAATGCTACTACTATTTTGCTATAAGCTTCCATATAAGGGAATATCGTATTTACATGAAAGGCATACAGTGTAAAATCCTTGAGCGAGCGATCAGTGTTGAATAGCTACCGTAGGCGACAGCTAGTGATAACACTGCGAGGCTGCGTCGTTAAACATCATTAGCAAGATAAAGTTCCTAAATGCAGTCTCTAGTTGAGATATTTAAGTTCAAGTGGAGATTCGTGTCTGGCAAAAAGGTTGGATTAATGACACCTTGCCGGCGCCAAAATTGTTCGCTAAATTCATATTTGAAAAACATCAAAACAGCAATTAACTATTGTCTGTTAAACACATAGTCCATTCAAAACAGGCTAAAAAAGATCGAACAAAAGAATGTTAGAAAACCTCAATTTTACACCCGAATCAAAACTTCAACCCGCATTGTGTTGGTTTGGTGTTAACCAATTTTTCTTTTGTTGTTACCCCGCCCACGCTTATTATCAGATAATTCTTAGCCATGTCATTTTTTATCAAAACAATGACGTTTTTATAGTTAAATTTTGGTCTCACGCAACTCACAATTAATTTCTTGTAACACGTCTAGTAACCAAAACACAAAGACAGCATGAAGATAATCTTATTTATTCTTTTGATGGATTAATTTAGTTCCTTGAATTATATTTTAAATGTATGTGTGAATGGTTTGAATTTGGAACGCATATCCGTGGTACATGTAAACGATTGTTCATTCTATACGTGTTCCTGTGTTCCAGGCGAAACAGTAATTATTTGGGTTAAATAGTCTATACATGACAAAATGTGTGTCATTTGACGAGAATATAAGTCTTACATATGTGCTAATAGGTACTCATGTAGTTACTTACATATATCTATAATCATTACTAAATGCATCTCTGCTAATGTTGGTTTAGAGCCAATGCTATCACCACTTATAGAAAAAGTGTATTAAATAATACTAATACATATTTGAATCATAAGACACTAATACATTTTGCTGGGACCTCCAATGGACTGAACATAATTCTATATTTGATTTACAAATGAAACTTTTTATGTTCATAGATAATAAAAATGTCATAAAAATAATAGTTATTAGAATCTGCGACACAAAAAAATAATATCAGTTTATCCACCCACATTGGATATAAATTAATAGTCCCTCATACGATGTCATTTAATGATAGTTGATTGGTTTCATGTGAGGTATTTTTTTAGGAAATACCATGGAGATATCATCTAGTCCTGCTAAATATGTGGGCGATGATTTATTGTTGGAAAGGGTAGGCTCGAGACGAGACAATTTTTATCTGAACTTTTACAGAGAATGATTTTTTTCTAATTTTCACTTACACAACTATAGCGAGTCAAGTAGACTTATATTTCCTGTTTCTGTGAAATTAAATTAATTATTGATATAGTTTAAGGTATGGAAGTTGGCGGAATTTGGCTTTTCCCAATGGCACAAGTTTAAAAGTTTATTTGTTACCATGTATTTTTCCAATTTACATACGTCGATATAATATTGTACTAATTACATACTTAACACAATTTTTTTGTAAAACTTTCACTATGATGTGTCTAAATAATCACTTGTCTACAGATACTTACCAAAGTCTAGGTACATATACTGCAATACATCAAAAGATAAGATTTGGACGAATTAATGATTAAGCGAATTTACCAAGTCCACTGTTTTTGTCAATTGACGCGATTTTAATTGGAAAAATTATTAATTAAAATAGTTTTATTCTAACGATATACCATTTGAAAATTATATTTAATTCTTTTGCCAGATTATATATATCTATTATATGTATCTATAATTTCTTAGGTATTGAACCTACAGACTTGTAATCTTTTTTTTTTTAAAACGCCCAAAGCTACAAAAACTATCTTAACTTCGAAGTAAAATAAGGCTGTATACCGCACTATTATGTATTTTTACTCATAACTTTTATTATTAAACTTAAAAGAGTAATTATTATTTTTAATTAATTTATAAATTTCTTGTATACTTGCTTATACTATTTTTGTAATTTATATGTTTTGCCGTCCACTGGTCAGGTTTGTTTGAATCTCTCTATTAGTATCACTATTCGAGTACGAGTACATATTGTGTTTTGTTATAGTTCGTTACTTCATAGTCCGAACTTATAAATTAATATTAAATTGAGTCAAGACTCAGAATTACCCTTAATGAATGAGGCTTCTATAAAGTTTGATTTCTGGATTTTATTTAAAAAAAAGATGCAAACGTTTGTAATTATTTAACTAGATCTAGGTAATAATGAAATCAATAAAATATTGTTTGGAAAACTGATTACATTAAAATATCACCGTTTATTATGTATCTTGCTATAATTATAAAACATGATGTTTAAAAAAAAAAAATTTCTTATAATTAAATAATATTACAAATTAAATTGTTTAAAATAGGAATGATTTGTATGTATGTATATTTGTAACTAAAAATGCAAAAAGACTAATTCCAATAACTCTTTTAAATCTTGTCTTTTAATAACATAACTTTTACAAATTTAAAGAAAACAAAAAACATTTTTTTTGACATTCAACACTTTTTTATAATATATATGTAGTATAAATTTAAAATTATGTTTAAATAATTATAAGTTTACAATAATACATAACTTCAATTCGTTAAAAAAGTGTTTTTTTTAAGTCTTTTAAATTAGCTTGAACCGTGCGAACGTTCTGCGAACTGGATGGCTGATACAATATGGATAATTCAAACACCAGAAATATAATAAATAATTTAATTCTTACAGCTAATATTTACAATGCGCTTAGCCTCGATCTCGTCAGTTCGGTAACAAACAATTGTTCACAAACACCTGTTACACATCTTACACTATAAAGGCACTGTTATTTGACTAGATATATTTAGAGTCTTTTCGTCTGCACTATTGACATAAGTGAGTCGGAGGGATACGTCCTGTTTGAACTTGATTACCTGTGAACAAATACAATTTTTTATTAGTAAAAGCCTTTTAATTAATAATAATTTAAACTGGAAAATGGCAATATTTTTTTATGCAATTAAATTTATTGTTATTTACAATATACAATATACAAATATTTTTATTTATAAGATAACGATTAATAATGGAAGTTTATCATATCAGAATATTTACCTATGATATTGCTATTTCTGCTGCCACCAGGAAATTACATCGAGAAGCTCATCTTCATCCATAGGACCTAGGGGCTGCTGCGTTGACACCTCATATCGATTCGTATCCACCGGAGAATACGCTGATGAAACTCCCGAAGAACACTCCGAGGGTGCAGGTGAATCAGGTTTCTCAGAACAGGGTGAACCACTACCATAAAAAAAACTGTCATCCATGTCCATAGATGTCATTACTTGGGCGTTTGGTATATTTTCTCTATTTTCCTGATCCCGAGTTATTCCTAAAGCCGCATCACTTTCATCTAATAACTGCTGAAGATATCTTATATATTCAACCACCATTCTTAAAGTGTCCACTTTGCTTAGCTTTTTTCCTGATCCGCGCCGGGCGCCACCTGATAATGCGGCCACAACGGAAGCTGGCAGGTGACGGCGGAGGGCATTAAAACCATCGTTTACTTGCTTCACACGATTCCGTTCCCTTGCATTTCGTCTCGCGATGGATGCAGCCTGAGGACCAGTGTAAGGGTTTGTTCTAAAATGTACTTTTTTCCTGTACTGCAAGTTTGGAGGCGTGTCATGTGTGACGTAGTTTTTTTCTGGAGCCGGAGCGATAGGTACGACCCTCTTCTCCATAGCGGTTTTCGTTACTGTCGCTGATGGGTAACCAGACGAGACTACGACGTAGTTTGTTTGACCTTGGACGAGTTGTATTTCTTGCAACATATTACGTGTTTACGCGGGTCACTGCGGATTGTAGACAACCGATCCGCGCGACGTTCAAAAAAGCACTGGCGATCGCGATTAAGGGGAGGCTTTGTGGGAGCTTTCGTAGCGAGCGGCGGCAACGGAGCTTCACGCACAAGTGAGACGGCGGCGCACGCGCACACGTTATATCACCTGCGCCGGCTGCAAAAAATAAATTTAAAAATTCTCTTCCCCTATTATTTTCCATCATCCCTTCCCTTTGTACGGGTCCGTACCTGGCGAGGTGGATAGGGGACTGGCCGGCGCGGGCAGGGAAAGGCTAACGCGTGCCCAGTTTTTTATTGATGACCATTAAACAGTACTATAAAAATATTATTTTCGATTGCAATGCATATTTAAAAACTTCCATCGCATACCGTTTAAACAAACATAATAAAAAATCAAACTAATTAAATTTAAGGATACGTTTAATACTAACACAATACGAGTATATGAAGAAATTGCAAGCGCATTCATATATTTGACAGAGATAAAGTAACACGGGGTCGTTTTTTCAAAAAACCCGAACATATCTCAAAACAATCTAACCAATTTCGGTAGTATTTAAATAAATCAATCGTTTAAGAACTTTATCGACGTTTATATATCCTAATACGGGATAAAATTAAATATTTCCCGATAATAAATGTCAAAGACTTAAGAGATTTTTAATCTCTTGCCGACAAAATAGTCTAAGAACCTTTTATCAAAGCAAGTTATCGAAAATAATTTTTCCAAGTAAATTTACTACATAATATTAATTAGATTTGAGATGGTTTCTTATATTGATTATTCCGAGATATTATCGCTTGTATAATTCATTGATTTAAAGTCAATTAGTACACCTCAGTATTTTACCTTTCACACGCTGATAGTGTATTTAGAAAATTGATTAGCTTTTCATTTAAATAAACCACTAATTTAATTTGTATACTTAGGAATAAATATTCATAAAGTTGTTAACATAATATAGCAGTTGAAAAAATTTAATATAACGAACGTGTTATATCAAATCTCTTAGTAATATTAATATTCTTCTGTGTATTCCTTAAGATCGGTCCATTTCTTATATCATATTTTTTTATCACGAAATGTGAGACGAATTACATTTTATTAATGAGGAAGTGAATTCCTACGCATATACACATGCGTCATGATATCTTCTTTTTTATAGTTAGGTGAAACTGACAGGAGGCTCATCTGATTTTAAATGATAACCGCAAATCTAGAAGGTTCGCAAGTGCGTTGCTAGCCTTTAAAAAGCTGGTTCGCAAATGCTTTAGTAGCAGGTGGTTCTACATTGTGGTGGTACACGTATGAAACTTTCTTAAAAGCTCTCAGTTGTGGAGAAAACTAATTATAAATAGAGTAATATTAAATTAAATAGACAAATGAGAAATAGAAACATATCATTTTATTTGTAAAAAAAATATTGAATTATTGACTTTAATGCATCATGCGTATATATGTAGGCCATTAGAAGATAATATCATGGAAGTCCTTTAAATATATGTATATTATGTAATGTACTACTAATACTATACCTATTTCGAGTTTCTATTGTAAAAAAAATACTTTTAATATTCAAGGGTTAATTTTTCCAATCAAAATATAATCTGTCAAATTTATGACCTATGTAAATTATGAAACAACTACTCCGATTTCTAATGTTTGCAAAGCTGTCACAAGCAATTGCTGATTCCCAACCAAAACGAACGCAGGATGTCACTTAGTACTAATTAAATTAGTCGGCTCTTTGGTCTTTATGTTCAGTAATTTGAAACGAATGGCCAATTAAACGTCAAAACAAAACACACTCACTTACCTACTTAAGAAATAATCTATGTCAATCGGGTTGAATTTCACGCGTAATGAAATTTCAAATAATTAGTGTGTATCAAAGTGTTCGTAGGTTTTCAGTTTTCATGCGAAATTAAAACTCGCTCGTATTGTAAAAAATCGTGAGGAAGCCTGAAGCCTGACTTTAGACCGAAAAATTTAACTGCGTGCATCAGCCACAGAAGCTTGCCTGAAGAACTAAATAAGCAAGAAACACAAATAAATCGAAAGCCAAGACGAAGCGTTTTAGCGCCACATCTATTGTTTTTCTTTTGGGTTCTTGAGTCCCAAAGTGGGATTACATAATCCAGTGAAGGTAAAATCTGCACTGGATTATGTAGTAGAGAATAATATACGGCTTTGACGTGCAAGTGGTTTTAAAGAGTCCATAAATACGCAATTGACTGTTTATAATCATCGAATAAAATCATATTTTTTTTGTACCTACCACTTGAAGCAAATGTTTATTATTATTTAGAATGAACGAAGTTTTACTTTAATTACAGCACTCGTGTACACAATATTTTGTAACTAACGTTTGTGTAAAATAGTTTGAAATATAAAGGCTATTTATACAATTTATTAAAAATGTAACTAAAATGAGTAGTGACATTTACTGCTACCACTTAAAGGAAAATAAGACGATAATAATGCTTTATAGGTAAAATTACTTTAAAGTATTTCTCCGAGTATCAAAACTAGTGTGTAGATAAATTAGTTAGCTAGAAAATATTGTATAAAAAAATAGTTAGTTTGGTAGATTTTATCTATCGAAAAACGATTAATAGACGTTTTTACCCTTGATGTAATCACACCCAATATTTACCGGACATGACGTGTGGGAAGGCTATAATAGGTTTTCTACCTTTAGGGTTATATTCCACCAGCCACGCAATTGGTTTATTTGATGCGTTTATCGAGGTCCTGGATTCATATACTTGGGGATATACCGGGGAGTAAATGTTCTATGGAAGCGCATATGTATATTTTACTTTCTTTGCTGATATTTTCTAAAAATATAAGTCTGATCACTGTGAATAAACAGTTGGTTACTAAAATAGTTACCAATAAATAAAAATTATGCTTCTTAATTTATTTATAATATGTATTTAAATTTATGTGTTTACACTTATAAAAAATATAAAAATATGCGTTAACATATATAAGTTAGGTTTTTACAAAGTCAAGGATATTTGATAAACACTAAGACGAATTTTTAATTCTGAAACGTCCTAAACGTTGAAGTTTGTTTTTAAATGCCACTCAATACACAAACAGCATTATTTCGTCTTGTTTATTTTAAGGCTTTAATTAGGGGACTGTGCCAACGATTGGTAATATATAATTGCGCAAATAAAAAGTGCTCTGATGCGCGGCTTTGGTACGAACGGTCTCGATACGCGGTCTGAACGAGGATTGCACGTTGAGTCAGTGAGAGAATACAATGCGTTTTAAAGGGATGTTATAATGATGTTGTGACATTCCCTAATTTCTCAACAATTACGCGCCGGTTGTTATAAATAAAACAATTATGTTTAACAAATTACGAGATGTACGTGGGATTGGGGTGATGATTATGGGAATAGTGTCATCTGTCTAAGTTACGCTTCAACAGTGTGGGACTAAAATAAACAATTATTACTATTTTAATTTGTGTAAATATACATTTAAGGTTTGATAATCAAATGATGAAGTTTAGATGACTTGAAACAGCACAACACAGGGAACGAATAATGGCCTCTAAAATTCCAAGTTTATTTATTTAGAAGATTAAATAATACCAATGGTATTATAACCGACTTGTAAATACCTGAAGTAAGATAGTTATGGGATATTTGAAAATTTATATTAATTTGTTTCAAAAATTAGTTTTAATTTCCAAATCACATGGTGAAAAAACATGAAAATTTGTAACAATGTATAGGTGACATAGTGATTAAAGTTAAATTTACTAACTAATAAATGTAAAATAAAAATACATATTAATTAAACATATAAAAATTAACAATTATTACTAGAAATTTTACATTTCCATTTCCAATGATAACACACAGTAGTAACTTTAAGAATGTACAATGACTCAGTATATAAACATAATTCAAGACTCATTTGATATCAGTAGCCTGGTAAATTCTATTTTGACCTCACATTTGAAAATTATGCGCATCTATAAATCATGTATAAAGGTTGCCGCATACAAAAGAACTACCTGATCCATTGATTAACGATTTGTTGAGTGACTCCTATTCAACATCAAAGGGTGAAAAGTAATATGGAATGTACATTTCCCCTTATAACAAAGCTTGGCCATATCGAACGCCAAATACTAAGCATGATTTGCGTTTAAACGCGGTTTTAATTGATTGATCAAAGCACTGTTGTGAATAAAGGTTTTTATTTAAAAAGAGAAATTTATACCACAATTTTTATTTGTGTTTTCAAAATGATAAATCTAAATCTAATGCAAATTGTTAAAATGTCAAATATAGAACCTTTAGATGCTTAAAATGTATAGATCGTATTGGAATTTATTCACATAATAGACAATTGTAACTAATAACATAATACATAAAAATATACCTAATAACTAACCTTAAAATTTAATTATTAAAAAATATTATTGAAAGGAGTCCCTTCAGGCAAGGTTCCGAAGATACTGGCAGCGTTCCTCCTTTGAATAGCTAGACTAATTCTTTGTGCGAGGTAGCTTCCAGCTCTTCGTTCTCCTGTGATGTCGACTAACCTTTTTTTCTAAAAAGCTTTAACGCGCTAGGACCCCACGGAGGGTCTCGACACCGAATGGGACAAAATCATATTCAGACCCCTGTATTTGCAGGCTTTAGATAATACTGTTCAGAACATTTACATTGTCGTCACATATTTATTCTCAAGGTTCAATATCAACAGATTCTAAAAACCAACCTAGGATTCCAGTCAAGTTTCATTCGAATGCTTCGCGAATATATCAGAATCACCACCGCTTACCAGAGCTTGACATAATCTGTAACCTGTTGTGAGATGATCAAATTAAAGAAAGCATTATTGAGTGCATATCGCATTTTGATAGTATTATTACTAGCAAGTAAAATGTAAAATTGGAAGTATTTTATTGGATTTTTTAAAACTTTTGTATTATTTTTATTTACCATATTTGTATTTTAGAAAAGCTTGTTGCGTATACTGTAGATATATGATGTGGTGAACTTAAAAAAAATGTAAGTAAAGGGTATCTTTTATATATCATAATGGCATGATGAGGAACGCCACGCCAACCCAAAAATATATCTATATAATGTATATCTGTATTTAGCTGTATACATCCTGACGTGACATTTTCACACGCTATAGGAGATAATGCAAATGTCGTTGTGTTTATTGAACGAGGGATATCGGCCAATTGTATCGGACTGTCCTGGATTGAAGGGAGGACAGTGGGACGTGTGGACAATGTGACTACAACAGCGGCTTGCTGACACTTCCACATTGATCTTGCTCAAGATAAGAGACACGATTGTGTATCGATTCACACATAGAATCAACAAACGAATTTAAACCGTTGTTCAAAATCGTTACTGACATTAAATAAATAGAAAAAAAAAATTCTAAGCGTTAAAAATCAGATTCGCCGACACGCCGGCAATGCAGTTTTACGATACCTCGTTAACGATTGGCCTAAATAGATAATTAGCTTTGTTAGAATCATATATCCTTCAACATTAAAGTGCATCCAATGGCTCCGATTTCGAGCAGGTGAAAAACTGGCAGCATAAATAAAACGTCGAACGCTGATTGCCAATAAACAAACTCGATATTTTGTGTCATATAATCTTGATATGATATGAGAGCGTAGAATTCTTGTTAAACGTCGAGTCGCGTGGCGGGCGCGCGACTGGAAGACGAGTTTGCTCGTTTTAAACCATACCTTAATTACGACGAGGCGTTATCGAGTAAGAATGTGCACACGCGACATTGGTATTAATTTTAATGAAAGAAGTGTGCGGCAGCACCTGCCCGGTCGGAAAACCGCGTGCGACGTAAACCACTCGTAAACTTGTAGAAGTTTAACGTCCTGCCTATCATATTAATCACAAGGACCCTTTGTCTTTGCTCCGAAGATATCTGTTTACTTGAATAACTTGTAAATTGTTTCTTTATATTGTCGATGATTCCGCTCGAAGAACACTGTCATATAGAAATTAAAGATTCCAAATTCAAAATTTAGACGGCGTTTTTATGTTTGGTTTTAATAAGGTAATAAATACACTTAATTCAAATAAAGAATAACTATTGTACAATTTATTTACAGTCATGTTCAACTCTCAGGCGCACGTAGCTCGCGAGACTATTAAATTGCTGTGTCTACAACGTTTTGCATTCACATCATTTAAAGTCTATCTCTTAAAATATCTTTAGTATTAACAACTTTTCTATTAATAGCTGTGGGATAATACTTTTCACTTTTTCTTATAGATAACCTTTTTAAAGTAAGGAAAATGCATAGATTTTCCGTTTGTAATTTTAAATTAATCAAAGTGATTATGAATTTCTAAAATACGTATATCCTGTCCTTCTAAATAGCGTCGCAATAAAAAATCAAAGCATTTTTTAAAGTTGTTCAGTCTTAAAACTTCAAGCGTTTAGTTTAGTTAAATTGTTTATCTGGAGGTTCTTAGATTGATTCCTGGGAAAAGTAAACGCAGTCCTTCATAAAATAAAATCATAAGTAAATATCAAGTGTTTCACAATCAGTATAAACTGGGAATCAAAAAATTGTTTCTTCATAAATAATGTCTTTCCTCCTCCCTGATACAGGTGGCTAATTGTGGTTGCGTTAAAAATTACACAAATATTAGCATTTCCCGTTCAAGGCGTATTTTAATATAATTAGTATTTGACACACGCGTGGAGAAGTCAATTATGAATAAACGTTTTGAGTTTAAATTTTTGTAATTATAAACGAAAAAATACACCTGTTGATGCAATGATACATTTCACTTACAGATTTTCATTACATTCTTTATTCAAAATATGAACAAGGCTGAAGTATTATTTTTATACTTAGAAAGTCATTTCCCATTTACTATCACTACTACAATCACGTGATGGCTTAAATTGAATATTTTATACAAAAACATGAAGACAATTTTTTGTTTATTTTTCTTTTTCTAAGGTCAACAACGATCCGAACCAGTGTTAATGATCAAAAATCGCAAACTATTTTTTTCACAAGCCAATAGGCTTATAATGTCAATGTCATTTTTGATTTAAAATATTACAATATCTGAATTTATGCGCTTGATTAGATTAATTAATTATTCATAAAATAGCTACTGGATAGAGAGGTATTTATAGCAATCTTCGGGAGTGAAAGAGATATAATAAGGGGCAGGTGTCAGTGTACATCTGCCCTAGCTGCGAACTTTGCTCCCCCCTACTAGGAGTTCCCTGGCAAAGGTTATAAAGTAACTATTACTTAGTAATGATCGGTGTGGCTTTGTGACGTGACCATTCGTGGTATATTCATTGCGTCTGCGAGTCTTTTATATTCTTAGGGACTTATACTTAGACTTAGGAATGAAACAATATCGGATAAAAACTCATCAGTGCTATGTCCGAAAGGTCATAAGCTCACTTTAATGTGTTATTTCTATATATCTTGGTATTGTTTATTTTTAGTAAATTTAGTGCGTCTTATTCTTTCGGTCTTACTATGAATACTGGTATGGCTCGAATGAAGTATATAACCTTTTCTAGTTTTGGGTGGCGAAAGTCGCTGACACTATACCCACTGAGACACACTGCTAAGAGAGTCCATTCATAATGTTATTCGTGGATAGAATAGGACGACTAGCTGTTTGAATGCTTCATTTAGTTTAATTAATCCGTTGATAAAAGAGTGTAAAGGCTGTTTTGTTGTTACGTTTTAATTGCTTAACATACTGATATGTATACATGTATTTTTGATTACCTAGCTGTATTGATATAAATACTATTTATTATACTCGTAAAGGAGTCCGTTCTTCCAATAATAATAATTTTTCGAAAAGAAAATTCGGTTCATTTACTATCTTTATATAAAAATAGTAAATATAGCGAGGAAAGTTAACTTTCAAAGAAAATGAAAAAAAGTTTATCTAACTTTAAAAAAGTTTGAGAAAGGAGGTCAAAGAATTAATGAAGCCTATTATTAATTCATAAAAATTACCGTCGACGTATGAAAATTGCACCGATTCATTAAACGCATTCTTACTTACTGGTGCCCTAAGTGCATGCGACAGGTTAATTTCAAAAATAAATTGACGCTCGTCCAATCGGCTTTTATGGACGTGTTTATACGAGAGTACGATAATAGAGGCTTAGTGGGTCCTGTTCCAGCTGCCTCTGGGCGGAGACAACGGTTTGCGTACTTGCATGAATTTTACTAATTACATATGTGAAAATTAGAGTAATTTCTGATTCGATACGCCTGTTATATGTTAATGGAGATGAGGCACCGTTGTATGGTTTTATCACTTGTTAACTTTAATATTTGGGACCTTTTTTTTGGTGAATTTGTGTATTTTTGATCACAGTTTTGAGATTTTTTAATTCATACAACTCTCAGGAACAAGAAAAGCATAATTTTGTTTTATATAGTTATAGTAGTTTATATCTTCGAAAAGCAAACAGTCGTTATCGGTGGCATAGCAATACTCCATATGATGACTAAAAAGGGGAGGGTAAGTAAAAAAACATATGGAGGTGAAATGAAGTTTGCAGGGGTGCAAGTATAATATATAATGATTTATATATTATATATAATATTAATACAATATTTATAGACTTTATCACAATAATTGTAATAAGTACAGTAATCCGGTATAACGCGGTAGACTAGAATAGTAAATCGCGTTCAGGGGTTTACTCCTAGATTTTTTTTACCAATGCAAAAATTAGAAACACGAATTTATTAAGCATTTGAAACAGGTGCAAATGTATGATAAACTTATAATGGACTTGACAAATAAGTTGACATAACTGATATATAACTTGAGATATATCCGCGTCAAAGGGGGAAAAACCAAATTAATTGGGGGACGGAAATCCCGTCATACGAAAACGCGGAACATATTCATTTTTATTATAAGCGATATTTCAATTTTGTGTCGTACGCTGTAATGCTCAATACCCCAAATTTTGGACTATTCAAATGCATATCAGATAAACATTCAGTTACCTACTCATATTGGCAAATTTGCCTACTATAGAATGTCAATATTGTATAATCAAGGAAAAGCTAGGACGCTATGATTCTATTTGAACACTGTCGTGATGAAGAGAATAATAATAAAACATAATAATAATAGTCATTTTATTTACGATGAATTATTTGTGGTTCACTGTTTTATGAGTTAGTAGTATCAGACTCTGGCTTCATATTTTTCTGCCGGCCAAATTCGCACCTTAACCATCGCCGAGATCTACCAATGTAGCTTTTCCCAAACTGGGATTCCTTCGAATCAGAACAGGATTCATAGTTAGTCTGTCTAAGCAACTTGCCCTTAGGTTGTAAGAAAATATGTAATAAAATTAAAATATTGCCCTTTACCCACAGAAATTAAAGCTACTTCTAAAAGTAACGATTACTATAAACATGTTTGAGATGTCTGTAAACCCAGGCAGCAGATTCTATTCAGATAATACATAAAATTCACAAGAGCTAATGTAAAATTGTGGTTTTGTATAAAATGAATTCTGTTGCCTTTAAAATAAAGATCAATTTCAATTTATAAGAATTAAATACAATTATTTTAATGTGTGAGCGAGATATGATCTTTCTGGTTTAAACAAAATAAACAAGTAGCTTCAACTAATCTGAAATTCTGTGATTTTTGGAATATTTTACATATTCTTGACGTCTGGTAAATACTCGAATCTTAACGTCATTGTACGATTTGTATGAATGCATTTAACAGTACTAAAACTTTTTTTTTTAAACGAGTTTTCTTCAGTTTTTGTGGATATTATATTCAATGTTAATAAGCCCGTGGAAACATAATTCCCCATTTATAATATATGCCTCACATTTAACAACTAAAAAAAAACCTTCATGTTATCGTATACGTAAAGTGTATGAGATTACGAACGGGTTTATACTTTAAATAATATTCGATTAAAAGTCTGTATAGTTCAAATTTTTCATGCAACAATGTATCATTATTTTAATTTTATATCCTTAATAAATGGAATATCTAACTATTCCAACCATTGGTTTATATACAAAAGACTCTTGAGCTTTTTATTCTTAAAAGGACGGCAACGCAATCGCGAGCCCTCTAGCATCGAGAGTGTCCATGGACGGCGGTATCACTTAACATCAGGTGAAACTCCTGCCCGTTTGCACCCTGTTCTATAAAAAAAACGTAATTAAACCACGGGCTTGACATTTCTGGCAGGCTTCGGTGCTTACATTATATCTTACTACGTTATGCTATGAAATCTAGATAAGTTTAGTTCATGCAATATATTATGACTCTTGTAACGGGTCAAATAATACGTGATTTTAACTTTAAAAGTAACTTACAAATGTATTCGATAACATGCAGCTGCCGATTTCAAGGCTCCTTTTTGTTTACATTTTGATTGATTGATACATTTATTATTTTGTACAATAAATCGCATAAAGGCGTCAAATAAACATAGTATTTACATATAGAGGTGTTTTTTGAATAACAATGATAAACCATCGTGAGGTTAAGAATTTTACGATTTAAATAAAAATACGTATTCGGTTCGGAAGTTTTTTTTTTATAGAACCGGGGCAAACGGGCAGGAGGCTCACCTGATGTTAAGTGATACCGCCGCCCATGGACACTCTCAATGCCTGAGAGAGAGTGCGTTGCCGGCCTTTTAAGAATTGGTACGCTCTTTTGAAGGACCCTAAGTCGAATTGGTTCGGAAATACTTAAGTCCCAAATGTGATGAGAACGGTTGGATTTTCGGTACAAACTTTGACGAACAAGAATTACTTCGTATAACAGAGTTTATAGTATAATAAATATATAATATAAAATTCTCGTGTCGCGGTGTTTGTAGTTAAACTCCTCCGAAACGGCTTGACAATTCTCATGAAATTTTGTGTACATATTGGGTATGTCTGAGAATCGGTAAACATCTATTTTTCATCCCCCTAAATGTTAAGGGTAGTCCACCCCCAAGATTATTTTTTTTAATTTTTAGATCAATTTTTATTTTTTTATGATACAGCATTAAACCTCTAATTTTCACCCGTCTACCATCAACCCCTGTTTTTTATTGTAAACGATATATGTAACTAAAGGGTGTTTCAACAAGAACTTTGTTTTCTAAAACAAAATAAAACAAAGAATTTAGAGGAAAATGAATAAAATTTTTATTGTATTACAAAGAGAAAAGTTTGGCAATTATGAATGAAAAATGATATCTGGCAAATGTCCACCACGACCACGCTGACAGATGTTGATTCTTTCATCAAAATTTTTAATCACTTTTTGGCAAAATGGAGGGTCTATTTCGTTAATGACATCACGGATTTTGAGTTTTAAGGCTGCAATCGATTCGATTGGCTTCGTATAGACTCTGTCTTTAACATAGCCCCACAAAAAATAATCCAGTGGTGTTAAATCACACGATCTGGCTGGCCACTTAACAGCTGAATTTCGCGAAATTATGCAAAAATGGCAAAATGACGTTTGCTAGATCAGCTAGTAATATTATAAAGTTCTAACAAAGATATATGATACGAAATATAACATCAACTATGGGATTAACCCATAAGGCATTAAGAGGCGTTGAAATTGTAAGTTTTATCTAGATTCGAGTCGTAAAATTAAATGGTTGTTGGGTGCTTCGGGGTAAAATAAATATTAAGTCTTCATTTTACCGATTTCAATCTAAGATGAAAAATTAATTACAAGAGACTTTTTATTCTTTTGAAATTCGCTATTGAACATTCACACTTGCTTCTTAATATAAAAGTTGATGAAAATTTTACCACCGGAAATTATTTTCTTAATCAAGTAGTTTCTTTTGATTTATCTTGAGCTTTTAGAGTTATATCGAATTAGTAGCAACTGTTAAGATAGAATAATGTTTTGGAATAAATAAATAAATATATAATATCTGTTCGTGAGATACTTTCAAAAACTTAAACTCAGTCAATATTTTAATTTCTTCTTTCTCCTTCTGATGAACCCCTATTACGTTCGAGGGTCAGTCTCGTGAAGTGGATCTTGTCCTGTGGCAGATGCATCAACTACTCCAAACTTGTAATACCTGCCTACTCCCTGACGTTACGAAGCCATTTTCTCTTCTTTCCCCCAACAGGCCGTTTACCATAGGTTTTCCCCTAAATTAATTAAAGTAACTGATAGCAGTCATTGCGCATGACCCAGGTACACAACGATGCTTGAAGAGTACCACTGCGAAAGAGTTTCTCCAGCTTAAATTTTAGTCTAACTACCCTACAGATGTACGTAACAATAAAATAAAGCCATCGAATTAATCTGTTAGATCTAAAGGCTATATAAATCAGGGCAGATTTCATCGCACTCGTGAGCTTTACGCGGCGGATATAGCAATTTGTAGAGTTCAAATAAAACAATTAGTTGCTGCTCTTAACCATTACGTAGATTGCAGATAGCTGATATACAGTTCAAATAGAGAAAACAAATATAGTATTATTCACATAGGAAAAATTTTACTTTTTGAATTTCGAATTTGTTCCCTTTGGAGTAGATACTCTTGGGTCGTATGGTTCAAGTGCACAGGCGCTTAATAAAGAGTTTGAGTTGGCGCCTGGTAGATAGGTAGTACCGGTGACCCCAGAGCTGGTGTTTTCCTCGGTCACAAATAAGTATCGCAATACAGCGAGGAAAAGCCAGCGATAAAGGTACACTGCCACAGGGACCAACTTTTTAAAATTTATTTTGATTTTCTATTTAATAATTTTTAATTGTTTTTATCATTTCTTTGTAGGTTAGCAAAATTGTAAATACTGTATACTTGCTTGCTATGTAACTAATAAATATCTCCTTTTACTACTTATTGTTTTGTCATACAAATACGAATGGATCCGGAACTTTTAACTACAGAAAGATGACTTGGGTCACGAGTTGCGCCATGACCACTACCACCTTCTTAAATAAATGATGATAGGTAAAATTCAGGATAAACGGCGTGTTGGTAGAAGGAATCCTGGCTTTGTAACGTTAGAGTGTGGACAGGTGGTTGCGACTGCGGATGAGTTGCAGCGTCTGGCATAGGACTATACACGCTTCACGAGACTGACGGCCACCTCTCCTCTTCATTAGGGGCACCAAGGGAAGAAGAATGCAAATGAGTACGTACTTACGTAGGTAAGTAGTTAGGCCTATAGGTGTACCCAAAAAACTACGAATAACTTTATTTTAACAATAAAATACACAAAAACATAAGTAAGAACAGACTAAGGGTCTGTTTCACATTGTCCGGATAAGTTCCAAATAAGCTATTTATTACTTATTGGTAGGATAAACACTATTGTTGCGTTTCACGACTGTCAGATAACGCTATTCGTCATGAAACGCGAAGTATCTTATTTGGAACTTTTATCTTCCAAATAATTTATGTGTTGCATAGCTATTTGGTACTTTATCCATACATTGTGAAACAGGCGCTAAGTCATTAACACTCCTTTATAAATGTAGTCTTAGCCAAATAAAAAATAATGTAATAACTTGCCACAGGAAAATTTACACTTGGAGTTGACAAAACCAAGTATCAAAGCATGTATAGGAATTCTGATTCAGTAAACTCAAGTAAGATTAGCTGCCTACCCCCCTATTGTATAAAAAAAAATTATAAGCCTTATGAGATATTTACACATTCAGTCGTTCGTTAAACGTTAATATCTAAATGTAAGCGCCACAAATCTTAATCAGCTACTAAATGAATTACGCAGCTGAGTTGCATTTAATTAATACATCAATAAAGTAACGACTCTGAGTTCGGTTGTAAACTAGTAAAGCAAATAAAACATTCGATTTCAAAAATAAATCCTCCTAAACTTAAATCTATGAGATTTGTTAAGACGCAGGGAACAGGTTACAACGTTTGATAGTATCAAAATTATGTAAAAGAATTTCTGTACAAGTGCACATTTAGTTTAATGGCTATGTAGTGTTTCTATTTTTGATAGTTGACATATTTTAAATGTCTACTTATTTATGCAAAGTAAAATTCCGTTGGCTATTGCTTAATAAATTCTTTACGCATTCTTTTTAGTGTTAAGAAATTTAAATATTCCACGGTAAAAAGTTTGGCATATTGATTCATTATGTCGTCATAGATAACGAATCTTATCTTAGAAGAACATTCAGATTCATATAACAAAGTTAATAAACATTGTTTAAGGATAGAAGACTGTTTGAAATAGAAATTGAAAATAACGCGACTATAACGATTCCTATACATTGAAATCATCAAATATAAATTTGAATTTAGAACAAATTGAAATCGTGTTCATTTTTAAATGTAGAATATTTACAATATATTGCCCTTGAAGGTATTATATCAAAACAAATGAACTCTCACCGTGGGACGAAATCGCAAATTTGATATCTCAATCTGAGTTGGGTCAGAGACGCCGCGGTCACGACACCCTTCGGTGATCACGAACAAGTATGTGCTTATTAATTCTTATCATGAATAAATTAACTATTTGAAACGGATATACGTACTCTCTTTTTAAATATGATTCCTTTTTTAAAAAAACCAACGACAAAAAGTTGAGTGCTGGAGAGAATGATAGACAAAAGAATATCGCAAAGGCTAAAGCTAAATAAAAAGAGTAACACCTTCTTTCATTTAGAACCAAAAGTAATAAACATGTCAAAATTGTGTCAAGATGCTAAAACACAAACAAAAGTTGGGAAAACAAAATTTTTGTTTAATCAACTTGTTTCTCCGTCCATTAAAATTCAAGACACGACTTACATAACTTAATTTGTATCGATAACCAATAAAAGAGGCAATTTACAATGACAATCGTAGGCCTTATCTTTTAGCTTTCTATAACCTAGAAGAGTTCACATAATTTGCTCCGTAAAATGTTGCGAAACCATTCAAATATTTGCCAAAATGTAAGCCTATTATTTAAAATAAATCAGTAATACATTCATGCAAACAATAGATTTGTATTTTTGAGACTATTTTTATCCAAGCTATTTATTTTAAAATAATCCTCCTTTCTGAGCAGTGTTGGCCTAGTGGCTTCAGCGTGCGACTCTCATAACTGATGTCGTAGGTTCGATCCCCGGCTGTGCACCAGTGGAATTTCTTTCTATGTGCGTATTTAACATTTGCTCGAACGGATAAGCAAAACATCGTGATGAAACCGACACGTCTTAGACCCAACAAGTCTATGATGTGTGTCAGGCACTGAAGGCTGATCACCTACTTGCCTATTAGTTTAAAAAAATGATCATGTAACAGATTCAGAAATCAGAGGCCAAGACCTTAAGAGTAGCGCCACTGATTTATTTATTTAATCCTCCTTTGTGATAGGAAATTAATGATTTAGTTCATAGAAATGATCCATTTTATTAGCCATATTATTAATGTAATAATATTAATGTTATAATATCTGCCTTATCTTAGAGTTCGGTATAGCAATTACATCTATACATGATTTTGTCCCATCGTTCTCTCAGTACAACGAGCACTAATTTATTTTTATTTACTATTATTTTATAAGTTTTATTACACAATAATATTAATACATATACAGGTCAGAGGTCCAGTCAAAATTAAATACGGCTCAAGGCTCGGATGCAATAAATTAAAACCATAAGTGATTTTTGATTTGTTTTATTCTCTTCGATGTATTCGCTCGCATTACAGTATTTATGACATTTAAATGAGTGTAACTTATTGGATTATGGGATATGGAATATATGAATGATGTGTATAACATTATAAATTTAAGCTGATGCGTTTTATTTAACTTCAGTACTTATTTATTTATTTATTTCGTAATCCTACAGCTAACATAAATGATATATAATTACAAACAAATACACTGAAAATATAGCCAAAGATGGAATACCTACATCATATATCTATATATATATAATGAAAATGGTCTTCGTTTGAGGCTCAATCACGCCTAAACCACTGATCGTATCGACATGAAACTACCACCATTCGATGCGAAATTTTTCCTAGATGGTTTATGGCTATGGTTTATTTTGAAGTGAAGTACCTTCTTATTATACTTAAACTCCGTTATGTTAACGAGTATGTTTTACGTCCCGGCAAACTCAACTTACGAGCGACGAGTCGTCGAATGTGAGATGGAGGAAGATTAATACTCATTTCTCCATGAATCGGACCATTTCTATTGGACAATTTTTCCATTTATTCTTTGTTTTGTTGTTCATCAACATTTATTATTATAAAAATAATAATAATTTATTATGTCAATAAATTTTATTTTAAGTGAATTTGACTCTTCTTTGAAAAATATTGTAAATTTCAGAAAAAAAATAAAAATTAACAAAAAAGCAAAAAAAATATAAATAAAAAAAAATTAACAAAAAAAGCAAAAATAAAATAAAAATAATGAATAAAATTTAATTTATTTCCTTTGAAAATTCGCCCAGCGAAGCGGGCGGGGTCGGCTAGTTTTACTATAAAAAGATTAACAAAAAGGAGCAAACAAACTAAAAGTACTGATTTTTTATTTTGCAAATTTTTAAATCTTCCCAACTCTTGTGGGAACTTACTTATACACTTATCTTGCTATAACATTTCCTAAAACATATGTGTATATATATTAATCGTGGACTGGTCATCTGGCATACGAATCACAGTTGTACAAATGAAGTTCTTCCTAATTGCTTGTATATTGTGTTACTATGTTACCTTACCGTACTCACTTATACAGTAAGGTAACATAGTGCTGAAACCAGTATGTTATAGATACAAAAAGTGTCAGAAAGGGAATTTGACACCTAAGAAAGAAAGTGAATGTTTTTGTTAAGTGTTAACACATCGTGTGCTACAAACCCTTCTAATACGGTGTTGATGCTAATCAATTAGTCAACCTAATTAATTATACAAATTTAATCATTCAACTTGCACTCCTATAACGAACAATCCTATATGTAACAAAGGGAGTTAATGAAGATGAGTACAACACTTAAAGGGCCAGCAACGCACTCGCAAACCTCTGGCATTGAGAAAGTCCATGAATCATTTAACATCAGATGAGCATCTTGCCACCCTAATAATTATTACTGTTTTCTGTCAGACCAGTCCACAGTCTAAAAATTCCGAAACATATATCTGGACTAACCAAGCAAATAAACCATAAATTATGCATCAGATGTTATAATGGTAATTAAAAATGCAAATTGATTAGATAAGCACAGGCTTGACGTGTACCACGCGTTTGTCATTAGGGCGACATAGATTGATTACGATTAGTATAATATGTCTTTAGGTACAAGCATGTGTCTAACAAGTTCAAATTAAAATATCATAAAGCTGTTTTACAACTATGTATTATAAAGAATCGAAATTGAAATATATGTACGAAAAATTGTAATTGAAATTTAGATATATGTAAGATACAAAATTATAAGAAACCTAAATTTTCTGAGCGTTTTCAAGTACGATAAAGTGAGCCAGTACCAAGTCTTAAAGGGCCACACTCGCGATCATTGATCTATCATTGTGTCTATGGTCTGTAACTTGATATAAGATGAGCCTTCTGCCTGTTAGCTGTTGTTCTAACAGTATCTAAAATTTATGTTAATCAAAAATCATATGAATCAAGAAATGTTTAAAGTATGATTGTATATATATAGTACTATAGAAATAGGATAGGATAAAATTTCTTATCTTTAAATAAATGTCGTGTCTATCGCCCGAACCCAATAATTAATCCACAATCTGAGATTGAAAATTATCTGAGATCAGACGGTGACAGTAGATCGGTCTCCTATCTGCAACCTAATAATCAAACCATACGAAGACAATCCATTTTTGGCGACGGATAGAATGCAATCTCTTCGCTTTTTACACTCATATTCGACAATCAAAATATCTATGTTTAAAAAATAACAAATAGCTTTTAAATTATCTTAAAACTGGTGTAAGTTAAAATCTTAAGACAGTATATTGGCACAGTTGAACTGTCATTTTCATCAAAAGGCCTATCCACATACATCGATCCGACCTACCATGCATAGCTTGTCGATACAACTACTACAATCTGTCGATTGGTTATTGGCACACTCTTTTCAACATTTTAATCAAGATATCCATCTCAGATGGTCAAAAATGGATTCAGATATGTTATTAGGTTTGGGCGTATGTGCTTCGGTGACCTTAATAATAAAAATTTAAAATAGTGTGTAATTTCGTGAGACTCAGGGGGTTGTTCTCTCCCGGCGGTCAACCCTTACCTGGAAGATCATTAACTTACCGGCATCAATCAAAGGCAAATATCTTTAGTTTGTGATTCAATTATTGTAATAATTATCATTATCTTGCGCCACAGACTCTGTGTGGCGCGAGGACAAAAGAATCAATAAAATTGTTAGCGAAATATTTTGATAGTAGATATATTTAGTAACGGAATTTATTGTTAAAAAGTTTTAATAATATGACAGAAATGATTAAAATAAAACATCAGAAGCTATCGCATAGTGCAAAGGGTTAGTTTGAGTTTCAACTTACGTAATTTATGACGAATTTCTTCCTTATAATAACCTAGTTTGATCTTGCGGTGCTTACCCGTTCTATTCTATTTTATTTGAACGCAGCTGGTAGAAGACAATAAATTGTATATTTTAATACTATTTTAACACCCTCTGACATGTAAACAAAATTAGTATAGTCATTACTAAGTATTTTTAACCCCATTTTTAGGGGTTGTGATTCATGCGTGATTTCCCTTCAATGATTGAATGTCGATTAATTATTGTTTAGCTGTTCAATTTGCATCTATTGCATGTAGCTGAACATTTTAATGTAATATCACTTCTTCATAGTTTAAAAATTAAGGTAAAATGACAAAAAAATTGTAATTTGTGTTGACTTGAAAATTGTTTAATAACTCTAGGTGACAAAAGTTAAATATCAGTTACATAATACGTGATTATACTTGTGTGCAAAAACACATAATTACCAATGTTAACGTGATTTTAAATAAAATAAAATTGTTACTTTTGATATTCCGTAACTAGTATGCTTAAAGAGAATCTTGAAAGTTGTGCTAAAGAACTTTGTCATTCTTATTTGGAATAAATCAATTCACAAAAATGATATGCATCAGGAGTCTCATCATCGGCCGTCAAGACAGAATACGATATACCCCATCAGCTCGACGTTCATCGTTCCACAACTGAGCGCGTTTCATCAGGCAGTTCTTGCCCCATACCACACATATGAAGTATTTCCCAGTCAATTCGACTAAGAGTCCTTCATAAAACATGCCACTTCTTAAAAGGCCGGCAATGCATGGCGAGCGTGCTGGCAATGTGAGTATCCATAAACAGTATCAATTGACATCAGATGATGATGGTAAGACTAGTCTGGTGCCCTCCACTCTACCACCCACGATAACATATCTAAATATCCATATCCGCGTGGAAAAACAATCAAATTATCTATAATAAAGTAATAATAAAAATCAAAACTTCTAGACCATTCAACAGTATTCCAGTTATTTGATAATGTTATACAACTTTCGCACACGAGCCTACATGAGAAATACGAGATCGATCATCGAAATTTGAAAGCATAATTATGTAAATGAGCTCCAATGTCTGTCACAAATTATTTAACACGATAAACATCACGACTGCGACAGGCTGTCTACTTTGACCGGGACTGTACATCTCTTCTAAGATAACGCTGGTATTTCAGAAACATGTATATCTTACAAGTAATTTATAATACTGCTAAAATATACAGAAAATACTCTTTTACTAAGTGGCCTGTCCCGGCTAGGGCTGCATGTTTTTAAAATAGTTTTGAATATCTTTTTTTAACTCTAATGATATAACGATTTGACAATCACCCCTCTTTCTCTCTTATTAATAATCTAAATCTGAAACATGTATGTCAGAATCATAGATAACGTACCTTAGATAAGGTATTAATTTTGGAAATTATAATAAAATGAGTTATGTTGCCTTAGTATTTCAGCGTGCGTCATCCCTGGGGTCTTAGGTTTGATCTCCGGCTGTGCACCATTGTACTTTCTATGTTCCCACTTCCTCATACGGTACAGCAAAACATTGTGAGACAACCGGAATTTCATAGACACAAAAAATTCGACGGCACAGAAGCTCGGTCATCTATTTATTATATACTATTAGAGTTGCAGAATATGTCTTAGGGGTAAAGACCAGAGAGTAGGGAATATAAGCTGTAAATATATATATATGTGTATAATATGTGTGTATGTATATATGAATATTTGGAATAAAAGGCAAGTAGATCAGTGTACGTGCTATTACAGTCACCGAGCATCCAAACCTCGATCACCAACGTCATACGTCATACAAGCCACGAAGCACGGCAAAAATATTCCCCTAATTTACAAATCACGTTTTGAATTCACATACATTTTATCGTTTTTATATACTTGTTATATTCACTATATCAGTTACAACATCTTCTGTTGACACAATTCACTATAGAAGTGTAAATACGGAAGTTTCAGGAGCGTGACAATTCCATGCAGGGGTCGTAACAATGGGTTGCATTGAGTAGCCAACAGTGTCGCGTGCTGTACGCCCACGCACGAGATAACTGGCTACATCTGTCTGATAGCGGTTGATCGAATTTTCTAGATAACACCGATTTGATGGACGCAGGTCACTATAACGTGTATTAGTGTGATTTAAAATAATTAAAAACTTAAACGTCGATTTAAGTGCCTGTGACGACCGAACGCCGTTTGTTTTTATGCCTAGCAACTTGAAACAATGATTTTAATTATTTCCCTATTAGGAGTAAGAAGTCACGAAAGTTCTACTCATAAAATTAATGTAATGAATAACAATGTAATAGAAAAAATATAATAGTAATATTAAATATAGAAAAATACTTTATTTAAGTCTAATTGAATATTTTTAATTAGGTAGGACTAAGATACATTCAGTAGAAATGGTTCCTAAATCTGCGTTAAATATATGAATTCAATCTATTTGTACCGTTTCAACATTTTTTTACATACCATAAACTTAATTTGATAGAAGCAGATAAAAGAGTTTATAGTAAGACTTTAAGTTCGAAATTCAAACTTCCATCACGTCTCAAAATAATGTCTCACGATGTGAAGACCTGGACCCACCTGATTCAAACATGCATGGCCTATTTGAAGATCTTATATCAATATATCAATCGTCATTATATCAGATACAAGATCCTATTGAAATGTATGGCATGACAAGTGACAAAATTGAAGGGAATCCAATGGAACAGGTTTTAAATAGTTTTACTGTTGTGTAATGTTAATTCTACTGGAAAAATTCATCGAGTTTTTGAAAATGGAATTTTTCGTGTTCTGTGATGTGTTAGAATTTTTGATAAGTACTGTTTATTATTTTGGTATGCAAGACGCCTATTTCACAGCGGACAGTTAATCATTATACTTAAGAAGATTTATGTTACATCTTTAACCGACTTCAAAAGAAGGTTATCAGTTTAACCTATATGTGATATATAACCAAGCAATTGTTTATGAGGGTTCAGTAATTTTTCTTTCGTTAGTGTAAAAGATTTGAGGAGACCGTAAAAAACATCGTTCGAATTTTTATGATAACCTATGTCCAAAACCGGAAGTAAGTAAACTAAAATGGAATTCCTTAGTTTTTGCCTTTATTCGTTAATAAAGCGCCAAAGGAAACCGGTGTCATTATCTAAATATGCTTGCGGGTGTTTTCTGAGGAGATTATCAATTTATATTCTATTTGCTTATCATTAAAATTTGTCTATTATTAAGATTCACTCTGTGGAACAAGAAAAACTATAGAGCTAAATATTCTGACCAAACTTAACCGACGTTGGCAAAAAGTAACAAATATTATGACTTAGTTCTATTATAATGTGTTGAAATTTGAAATTAATATCCTTTACAAAAAGTGGTAGCTTGCAAAGTTTTTGGCATTAAAGTACAGATAGCAAATGATACGTTTCATTGTATAAGTTGCAATAAAAAGTTATAATATGGCGGATATGATAGGTTCTTATTTTTGGATCGAACAGAATTACATATTATATCTAAAGTGCGATAACAATTTCATATCTTTTTTCCCCATATAACAAACATTATGGCCTATTCCCCAATCTCCTATGATTAAATGCATTATGTTTATAGCTTCGAACGATCCAGTATTAAGTGGACATAATAGGCGACGTTTATCTTAATTTTAGTTTCCACAAAACGTTTGGCGGCCATTACGATGCCATCCCACACGCTTAAAACAAAAAACTGTCGTAAAAGAGGTTTTAATAGGTACTAATTTTCTATTACAGTTCCAATTTTAAATTTATTTTTGACAGAGCTTATCTGCAGCCAGTACGATTAAAGCGAAGAGTGTTATTGAATATATGAAAAAACTTGCCCAAAACAAACAAAATGTAATAAATAGCCTGCATATTTTCATATCTTCTAAATTAAATTTGGGCGTGATGAACTCACTTGAGGCGTTTTCTCTGTTCATCAATCAAAATGAAGTCGAGAAGCGCCATATTATACTTCCTAACATCCCTCTCTTTTACACTCAAAATATCTTCTGTAAGGGAAAACGGGAGATAGAATCAACTCGACTTAGACTATATACAATTTTCAGGGTTCACACGCAGACGGCTGACTTCAGAAGCAGTAATCAATTTTATACACAAACGGTGGTTATTAATTGATTTTTTTTCACGTCTAATGACCAAAAACAACATCTGCCAAATGTACGGTCGTTAGCGGACCTGCCAAAACTAGCTTTTTGGATTGAAAATATGCACCTCCATCGCAACGCGTGCCATCTTTAGTGGTTTTATAACACTTTCTATATAAGTAGGGGTATAAATTTTGTAATTGTATTTTTTTTCTTATTATTTATTATACTCCCCTGCCATCGTGTACAGGGTACAGTAACTTTTTTCTTTCTAAAAAACTTTATAATTGTAATTAAATATTGCATATCTATGTTTTAAGTTAGTTCTATTTCTATATGTAGGTAACGAAATTTCGTTATGCGACAAAATATTTTGCCCTTGGGAAATATTTTATAAAAAAAAAAAAAAAAAAAAATAAAATTCGTTTATTTTGGAACATAAGATCATCTAGGTATCACTTATACCACGTCAATCAATTCGAACCTGTAGGCAATATTTAAAACAAAACAATAATATATATTTGAAAATATATGCAATGAAAAAGTTATTTGATATTACCATAGTGCTTTAACGGATCTAGTCTAGAGATCAACTTAAGAGGAGTAACTGTTCAAAAAGGTTTTATTGAACGTTTCTTTTAACATTCTTTTTTTACTTTTAATTTGCTGACTCTAGAATTGCACAGATCACGCGACTCGATTCATCAGTGGCACATGGCAGTTGACATAACCATTATCTAACAGCAAAACACCATAAAGACTTATACGTCATTCAGAAAAAATAAAAATCTAATGGCAGCGTTTAAACTAATTTTTTATCCAACAGAGTAATTATAAGCCAAACGCCAAAAGACGATAGAGTGCTTGTAAAGAATGCAATTAAACTATTTTAGTTTTGTTCAAATAAATTTTGATCATAAAATAACTGTACAGTATACTTTTAAGCTGTGAGCGTTATACTTTGTTAACTACTGAGAAATTTACGCGTTATTATACGCTGTAAATTAAACAGTTCAAATAGCATAAATCAATAAGACGATTACGATGAGCCGATAATTTTTATTTATATCAAGTTGGCCTATAAATATAAGTCAAGTAATAAATGAATTTGCATCGGCAGATAGATCTTACTGGGTGCACAGTGGGACATTACCCTCGTTTCTATTAGTTATCTATAAATTTTATTTGTTAGTTTTGGGCTCCCCGCGTAGTATATTTATGAAGCGAGAACGTTTTTAATATGATGTATGTTTATGGGTCTTTGAAAATTAGATTAGTTACAATTACTTAACGGCATTAGAAATAGAAGGTTATTTATTGGTGTCTACTTTTAATTGGTTGAGGGTAATTAATTTGTGCCTAAAATGTCTGAAATATCTGCAAAGTTTTACTGCTTAGGGTTGCAAAAAAAGAAACGAAGGATGTAATTATATTATCCTATAGTGTATATAGGAATTATGTTTTATATAGGAAGCAGGAACCATAATAATATTTTCGTGCAAAGGTTCTTTATTATGAACTTCAATTAGGTAATATTTAAACAAAAATAATCGGGCGGAAGGATATATAGTATATAAGAAGCAAAAAAAAATTTTTTTTGTAGTAGTATTTTTTATTATGAACTTTAATTAGAATTTAATTTATGATAAGAGAATCATGCATATATTAGATTTCAATCGCATATCAATGATAAATAATATATAGCTGAAAAAATAATAAAATTTGTGTACAAAGGTTTTTTTTATAAAATTTAATTAGGTTATATTTTTATAAAAAGAACATCGTATCTAATATATAATAGATTCCAAAGGAATGTCAATGATATCTAGCAGAAAAACGAGTAACAAAAGTAGAAAGCTTTTTTATTAATATGAACTTTAATTAGATTAAATATTTTTAAGCAATCGTTTCTATATTAGATTCCAAAGGAATATGAAGGATATACAGTATAAATTTAACAGCATTTTGAAAAAAAAAACTTGTCTATAGTAAAATAGTATTAGTTTATGCCTCTCATACTACAGTTGACCAAGAACAATCTCCAAATCATAATAATATTGAACTCCTCAAATACAAACACAAATCTTCTAAGCAATCCCCTTGATTCACATGTGATCCCATCAATCTAAGATCTAAACAATTGAGATGTGCTGATAAGATGTCCACTACAAGCCTGGACCATACCCTAAATCAAGTTGAGGTCCGCGGGCAACCTGTTTGCATCCGTGCGTACATCAAGATTGCTATCTTAGATAGATTTACAAGAGCTGTCGTTAAGAGATCCCCCTCCAATTGGCTCGAATTTGTTTTTGAATACCGGTTATACGTTGTAATGTAGTGCTTGTAGCTTGTAAGCTATGATGTTGATTTTTTTAATGAACTTAATGAATTGCTCGAATTCTGTACTTCTTCGAGATAATCCGTACACGATACGTTTTAGTCTTGTAATTTGGTAATATTTCGCGTAATAGAGCTGAAGTTGTAAGAATATGCGTTACGGGTTATTCGCCTTTGTCGAATTATCAGAAAAGAGCTTTTTAAAAGGCCGATAATGCATCAAGAGCCTTCTAGTAAGAGAATCCGTGGTGTCCACTTAACCACAAATCAGCCTCTAACCTTAAGATACAAAATAAGTAGCATTTCTGAATTCTTATCATATTCAACTTCATATTATATATTTTCAATAATACTTTTACAAAAAAGTTTAAAATATAAGAGTATTATTTTCTCAAACATGAACATAAGTCAACGCGCAAGCACCGTTGTTTTAAAAACATTTATTTATTTATTCCACTACATTATACTACTAATTCGATAGAACGCCAAAATAATACCCACACCAACTATCCTACATAAGAAACATTAAAAAATTATGCTTATACGCCTTAATATTATAACTAACAATATAGCAAGCACTCTTGTGAACTCAGCCAGCGTACAAACAAAAAGGTCTACCTCAATAGAAATTTCGTTAATTATTTGTATTGCTCGCGTGAGTGGCGCTTTGCAGATGATTTATTTCTTTGAAAACAAACTCATAGCTATCAAATATATTCCTGTCATATAAGTTTTAAATTAGGGCGGCTCTCTAATTCTAAACAAATAACACATAATTATAGTTGATTTAGTAGTTTCAGAGTATTTTATTTGTCTTGCTGTCCTCACCTATGGGTGGGCGCAAGTCTCCCGCTAGGATTTAGATCACAACTAGTTTTATGCTGTGATATTTTTTGTAAGAGTTACGTGCGAATAGGTGTCATAAATCGTTAGTACCGTTTCATAAATATGGAAATGAGTCATTTGCATTCATTAGTTTAATTACGAACGCGTGGCTGACTTCCTTGGAATTATTAAGAAACACTTTTTAGCTATATATGTATCTCAAATATTTTATTAAAAAAAATTGTAGTTGTCGTTAGTTATTTTTAATTTAAAAACTACTTAATATGGTCTTTCACGGAGCTTTTTTTATGGTCCAAATGACAGCTAGAATCACGTATATATTTATATATAATACAATACATATATAAACGCGAATATACTGTATACTCCATCTCACTTATCGCCACTCTATAAATATTTATTTCATTAAAACATTTTCGTCTTTTTAGTGTTCGAAGACATGAATATGGAATGATTGAAAACAGCTTAATAAAGCGTGAATTTACATATTCTATGGAGTTCGGAGTTCCGAATCACCCTTTCGTCTTGCCATCAAGTTTAACAAAGCCATTTCCGGGTTGCGAATACAGCTCAATCAATTCGCACAGGAAGCTGGAATGCTTCATTAGCCCTGCATAATACACGTAGTGCATACTAAGCCTTTTGCTATACCGACAATGACCGGTTGAATTGTACTTTCCGCTTTTATGAAAAGTTGATGTGTTCAAAGACGTTCTAAATTTAAATTTGAAGTGTGAAGATTTCAAGAGATGTTTTTGAAATTTTAACACTTGTTTCTTTATGTAAAGTTTCGTTTTATAGGCATATATCTGTTTCATTAATTTTTTATGCGAATGCGGGCCTTAATAAACAAATATGTAATGTAGTATAACTATAGCTACTGAAAATGTATCAATAGATAAAATATAACACTATTTAATCCTCTGTTTCTTAAAGCTATCGCGGAATATACCTAAAATGATAACAATTTGCACTAAATAACTTTCATCAATGTTTGTAACTTTTATTTTATGAACACTTCCTTTCATACAAAAATATAATATATACAAAAGGACACATAAGCACTCGCGAGCCCTCTGGCATTGAGAGTGTCCATGGGCGGCGGTATCACTTAATATCAGGTGAGCCTCCTGCCCGTTTGCCCCCTGTTCTATAAAAATTTGTTCTATGATAATTTTAGATCATTTGTCACGAAAGGAAAATCATGTGCACTATAAGTTAATTTAGCTGTTGGAGTACGAATTAATAAAAAAATTTGTAATATCCTAAATATTTTTGATAAATAAATCAACCCGAATAACATTTTACATCTTGTATAAACAAATTCAACATGTTACCCTCGTAAGCTGACATCGTTAATTAAAATGCGGAGCCTAAATCGTTCATCTACTGAGACTTTTTGTATGTTGACAAAATTATGTCTTTATAGAGGTTGTGGTATCGACGATCACCATCTAGATTGATGGAGGCCCGATCATTAATTTGTTCCTGCGTATTTGATGATTAAACTTCTGATTTACAACAATTTACAAAAAGGTATTTTAAACAGAGCAGATTTACAGTCTGTGTTTTTGGAGTGATTTCTAAACTGTTTATTTTAATAAAATAGGGGGCAAACTAAAATTGCTAGAATTTAAATGATAACCACGGACACTCTATGCTAGAGGGCTCACGAATGTGTTGGTGGCCTTTTAAAAATCCGTTCTCTCTTTTCGTGAAGGACATTCGAACTTCTGTGTGTAATAGTTCATATATAATAATAAATATAAGCTGTATTTTTATTTATCTTTGGGTCTAGCATTCCAATAGCTTTATCGTACGTTCGAGTATAAATCTGATGGTAAATGAACTTACAATCAATAGTGGTATTATAAAAACTATTATAATGTATATTTGCTTAGTACTCTCAATAACTTTGGCAATGTTGGTCAAACAATATCATATTACAGGCGCCAGTGGGCAAACTGCAATATTTGCTTAGGCCTTAAGCTTTGAATGTAACTGAAGATTCAGTGGTTATTTCTGCCGTACCAACGAATAACATAAAATTACATGTTAAGTTTAAAATGTTACATTGATAGTTTCTAGTTTTGTTTTTAAAAAAATAAACAAAATGAGGAATCTTTGTGCGCGAATTTATAAATATAGTTATTCCTGTTAATTTACACAAATATACTTAAATTAAATTTTAAAGTAACGGCTTTGCTTAAAATATTTATAAGGATGACAAGTATATTATCAATAGCTCAATCTTTAACATTTCTAATACTGTTTGAAAAGGCATCACCTTGATGGCTGGACGACTTTGACAGTCCGCTTCACAGGACTATTTCTTCTGCGAATTATGGAATCGACTTTCTTTAAACAACCTTCAATTGTTTAAAATATATACTCATGATAGTCCGGCAACGCATCTACTAAAATGGGTGTCTATTGGCTGCGATGACTGCGTTTCGGGTGTCCCATTGGCTCGTTTTCCTCCCTTTCTTATGAAAAATACTTTCCCCCCTTTCATCAATCATTAACTACTAATGTTCGCACACGTGCTGATATTGAGAAGGGTTTTTGCTGAGTGTTAAATTACGAATTGACCGTAAAGTGCCCTTATTGCATCGGTATGCACTTACCCCTTTATTCTATTGTGCAAGTGATACGTCATCTGTCGACGCATTTCTTTGAGTATTTGCCGACAAATCGATGCCTTTAGGCAGATGTACCATTGCATCTATTCATAATTTCGGCAATATATATTCAACCAAAAGTTTATTGCACTTTCGTTAATAAAAGATAAATGAAAACTGAGACAAAACAAGCGTAACATAGCGACCACGATTAAATAATATCATTGATAATGGTGATGAGATAATTGCAAATAATTGATACACAAAAAGTAGATTTGAATTTTTTAAAACCTTGTTTTAACTCGGATACTATAAATTACATATGTCAAAACAAATCTTTAGTATCGTAGATAATTTTATTTTATTATTTTTTACCACTTCGTGACATACAGAATTATAATAAAATTTACATAATTAAATGAAAAAGACTGGCCTCCTTATTGCTTTCAAGCGATCTCTTCCAGGCAACCACTGGGAGAAAAAAAAGCAATTAAATTAGGTACGGTAAGCAAGAAGTGCTATAATACATTAGATATATATTAGTTATTTAGATAAAAACGAATGGAATAAAACAAAGCAATTAAATACATTGCATACAAACAACATACAAATTCATACGTTAATAGTGATGAGCACAATATTTAATCATGGACACATGAATCCCGATAATTTTAGAACAGTTAGTAATAAAGTTAGAAAATGTTTGCACAGTACGTATTTAAGGGAAGACAGAGAAGGACCTAAGAGAATAGAGACGGAAAGTGAATTCCATTAAAAAAAATACGTTTATTTTGGAACATAGGATCATAATAGTATCACTTATTCCAGGTCATTAAATTCGAGCCTGTTGGCATCCCTACTCATCGGCAAAGAAGACAGAAGGTGTTGGCCATTGACTCACTATCAACCTTAAAGGATTCGCTGAGAAAGGTTTACATACTAAAACAAATGAAAATATTATCAACTCATTGATAAAGTCAATTTTATAATGTGCATAAAGAAAATGTAAATGTTTTTATATGAATAGATATTGTACCTTATTTCGAGTGTACAAATAAATGGTTGTTGGCTAGTATGCAACCTTATCTGTGATGATTCAATCTTTGAATAAAGTTATTATAATAGCAACGACGCTTAAAAGCTTCTGTAATTAACAAGTAAATTTTGAAGAAATCTTAAGTGACTGTATTTACCATAAAATATATAAATGTCAGATAGTAAAATCCTTGATTACTTGCTCATATAGGAGATTAAAAAAGTATTGGTTTTAAATGTTAATTCGCGTAGAGTATCAAGTACAACAAAAAGTATCGGATTCCGTAAGAAACAAGTTCGAAAACCAGAAAACATCTCAGACATTGGACGAGGTAAAATTAATTTTAATGTGTACATCTTTTAGTCCAATAAACCTCATTAAAGTTAAGAACATACATTTTCTCATTTCATTATATAAATTACTTAATAGGTTTAAATTCACCAGCTTCACTGTGGCAAGGGAAATATAAAAACAAGATTTGCACCAGTTTCATTAACATTACAAAGTTGATCCAAAAGAGATCTTCGTCTAAACAGGCTTTAATTACAAAAACTCTACGGCCTAAATTATATTTATTTATAACTTCCAAAACAACATATATGCGTAAAATATAAAAGAAAATATGACTTCACAAATTGTGCACACACACATGTTAGAAAATTTTGGAAAAAATTAACCACAAACAGCAAAAATAAACTAAAGTTTATTAGAAACTGAAACCTCTCATGCTCTTAATGTCATTTACTATTATTATTCACATACATTTATCTTATATCTTAAAACGACCAATTCTTGTATATACAATGGAAATTTCTGAATCGGCTCCAAAGATTTTCAAGATTTTCAGAAATTTAGTATACGGGGATTTCGTGGGCGATAAATCGATCTAGCTAATGAATAGGAATTATTTATAGAAAATGTCATTTTATTCGTGTTTTATCAACTTTACTTTTTTTTATTGGAAGAAAAATAACAAAACGGTGGCGTTTGAGTTGTCCAGTTCATATTTTGTAATTATTCTGTCGGTAAGATCGAAAAATATTATTGACATTCTATCATTTTATTAGTATGTAATTCGTACTTAAATATAATTTCCAAAAAACACAATTTATAAAAATAAAATACCAAGAAAAGCGGTCGGTCATCCAGGTACTGGTTTAGTTAAAGTGTGGTGAACTAAAGCTGATTACATAAACACTCACATCTAAAATAATTTCAATAAACGCAAAGATGAATATTGCTACTTATTATTGTAATATAGCGCATGCTTCTATTGAAAACGCACCTTGCTCTATCGATCTTTTGAAATCTCAACAATTATCTAACTATCCACAAAACCCTTCGACATCTGCAGCGCCTAACACACCATAATACACCACCATACAAGGTGTTTGATGAGTTATCAAGGAACGTGCCAAATCTTTTCACCTGGAGTTACAAATAAATTGAAGATTATATTTCGTACATATCGTAAGGTCTATGCATCACCTTGCTGTGTCACAATTGTTTGAAAGCGGATTATATTACATTATCTTTAGGCAGCCGTAATTAAGCGCCCACATATCATTGAGAAAAAACGACCCCAGCAGATGCAATATTGCAAACATTGAAATCTGAATGATTTTTAAAAGTAATTCAATAACATAATGTCGATCGCAGTAAAATGTATTGCTTCCTTCCACCTTGAAGTAAATCATGACCCTCGCGTCTCGGAAGCGTTTACGTGATACAGTTATGTCGACAACTGTAACACTTGAAAATACCATTGTTTGTTGTAACGGCACCGTACACCCCTAACATTCAAATCGATACAAAAAATATCTATACCGTTTTATAAAGATTTCGATTTGAGAACTCTGTAAAAAATGTGTAAGGTGCTCTAACAATGTTTCGTTCCGTTATATCAATAGAGATTAGAGGCACGCGTTGATTCAAGCAAACCTCAAATCCGGGCGCATTGTCGGGAGATGTTTGATGTGGCTGGAAAAGACGCCTGGACAATGCCCTAACCCAAATGAAGTGTAAATCCGCCATGTTTGTACCCGGCTTAAGGTGCTCATTAGAAACTTATCGAATCTAATTTACATAAAAGCAACTAAACAAATGGCTAAGATAACTAATTAGTAGAGAGCGTAACGAAATTGATACCATCCATCAGTATGAACTTCTAAATCTTTGCTCCAATTACTTTCATCTTCTTAATTGCGTTTAAGATTGTACTCAGGAAGATCCCAATTAAAACAAGTTTGTTCGGTGTAAGTGTCGCCTATGTTACTTAACATGTGACTGATAAGCATTCGTTGAATTAATGCTGTCGATAATATGAACACTTCTTGTAAAACTCGGGCTGATCTCATAAAATAAACAGAGACATTATCGTTCGTATAGAGTAAAATTGATACTTAAGATTTTAAAACATAAATAACATTGGTAATAAGAACGTAACTGGAGTAGGAATGTTTGTGTGACAGGAAAAATAAAATAGTTGAACTTTCCCAAGCCGTGAACGTATCTTATCCCTCGGCTTTTTCAATAGCAATCATTCATATCAATTCCTATAATTAATTTCGATAAGTATGACGCCTCCGCCCTGATACAGGAGCCAATGCTTTTAGTTACTATCTTTTGATAGTTTAATTTACGTAGGCTGAAATGGATCACTAAGATTATTAAAACCTAAGATAAAGACTAAACTAGACTTTAAAAAACTAGTATTGACCCAAAAATTAATTTCAAAAATTAATAATTAAATCGTAAAATTGTAAACATTCTTTAGAACTCGCAGGCGGTTATAAATTCAAATATGCTTTGCACATAGAATAAGTGAGCTATACTAATAAATAATTATATCTTCTTTAAACAATCTTGTTCATGTTTTTAGTAAATTCGTGTGTTGTAAACACGATAAGTATCACTGATCCAATTTAGCGTTCGAACTGGTTTCCAATTTTTGGGAATAGTTTAAAACAAAAAACTAAATTGGCCCGTTACATTTCACACCAAAATGCGTTTGCGGTCAATTTTTTATGGACTCTTCAAACGATAGCAATCGATAAACGAATGAATGGAGAACGTGATTTCAATCCTTTCTAAGTATACAGGAAACCGATTTAATGCGCAGTATCATCTGCTTTCATATAAAACTTTTCATTAAAAAAATCAGCTACATAGTAGACTTAAATTTAAACGAAACACACAAATGTAGGCCAGATTAATTAATTCATATTACATATGTAAATTATGTATCGCATATAAAATTTAATCCTATTATCAACAAAATGTCTGATTACTAAAGCATACAAGACTTAATCTTACAAAATTTACAAGCGTTAGAAAAACATTTCGAATTTATTAGCACGTAGGCCCTAAAGTCCCGGCTCACAATTGAATTACGGCAAAGAAAACAAACAAAAACAGGATTTCGGAGTAATCTCCTATTCTCCGTAGCTTAGGCGTCGCCGAAAACACTTCGTATATTCCGTATTTGTTTAAAATAAGTGCAGCGTTCAAAAGATAAAGTTAAAATACTCGAAAACTTCCGGCCGAATGCATTTTGAATAATTGGAACTACATTTATTTCCTTCCCCCGAATGTGGTTGAATTGTGTGCATTTCTATAGTGGGATAAAAATTTATGTGCCGTATTGTATTAACGCATAAATCTTCGAAATGGCACGAGTTCCTATTATGAAATAGGCGTGACACAGTGTGGACGTTAGATATTGTATCATTGACATAATGTCACCAATTATTCGGTCAATAGACACTCAAGTACTTTGTGATGTAAGCAATAAATATGTAGCTTCAAAAATGTAATGAACGTTTACTTCCACTTAACGATTTCACTAGCGGAAGTCGCAATATCGTTTTTGTGTAAAGCCATATTTATTATGTTTTTGCAACTGTGCTATTCTTAACTAATGAAAAGAACATCCGTGATAACGATCTTTTGTTGAAAACAATTTATCACAAAATGGCTATCAAAAATGAATTGTATTAATTTCACACTGCTTTGTTCACGGTTTATCTGCAAATCATACTGATTTTTATTATGTTACAAATTAAATTAGATTTACGGATTTAATTATTTATTTATCAAAGCTTGCCAACTACAAGAAATATAAAAGAAAATAACGTGCAATGTTTAATGTGAGAATCATTAAAAAAATTAACGTATAAAATGTTTTTTTTATAGAATATGGGCAAACGGGCAGGAGGCTCACCTAATGTTAAGTGATACCGCCGCCCATGGACACGCTCAGTGCCAGAGGGATCGCAAAAATAAGAAAATAGATTTAAAAGCGTAATTATCAAAATGATCAATCTGGATATTAGTAAGTTTTGTCCAAATCGCGTTCCTCTGAAAGTGACAAATGAGATGGTGTATGGCTAGAATGTACACGAAATTTAATTTTAGTTAAAAGGCTGGTGCAACTATATATGTATATATATATATATATATATATATATAATTGGAATCTCGGATACGGCTCCAATAATTTTCATGAAATTTAGAATACGGGGGGTTTCGGGGGTGATAAATCGATCTAGCTAGGAATCATTTCTAGAAAATGTCATTTTATACGTGTTTTATCACATTTATGATTTTTTTCTTTAAATAAATAGTTCATATTTTTTATTATTCTGTCAGTAAGATCGAAAAATATCATTCGCATTTCATCATTTTATAATTATGTTATTCGTACTTAAGTAAAATTTCCAAAAAAAAAACAAAAAAAAATCCGGTCATCCAGGTACTTACAATAAACATATGAGATGTTTAATTTCTAAACATGAGTATTTTTGGGTTTCACGTAATCTAAAGCTATTATTAGACTTAACAATACCAGCTTAGTCGATTTAGGTCACATTCAATCCTTTCCGAAAACCGCATAATTTGAAGAATCGATAACGGTGTTGCCAAAGGGTAGTGAAAAAAAATTGTACAAAAACCGACCGTGCTCTATTGACCGTGACGCAACAATTGTTTAGCAAATTTTGAGTCTCTGAGTCCACCTTGTTGACTTCGAAATTAAACATTGAAAAAAAATCGAAAGGCCCTTAAGAAGATTGAACGACTGGCCTATTGTAAACGTTGTGTAATGTACCGAGACGACAGACGTATCCTACGCAACACAAGTTCCGTCACAAGGCAGACCTACCTTGTCTTTTACAAAAACTTATTGTGGCGACCTTACACGTCTCAGGTAAACCCCTTTGCACAATTCGGAGCAAAACTAAATTCTCTTGTTGTCGCCACACTTGTCCAATTTCACGTCTGGTTTGAGGTTCAAAACATGCAATTAATTTTGTCTGCCAATATGCTGGGGCTACTCAAAGGATGAAATATTATACAATTTCATTTTACCGTGAAATAGCACATTATGTTACAGTAGCATCTAGCACTATTTACAGCAGGTTTTTTGAATGTTTTGACTTTTAACGATGATTTTATAAATCAATTTTTAAGCAACATTTCACTAATTGACTGAAAATATTTTTGAACGAGGCACAAATATATTTGTTGGACTCATCAATAACGTAAATAATGACAAGATTTATGATGTCAAGTGTTAATAACTCGATTGTCCGATTATAAAGCCCTATTCGATAACAGAGCGAGACTAATCGAATTACAATGATCGTAAATTATTCTGTAATATGCTTAAACAGCTTTGATCATCATTGTTAAAATACATGTCATTTAAACTCTTCTTATTTAAATACCACACGAGCGTACAATGGGGTTACATATAACTGATTATATAGATATTTGGTAAGGTGAGACTAGTAAATATTGTTTAGTGATTGCAAAATCAATAATAGTTCTGTTATAAGCGCATTTCCTAATATGCAAAAGGGTACCCATTTTTCTGGGAATTCTGTTGCAACTTCGTCGTATGCAAGTCTTTGACCATTTTTTGAGTGACTAATTGCACTTATTTATTAAGTTTATAGCATTGAACACACAAACCCACACGCAATTTCAAATATTAATGCTTATTATAATACTTATATTTATTTACATTTATAACTAAACACATGTTCCAAAAATAGAATCAATTTTTATTTACAATTTTAAAATCGGAGCATTTTTCTTGGAAGACTGCAACATTTACGATTTATATAATTTCTCAGGAGAAAGGACTCTGGGCTTAGAAGTAGATACAAACGTGTATTTAAAGAACTTCATATTCTTTTGTATATGTTCGACATGTGCATGTGACAGTTCCGGCGCTAGCATATCCAAAGAAACTTTCAAAACCTATTTTCTGAGGTCAGTGAATAAACAAATGCGACACAAATCGAACTACTGAGACGTCGTTAAACACTGTTTAAAAAATACTTTACAATACCGACTCCAAAACGGTAAAGAAGTGTAAAACAACAATGGCAAATAAGGCCTTATTAAAATAAACTACATTTAGCTTATTTTTTTAAAACAGTAGTACCATAGCATATTAGAAACGTTTTATATTCTTGACTATCCTATGATTTTTTTTTTTATAGAACAGAGGGCAAACGAGCAGGAGGCTCACCTGATGTTAAGTGATACCACCGCCCATGGACACTCTCAATGCCAGAGGGCTCGCGAGTGCGTTGCCGGCATTTTAAGAATTGGTACGCTCTTTTCTTGAAGGACCCTAAGTCGAATTGGTTCGGAAATACTGCAGTGGGCAGCTGGTTCCACAAATGATTTGTGGATTCCGTATGCGTTGAGAGTTAACCTCCAATTTTTAAGTCGGTCAAAGATTACTTTCTCACGGCCGATCGTCCAATTTCGATCGGTTGCCACAAATCATTGAAAAAATCGACATCGAAATTTTGAAATGAGCAAAAAGTCGGTTCGTTTTAAGAGGCGTGGTGGACACCCGTTTTTGAAAATTGTGGCAATTTTGACACCTCAAGTGTGGTGCGTTCTGTTCCATGTAATTTGGTGAACGTGATGTACTGAACGGTAAACCATAGCAATCTCATGTTTTATAATATCTCCTGCTTCTGCGCAGTCATTCCGTTTTAATGAGATATCCTATCAGATTTTACTGATCTTGCGCTATGTGATTTTGGTAATATGGTGTTTCGGGGGTGCAATGGCGAGAGAAAAACTATCAAATTAACGTAATTTTCGAAAATCGAATCTAATAAATAGGCTTAGAATGACAGTCATAATTTTTTTTTAATAATATGTATTTACGACTAAATGTAAATGAGTGAATTGTTCGAATACTAATAACTCGAGAACAACTGGACTTTAATTTGATAACTATTAAACATATTGGAAAAATTCACGAAAAAAAAAAACTCAATACAAAATGTTATTGGGTAAATTTCAAACCGACAATAACCACAGTATCACTCTTTAAATTTTGTGTTTTCTAAATTAATGAACAATATTAATTTCGTATTCATTGATAATTTCATAAAATCATGATTTGTGTTCATCAAATCTGTCACACGATTCATTTACTTAGACGGTGCGAACTTCGCCAGTTAGCTTATATACTATTTATTACAAATACCTGAATAAATATAAAAAAAAGGTTATACATTCATATCGGATATACCATGACCAATAAGCAAGCTTTGACTTGTTTAAGGTGTTTCGGAATATGATTAAAATGAGTATTAGAATATTAATTCTCATAGCCATATCACACGCATCATGAGCAGATTCCACAAACATATCTTCAGGTACATACCCTCACTTTTACACAATCACACATCAGAACCAAATTAGGTATTACTTTGTTAAATGTATTGAATATTTTTATAAATAATATGTAATCCATCTTTGGCTATAGTTTAGTGTTAGTTCATTTTTTTGACATGTACGTTATAAATAAATAACTATTTCCTTTCCACTCCTATTCTTATTTTAAACATGCATGTTAGGATGTAAATCAATTGTTTTTTTTCCACCCAATATTCATCACGTTTACCGCAAACTGAACCCATTTTTTATTGCAACAAAAAACAGTAGCAAATATAAGGAATTGCTGATTGCTCGGGAGCTTTTACCCCGCTATATAATTTAAAAGTAAGCCTATGATTAAAGTGCTGCCTACCTCTTAAATTAAATTAGGATTTTAAGGGTGGCGCTCGAAGCATTCCGCTATACAAAAAAAATAAAAAATGAACATTAATTTACGGACGGTATTAAAAAGCACACGTGTTAATGGTTTTTGATATTGCTCGTTTTTTGCTACGCCAAGATTCATTAATTTTAGTATTCAGAGAGGTGTTTCAGTATGTATTTTACACTAAGCTCTGATAGTGATAACATTAATGTGATAGCTCGAACAGAATTGAATATGCAGTGAGCTACGTGATTAAATTATTTAAATCATTGATGGCGGCTTTTGACTTTGTATCAATTAAATCCGCACGAAAATTATGTACTTTTTAATTAACTTTTGATAAGGGACTGTTTAGAAATATATTGTATAATAAATTTTATAAAACCGGGGTAAGTAAGGGAACCTAATGTAAGTGGTACCGCTGCCCATGGTGACACACACCAACATGCCCTCCAGCGATGGCTCGCAAGTGCGTTGCCGGCCGTTTAATAATTTGAACGCGTAAGTGAAATTGGTTCAGAAACCCTTCAGCTTCGTATCTGGTACCACATAGTGGTGGTACGCAAAAACTGCCTTATAAACCCTTAGATATGGAACACTGGATATCAAGGTGATACGAGTGGAATTTCGTATCCTCAACAAGCGATTATGAAGCTCAGCTGCAGGTTTGAACAATTCCTCTGTATACAGTCCATAGTAGATGCGGTAGAAGATGACGAGAAACCCCACATTTCTACGCCACGGTAAGAGGTTTTGTTAACGGGAAGTGTTTCTCGTCATGTAAACAAATTATGTTAAATATGAGTTACGTAAATCTATTATAACCAAAACTTAAAAAATACTAAAATTATACATTTATGAAAGTAGTATTTAATTTTTCTATGCGATTTTTGTAAATACTAAATTTCTAATCACCTCGTGATAAAATTTATTTTTAAACATTTATTTATTTACACTTCTTAAACAAACAAAAAAAGGTTTCATAAGTTGTTAGGCAACGGATGGTCTTATCAAAAATATTATCAAAAATATAAAATCTAGACTTTTAATGAATCATAATCAATATATGTAGATAATTGCGAGACAGAAGAGAAAGAAAAATCTTTAATACATTTTTAAAGACTGAACTCGAGTCACAACCGTCAGATTACTTTAGTTTTAAAGAGTCTATAAAATTAATGAAATAAACTATCAAACTCTTTATCTAAAAGCATTTACTTCTTTCACAGTGCATCTAGCTATGAATTTTATTGTGCATCAATAAAATGTTCGTAGCAACTGGTTAAGACGGGCTAAAGCCTAGGTTCCCAGGAACGGCTACCCTAAAGCGATTGGATACATCGCCGGCGCAATCTGAGCGTGTTGTAATCTTGCAAATATTTATGGTGTGTCAATGCAATATGCCAAATGGGAACGCTTATTATGCTTTGAACAAAATGTGAGCACGCTTTGGGCCATTTGTGTGGTGTAATTTACAAGCGTATAACGAAAAAGTCTAGCTATTCGACTTATGATATATGTAATAATAATAATAATTTATTTCCAATTTTGTTTCACAGGAAAAACTTATATCTTACGCTAGTTATATAAACAAAATTAGTCAGGTTTATCTGACGCTGAACTAGGTGTGAACCTGTATTTCAGCATACAGAGCCTATCCCTTTAAATATATTAGACAAAAACTCTAGCATCAAGTACATGACTCATTTGCGAAACTTATATGTCATAATTTGTGTGAAGTGTTCACGTGTTCTCCCTGTGAGTAAGCTGAGAGGGTGTATGTGTGTGTGGGAGACTGCGTTAAATACTATATTTCTCAAAAGAATACTATAAATATACTTATACTTTATTATAATACTATATATATAATATACTTGTACATAAATAATATAATAAATAAATGCCTTTCAATTTTTATTTATATATATATATATATATATATATATATAAATTTTATATTAATATTGTGAATATGAAACATTAGGTGTCGTCTTCCCTTCAGACTGTAAACTGTCAGTCGACAAATCTACTCTGTGAATGTTAATACTGAATTGACAAGTGATCTAAGAGTTAGATAGTTAGTGAATCTAATTTTTATACTTTCATAAAGAGTTGTGTAAATCTTAAAGCCTAAGACAAAGTGTAGGGAAAATTTTAGGAAAACTTTAACTAGCAAAATCAGGTGTTTAATAACATTTTGAAAATTTGTCTAAGTAGTTGCTTTACAATAATTAGTGCGCGTGTTCTGTTGTTGCTCCAACGACGAATAATATCAAATAGATGTAATATTTTATAGATTTAGAAAAGTATTAATTCAGTATTGTTTATATAAAAAGTTTATTAGAATATTTCATTCATAGCATGAGACATATCGAATCAGATAGTTTTCTAATATTCTATTTTGGTACAGTCGCTTATGAATTGGACCATCAATAAAGCTTGTTAGGAAGGAGTTACAACGCATTGTTTTATACAATGGAAGGAGGAGCTATGCTGCTGGCGGCCTCGTGGCTTGTATCTTGTTATTGCATATGTCATATCAGAAACATAGTATTGATATGATATACCCGCTTATCTACAATATAAAAAAGATATCTTTCGAGAAGAGACCTTAATACGCTGTATGCTAGTCATACAATTTAAATAAAAATAGCCTGTATTCGAGTACACTAAACTCCACTACACTAAGTCCATGTTATTTAGTTTAAACACCAATCTTCGTCTCCAACGGACTAAAGGCCATCTCCAAATTCGTGACGATATTCCAATACTGTCCAAGCTGCTTTCCAAGTTTCTAGTGGACGTCCTCTCTTTCTTCTTCCCACTGGGCCATTCCAAGTAAGGATCGTCTTGACTCAAGCCTACTAGTTATTGAAAAGTAAATTTATTTATATTCAATACGAAATATATAGCCCCTATGATCTAAAACCGATTGATAGTAATATAAATAGACTCAGGTGATATGAGGTCATATTCAAATTATTATAAAATCTAATACAAGTTTTGGAGTCATATTTAGCGGTAAATCTCGATTCTGAACCTCAAACTTAGTGAGTTTCTCTTTAAGTATTACTTAAAATATTAAGTCAATTATAACCTTTATGTTTACTGAGGGTTATGTTAGTAAAAACAACCATTAAATGCTTACTCAATTAAATATATCAATTATTAATTAACGTTTATATATTAAATATATGTTTGAGTAGTTTTTAAGTGACACAAAGGAGACATTACTCATATAAATTGATATAATGTTAATTAGCGTCTTTTTTAAAAACTTATTGATTTTGTAAGCTAGACTTATAAAATAAAAAAGATTGCGGTGTTTAAGTCCGCTTACAAATAACAATACTGCGTAAACATTAGATGTTACTTTAATACTATTTAACTAGTATTTTATAATATTTAGATCTAAGGCTCATTAAGTCTGTAATGAAACTTACTGCTATTACTATATTAGGCAGTGAACCGAGTTTTCTTCAAGAAATCCAATTTAGTTTGTTCGTTAATTAACGGCTTTCTAACTAAATAAACACGCTAGTATTATATTGCAAATACAAATGAATGCATCTAGTATCATATGAAGTGTATCGTGCTCTAATAACTCAACAAACTTTCACGCAATCCCTGTAACTGATACACTACTATATTTGCTATATCAGCCCGTCTTTGCTTATCATTGCATCGCGCAAATGCATCACGCAACCGACTTTGAATTACACACGATACGACCTATGGATTACAAACTTTAATTGTTTTGATTACATCCTGCATTATTCAAAGAATTTATTATTTTAATTAAAATCAAAATAGTATTGGATGATGAAGGTTGTTTAAAGTTTAAACAGCTTTTACCGCCACTGTGTAGTTATATAAAATAAACTTAGGGTACTACAATTCTTTATAGGTACTCTAGTAATTTTATAATAAGTACTGAAATGATTGTACTGTTTATTCCATACATTGACTCCCGATAAAACAGTTTAGCGATCCATAAGACTTTTATCTTGGCATTTGGGTTGCTTTGCGGCATTTGGATGCAATAAGTAGCATCTAAATTACGAGAAAAACCTATATCAAAGGGCCGGCGTTGATGGAACATCAGATACCGTAGATGGAGTGACAGCTAGTCCAAGCGGCTTATCGCTCAGGCCATTCGTTTTAATGGTCATAATTGGTCACTAGAGTTTGTACAATTAACAATAAGCACGCCCACAAACACATAGAAAATCCTTTCTTAAAAATTACAAACATTAAATTAACTAGGGCCATATATTTAGCACGATAGCTGCAATGTAAATAAAAATGCAAGCAACCTGTCTTAGCACGGAGTTGTTGAAAGCCGTGCGTGACTGTACTTTGTACATATTCAAAACTTATAACGTTGGTGCCTAGATGTTTAAGCACTCCCGGTGTCAGAGGCGATGAAGTGATAAAGATGTTTATTGATGATCTTCGGCTACATTAATTGCCAACGGCGGCGCTTGTGGCCGCCGACTGCAGCCAACTCGAGCGCGAATGACAAAGATTCAAGCCGCGATACGAGTCGCGACGAGCGGCCGGCTTTGATCTCCCGTATTGACGAGCTTGTCGACCAATCAAAATATCGGTGGGAATGAATTTTTTCCTACGTGTGAAATTAAACTCAATTCGCATTCCTTCCAGCATTTACTCAGCGCGACGTTCACAAAAAAGATAAGCGTAATGGCTTGTTTATTTATCGGCAACTCGCTAGATGTCAATGCGAAAAATTTTAAGGCCTAGACAGCAAACAAAGAGGCACGACGAGTCGATACTTTACTAATAATAGCCGGGCAGTTTTTTCGTTATCGTCATAAATGTTCTGCGCAGTATATGGCGGGGAATTCGGTAGCAGCTCTAGGATTTTTATTTTTCTCGAATACCAATACGTATCGTTCCATAAATGGGATTGTCGACTCGTGCTGATGATCCAAACTCGGTATTAATCTTGGCATTTTGATCAAGGTCAGGTTAGTTGGATGCAATACAGATAGGAGCTTAATGAAGTGGGTTTGCGATTCATAAATTAAAAAAATAAATATGTTGACGGGGCGCCTTATTGGTAGTAATAATTAACATGGCGCACGACGCGCGGACGGCAGCGAGCGGCGCGAGCGCACGTCGCTTGACAGGTCACTCACACCGGGCGAGTGGACACGCGGCCTTCGCGAAGGACGCCCGTTTGATACATGGCACCGGCTTTTATCATAATAATTAGCATAATTAAAATAAAACTACATTGTTTCGAGTATTAATACCGTGACTCGATAGAGTTTATTATTCTTTTTAAGGGATGAGCATTTTTAATATTGGCGCGTGTGGCATGCCTATAATTTTCACTCCTGATATTAATTGAATATTTTTATTTATGAATAAATTACTACGGTTTTATATTTAGTTTATGAGACTAAATATTAGTGGCTTTCGATTATTTCAAGGAAATAAAAAAAAACATATATAATAATAAAAAGTTTTTATTAATTTTAAGTACATTTTCTTTTCAAAGTGTAAGATTTGGAAACCCTTTTAAGTAAAAAATACCTGTGTTAGGGTTCCCAGCTCTTCCATAACAAACTCAAAATACTTAAAATACTGGCATTATTTAACCTATTTTTTTGAACCGTTTCCTTTTTATATGCCGATAATTTTACAAAAAAAAATCGTATCTATTTGAGCGTGAACAAATGAAATACGCTTTCGCGTTATACTGGTCCAGATGTTACATAATATACCAAATAATAATATATTAAAACAGACAGTGAAAGTGTTTATTAAATTGAGAATTTATCTTGATTTAGAGCCTATTCAAGCTAATAAAGCCTAATTGGTAAGCTATAAATTATAAAGTGGTTATTAAATATCTTAAAATAATATGTAAAAAAAAATAATATTACTAACATTCGTCATTCAATCAAATGTATTGAAAAATAACAATGCCTTGGGCAACATATAATTATATATTTACAAGACCAAACAACAGATGCATCTAATATAATTACTGCTGTATCTCAAGTAATTATAAATAAATGATTCTAAGAAGTTAGTTACTTTTTTACTGTGAAAATAAAAGTATGAAAAACAATTTGTATGTAGATGACGCCATGTAATAGATGTCTACAGTCACCTGCGTAAGTACTGGTTGCTTTTGCATAATATGTCCGACCACAGACCACTAATAGCTATTTTAATGTTTAGTCTATAACAGAAAAATCTTAGAGAATGTCAACGAAAACGTTAGATTGACGAAGCTATTTTTTATATATTTTATTAACCTTACAGTAAAATATAACACTGGCACTACACGCTCATTTTTAGGTCTCGACCTCAGATTTCTGTATTTCTTTCATGATCATTTGTTAATCGAATCGGAAGTAGGTGATCCTATGCCTGACGCATGCCGTTGTCAAGCGAAAGTTAAATAGGCACATAGAAAGAAAGTCTATTGTTCAGCCTGGGATCAAACCTCAGGGATGGGAGTCGCACGCTGAGCCACTTTAGCCACCAACACTCATTATCATTATTATTATTATTAGGTGTCACTGAATAAAACAGTTATTGATGTTGAACTTGCATAAAAAACATACGATTGTTATTTGGAATTTATTATAATCAAAGTGTTTTTAATTAACTTTTATCATTACGAAAACTTCGTCACAATAATTTATAACTATTTAATTTAAAACAGAAACACAAAATCTATCTTTTATTTATTTATGTGTTCCTATTTATTAATGCTATTAATGGTCCTTTCAAAACGCGATCTAAAAACCTAATGACAAAGATAAGATCAAAAATAGCAATCTACGCTATAATTATTTTAATTTATTAATAAGAAATTTGTGTCGTTAATTCTCAACATGTTTGTACAACTAATTACAGACACTCCATGTTCGTCGATAGTCCGATGGAACTAGCTAACTCGTAGAATCTATTTTTTATAACGCGAATACGGGTCTGTAGGTGAGTAGAGATGATGCTGTCTTAATGGTGTATGCAGGTAGTTGAATACACTAGACCAGCCCGCATTCTTTCCTATGTATTGGCTAATATACACAAATTGAGAAGCGCAGTTACAATGACGTTTTTTGGAATTTAATAAAATATTCGAAATAACACATACATATTAAAGAATTTTTTTCCATCAACGCACCCACTAAAAGTGTCCATAGACGATGGCAGTCCTTTTTTGACATCCCATATGCAGTTTCACCCCCGTATTAAAAAAAAAATAAAATCAACTATCTTGTGTCACCCGCACACAATTTAGTGCTTTAAAATTTCTTAAAAAAATTGAATCTATTTTAACTATTGTATATTTAACTGCGTTTACTCGTATCTTCTTTAGTTAATTATTTACCGACATTCATGGAAGTATGTCGGACCGGGATAATTGTAACTATACTGGTTTCACTTGTTTGCTTCTTTAAATAGCATATATTAAAAAAAACTAAACAGTTAATCCAAATACCATGTTCATAAAACTTAATTTTCCAATACCTAACTTTTCTGATAAGATTATAGAAGTAATACAAGTGAGACTTGTATGAAAACAACCATAACGTCACTGTAGACTGATCTCGTGCGTTAAAAACTATTTATTTTTTTATTCTTAGACTCTAAGTGATTTAATTGGTGTAAGAACTTATTTATATTATTAGTAAATAACTCCTTTTTACCATCCAAATGTATGGACAAAAGCACATAATAATATTTTAACGAACATTGACGAAATGAAACTTTATCTACCTGTAATGTTTGGTTCGGTACGACATTCTACAGCGACGATAAGTTACTTTAGCAAATCTGAGAAACAAACTAAACAAAAAACTCAGTTTTGCATCTGCATCGCACAGACCAGACATACAACGACCAATATTAAGCCTTGACTTGTTTAAGCTATGGTCAAAATGAGTATTAGGAATATCCAATGCGCAATATCACTTCATGCGTATATCCCACAGACAATCACCTTTCACAGCTAAATTAGGTAAATGTATTGAAAGTTTTTTATTGTCTTTTCCACTTTTGATAATGTTTGAGCCTATTTGTAATGGTGTTTATATTTTTCTTAGCTGTAGGATTACAGAATAAATAAACATTCAAAATAGTTTTTTATTTTTGTATAATTCATTATTCTGTATAGGGCGTATTATAAATTATAGTTAAATACTAGGAGACGTATAATGGGATCTATAAAGCCTGTTTATGCTAGCGTAAAAGCCTTTAAATTAGAATAGAATTATTTTGACATCGATCTTCATTAATTTGAATAGGATTCTTGTAGTGAAGTGCCAATTCATATTACTTAAGTGGGCTCATTAGTAGTTTGTGAATTCTAATTATGTATTAATTTGCATGGGTGTGTTAAACATGCAACACCTTATTGAATAGTATTTCTTAAAAACTATAAACGGGCTTTTTAATGCGTGTTTTTACTCAAATTCAAAATAACTTTATTCATATAGGTAACCAATTATACTTGATGAACGTTAAACGAATAGATGTTACATTTTATATTTAAGATTTACTACCATTTAGCAAATCAAGGAAGTAGAGCGGGCAAGAACTGGAAAGAACCTCATCGGCAAACTTTTTATAATATTTTTTACTAATTACCATGATGTTTATTATAGTGTTATTTCAAGAATTTAATGTTTAAAAATTATCTTGCTAATAATTATATTATTCATAAGATTTTTATGAAAAGGGCCTGAGATTATTTGATTTTATAATAATCTAAATGTATTATCAAAGACGATGAGTTTTCTATATTTACTTTTTTACTCCACGGTTTACTTTGCGACCCTAAAAGTGGTCTCCGAAATTAGAAACTTCAAGTGCTCCCTTTCCTATACTTCCTCCTAATTGCTGGCTTGATTTAGCTATACTTATACTACGTATATATTAGTACACTTTGAAAATTAAGGGAAAATCTGAAGGACTTAGCCATAATTACGTGGAAATGAATTGTATATGAAATAAATTTATGATTAAATTGTGTGACATACTTCACTCAAATTAATTATTGCGTCTTGAACTTTTACTATCCATGAATATTTTTGTTGTTAAAAATGATGCTTTATGATGATTGTCTGTCGGCCTGAGGGTTTAATTTTGTCAACACATGCCAAATGTTGCACATAATATCATGTCAACTGAGTCGAAATTTAATTTTTTTGTTTTGGAAGACACTTCACTACTGATTTGTGATTCAAGTTGGGCTGCTTTTAAGTTGTTCTTGATATTAATAACAGTTTAATTATCGGCATCCATTGGCCAGTTACCACCACATGGAGCAATGGAATTAAAAAACTGTTTTGACTAAAGACTACAACAGCTGGTATTTCTGTACATAACGTAATTTACCAATTTTAGTTCCAATGCTGACAATACCTACTAACCATTTCCTGTGGATAAACGTGAATGTTACAGTTATGGTTTACATTTCTTTGCAATCATAATTTTTATAAAAAATAATTTTATAATAAAAATAGTTTCAACTATTTATTTGTGTAATTTCTATCGTTATAAATTTGAAGTATGCAGGTGGTTGCCAAGGCTTACTCGCTGCCACCTGTGAGGTCAACTTATTGAGCCTAAAATTATGCAAAGCATCTATAATTGCAATATATTATGCAATGAATTAAAATATTTTCCTTTTTGGAAATATATCCGTATCATTTAGTGTTAACATTTCCGTGACGTGTTTGTACGTGATATCAATAAAATGGGCTTTAAATAGAATTCTAATAAAAATTAAGATTTAGAAGAATGACTCACCAAAGTCCCGTAATAATTTTGTTCCTATAAAGTGGTCTGTGAGAATTCAAAATTATAATATTTTAAAGAGTCAAACTACCCCTGAGGACACTTTAGCTAAGCTACTGAAGATGCATAAGAGTTCTTTGTTTTAAATATACTCGATTAAAACGGAACACTCTCAAATTGATCTTGATAAACAGTGCTTCTTCGGGAGAAAAAGTGGAGCGATCAATATTGAATCTAAAAAAATATTCAAAGAAACTTCTTTTATACTCACAAAATTAAGTTAGCCCATATAAAAGAGTTTGTTTAAAACATTAGGATGTTTTAAGATCTTATCGTTCACTGTTTGGTGTCAAAATTCCCGCATCATGCCGAACACTTTGTGTGAAATGATATCGATCTATGCTTTGTGTATTGCGATCACTTCGTAAACAAAATAGCGGGAGGCCATATAAATCATTTTTAAAAAATCCATATTGAACCTTTTTTCATAGAATACCGTTAAACGTTAATATAGAAATAAAGTAAGAAATGGGAAGTTCATCACCGTTCTTTTTTACAAAAGCTAATAACAAGTTTACCTAAATAGATGTATTAGTTTTTTTTTAATATTGTTAGCAGTACCTACTTGTTCAAAATGCTTTGTGTGTCAATTTAGAAGTCTAAAATACCTCGGTCTTTTTAAAAGCTAGTACTGCACTCGTTGACTTAGGTGTTTTTAAAATCAAGTACCTCAATCGTTGACCTAGGTCTTTTTGAAATCGAGTACCTCAGTCAAGTGTATAAGTTTTTTGTACTCACCAATACTTATTTAATAGATTTATGATCTATTCTTCGGCTTAGCTTTAATTAATACGTACCTATCCATTATTGGATTACCTTTGTAGCGACGACTAAATTTGATTTCATGCCGCAAGCCTGAGCGCGGTAACAAAGTCAATCCGACCTTCATGGACATATAAAATTATCTACTATAGCGACTGCAACCTATGGACCAATCAGTGATCAGACTGGTCCGGGATTCTCTCTTTTAGTCGTAGGAAGCGCGTAACATCCCTCCTGTATTGAAATGGATTTAAAATTCGAATGTCAAAATAATATTTGATTGAATGTTTTTAATCTTAGAATAATGGACCAATGATCAAAATTTATTACTTCACGTAGTTACCCTAAGGCCAACAATAAGGGGTTGGTATCACGACATATCTCTAGCCTCCCTTACTGTTTAATACATTTAAACAGAGATAGACGTGTGTAAGTCTATTTGATTGATGAATACGAGAAACAAAGTAAAAAGTTCCGGTTAAATTAATTTTCACAAACAGACTCATCTATTCATCATTAGTAATAATTGTGTTTACTTTGGGAATTTGATTTATGTTGTTGTGATTGTGTAACAGATTTAATATGAACGCGCGGACTATATGTATAAATTATTAATCAAAATTATAGCACCGTTTTATACATTCACCTCTGTTCATTACAGTGTATATGCAATTTGGCAGAAAGAGATGAAATAGTACTTTACTTAAAAGTCTGCAATTAGATTAATTTGTATTATTATCTTAATATATATATTTCTTCTGTGCGTGTGTATGTGACTGAACTCCTCTCAAACGACTGGACCAATTTTGACGAAATTTTTTGTGTGTGTTCAAGGGGATCTGGGAATGGTTTAGATTCACAATTTTGTCCGCTGGACAATGTTTTTTTAATTATTTTTTAATTTTATTAGTAGTTGTTGATTTTGGAATGTTTTACATTAGATGCGACAGACGGCGCTACCATCGCAGTGTCAAATTTTAAATAATATTCGAATTTTAATTTTAGTCTATCCCGACAGTTAGCGCTGCGATCAAATTAAAAAAAAAGTTTTGTTATCATTGTGCTATTGTACACCATGTGCTGGATCGTTAGATATTGTCATAACATTTGAATAATAATTTTCATCAAAATGGTCCAGAATGTTAATTTAGCTTATTAAAAAAAGTTTGAAATTTTCAAATTAAAGACGTGTAGACAGGACAACGTCTGTCGGTTCCGCTAGTTTTTTATATAATATTGTAACACTAATTATTTTTAGCAGTGCCTGTCTGCGAACTGTTTTCTGTGATACGGATTTTGTTAGTAAGCTGACATGATTCTTTGTTATAGTAAACACTTAAATTTTTATTCGATTATTTTTATAATGATTTTATAAATGTGAAGCAAATCATATAAAGAAAATTGGATATGACATAAGCCATTTTTCGATAATATATGTATGTTTGTTGTCTTCCAAATCCAAGTCATATCGAGACGGATCATGTTAATTAATATTATTAACTGATTTATTCCATCTTTGAAACAGCATCTTTGGAAAAATTCTGTCACATGTAAATGATGTTGAATTGAATTTGGTTATTTTCTCAACTATCTTTCTTAAAATGGCTGAAGATAAATTTAAAAATTTCACGTGTGGTAAAAATGTAAATTGCTCAAAATGTTACCGTTGCCCTTCTCAAATTATTGCTATTAGTTTCGGATTAGGGCATAGCCTAATTTTTTGTCGCCGGAGACGTGAGCAAAAAATGGAGCCGAATTAATTTTTAATAAAATCACTTTTACGTAATCAGATTATCTATGATGACTATCTTTTTATGCGATCTGTTTCGTTACGAAATAGAAATTACTATAACAGATACCGGCTTAATCTTACAGTTTAGATACCTACATATTTATATCTACAGTGGAATTAAAAAATATATATATTTTGTAGTCTCTCAGTTCAAATATTTTATTCTCGATTACTTGGCTATGGTTAGACTTTTAATTTATTTATCAGTTCTAAAAATACCACGCAAGCTATCCTACATAGGGAACATTTAAAAAAATATTTATGTGTATTCATATACATACCTACATATTTTTATTAAACTTGTTTCATGATATGTTTTGTAGGTACCCGAGAAATTTGTAAACAAAAATAAATTTTGACGAATTTACCAGCAGGCTGAGTGGGTGATTTTTGGGGTGGCATTTGTCAAACGATTTTTTTCTACTTAATTGAAATCAATTAGATTTGTGCATGAAGGTTTTTTATGCTAAGCAGATAGAACTGTTGTCTTTATAACTTTCCCAATCTCTTGTAATAGTACATTTGAGTAACACACTTCCATATTCTATATTGAAACATCTAGCGCGCTCCCAAACCAGTAATCCACGTCTGCTTAACTCACATATATTTATTTCCCTCATAAAAAGTAAGAAAGGGTAAAGTAGAGAAAGGGAAAGGGGAAGAAAAGTGAGAAAGGGAGAAAGAGAGATGTATCTCTCTTTCTCCCCTATAAATCCATTGGTACATGTCAGTCCTACTACTGGATAGAGGCTGCCAACTGAATGGTTTGTGTATAAATTGTGCTCGAAAATCGAACTCAAAATTATGTTACGTGCAATTTTAACGGACTCGTTGTTTGTAGAGGCAAAGTCAAAAATAATTTATTCATATAGGGAACATAATGTACACTTGCAGAAAGGTTAACTTTACAGCCTATACCTTGAAAATTTGTGATTCCGCCACTGAACATACATATTGGCGAAATTTATCACACGTGCTTGGAAGCATTAATATACTCAAACAATTAAAACATACAGCCTTTTTTAAAGTTATATATACGCAAGTATTATATTCATTTAAATTAGAATAATTGTACATAAACAGATTAGACCTAACCAGTTTTTTTACTAGCCTTTTTAAGAAATCCATTGTTTTCTTTATTAAGAACGAGATTTAATTTTTGGTCAACAGTAGTTTTTTATGTTTTGTAAATAAGATGGGGTGTAACATCCGTATTTACAATACACCTGCGTCCGGCGTTGTTTTGGACCACTCTGTATAATAAATAATGCCTTGTTATAACAATTATTTCGCGTGTATTAATTTTGGACTCATTGGAAACTCATTCGGACAATTGTAACATTCTAAAATAAAATGGCTAATATAATTTTAATTAACTAAATTTTCTTCCGAGAAGACATTTATTAGATATACTTAACCTTCCTAAAACTCCAAAGTTGTAGCTTAAATGGCATAATGTTACAAAAAGATATGGAATCTTTAACGTATTGTTACAACTCCTCAATGCATACTATATTGCTGACACATCCCGCTTTATACCCAAGTCATCATTTCTTCCCATGCAACAACAACCTCTCATTTTTCCCATCAAGTTAGTCGCTCTCCTAACTCTTATCCGAGCAGACATATTTTTTAATTGTTCTGTTTCGTGCTATTTCCATTGTGAATTTATAATATACCTATATCAAAATCAATAAATCTTTTTTTTTAAAAGATCCCAATCAATTACCGCGTAACAGTACAATAGTTTTTAATGGAAATATATGTCAACAATCCTATAAGTGCAATCCGATTAATATTTACTCTTAAATGAATTCTCTATTTTTATGCGCAGATTTTGTTCAGACCAAAGGAACCCCTGATTGTTTTCAAGAACACCTGTATCCGTCGACGGTACTGACAACGCCAGATTTATGCAAACGGGGAATGAAATTGCCATAATATATAAGCTAGATATTAGTTACAACGGCGGAATTTGAATTTAGAACTCAGACTTTGATCTATAGTTCGACCAGCTTGAGATATACACATCTTTTTCCTTATCTAAGAAATAAAAGAGAACAGGTATAGTTATTTAATAAGTAGGCTTAACATTAGAACAGAATTTAATTCGATTTCTTTTTTATATATATCAAGGATTCTGCGGCCGTGAATTGCACAAACGAAGTTAGGTTTCAGTACTCATCCTAGCGAATTGGAAAATTATGGAATGGAAAATTTTTGACTTGTCCTGTTAGGATGCAATTAATTACACTATGGATTAAGTTTGTAATATTATATACCTTTTTCAATTGAATCACAATATACAAAATACACACTCACATTAAATTCACGTAAATTTTGTGTGGTTTCTTTCATACATATTCATGTAGGTATATGTATATATAATTTCTTAAGTAGGCTTTAGACGCCCCGCATCCATAGACAAGTGGAGTAGCATTATAGAGTGGTTTACTTCTGGTGAAACAATCACCGGAAGTTGACCTATATAGTTAACTACTAAGACAATCTTATCAAATTTCACACAGCCAATGAGAATACATTTAAACCAATAAGATCTCGTTAGTATGTATTTTAAATTTCGAACATCAATTATAAAGATCTAAATAAACATCTCACACACACGCACCTGTAAATTATTGAATACAAATTCCATACATTTCACATTCAGAGGTGCTGTAATGACGGGCGGTGTATTGGTGGACTCAAAAACGGGCTTCAATTAAAACAAGATGCGTGTATAAACCCCTGACGTCCAAGCTCTTTAGCGAGAAAAAAACATTCATTTGACATATACTGGAATTTAATTTGGTATTTTTTACCGTAATTTTGGCATACGCGATTAAGAAATAAAGCTTATTCAGTTATTAATTATACAACTTCCTGTTATTATTTTGTTGGAATTAGCAGACCATCGACATAATCAGGATAAGATATATAAAAAGAGCGTACCAATTCTTAAAAGGCCGGCAACGCACTCGCGAGCCCTCTGGCATTCAGAGTGTCCATGGGCGGCGGTATCACTAAACATCAGGTGAGTGTCCTGCCCGTTTGCCCCCTGTTCAAAAAAAAATAAAAATAAAATAAATGTACCTGAAAAGGTAGGCAGGACAGCTAATTTAATATTTTTGAATTTATGTTAAATTATTGTTAGAAATCCTGTCACAATCGGATTTTCAGCTGCCTACTGAAGTACAGAAATTAGCGCACCTATTAAAAGGCAACAACGCATTCACTGTGAGTGTCCATGGGCGTAATCACTTAACATCAGGTGAGCATCCTGGCTATGTTATATAAAAATATTGTCAGATACAATTCTGAGAAAGTTTCATTGAATTTTATAGCAAATAGGCCGTATTTACCATTGCGAATTTATTATCATTTTCCGGATGACTTTGTAAAGACAAACCTACCTAAATTCTTTATAATAGTTTTCTTATATATTTTCATAATTTTAAACAAATATTCGCAACTACCATCAATTAAATGGCTCAATATTACTAAAACAAAAGATTTAATTAGTGTTTTATACTTCGCCATAACGAGGTCCAACCGTTAACTTCATACCAATTTTCGGAATTACTGACCCTCGTACAAGATACTATAGCGCATTTTAATTGTCCCTTAACCAATCAACCTGGCTTAAAATAAATGGTATCGTGATGGCAAATTATAAGTGATTGATCTAAATTGAAGCTCACAGTGTCGTTATTATCCAGTTATTAAGACATGACTCGGTAATGGATTTAATTTCTGTAAATTATTCTGCGTGATTCTTCAAATTTAATGGTAGGAATGTTCGATCAAACATAAATTGTATGACAATAATACACGGATTAATATCATAAGCAAAGAGCATATTCTTTTGTTTTATATTTTTTTTAATGCTTGGTGTGAGATTGATGCCTGCTAAGAGATCCTTGCTCGTGCTTCCTGTGTTACAGTCATCAGGCCTCTACCACTTCCGATCGACGGAGGATCTTAAAAAGTAGAGAAAATTTAGAGAGAATAAACAATAAGTGGTATTACAATATGTTGCAACGTCAATAAAAAATTGTATGGGGTATGTGTATGTGTGTGTGTGTGTATATTTGAGTGTGTTTTTGTGTTATTACTTAATTGTTAATCTAATACACTTTTCACTATTAAACTATAAATTTTACGTAAAATTTAAAATAAAATTTTGTGTAACTTTATTCTCGCCTATTTAATTATCGTCAAAAATTTTTTTTTCCTATCATAGTTGAGGTCCAGTGGCTACAGTGCAACGCGTCTTCTTGCACTCAAATTTTGTTTGAGGATATAAGGAGAGGAAAGTGTTAACCTTATCATATAATTAATCCCCCAAAAACAGAAAAAAATGATATAAATAAATGATTTATATAATATATGTATTTTAAGCTTATTTCTACCATAACAGCTAGAAAGGCTATTTGACAATTGCTCTAAGCATGCCAGTTTACTTGGGATGTTCTTTCTCTCCCTGCAAGTACTAATTTTTTAATTCAAAATTAATAAATTCGTAATATATATTAAGAATATTGTATACATTATGTTAATTCAGAGCAAGCATTCTTGTCAAATTATATTTTATGTAATAGACGAAGGCATGCATGAATCATGCATTTTATGAGTATGCTTAAATTATGCTAAAACTAAAATGTAAGCCTAGATAAAGAATTTAAATGTATCCCATTAATATAATAAATATCATTAATTTATGAAAGAAAAGCCAAAATTCAACATATATAACAGATTTAGAAATCTTATCAGAATGCTATAACGACGAAGCTAATTCTAAAATTAATATAACACACAATTTATTAATCTTTAAGGTGAAATGTAGGCAACCACATGACATTGAAGATCTGATAGAAATCTAAATAGAGCGATACGTAATATTATATGGATAATAGCACTATTAAAGAAATATGTAGATTAGATTATTTGAAATTCTAAACGACGTTCGAATCCTACTGAACCGGTCGGATATGATGCAGGTGTCAAAAATTTGGTCAAAATATATCGGATCTCTTTGTGTAGGCTCAATTATTGATTTCGTATGCTTCCAATCCAATATGAGTTTGTCAGTGTTAGTGACGCTTGTGATGATGTTGTTAGCAACGTTTTTATTGGACTTTCAAATTCGCTCCTTTGAACTGTAATGCGCTAACTGTCATCGTGATGAATTCGTCAATTCGAAAACATAATTTGGCGCAATGCGCTGGCAAAAAATTAACTCAACTTGTTAAAACAAGAACCATTCTATTCAATATTAAAAACTTCAAAATATAATTAACGCGTTCCAATAAATTTAATGATAATTAATTAGATATTATGTATATTATATTCTCTATAATATAATATATTTTAACCTATTTTCGTCTGGGAAAATGTTTTTGTAGTAAACACAATTTTACAAATCAGATTGTAGGTTTTTAGCCTATTCAATACAAACAGACAATTAAACATCTCCTCTCACATTAGTGGAGATTATCTACAAATTTTTCCTGGATAAGCCTTATTTACAAACGTTATAAATCTCGTTATAATAAATATTAACTACAAAGAAGTGTGCTTATTATAGAATACATCTGCGTTCTAATACTAGCAATTTAATTAACGTTATTAATTAAAAGAGGAATTATGTAACCAAGATTGCATGACTTTACAATGACAAAGTGTTTGCAAAGTGAAATTCGTTAAAGGGTTGTAATGCCTCAACGTCCTGATAACATGATAGCTGTTTATTGATGGCGTTTAAATTAACAGACGTTCGTGTCATATCGCAGTGTTCACTCCATTGGGCAGGACATAGTGATTTTCGCGAGATAATCTTGCATTGATGGAACGTGTTACAGATATCCACATGGGAAGTGATTAGCGAGCCACGCGCTTTCTATGATGGTAAAAAGCCTTTATAATGCTGCTGTGAGGCAGATATATTTCTGGATTATAATAGTCATTCTTTAAAATCGATATTTGAGGGTCGGAAACGTGAATATAATATATATAGATATATATATATCTATATATATTATATCTATATTGAATACTATAAAAATATATGTTTATTATGGAAAATTAGATCACTTTTTTCAGATTATCACTTATTCCAAAGGCAGTAAATTTGTTTCGGTAAACATCCCTACTCATTGGCAAAGAAAACAGAGAAAATTTATATGAAAATAACAATAGTCCAATACACAAGCGGGGAAGAATATGCTTTAATTACTTCGAAAGTGGACAAAAACAAGGGAAAGCGACTTTACCCCAATATAAAATAATATTTGCTAAATAAATGAAACAAATCCAGAATGCTTTCCATAGAGCATTTTTTTTTAAGACAATAGACAGATTTTTTTCTCTCATGTTTGAGAATCGAGGTCAGTAAGATCTGGCGCGAATAAATATCTTCCACTAATTTCGGTCCGTTGTACTAAAGTACAATTTTGAGTAAAGTCTTTGTCTTGATCAGTCCAATTCGTTGGCAAACATCGACGAATTCGGTGTTACCAATCAGGAACTTACGGGTGTCGAGAACCTAGGTACCATTGTGTTACTAAGTGATGTCTAGCAAATAACAGGGATTTTTCCTACATTCAAAGATTTAAACGTTTTTGTATTAATAATATTCTACATTTAAGGGCCAACCAGGAAACATTCTAACATTATCTCAAGATCGCTGTCATCGTTCATCTTGTTGACGCGTCATCGATACACTTTTGACGAATTGCCTCAACTTTGTTGGTCGCACATTATTGCGTTTTATCATAAAGTTAATCGCCGCTTTGACAAATCGTTATTATTAGTTAGATCATCATGATTTATAGTTTTTAATAATAATGTAGTAACACGTACTCTTATAACGCATTCTCTTATTACGCGATTTCAGTCCCTCAGATAAACAGAATAACGCAGGGATTTCCCATATTTTGTTTCTGTACTATGACATTTATTTAGTTCATAACATTGTTTTACTAATATTTGAATTAAACACCTTTTAACGAGAGATATAGATAAATATAAGTGCGTTAAAATATTCCTACAATTTGTTTCCTATAACGCGGAACCAATCCAGTGTTATATGACGATATCTGAAAACGTGCTTAAGTAGACACCTTATAATATATTTTTTCTCGTAAAAAAATATTTATTTACTTGCATCATTTAAAATACAAGCCAGGATTAAAAAGTTAATTTACTAAATGGTACAATATTAATCTTTAACAATGGGTAATTCTCAAACAAGACGTTTCGGAGAAATTGCTTCTGGTCTAAACTTTATGAGCGATGCAAGTGCAATAATAAAACAATTTATACGCATTTAATTGGCAATTTTGCCGTCACGGAGCTTTGTACTTTGTACTGTAGAATGTATTCATAATCAGAGGCATGGTAGAAGAAGACGGGACTGTATAATATTTCCATTAAAATACATTTTTTTTATAAATAAAATATTTTATATATTATTAAATTAAAATTTAATAATATATAAAAAAGCTAACGTGACCTAGATCCGCGATCTAGATTTATAAATCTGCAAAAATTTCAAACGACGCCGTGAGACACGAGATATTGCAGAGTAGCTTTCTATGGGCTTATGTCAAATTACAGGGCCTCATATTGCCCTACATTCTGGGGGCCCAGTAGTTTGAATACGCCACTGTTCAAAACAATCGATAAAAAACAATGTTGTGAATTTGAGCTCGATTATACCGCAATTTACCTGAGATGGAAAAGTGGTTGTATAAATATTTATTGTTCGGTATTCTGGACCAAATTATACCGCGACTCACATATCTTCATAGCACATCTAGGTTGTAAATTGACAGGAATATTGTTACAGGTTTAAAACGTTTTTTGTTAATTATTAAAAGTCAGCGGAACTGTTTTCTATTACATACGAAAGTTTATACAGTTTTACAGATTTTATACAGATTTTATACAGATATATGTATTATGGGGTTTTGTTGTGGTCTTCCTGGTGGCTTCGCACTCTCATCCATGTTCAAACCCTGGCTAGCAAAGGACTTTACTTCTATATACGAGTTTAGCATTCTCTCGAACGGTGAAGGAAAACATCGTGAAGAAACCGGCTTGCCTTAGATCCAAAATCTCAATTAACTGGGAAGTATCTTGTAATAAAATATCTAGGCCCAATTGCGTGTTTATAGGGTTTATACGAACAGAATTTCTAATAAATAGATAATATATGTTCATACAATACCAAAGTTCCCACGATAAACAGCGTTAACGTATAGCCTTTCTTCACGTTATTTGATTTGATTGAACAAGCGCCGATTAATTGATGCTTAAATCCCACGCAATCTAGGATAATCACAGTTCAACTTTTGGTAGTATGTCGTTTTGTATCAATGTTTTGGAATGCCTCTGTTATATATATACCTTCGTAATCATAAATTTTGTTGTATTGTGTAAACAAGATGTCTTATTGTTTTATATATAACGGGGGGAAGACGGGCAGGAGTTGTATTGGTTGACGTTCTAGTTGATAAAAAAATGTCTAGTATCCGCTATAAATTCCTTACTTATAAATTATGAATATAATTTAATAAGGCCACTAAAATTCCATATATTTACTTATTAAATAGGTGTTACTTTTATTATTACGTGCATATTGCCTTTATTATTTGGTGTCTGCAAGAGAATGGATTTGAGAATAGAATTTGAGAAGTTACAATATTCGCTACCTGTTCCAAGCTAAGTCTTATAGATACTTATATAAATTTAACACAAACAGGTTCAAGTATTTTTATTATTTATCTACTGTTTAAATTTCAACTGTGTTTTGCAGATGGGCAGCCCACCCATTGTTAACATGAGACGTTACCAAAACGGAATCACTCAACAAAAATTTTATTTACAACTATTATTTGTTAACTAGGTAAATAAATATTCTTGAACTTATACAGAAAATAAAACACACACAATTTAAAACACGTTGATACAATATAGCTAAACTAATATTGTAATATAATAACTAAACTTAAAATATAAGAACAAAAATGTATTATTAAAAGGAGTCCCTTTTTTAGTTTTCGAAGATACTGGCAGCGTTCCCCCTTTGAATAGCTAAACTAATATTGTCTTGAATAATTATCCGAAGGGATCACGAGTGCGTTGCCGGCCTTTTAGGAATCGGAACGCTTTTTCTTTTCTGTAAATATTTTAACTTAAGTTTCACTAGTTAATTAAAGTTTAAATTAATTATATTTACAACATCGCTTCATTAGATGCAGATTATATCGAAGTTATAATATCGATTTTTTTTGGAATGTCTTTACATAATGTATATAATTAGCTATGCCAATACAATATATATGTATATTATACATAAACTATAGAATAATTCATATATAAATTATTTCTGACATCAAACTTTACGAACGAAAGAAATAAGGCTCGATTTAAATAAAGTAGGCACTGTGAAACAATTTTGCCTTATAAGCTTATCTGTTTGTATGCCCAATTTGCTACTTGTCAACTGAGAACTGACATTTGATTTACATTTAGGATATTCATGTTCGTAAATTTAAATAATGTCTGTGGTAAAATATATTTGGTTACTGGAGCTGTGATAAAAATTGTGAACAATAATAACCGACGTATAGATAAAAATTCCTCATTAATTTAACTGATTCATTTATAACTACTAACAGGAAAAGGAAGCTTTGGACGGTGACGGTGACGTGACGCATTATTTCTTATATATAAGGATAGATTTTATTTTAAAATAGTAATTGATGAACTCATAAACTGCTTAAATCTACCAACAGAAAAACTGGAATAACAAAGGCTAAACAAGATGACACTATTATTGTAAACGCTAGTACAAATACAAATAAAATCTCTTTCCTTTTGATAAATTCCCTTCATTTATTTGACTCTGTTTTGTGAGTTTATTGCCAGTTCTTCTCTTCCGTTCTACGCCCTTGATTTGAGAACTGGCAGTAAATGTAAAATTAAATTCATTTAATATTTCTTTTTTTTGACGTTCATAAGTGTACATTGTTACCTAGATGAATAAATAAATTTTGAATTTTGAATTTTTTGAATTTTGAATTGAATTTTGTGCTTAATTAATTTATTATATATCATGCGTGTGTGTGTGCATGTGTTTATGAGAAAACACACTAGCATTCATAGCAGAAGTCATAGGCTCTTTCAATACTGTTCTAACTATACCAGGATTTTATGGCAAAATGACATTAGCCCACGCTTCTTTACTTTTCTATATAAATTAAGAGGTGTTATATCAGTGTTTTACACCGGTTTAAACGTATATTTATATAGACTAGCGACAAATAAATTGTATTATTAGCGATATACTAGAAAACATAACATTATCAAAGATTAAGTCGCCTGGTATATGGTACCGGTGACTCCGGAGATGGTGCTTGTTTCGCGAATAAATATCGCAATACAGTAAGGAATGCTGCCAACATTAATGGTACACTGCCACAAGAACCTTCTTAAGTTTATTTTATTTTTCAATTTGATTTTTATTATTATTAGGAGGTTAGGAATTTTGTAAGTATGGTGTAAAAAATTGTGTGCTGTAAAAACTCACACACTATAAAAACCCTGTACACTATACAGTCCGCATATCTAGGTTGTTAGTGCCACAAAATTTGCATGCACTCGTTAACGCAATTCGAATGACACTTTGAAAGGCTGTCAGTCTACGCGATACGTAGATGGAAAGCGTAGCATTTCTGCGAATTGAATAATTATTAAGGGTGGGCCACATTGGCATGGTGTATCATGTAAAATTATCGACTCTTTCGCCGATTACTAGTATGTTTGTATTTAAGCCATATCTACAATGTTTTCTAATTTCAGTAAAAATAAATTATTCCCAAAATTATCGTATCACATAATGACGAAAGCCAATTTCAGATAAAACGCGGTACGAAAGTTTACATTGAAATGAGAATCGCTATAGAAGTCACGTGGTACTAGAACACGAGGTTTTTTAAGAGTACCGAGAGTTTTTACGCCGGCTTTTTCTCTCGGCCTACACCCTCTGTCTTCTTTGGCGACGAGTAGGGATGCCAACAGGTTCAAATGTAGTAACGTGGAATAATTGATATCTGTATATCTTATGTTAAATAATAAACGAATTCTCTCATTCACGTTTGCTATCATAATTCTTATATAATATTACTAGAATTAGTAAGAAAATAATTACAATCATGGCCTGTTGTTTTTGAAAGAAGTGTACGTCTAAATCAGTACGTACAGTGTACCCATTTCTCCTAGTTTTTCTGAATTTCAAGGATTCAAAGTGTGAATGCAAATAGAGTTGCCACTGTCAAGAATGATTGAAGCATTTCCGTACGCTAATAAGATGTTTGTTTCGCTGTACGTGTTAACGTTGCAATTATTTTTTAACTAGCTAAAGGATCCATTTGTGATCTTTTAAAGTGCAAAGTTTATGTTTATTTGCAACTGGAAATTTCTTTAGTAAATTTTATGTTTTTAGATTTAATTTGAATTAACACACTGTTTCTTTTTTTTTGCCTTTATTGGCCCTTAATTCTACATATAAAATTAAATATCACGTCACTGTTTCAATTCTAAATTTCAGTAAAAGCTCTACGTAATTCTAGGACTATTAAAACTGAGCTTTTTGCAGTTAGCCGCGACTAAAAAGGACATCCTGCTTCGGGTTGGGGTTTTAAGGTTTAAAGTAAATAATTGCAATAGTAAAACGTATTTTTAATTTTGTTCAGTTTCTATGCTAAGCTGGTAGTATTTACATAGCCAATATAATAGATTAGATTAGATTCACTGCCATTCAAATACAAAAAATACTCTATAAGGAAAAAATAAATCCATCATATAAAATATGGTATTAGTAAATGAGTAGTCTCATTAAAATTTTTACATATACCAAAATCACGAATTTTTTAATTCATTCATTTAAACATTCTAGATGTCATATGGAACATGGTGTAATGGTTGCAGCTCCTTACAAACATTGTGTAAAAAAAACTTGGCAATTAAAAAGAGTGGCGGAGAGTTGATTGCCAGTTCTTTTCTTCCGTTCTGCGCCCTTGATTTGAGAATATAAAATGTAGAGTAAATGTAAAATTAGAATCATTTAATGTATATTTCTTTTTTTTTGACGTTCATTAGTGTACATTATGTTATATGAATAAATTATTTTGTTTTTTGTTTGTTATTTAAAGTGCGAATGATACTACAAATGATATGCATTAGTTACGCAATAACGCTTCTAACTTAAGAGATTAAATAACTCTCAGATACCGTCGATACTTGGCATACATCATTAAAAATGTTACAAGTTCTAATGGTGGTTTAATGGAGATACTAACACGTAATGAAGTATCTATGTCACAATACTTCGCCATGGGCAAACGTTTAAGATCATTTAGTCTTAATATAACCGATTTCCATAGTAATTACGAGATTCCACCTGTCACTTATAGATAATAAATAAGATTGTAAATAAATCAATCAAAGGCAGAAGCGGAAAGTTTCGCAATGAGTTTAATTGGTGCTATCGTATTGCGTATCAAATCGATTTTCAATTCGTTCGAGTAGTTTTCATTCCGATACTATCGATCTGGCTTGAGTGAATGTAATGTCATTTACGACTCGTTATCCTCGCTTGAGGCGCGAAGCTGTCTGGGCGTCGCTCAATAAACATTTCATTGCAATTCCTGGATGTGATTTCTAGAATGTTTTTCGAATTGCTTATCAATTGTGTGTTGAACAAGGTGATACGTTGCTTTTCTTATATGAACTAGGGACGATAATATCTGTAAGTTCTGGGGTGATTCGTGGAATTCCAAATTCTGACAAAAATGTCTAATAACCTAGTTGTCTTAAAACTAGTAAAAAATTTATAACTTAAAGTTTTACCATAATATTGCTTAGTGATAGTTAGCTTGTAGATTGCTTTGTTTTAGTAATAACAGCAAAGATTAAAATAAAAAGACCGGATACTAAGATTTATTATAATATAATAATTAATTGTATACTAACCAATAAATAAATTTTAAGTTAGTATAGCTGTTTAACTTATGTCGTTATATAAGCCCGGATCTGTCCTGTAGTACTTCCTTTTAATTTTTTCAAGGTTTATTAATTATTTTAATTGATGGTTTAGTACATTCAACACCTTTCAAACGTGTTTTAGGTATTTTCAATTCATCGCAAGCGTGTCGCCAAAACGTCAAAGAAGCAAATCAATTATTCGTTTCGGTAAATGAAGTTTAAAGGTTAATGTAGTTTTTATTATCCAATTCGATCGGCTTTTAAACTCAAAGTAACCGTGCTCTAAATTAGAATTGCGCATCTTGAAGGTTGACCAAAATGAATGAATTGTTTTATCATGAAATGGGGAGACATTAAACTTTTTAATTACTTCATAGTTGTATACGCTATTCAGTAAAAATAATTTAAAAAAAAAACAGTGGCTCTTTTTTATCTGTTTCGTGGTTATTTATTTTTCTTATAGGCAATAGGTGAGCCTTCAGTGCCTCACACAAGTCTTTTTTCGTCGGGATTTCCTCTCGATGTTTTTTCTTCACCCGTCGGGCGAGTGGTAAATGCGAATATATACAGAGGTCTATTGCTGTTCGAACCTACGATCGAACATATCGACGAAGTAAAAATAATTTCGATTTTATTAATGAAATCAAATTTAAAAAAAAATTTATTAATCTATAAAAACGTTATTTAACATCTATCAGCCATTATTTCTTAGAAAGTGCCAATTAACGAAAAAAGCAAATTAAATATTTATGCTATTAGAATTAAATTAAGCTCAGATATATAGCACAGTTGTAGTTATGGGTTCACAGTAGCCCCTTGGAACAAGTTTAGTCGATCAGGTATACATATATAAAGCACAAGTTATCATAAAAAAAGAAGAACTAAAAGCACAGATAAGGTTTCCTTCCTTTAATTACCAATTACAACTGAATTAGAACTCGCGTTTACATAATCCTACGAAAAAGAAATTTAATTCCCCATTGTTCTAGTCAGCCTCCATAAACAAATGAAAAACAAAAATCACACACTAATTAGTTCTACAGAATGTTTGTTTAGATTTTTTATCGAAGACGGCGCCGAATCTCATCTTAAAGCAAACAGAATTAGACACAGCCATTGGGGTTTATTGGTTAACAGAGGCACCGCCTGGATTTATCGAATGGTAATTTCATGTTTAATTATGTATCAGTAGTACATTGGACACAAGATGGATTCCTATAATTAAGGATCGGTTAAGATGCGACACCCGACGTGACGTAGCTTCTTCGACATGTGAATAAGTGAATACTGATTGCAATTTTAATGGGCGTAAATGAGCGTAACAATAATGAACTTGTCGTCGCTGGAGATTTTATCATTTCTATGCTGATAAGAGGTTGATCGCCGGCAGTTTCAAAGGCAAATTGCAGACAGCGGTGATAGTGCAATACGGTGGTCCTGCGTTGATACGGCTAAGGAATAGATAAGCATAAAAAGTCCTTGTACTTATTCGTAACTCTTGTCAAACAAGGTGGTATCGGCATTTACTAAGTAATTTGTTGGTTTTTAATTATTCTTTTATACGACTGCATCTTATCACTCCAGTTGTTACGAAGTCTTTTAATACATATTTTTAATACACCATATTAAATGAATAGGAGATGGATTTTATTACTAGTATTTTGTTACTTTGTATTGAGGCAGAATAAGTAAACTTTCATAGATGATATTTACCACCTAACCAAAGAGATGTGGGTAAATATTTTAAGAGCCGGAAAGACTGACTTTGTTTAGCAGTAACGATTTAGATTTTTCTTTGAAATATTAAGTGATTGTCGTTTGTTTAATATCGGTTTTCTATTATTTTTTATATGCTATACTTGTTTTTTTGAGCAGTGTTGGCCTAGTGGCTTCAGCGTGCACCTAAGGTCGTAGGTTCGATCCCCGGCTGTGCACCAATGGACTTTCTTTCTATGTGCGCATTTAACATTTGCTCGAACAGTGTTTTCCTTCAGCGTGAGGAAACCGACATGTCTTAGACCCAAAAAGTCGAAGACGTGTGTCAGGCACTGGAGGCTGATCACCTACTTGCCAATTAGATTTAAAAATGATCATGAATCAGATTCAAGACCTAAAGAGGTTGTAGCGCCACTGATTTGTTTTTATACTTGTTTTTTATTTCAAATGTTGGCTTTGTTTATTGTCTAAGTGTTTTGTTATATATAAACTATTAAATAGTGACAAACCAGTTTACCTATATGCTTTTTCGTACATAAAACCTTAATGTTATAATTTCACATCTAATGGAGATTTCAATTTTTTAAAAATTAAAATACTTTGTGTTTTAAGAAAATATGATATGGGTGACAACCATTTAAATGATCTTAAATAGTTGTCACCCAGGGATGTTTTGCGGAAGTGAATATTAGTCAACCCCTGTCGAATATCCGGAAGCCTTTGAAATTGGGGTCAGTGTGTGGGAATTTATTATTATATTTGTTTACCCTTGCATTTAGTAATGAGGGGTTACGTGATTTTATGACACCCCGTTTAAATTGCCCTCAACAATATATCTGTCATTGTATTATAAGATGCATTTTTAATTAATAGTTATGTGTGAATTACGTATAATTCACTTTATTTCATCGTTTTAAGAAATTGCCTCAAGATGTTATATGGAGCATGAATTTGCATTCCATATTTATTTATTTATATTGCATTCCATATTTATTATTATATTTATTATCATATAAAATAAAAAAACTAATATTTATTAATATAAAATATTCCCAATAAGGGTTTAATTAAGATTTTAATTTGGAACCAAAAGGCAAATACTTGAATATTATTTAGAGTGCCAAATGGACCCATTCTTGTTAACTTATTGAAGTTTCGCCTCCTACTATTATTTTTGCTATGCTCTACAATATATCGTTGTGATAAAACAGATATTTCCTAAATTTCAATATATTTATTAATAGCGATTAAATAAGTGTAAATTACATAATTGAACACATTTGACATTAAAAAAAATTAAAAAAATATCATAATTTATTTAAAAAGATATGCTCGTCAAAAATACTTATATGCTAAGGCCAGAGAGAACTGTATCAGTTTGAATTTTATTAATGAGGAAACACGATTCACGTCGAGTTCGTGAAACATTTATTTTAAATAATACAAAGGAGAATATTAGTAACTCGTAATGTCATAGAAGGAAGCAGGAACAAAACCTTGACCGTGAGATTTATTATTAATTGTTGTTATAAAACTGAGAAATTGTGTAAACTATAGTTCAGACAATTGGACATCCTGAATATTACAAGTTAATACATTTATAATTACTGTTGTGTGGGAAAAAATCAAGGTGTAAAAGGGTAATGCTATCATTGCAGGAACTACGTATCCGTTACAAAATCACATAGTAATCGGTTGGGTCAATGTTCAATGATTTATGAGTTTACAGTGATTTTGATGTCTCTCGAATGGAGTGAAAATTCGAGACCCTTGGTCCGTGGGGTCCTAGCGCGTTAAGGCTTTTTAGGGAATTATCAAAAAGGTTAGTCGACATCACAGGAGAACGAAGAGCTGGCAGCTACCTCGCACAAAGAATTAGTCTAGCTATTCAAAGGGGGAACGCTGCCAGTATCTTCGGAACCTTGCCTAAAGGTAATACTTTTAATAATATTTTTTAATAATTAAATTTTAAGGTTAGTTATTAGGTATATTTTTATGGAGTGAAAATATATATTATCATATTCATATCTGCCTAAAGAGCTAGTCCTTTCGTAGATTACCATCGCATAGCTACATTGATTTTGAATGCCGCGCTTCTGGACAATGATTTGACCCTTGACCAATCGATAATATCAATTCTTATAAGTAACAGAATAAATGTCATTAAACCATTGCAAACGGATATTATTTCTTTCTTGTTATTTTACGTTTATTTAATTAAACTCTGTATTATATACTAAGGTGCTACGTTAATCTACAGTTTGAGAGAGAGAATCGGATTTAATGATCGCTAAGTATAATTATACTTGGCGATTGTTTTTTTTGAAAGAATCTTCGAAGTTTAAGAAAGAAATAAATAAATACTTGAATTTGTCTAGTCTACTATTTTTACGCAAAGCTCATCTGAAGATCTTAGTACATTTTACACGCACTGAAACGCATAAATAAAATTGTTGGCTTAAAACCACAGACATATGGTATAGTCAGTGCGAAAAGCTATTTTAAAAACATCGCAGAACACAAAACCAATATTTACAAACAAGATAGGCAATCGAACCAATAATTACAATCCATATTCAATAGAGCATATTACAATTGAACAATATCATTTCATTATAAGCTACATATGGTCTGGATTATTCTAATTAGTCGGTACATTTCCAATTAGTACACCGTATCCGATACAAGCACGGTGGTTAACATAAATCGCAAAGATAAAATTCAAACCTTTTAATGAACTAACGAGAAATATAAATTGTAAACGCTCCGTTTTCGGTGAGAATGCTTGTTCCAAGAATACCTTATAAAGGTGGAAGTGACTATCCACGAAAGTAAGAATCTTTTTTCTACATACCTTTGTTGGTCGCGTGTAACGAAATTTTTTGCTAATTATAGTAAATTATTATAATTGCGTCTCGCCTTAGATGCATTAATTATGCAGACAGATATTTAGAATATTTTATATGTGACAGTGTGATGAAGCGCTGGACAGAAACCGATGGAGGCACGCTCTAGATGCTTCGTTGCTGACCACGACGTTCAGAGATAGTTTATATGTCTATATATGTTTGATTAGTTTTTGTTGATAAACTAAAATAAATATAAAGTGATTTATTCCGATTTCAAATGAACTCTGCATCTATTTGACTTGGAAATACATGTGCTTTGTTTTCTTTTTATAGAACAGTGGGCAAACGAGCAGGAGCCCGTCTGCCCCCTTTAAGGGTGTTAAGTGTTACCGCCGCCCATGGACTCTCTCGATGCCAAAAGGCTCGCGAGTGCGTTGGAGCCTTTTAAGAATTGGTATGCTCTTTTCTTGAGGACCCTAAGTCGAATTAGTATACTTCAGCGGCCAGCTGCTTCCACAAAGTGTTGGTACACGGCAAATAACTAGGAAACCATGCTGTGTTGTTTAATACGAAGTGAGTTTAGCTCCTTTGGTAGAAACTAACTAAACAGCTAATAAAGCAGTTCATTCAGACTCTATACACTAGATACTCTATACAGAGACTACTTTTTATCACAACCTTGAACCTGCTACTTCAATACTAAAGCATCACGACCGAGCTTGCGACTATGATAAAGTAAATATTGTTCAGAACTTAAGTATTCGCATCGTTTTTCGCCTGGTTTCAATAAACAATCATACGTATTTCGTTAGAATTCCAAAAACAAGTCCTCTTAATTAAAAATAATTCGGAATTTTTTAAATCTAATCTTGATGTTATCAATGTGATTAGAACAAGTTCTGTTTCAAGTCGCATTTCTCATCCGTTGAACAATAATAAGCCTAATAATAGGGGAAAAGGTGTGAAGCGTTTATAGAAATGCGTCAAAAATTAAATGAATAGCTTTTTAACAAGGCGACGACGGCTCGTTTGATTTTTTTAGCCAAACACATAATAACATAACGTTGGTGTTAGGAAATTATGTAGAAAACATGATACAGCTTGGTTGTCTAGTTCGAAATCCAGTTATTATTGAGTTCATTATATTGGCTATACATTTGCATATTTTATTTGAAGAAAACAAAAGGCCGGCAACGCACCCACTAAAAATGGGTGTCTATGGGCTGCGACGACTACCTTTTCGGGCGTCCCGCAGGCTCGTTTGCCCCCCCCCCTATCATATATAAAAAAAAAAAATTCGCCACATCAATCTCAGTGTATGGTATTTCGTAGAAAGACATTTAGCAGACGTGATCGAAGATACCACCTTATTATAGAAGTGTAAAGATAATTATATGATAAACAAAGTTCGCGTGTAAGGTCACGCACTGAAACATTCAAGCACTGTTATTTGTTAACGCGCAATTCATACATTTTCGTACACCAAGTAAATTGCGTCTACATACACTTCAATAATAATTGAAAAACGCGCTGTCCCTTTTTATGCGTCATTAACGACGTCGCATGCCCGGCACGAGTGGTTGCCAATTTCATAAGTAATTTTGCGAGCAGGAAGCCGCGACAAGCTGATTTTAATAATAAATCGATTACTTTAGGTGCTACACATACGGCGGGACTTTTTGCGCGACCAGCATTTGCAAGAAACTGATTGCAGTGAATGTCCGTTTTATCAGAAACGTCTTTTTGTTTTCTGTGTGTAAGGATTTATTTTATGAGATTTTTAAAATTCCATTTTTGAACGCTTATTTAAGAATATTTTTCGTTAAACAACTTTATTGACAATCTGTGACAAAAACATAACGGAAGAAATTTCGAAACTCTCCGAGTCGGGCCATCGCGTTGGAAATATACATACACGTAAGTTACATCAACATTGGACTATTGGTGTGGTGTGTGCCACATACAAGAGAATAGCCGTATTCAACTTGACTCTTAAAAGTGATGTTAGTTATTTCGACTATATCTGCGCGTTGTTCCCACGAGAATGTAAGTGCACCTATTTCACCAGGCCTCCTGCTGATATAGGACATATCTTTGTTTTCAATTTATTTTATTATTATTAATTACTTAAGATGTCATGTAGATCATGGTGTAATGGCTGCAGCTCCTTACAAACGTTGCTTACAAAATAAAAAGAGGGGCGGAGAGTTTATTGCCAGTTCTTCACTTCCGTTCTACCCTTGATACTGGCAATAAATGTAAAATTAGAAGCATCTCATATATATTTATTTGTTGACGTAAATAAGTAAACATTGTGTTACCTATGAATGTTATTTTGAATTTCGAATTTTGATGGGCGTGTCGTTACCACAGTGTCAAGGTGTGCACATCGCCTAAAACCAATGTCAGCGTTTGTTTGGCGCTAGCCTGAAGTATTCAATGTTGCCTCAAAAGGGTCTCTGGGCGGGGAGCAACGGTTCCTGATGGATTTTTATAGCAGTTGCGGGAAGCATCGTTTAAGAGCTATTATCTTATGCACTTCGATTAAGTATTTCAACGTAATTGCATGTGTTGGTTATGTTAGTTTTATGTGCTTGATTTTATTTAGCTTATTTTTAGTACTTAGTCTTAGGACCACACAACGTCCGATACACGCTAAATACGAGAACACTTAATTGTATAAATAAAAATAATATTTGGTCATGGTATTTAATTCCAGATAAAACATTAATGTTGGCCTCGTGGCTTCAGCTCTCATCTCTGAGGTCATAGGTACGATCCTTTGCTGTGCCCCACTTTTTTCTATGTGCGCATTTAACATTTGCTCGAACGGTGAACGAAAACATCGTGGGAAAACCGGCTTGCCTTACAACCTAAAAGTAGACGGCGTGTGTCAGGCACAGGAGTGTGTCACCTTGATCACTTGATTGACAAATTATCATGAAATAGGTGACTTGAGGAAAACCAAAATAAAAGTAAACTAAAAAGAAAAATCGACCGGATAGATTGCGTAACATATTGTATCAAAAATCATTTCACTTGACGACTTGTCCATAGAGTTCAATATTTGCGGGGTTTTGTAAAGCGTGAGGTCAAATTCATGTCTTTTTGTCTATGTTGATTAAGCCTTTGAGGTTTTTAGGATTTAAGCTCTTTGCTAATCCCGCAAGTGTAACAAGCATTTAGAATTAAATAAATCACCAAGATTTCTGTACCTTTTCTTTTTTTTTTTAAGATTTTTATTCAATTTAAAAACTTAGGTTTAAGTACATTTTACAGCGAACAAAAACCTGACTTGGTTTATTCGTCGCTGTCAGTGCTCACTTAATTGTTATACAAAAACTATTAAAGCAGATACAATAGGTATACTTAACAGAAAAAGAGTGAATAAACATACTGTTGGTAACTATCTATGAAGTGGTTTTTTATCTTACTGCAAAACTTATCAGTAGTCACAAATATGTTCTGCATCTCCAGTGGCAGTTCATTTAGAACGCTATGCAAGTAGTACATCCATGTTCTTGGACCATACACATTATTGAACTTAGGCAAGTGAAATGATTTTTGATACAATATGTTACGCAATCTATCCGGTCGATTTTTCTTATTAAGTTTACTTTTATTTTGGTTTTCCTCAAGTCACCTATTTCATGATAATTTGTCAATCAAGTGATCAAGGTGACACACTCCTGTGCCTGACACACGCCGTCTACTTTTAGGTTGTAAGGCAAGCCGGTTTTCCCACGATGTTTTCGTTCACCGTTCGAGCAAATGTTAAATGCGCACATAGAAAAAAGTGGGGCTAAGCAAAGGATCGTACCTATGACCTCAGAGATGAGAGCTGAAGCCACGAGGCCAACATTAATGTTTTATCTGGAATTAAATACCATGACCAAATATTATTTTTATTTATACAATTAAGTGTTCTCGTATTTAGCGTGTATCTTTTTATTTTTTTATTCACTCTTTTTCTGTTAAGTATACCTATTGTATCTGCTTTAATATTTTTTGTATAACAATTAAGTGAGCACTGACAGCGACGAATAAACCAAGTCAGGTTTTTGTTCGCTGTAAAATGTACTTAAACCTAAGTTTTTAAATTGAATAAAAAACCTTAAAAAAAAGAAAAGGTACAGAAATCTTGGTGATTTATTTAATTCTAAATGCTTGTTGCACCTGCGGGATTAGCAAAGAGCTTAAATCCTAAAAACCTCAAAGGCTTAATCAACATAGACAAAAAGACATGAATTTGACCTCACGCTTTACAAAACCCCGCAAATATTGAACTCTATGGACAAGTCGTCCATAGAGTTCAATATCGCAAAGCATGTTATCGTAAGCACCTTCAAATGTAGGCCTAAAATTTGACCGAATTATTACGTAGCACGTGTTACATATGCATAGCCATCAGCTCTGCTTAGATTTGTCATTAGAAATCCGACTAGTTTAGCAAGAATGTATCGGCTGAAGGCTTTGGGTCGCACGTGCCGTGCTTTGAGCGCAGATGTGAAGCGACACCTGCTTTTACGTCTTTAGTCCCTTTTCTTACCGGCCAATATCAATATTTCCATCTCTTTTCTTATTCTAGAATTGTATGTTGAAAGTAAATCGAAGAATATGACATTTCTGATATTTCATGGGCATATTGACGTTACAATTTCTTATCAGATGACAGTATCAAGACTAATAAAAACACACTATCAATATTCACTTTGTATTTTGCAATTTCACCATCGGGTGAATTTGATAACAATTTTTACATAATTTTAATAATTATTAAAGTTTTATAGCAAACGAGACGCCCAAAACAGCAGTTGCAGTCACTGGAAACTCATTTTGAGAAGTATGCTACTTTAATATACAGTTGAAAGTCATATCTCCCAGAGATGACCCTATCTGTAAGAGGATTTCCCACTTCGCTAGTTCGCAAAAGAAAATGTATCGAAGCTAGGAATTTTTAGGACTCTCAAAAAAATAATAATAATGAATACTTTCGATGATATGCAACCTGTTTTTTAATGATATGTTCTAGAATAGATCGCAGGGTTCATTAGTATTCCTGGCGCGAAGTTCCCTGCAGTCTATGGTAATGTTTAATGCGCAGGCGCTGACGTGTTTGGGTTGTTGTTCTAGGCTATAACTATACTTGGAGCTGCATTATTTGTCCTATCATCATTTAGAGATTGTCATCCATTCAGTTTTATTTTACGGTTCTTGAACACGATGCAAAAACGTTAACCATTTTTGGTAGTGGTTTCCAATTCTTGTGTTTATTTAAATGGTGAAACAGGTATTACTTAAGTTATTTTGTCTGATGATAGTCTTGTATTAACGCAGTTATTCTTTTGTCTTATTAGCGTTTAAGTAGTTTTAAAAATACTTGTACATCAAAATTTAGATCAATTATTAACGAAATTTTTTGTAGCTTCAAGGTCGAGGCACAGGTAATAAAATAATATTTATTGGCTACCGTTAAATTCTCTTAAAATCCCTCCTCCGTATGCGACAAGATACACAAAATTGTTCCGTGTGCCTCGTACGAAGTCGAATTATCTGCATAATTCGCCAATGTTTCGTTATCGAACTGTGACATTCATTATCAGGATATTGATCTTTTCTACCTCAAAAAGAAGGATATCAAGAAGTACTTGCAGCAGCGGGACACCTCTGATTTTGTTTAAGAAGTTGTTTTAAATTCTAAGTATTAATTGTTGTTTTTAAATGTTAAATTTCAGTTTACTTTAGTTTATTTATGTATCTTTGTCTATTAATGCACTTGGTTTTTTGTTTTATATACATCATATATTGTTTATCTATGTAATCTGTTTTGGCTTACCGTATTGTCTTAGTGTTTTCTCTTATAATATCTATTATAAGAGAAAACACTAATAATAGTATAAGCTATTAGATTACTTAAATTAAATAAATAAATAAATATATATAATAAAGTTTATAATTATTTTTATAATATATGGTTCTAATTACAATGTTATTGAAATGTACTGTATAAAGTTGTCGAAGCTTTTAAATTGTCTTCATTACACAACTCATATTAACCCACAAAACTATTATTAATTCTTCTCAGTGAGGTCCGATAAATTAAAAACCTCAGCAAATTATCTCATGGGGATGAACTGATTACAAAACATTTGAGGAGAATGATTAGAAGTTGATTAATGACTTCAGTATTGACAAAGGCACAGCATGGGATGTCTCTTGCTGTGTAGACATACCGTTGAGTTAACGGGAGCTATGATATGTGGAACCAGTTCAATACTGTATTGAGTAGCAGTGAATAGTAGATGTCAACAGTGTGATGGAATCTATATAAAATACTATACTTTTACTGACACATGATTGGTGACACGCGATGGACAGATTCAATATTTTTATTATTATACACGCGTGTATGTATGTATGTATGTAAGTGGACTCTGTTTCCGCACTTAGACGATAAATAAGTCCGTTGTGTGTGAAGTCCTGGCTAACTAAGCCAGCCTAACTCCTTCTCCTCCCAAAAGTACAGAAGCTTCCTGGGCACTTCGCAGGCTTCACGGAGCGACCTCACTTTTCCGAGGATTTTTGTACGTTGTTTAGCCACAGCCTCGCATTCCAGGACTACGTGGGTGACTGATTCGTGAAACAGCCTCTGCACATGGGGCTGTCTGTCGTGCCTAGGACAAAAAGATGTTTATTAAGGAGACAATGGCCCGTGATTGTACCTATCATACAACATATAAACACGCGTGTTACGTTAGATAATATTTATTAAATAAAAAAACACTTTTTAATTTCAATTAAATGTTTATTTTAAGAGGCTGTTATGTACAATGGTGTGGCGTAAAAATTAATACTTTATATACCTTGAAGTCTACTTGGAAGATATTGTTTCTTTCAATACCTGCTAGAGAGGCATTTTATTATATGGTAATAACCGTATTATCAGTAAATTGTATCGTTCGGTATAAAAAAGGATTTAGTAACTTCCTTAGTTGAATTTAAAAATGACCTCATTTTTATATACATGATGCCACAATATCATTTATATAAAGTTGTCTTGTTCTAGACTTATTTCGGTAAAATCATATCTAATGTACGAAAAACGCTTACCAAATACATCCTCCAAGACTATTTGTAGTCAGAATCTTTCTTATTGATCCATTTTTTGTCTCAAGTAATTAACGGTGGTTTTATAGCATAAAAATCCTTAATTAAACTCAAATATAAAACTATTCTTCGTGGTTAACGCCTTTTTGTTAAAGGATATGGCCGCTCATCAATTTAATAACTTCATTTTAGTCTACAATAATCTATTTTTTTATAGTCTTCGGTAGTTAATTAGTTTTTATTACTGGCCATAGACACAAATAAAATCAAATTCATAGACTATTTTTACTTTAATTCGTTGTGAGTTTATATGGAAAAAAATAAACAATTTAAAATGTAGATACAATTTAAATAACTTTATTTAACTGGTTAAAATTGTAGTGTTATCTTTAAAATCTTCGAAATATCTTAATAAAAACAAGAAAAGCTTATGATGTTTACATGAAGGAAAAAATGATTACCTATTCCTAGTATATTTTAATTGCCTACATTACAGTGGACAAACCAAATGATTAATTAACATTAACCATACTCTCACAATAAAATATATGTATTTCAGAGTTTTTTTCTAGGCAGTTTTTGCCGCGCACCACCACTATATGGAGAACCAGCTGCGAACTGAAGTATTTACTACCCAATTCGACTTAGGGTCCTTTAAGAAAAGAGCGTACCAATTCTTAAAAGGCCGGCAACGCACTCGCGAGCCCTCCGGCATTAAGAGTGTCCATGGGCGGCGGTATCACTTAACGCCAGGTGAGCCTCCTGCCCGTATGCCCCTGTTCAATCAAAAAATAGCACAATGCCCGACATATAAATTTGTTATTAAAAACCAGAAAGGCTTACATAAATAGCAAGACACATATCAGCTAGTTCCATTAGATTTTAATTGCCTACATTACAGTGGACATTCCAAATGTCTATTAAACATTAGCAATACTCTCAGAATAATAACGATTATTCTCACAGCCATCTAGAATATCTATTATCGCTGCATATTGCCTGATAACAGGAAACAAGAGAAACCGAAAATCGAAAGGTTTTATTGTTCATCGTAAAGCAATCGAGTGACGTAGATTAACTATAAGACCACCGCGGCTTGAGGAAATTCGCTGAGACGTTACAATTTAATTAAGGGCAGGATTCTAATTAATGTTTCCTTTCCCGGTCTGTGTATATTTACGTGCGAACGAACAACAATTTGTTGGACAAATCAATTGGAAAGAGGTGTCAGGGCATAAAGGCTTGATTTGATTGACTCTTTACGCAATATTTTTAATGAGACAAACAAAACTTGCCTGCTATAGTAGAATATTAATTAACAATGGTATGTGAGAAATAAAATATATGAACAGAGTTTTTTCTCTCCTTAACAGAGACTGTTAGTTATGTTATTGGACACTTGCTTACGTTAGATATCCTTATTAGTGAATTATGTTAGACTTAAATTACTTAAGTTAGGCTAGAACCGAATTTTCCATTAATGTTTAATAATACATATGTTAAACGGATTTATATACATAAATCACGATTAATGAAAATACATAATTACATATACTTACACGATAATAAAAGCTTCTGCATGCTTCGTAACAAAAATAGTGGAAGCTTCATACGTAGTCTATATTAGTCACTTCCGTGTTAGGAAAGAAGTTTAAGTAAAAAAGGAAGAGAAAAAACGTATTATTAATACGGGTAATTACGATATAGAACTTAATCAAAGTTTTGTATTGATGACGTATGTGGTACGTCAGGCTTTGCGTCGATGAATTAGTATTGACAACTTGTAAAGTGAAAACGTTATTGTATAGTCCGTATGCCTGTCCGATTCGACTACTTGATAATTAGCGAACAAAAAATTTTACAATAACAAACATGTTTGTGTCGAGATTAAAAGTAAATTGCGCATAATGAACTCTTAAGTGAAAGTACTACTGATTTACGTCATTTTAAACTAGCCGTTGAATGTGACTTTGCTTGTCAAAATACCGATATCTTATAGAGAAACTATTGTTACTGTTTTGTTATTACATATATTACGGAATATTGATATACAATATCCAAATGTAATGAAAAAAAGGTGTGTAAAAAGGCTTACTATAAAGTTAGCGATTATCTAGTTGATAAAAAGGCCTAGGACTAGTGCTGGGCAGGCTACTTCTAATTAATTTGCAATATTTGTTTTAAAATAAGTATTGTTTCATGATTTCCTTTTTTTTAAAAGAGTACCGAGATTTTTTATGCCGCCCACACCCTCTGTCTTCTTTGCCGATGCCTACAGTCAAATTTGATGACGTGGAATAAGTGATACCTTGATGATCTTATGTTCCAAAAAAACGTATATTATTTTATTTATTTCAAGTAAAAACGTCTTAATGTATAAATAAATAAACATAGTACTAAGTGTCAATGGGTTCAAATAATGAAACTGTAACTTAGATACAATAATTAATGTTAAATGTATATTACAGTTAAATTGAAAATAATTTTTCAATTGTTTAAATAAAATTAAGAAGTTTGGTCCCCCTCGATGCTGGTGATCCTCGCTGTATTGCGATGTTTATGCTCAATGCAAAAAGAGCACTAGCCCTGAGGTCACAGGTACCTGTCTCTACTCCAAAGTGAACAAAACTAGAGAAAAGATTCTTGAAATCATTTCATATGTATAATTTAACGTTTATAACTTAGAGCACTTACTTTATTATGTAATAATACAAATAGAGAACCGAGCTACAAACTATAGAAGTGGTTAAAAAACATTGTTTAATAATAAGAGAACATATAAGCACAATTGTCTTATAGAAAAAAATACCGACTAGGTTCCAGATCGTTCCAAATGAGTATCTACGAAATTCTCTTCATTCCGAATAAATCGAAATATTATCAGCAGAAAGATCTCTGAAGCCACCGTGTAAGTGATGTCTTAATAATGACATAAGGTAAATATCGAGAGGTCCATCTCATTCCCAGGTTGACGACAAAGGAATACTGTCTCAAGTATTTTGTCACTGTTGAACTGATTCAATCGCTACTCTATAAAAACTATGAAAAAACGAAATAGGATACCCGAATAACAAATTTCATTAAAGACATGCGCCTCATAAAAAATGACACGAACCTTTAATTCCTATCATTTTTAACTAAACCAATAGCTTAATAATAACATATAATTTCAAATACAAGTAAGATATCAAATCAATTGTTTTGAGAAGGTTTCGTTTTTGTATGATTCAATCATATCGTTAGTTTTAATTGAGCATGTAATAGCAGGTGCGTCTGTTTAGTTTAATACACCTGTACATTACATACAAATCAAAAAGCCAGTGTGAACATTGCAATTTCAGTAACCGCATTAATAAAATTGCGCATTAAAGTGTAGAAACGAGTATACTATTAATTAAACCGAGGTACAAGTATCGTAAATACAAAAGATCGTAAACAAAAGTCGGATCGCACCATTGCAATCATTTTCGTCACTGATATTATACCTCGCCACCCAACGAGCGATCAAAATATCAATTAGAGCATTTTTGTTAGGTAAAAAGTGGTTTTCTCAATTTACTAAGTGAATTCATTCTCATATCAACGTATGTCATTTGCTTTTTTGTTGAGTCGTTTTGGGCGGTAGGGTAATGGGGAAAGCGAGTATTTATTACCGCCAGGCTCTTAGCGGCAGTGCGATTTTACTACCATTAAATGGGCCTTAAGATTTTCTAAAATTAAAAGTGTGGTTTAAAAGCAAACATAAAACGCTATTACGTATAAAAAGCTTAACGTATAACATTAGTAAGATTGGTATTGCAGTATAGTGGCTTCCTCCCTATCGTCTTTTAAAACTCTTCTATATAAACATTTCCTAACCTTATCATATCCTCTTCTCTTTATTACATCGCTATTTGCTATTCTTGAATCCTTAAGATTAGCTTTTTAGTTTTAGTTAGTTATTAATTTTGTTTTTTCACTAGATTAAGGTTCTATAGATAATACAAATATATTATTTTTATATAACTTCTGGTTATGCACTTCTTGCACTCATCATTTTTATTTATTTTCTTTTCTTACTAGGGTCGCCTGGAAGAGATCGCTTGTTAGCGATAAGGCCGCCCGTCGCATCCCTTGTAATTTTATGTATTGTGTTATTTGTGTTTCTTTCTAGCTACGAAGTTTGAATAAATAAATAAATAGTGTCGTTTCCTTATGTTTTGTAATGATTTTAGGCGTTGCGACAATGTCGTTTGTACGTGTAAACAACGGACCAAGGTAACACGTATTTTTTGCGCTTTGATTTATCGTTTCATGTTTCAAAAGTTCGTTTTTGTTTGGAGCCACACGCAGTGTTGGTTTGTAGCTGACATTTGCATATGTTAAAGCCTGCTCACATTATTACATACTTTTTCAGCCTATTCTTTCGCTACATGTTCATGTCATTCCTTGTTTATACATTACCGATACATCATCAATAAACTAATATAATCAACTGATTATAATATTCTATTTTTAATGCGTAAACAAATATCGAAAATTTCACATTCAAAAAGGTTTTATGATCGAACATTTTAAAGCGATAAAAAATTATTAAATAACTTCATAAGCATCTTATAATTAGGATCTTATGTTAATTCCTACCGGTATTCCCGAGCTGAATTGATGTACTTATCTCATGTATAAAACCTACTTGTTTATGAAGTAAAGAATTTTTATTCTCAAATAAGCTAAGCGATCAACTTATTTTGTTGCATTTATTCGTTTCTATAATAACCCCGGTTTCTTATGATTGTTAAAAGTGTAATGTCTTGTTTGAGTGCTCATTTGCATGTTGTAAACGAATACGCTGGAATAAAGTAGAAATATACAGATTAAGTAACTTTGTGAAACGGCTTACTTTTCGTATTTTACGCCAGGGATAACTATTGTCACATAATTATTACTTATATCTTCGAGAATAAAGTTATTTTTCAAGATTACATTACAAAAAGGAATTAAAGTCTTCTTAGTTAAGGCAACGCAATAACCTGTTTGAGGTAAAGGAATCTTCATTCGGCGTTCGATTTGTGTGCCATATTTACGAAATTAAATTAGATTTAATTTATCTTGCTAGAGATTCAGCTTGGATTATGTATGAAACACGCAGAAATGCGTATGTCTTACCCAGGATTAAATGTAATTAAAATTAGACTAAGGGTCTGATTCACAATGTATGGATAAAGTATCAAATAGATATGCAACACATAAATTATTTGGAAGATAAAAGTTCCAAATAAGAAACTTCTGCGAATAGCGCTATCTGACAGTCGTGAATCGCAACAATACTGTTTATCCTACCAATAAGTAATAAATAGCTTATTTGGAACTTATCCGGACATTGTGAAACATACCCTTAACCATATTTAGTATTTTACTAGATGAAAATTGATGGTAATTTCATGAATTATTCTTAGTAGGTATATAAATAAAACAATTGAAATAAAAAGCTTTGAATGTAATTTTAGTAATTCAATACGATAAAATATAATTCACATTATTTAAAAAGAGACTCATATCCCTAATAGATAGGCCTCCTGTGGTCAGATCACTTTAATTGACTGCCATTTCATCGATTTCGAAGCATTTGAATTTTTTTGCTGGATCAATGTGCATTATACGGATTAATTTCAACGGTTTTGTATTAATATTTTATTGGAATGATTAATGATATTGTAACATACTGAAATCGAATTTTTTAGTAATGACCATAATGAGAAGTGACTGAATTAATACTTTCTCGAACATTATTAAATAGACAAGACATCAACGCACGACTCGAGAATTGGTTCGATACCCGATGAAATGATTATTACTTTATTTAGATCATAGAACAGGGTCAAGCTCCCAAAGGCCGGCAATTCACCTGGGTATCCATGCGCTGCGATGACTGCTGTTGATGGTGTTCTGTAGGTTCGTTTGACCCCATTCTATAAAAAACAACGGGCTGGAGGGTAAAGTAAAGGCAGCCCGTGGATCTTTGCCATAGGGCTTGCGAGTGTGTTGCCAGAATGAAGAATTGTTACGCTCTTTTCTTAACGGTTGAATTAATTCAGTAATATTTTGGTGAGTAGCTGGTTGGTGGTGCGCAACAAAGATTGCCTGAATCCTGCACGCTTCAAATTATCTAAAATAAATAATTATATTTATTAGATATGTTTTCGATCAACGAGTTTTGTAATAACACTACATATGAAACAACAATCTCAGTCAATTAAAAAAAAAATATTTTATGGCTCCCAGTAATGTTTTTACTAAACTTTGGCTTAAGCAAACGTTAACTCTTAATGAACGACTCTAAGTACGGCATGGACTTACTCATACATATTAATATTTGAAGGTACGCTTTAATTAGCCAGGATGTCTTCATCACATCAAACAAAAACCGGCGAGACAGTTCTGAAGCGAACGGAAAATAGATCCCGATTTTATTTATTTATTGTGTTGTAAAACTTAAGATTGCTAATTAGGTTCATGATTATTTAAACTTTATTTTGGTTCCATAAGATTCAAAGGGGTCAAGTTTTTGTCAACAATGTCCTCGTTCATTATTATACTAAGTAAATATTTAATCTCGCAATTGTTTTTGATTCTTCGCATAATTTACATCAAATAACTATACATTTTAAAATAAATATTAAGTATCTTTCATTATTAAAAATAAAATAAATAAATAAATTATTTAATAAAGAATACAAAGAATATAATAATATAAATGAGACTCCAATGTGTTGCTGTAATAACAAGATAATAACAAGTAATAACAGATTTGCTATTATTTATTTACCAAACACAAATATATAATAACAAGTAAAATAACTAATAATTCATCAAAAAGCTAAAATAATTAATCTTCAACTTCTATATTCAATTCTTTTCAATCCCAAAACCCCTTCTTATCTCAAAAATCATTTCAAATTCTTTGGTCCTTCTAACTATACGCTACGCTCTTCCAATAGATGTCTATTGGAAATTCCATCCCACAGCTCATCCTTCATAGGCAATTCATTTAGGATTTCCGCCATTAGGCTGTGGAATAAGCTGCCTGAGTCTATACGATTGGCTTCCTCCCTATTGTCTTTTAAAACTCTTCTATATAAATATTTCCTAACCTTATCATATCCTGATCAATCGTGATCTGTGTAATTCTTGTATCTCCTCTTCTTTTTGTATATTATGTAATTCACTATTTGCTGTTCATGAATCTGTAAGATTAGCTTTTTAGTTTTATTTAGTTATTGATATTGTTTTTATTTTTTATTTTCTCTAGATTAAGGTTTTACAGATTAATATATATATTTTGTTTTTTATATAACTTCTGGTTATGCACTTCTTGCACTCATCATTTTTTATTTATTGTTTTCTTTCTTACTAGGGTTGCCTGGAAGAGATCGCTTGTTAGCGATAAGGCCGCCCGTTGCATCCCTTGTAATTTATATGTATTGTGTTATTTGTGTTTCTTTCTAGCAACGAAGTGTTAATAAATAAATAAATAAATAAAAATAATTATAGACATAACACTTCAAATAGTTTTGACCTAATTCCTCATTAAAATCCGAATATGCTAACGAAAATTCTTCTTTCAAAAACTCAAATGCCTCAAATGTACTCAACGTTAACGTACTTCGCGTTTTTTCCACAGACTACTATTTACTTTTTTTTATTATAAATATTTTCTAGATAATTTCCCGACTATGTAGTCGTCGGAGGTATTAAATAGCTTACATACGTGGTATTGGTAACTCCGATGATAAAACCCTACTACCTATTTCTTTTAACTACTATATACTTAAATACTGTGTTATTTATTTATTTATTTATTTTGTACTCCTACAGCTAACACAAAATACATATAATAGCAAACAAATACACCGAGAACATAGCCACAGATGGAATACATGATAAATTATATAACAAAAAGATTTACAAAAGTGAACAAACAAACAAACAAACAAATTTATTTAAAAACATTTTCGCACATATTTATTGGCCAAATCAAATGCAGCCCGTTGAGTGTTTCTTGCTGACTGATTAATTCATACGGAATTTATCGGGACAGTTCAATGACCGACGGCTTAGGACTTACTATAGCTCCGGTGAATGAAATCACGTGGCACATTATCTTCAAATTAACTATTGTCAATCGTATATTGATTGTGGCAATTATAAATACGTGATACAAATGTTATTAAAAAAATATAGCTTTGCAATTATCACTTTGATCATTATGCGATTTTTTTGTTACACGATTTATCAAATACGATAAGACGAAACTCTTTGGTGACTTACATACACAGTTTTGAAAACGTGGCATCGATTTCGCCCATAATAGTTAACCAAATAAAATCGACAGGTCTTATCACACAGATGTTGACTGGTTACGGTGGTTTCGATTCGATTTAGAGTTGAGCAAAATGCAACCTGTTCTTACAGCTGAAGACGGTATTACATGTCTGACAGTCCAATGTATGGATATGCCAGGTACAGCACTGGTAAAATGGGAATAAACATAACATTGACAAATTTCAATGAAGAACAGTTGAACAAACGCTCAAAAGACATCAAAAATTGTATGACTCAAAAAGTAGTTTGTAGTGGAATTAAAGGATTTTTTTATAGAACAGGGGGCAAACGGGCACCTGATCTTAATGGGCGGGCTCACCTGATGTTAAGTGATACCGTCACCCATGGACACTCTCAATGCCAGAGGGCTCACGAGTGCATTGTCGGCCTTTTAAGAATTGGTACGCTCTTTCCTTTTTTTGGTGCTTCGTTATAAAACAAAACTAAACAAAACAAAAATCAGTTATTCATATAGGTAATATAATGTAGGTACACTTATGAACGTCAAAAAAAAAGAAAGATTCATTGAATGATTTATTTTTACACTTACTGCCAGTTCTCAAATCAAGGGCGTAGAACGGAAGAGAAGAACTGCAATAAACTCTCCGCCACTCTTTTTAATCACCAAGTTTTTTTTTACATAATGTTTGTAAGGAGCAATTAAAAACAAAGATTTGTCCTCTTACATACTCGTGAGAACAACACGCAAATACGTAGTGTAAACAACTAATATCACCGCATACACGAATTCAAGTACAACCAGTCACCACAAGTACCGCCCGTTCATCGCAGTATGACGCATGGCCAGCCATCGGCCCCCTCGCCATATTTTAGGGAGAGAGACAACCCGACGCATGGACGCCGCCACAAGTAGTTACAAATGCTATTTTGCTAATCTATACGCAAATAAGTTACCTTATAATTGGAATAAGCCAAATAACAAATATATATACAAATAAGCACTTCCTTAATGCTGTTGCATGTGAAACCTGGCATATGCAACAGCTGGCCTGGCCTGGCTTAGACATAACATTAACGTGTCATGCGCAGAACGGTACTTAGAAATATTTGTCAAAACCACGTAGGTTGGTAGCGACATTATACATGAAATAATTACACCAATAATTCATCCACACAACCGGTTATAATTTTAATTTCCGGGAACAAAATTTAATCAGTATTTAACTTTCTTGCTTACTAATGAAGCCGATACATTCATTTGAAGGGATTTATTAATTATTAACGGTTATGGCTACTACATCTGATTGAGCGATAGAAGGCATCAATTGAGAAACTATTAAAATGTGGTGAACATAAATTTAACAGCTAAGTAGACAACTAATTACCAATCGAGGTAATATCAAATTTCAAAAGCGATAAATAAAGGAAACGATTGATTCTTAAAAGATATGATAAAGATTCTGAATTACTATTCGAAATAGCGTATCTTAAGGGCTAAATAGTGAAATGGAATGTTGCATGATCGATCGATTGAATCGATCTAGAATATCGTCCATTCCATTGTTATTTTGTCTATTAGTTGTACCCAAATAACTAAAATATCTAGTAATTGTAATTCTGTAGGTACAGTTTGAAATGGTTTAGAATACTTGAGTTTCTTTCGATCTCATTGGAGGCAAATGGCCAAGAGGCTCACCACATGTTAAGTGATCACGTTGCCCATGAACACTCATATTTTCAGAAGTCTCATTACGTTGCCGGCCTGTCAAAAATTGATATGAAGGACCCTAAGTCGAATTGTTTTAAGACTAAATACCGATGTACTCCTTTATTTAATCCAAAGCTTGCCTATATTATTATCTACTAAATTTAATACCGTTGATTATGTTTTACACTAAAATCCTTAGTAAATTTTGAGAAAAGAAGAATTTCTTATTGTAAGTAGTGTAAGATATTTGATCTTGTCTATGGCCCACCACATACTAAAGTTCGTTTTTTACCGTATAGAGTAAAAAATCTTGTTAACGTAATTAAATTAAAACCAACGCTCCAGACTATAGTGAGTCTTGATATAATAAATATGCAATGTTGTTATGTTATCAAATATCTGGATCTGACCATGTCTATGGTTAACCATAGACAGTTAATGTACTCATTACTTGTCAATATGAAAACCACAAAATCTGCTTATCAATGTAATAAAGAACGGATATCGTTACCGCTCAATCAAAAATTATTCTTTGATTTTTATTTTCTAATAATTATTTTATATTGCATATTAGTTTATATTGCATACCTATATACAGCAAAAATATGTCACAAATAGGTCTTTAAGAAACTTAATGAACGTTTTATTGGATTTAGCAGAAAAAATACGTTAAATTTAAATAAATTTGCTATAAATATAAAACTTCAAAAGTATAAAAAACAAAGAGTTTTTTAAAAGCAAATCACGTAAATATGAACATGCTACCGACCGTGGCGAACAATAAAAATCCGGCGCCAACTTAACACAGATTATCACACGTTCAACATAATGACACCAAAATTATCGCTACGTGACAATTCCATAGCTTTTGTTTTTTATTTAAAAAGTAAAAGTTCCGACCCTCCTGGAACAATTCGGAAGCACAAACATCGTGCGTTCTGAATACAAAACAAGTGGATTATCTTTTTGAGAAATTTTACATTAACTTTTTTTGCTAAAGATGTCTTTAAAGTATCTCTAAGATTGGATTCATTATGCAATCTCTAACTTCATAAGTACCTTCAATTTTAAATATTATTTTATGAATAATTTATGGCTGGTACAGTGTAAGGAACACGTCAAAACCAATATATTTTTAACATGGATCAAAGTGTGGCTATGGCTGTGGGCGCAGAAGACGCTCATCATCTTGCTTTAAATGCTAAAAATGCGCGATTGCTGGTTCTTCTATAAAGAAGAACCAGCGCAAAGAAATCGCGCATTTTTTAACTCCCAGCCAATAAACACCATATGTAGGTGCGTGGAGTTGGCTGATGGGTTAATTGCTGGGAATTTGGAAAAAAGCGATTTCTTCTACGTAGTATCCTGTTCTGTGATTGCAAAACCTGTTTTAAAATAATTAAAAATTCTCAAGAAATCCTTCTGTTCTAGAGAATAATATCAAGAATATAGGTGCGCTGGGCTTCAAGCAGCACTTGGGGTCTGGCAGCTGTCTCGAAAAACAGTTTCTACTTGAAGAAAACAGAAAAAATCCCATAGACAATGTATAGAAGATCTTTTTCGAAATTAGTTTTGCGCCCAAACTTATGATGAGTTTCTTTTCCCTTATCACTATTCCACCTATCACCATCAATCGGGCCGTTTTAAAGTTGTAAACATTTAAAATTTGAGCTTGTATGGAATTTTCCATTTGGAAATCAAATATACAGATTTAACACGGGTCAATTTATACAAATGTATATCATTCATAGTTGCATGTGTATCGACATATTGTTTTACGACATTTTGAAATTCGTTCTACTACCAATATAAATGAATCAAGATTTTATAAAACTTTTGTTAAAACACCCCGATTCGATCCCTTTATCGTGGTATTAAAGTATTACGGAGACTGAAGACTGGTGACGTAGACTAGAAGCCCAGTATCCGGTACTTCGATGTTCTGCCAGACCAGAGACTGCACACGGCAATTTTGTTTTTGGGTTTTCAGCTAAAAACTTCAACCTCGCCATATTGCCACCAATTCTTGCTATAATGCCGAAAATTCTATCCCACTGACTGACACTGCTAAAGCAGCCTGTTGTATTTTTTTAAATCTTCAGACCCTTGACTGGTATGATTTGTTCCCATGCTGGATTTGGAAGTTTATACAAAAACGCCAAAAATACACCCATAATCCCCTTATGATGGCAATGATTGAATAAGTTAAACGTGGTTAACCCAGCTTTATAGCTTTATATTATATTATATTTAGATAATACTACAAAAATCTTTGTTCAAACAGACATTTCCTTAAAAAAATTATACAGTTCTATTGCGCTCTAGTAACTAAGCTGTGACAATCTGAAAATTTAGAGCGTCGCGTCGCTTGTAAATTAGATATATAATATATATGTTATTTAAAAAATATTGAATTATTGGAAAACCTGTTGATTTTTTCATAACAAAACAATACTTAAAACAAATCTATACTTTAGTAATATTCTAAGGTAAAGATTTATTTCAAGTAACGGCGCATACTTTAGTTACTGTCGTTAAACGTAGTTTCTTACTGGGTCTTGGACGTCTCGTCTCAAAAACAAAAGAACGCCGTCTGCGACGATCTTCAGCTCCTTCCAATCAGCCATGAGAAATAATTTTGTTAAATTTTATTATAAAGAGTATTCAACTTTTACCTTTAATTTTGTATTATATTTTCTAGTAAAATTTGATTTTATTAATTGTTTTTATAAACACAATTTACAAAATTTGATTCAATTTTCAATTTCAAAAATTCTTTATTATGTTCAACGACAATTAAAAGTGCTACATGTCCAGTGTACCTACACTAATTTCCTGGAATGGTTATATATATATATATATATATATATATAACTAAACAAAAAAAAAGCCTTTTTAAAAGCCGTATTGCTTTTTTTTAAACTTATAATAAACAGATAAAAACTAAAAAAGGTTTTAACATTAACGAACAAAATTTAATAATGAGGTTTACTACCTGGGAACTATGTAATCTTTAGACGAGATTTGCGTTTTTGACATGTCGACAACAAAATTTGATTAGGTATATGAATCGTCGTAAATAATTTTTAAATTTGATCGCAATTTTAAATTTGATTTATCCCATAAGAAAAAGCATATCTATCAAAGTTCTTATATTTGTAAGTAGAGTCGGTTAACCAATAAGATACATATTTAAATAGGTAGTTTTAATATAGGACGGTTCATATAAGTTTCGATATCTTAGCGGAATTATACATCAGAATATAAAATCTAGTAAGATTCAGATATTCATAGTAATTCTTATTCGCTTAATAATATCTAATAACAAGCGTGTTTTAACGTCTGTTTCATTGCAGTATTATTTTATATGTAAGTAATATAAGTGTCAAAATTTGCCACATTGGGGCGACAACGTAATGGGGTAACTGATTTGGTGAAACAAATAATTATATGGCAAAACGAACATATGATATATACGCAATCGATTCGTTAGTAGAATTTAAACATAAGAGATTTGTAATGTCTACGTCTGCGATATAATATGGCCCAAAACGATAGATAGAACTTCAGAGTGTGCGGCAGTAGCTACAGTATTCTAGTAGTAGTAGCATTATAAATATATAGAAAAAATACCGATGAGGAAACTCGTTTAGAGAATATGATCCCCACGACCTCGACCTTCGTGTATACCCGGTATCCGGTAGGCTTAATAAAAATATATGTTTGATTTTTCTAACATAGACTTCAAATCACATTTACCAAAGAAACAGTGATATAAAGAAATATTAGACTAACTTGGAATTTCAACTAAGGTTTATCGAATCAAGGGAGCTTTTAAGTAACGAAACGAATTTGGGGGGGGGTTGTTATAAAACGTTACGATGCGGGGTGGGCATTGAATTATGCGTTGATGTTAATATTATTTATACATGGCATATTTAGGGTGTAATAAGTCACTGGGTGGTACAGTACAGTACAGTTCAGAAGAACGTTACAGCGCGTTACGTGGGGGGGGGGTCAAGAATCTCCAAAAAATTGCGTCACGTATTACTTGAAAGCTCCCATATAGAGGATTTTGGCTTTACTCTACGTACAACATAAGCGAAATATTGAACTGTTAATTGATATGAAGAATGAATGCAATGTTACAGTTGAAGAGAGCCTACGTATTGCTGTATTCTCTGGGCATTACTCCTACTATTTAGAAAATCGCATATCTATAAAACTAAGAATGTCTGAATGAACACACGTACAACTCTACAGCCTTGGCTAGTATTGTCACATTCAGAACGTAGAAGTCAAACTGTAAATGTCATCAACAGACACCTTTTCTTATTAGGATATCTGTTTACATACCTCTATATAAAAATGCGTCACAATCAATTTGCTTCCTAAGATCACACATATCTTTTTCAAAATAACAAGTGGTTTGATATAGATTTGAGTATCTACAAACACTTTCGCAAAATATAGTTAGTTGATTAGTAGGAGGAAACATATTTCGAAATCAAAATCCATTAATTCCAATAATTACCTCCAATACGAAATGAATAATTATACTATTAACACTTGGTTGATTGGAAACGAAGTGGGTGTGTCCTGTAAGTTGTCTAGACGTCGTAAGAAGGTGTCCGATTTGACTATTTATTATAATTAACTGGTAAGTATGTATTTATAGGCGCGGCTTAAACCAAGTTCAAATTAAACTACAGTTGTACGCCACGTTAAAAGATAAATTTCATAAATAAACCCAATTTTATAATCTCCGATTCACGCCGAATCACACCTTTCAGGCTATAATACGCTTTACATGTTACTAGCGTTTATAATGTAAAACTAATAACCTACTTTCTAACTAGACACCTAGCACATTCCAATAAGAACACACTACAATAATACTGTTTATATGTTATTAAAAGTCACTATTACAGCCAATACTTGAAAACATATAAAGCTTAGAACACGTGCGACCAATCACGACCGGTCTATGAATGCTTGCAAATATCTATGCGCGTCTAACTAGAACCTACTGCTGTGATTGGAGCGGCGTGTAGGCACACAGACTTCCTGGCACCAATCACAGACTCTCGTATAACAATAGGCAAGTTTCTCAGTGAAAGTTTGCTATGCGATGTACGTATAACACATATTTCTTATAATGTTCCGCGTTTTTTTCCCATAAGAACTTTCTCTGATAGGATGGCATTAGAAAGCGATGTGCGAAAATTAATTTAAAACTAATACGTTCTCGGAAATTGCGCAATCAAATTAAGTCAAATATTTATAACGTTTCGTAAGGTTTTTGTTTGTGTCATAAAAACGATTTTATTTGGACCACCTACGTGTTATCAGCTTATTAATTAATAATCAGATGAGATCGATACATCGATTGGATTTCTAAAATTCCAAAAAATTATACTTCCCTTATTATTGCTAAACCGATAAATACTTCGAGGCGTTTATGTAATTAACTAAAAATTCATTTTCGTAATCGCTGTATAGATTTGGTGGAATTAATTTATTACGTTGTTTATAATCAGTAGCAACTCAAAGCGGACCTGTGACAGTCTTAAACTGGTCCAGCATAGAAAGTTGGTAAACTTCACACACCTGTTATAAAGCCCTACTAATTATAACAAATAAGATTAATTTAAAACTGAAGATTCCGCTTTCGAGTTTTTAAATCAAACCTTGCCGATTCGGGTGAGTATTTAAACTTTTTATAGCATTTAATGTCAATTAGTTGCACCTAAAGTAAGATTAATTTTTATGTCCTCTAATTTAAGTTACTTAAATTAAGCCGCGTGTTGCGTACAAGAAATCGATTTGGATTAAAGAGGACGTCGTAAACCAATTAAAGATGTTAATGACAGGTCATATTCATTACTCTGTGCCTACAGTATTTTGTATCATTAAGGTATAAATTGAAATAAAATGTTTATAAAATATTCTAGGATTTTACATACCTTCGTATTTGCATAGCATTGTAAATTAAAGAAATGGATAAAAATGTTAACGTGCAATGATAATAAATTAACAGCTTTATAAAGAAGTATTCAATTAATTATACGAAATAGGACTTGTTTGTGGATTTCAAAGATACTTTCCCGATGCAGGAATGCTATTTGTTTGATAAATGAATAATGAGGAATTAAAATAAAAGAAGCGAGGATTATCTCGCAAGTTCGTACAGCCAATAAATAAAATTGCCACAGCGTTCACTACCCAACTATTTGAAGTACAGTCCTATTGAAATTTATTGCATTAATTAGCATAAAAAACAATAATGAGCCAGAGAAAGTTTTGTACGCGCATGCGCTAATTATAGATGACAACGGGCGCAGAGTGCAGACCTTGACTGTTGGACCTCAAGACATCACAATTCACATATACTTGTGCAAATACTAAAACGCCGCAAGGAATCGAAAATTTGAGACTTTTGAAATGATACAGTACAATCTTGTAAAGCATATGTGTATAATTGTATGTAAATATGCAGATAATGATAGCATCAATTTGTCGTTGATTTGACTGCAGAGCGCCCGTTCGCCTCAGGCCTTGTGCTCCCGACTGTCCATCGATGCTCCCATTGAATGTCTACATAGACTTTGAGTCGCGTAGTCCATAGCTATTAACCGTCTACTGCTACTCTCACCGCATCCTATAAATTACTCGAATTATACTCTTTAACTACGCAAGCGTGATATATTGTGGTATTGCAATTATGTAGTCTGTGTCAGCAAACGTGAAATTACAGTTTAAACTTTACGCCGATCTACGCTAATACCCGTATTGATAAAGATGCCTTTATTTTTATTCCGCAAATGATACGTTGTCGACCCTAGAGAAGTTATGGCCGTGGCTATCCGTAAGTTAGAGGGCAAAACGTAGTAACCGTTTGTTTCCGTGACAATCGGAATCCGTCTGCGTCGGTTGACGCGCTTATATCATTTGTATTACTCGTATCTCGTGACTTTAACAAAATATTTTTGATATCACTGCGCGCAAAACATAACCTTTATAGTTTTTATTATCTTGACGTTGATAAAATTTTTGCAGGCAAAGGGCCATGACGAATGACAAAGTTGTATGGTTATTGAGTATGTCGATAAATTTAGCAAAGACAACGTAATTGCATTGAAGGCGCATTTTAATGAAAGAGGTTCGATAACAGAGTGGTTACTTGGCCGTTTGTCTTTCATGTTATGATTCGAATATCGTATTATTCACAATTCACATGGATTATGTGGATTATGTGTATGATTTCCGTGGTAAATTTTTCGAAAAAGCCGTGTTGGCTTTTTGGAAGAAGGGTAAGTATAATTTTGAAACAAATGCAATAACTAAATTACTTAAATATATCATAATAATAGGATATTTTCTAGGAGCTAAAAGGATAACGCCATCTAGGTGGTTTATAAGGAAACATTTGACGGGGTTGTTACATTTTATCAATATTAGTTCCGCTTTGTTAAGGGTAGTTTATAGATGGCGTTAGAGTGGCGAGTGGAGAGTATTCTATACAACTTTAAATTTAATTAAAAAAATATACTATCCATTTATAAATTTAACACAGTTTCGTAAATATTTAAGTTATTGATTTTTTTGAACCCTTTACTTATCATTTTATTATTGTTATTAATAAAATAAAAGATCTTGAATCTTATAAATACAAAAAAAAATGTTTCCAGTTATTAAAAATGTACATGTTTCTATGCTCTATGCCATATTAATCGCACTTGTGACGTCACGGTGGCACATTCTACGACGCATGCCAACACACCTGCCTATAACCTGACGCCAGGAGATTCCAGTTTTGAAATACATTAAGATCCATACTTAGACCAGACGAATTCTGAATCATAGGTTATTTTAAATTGTATTAATTAATCAATTAAACTCCGTTATTTTGAAAAAGGAATAGAAATTATAACAATATGAATAAAGGTCTAGAATACTGTTAAAAATTGCTATAACAGTAATATTTTAAATAAATAGTTGTCGTATAAAGATTATTTTTCAATTTACTATCGCATATAAATATTTATAGTGATTTCTGCAAATTACGAGATGAAATAGCAAGGTGGTGTGTCGCATGCTATACACCTGCCATTTTGAGGCAATCAGAGTAACCTTAGTATGGAGGTCAGTGTGACAACGGACCAAGGGACCGGAATACATTATTCACAATTAATTATTATAGATCTAAGTTTCGGTATTACGTCATTTTATAGTTTTAGTTTCGGAATAAAGAAATGTTGCGTCGTTGAAACTATAATTAGATTATTTAAAGGTTATATATTAAACTCCGAAACGGCTGGCCAATGTTTATGAATTTGGTGTACCTAATATACACATTTTTTTATAGCTTATATGCTCCTAAGCGATAACAATACAATAATATTTTAAAAATAATTTAAATAAATGTAAACCTTAATTTTTATCCTTCTTCCTCCAAACTCCATTTTTAATAGCGATTAGTGCTGTTATAATCTTCAACTCGATAGAAATTGACTAGAGAATACAACGGGTCAGCTGCTAAAATATAAAATCAAAGCCGGAGATTGAAATACGTATATATACGAGTGAATGCTCTTAAATTTTTGGGAATTTTCTTAGGATTTGAGAAATGGTTTAGATTCCCAAATCAGCAGAATTTTTCAAGTGAAAGCCAGAATGATTTACATTATTAGATTTTTCTGTATGGAAGACGTATTAAAGACAACGTCTGTCGGATCCGCTAGTTATAACATATTTATTTATTTATTTATTTAGTACTACTACAGCTAACATAAATTATACATAATTACATACAAATACACTGAGAATATAGCCAAATATGGAATACATGATACATTTAACAATGAAAAATTTATAAAAGGGAACAAACAAACAAAAATTATTTAATACATTTGACTAATTGTTATTTAATTTATTTAACTAAGCTTATATAAACGTTTTTCTTACATGAAAAAAATTATAATAAATATAATTTATTTTAGTACATAGAAATGCACAAATGCACATTTACGTGCATATTAGAAAATTAGAAAATTATCACAAAACAGATTCAGAAATCAATGTGACTTAAAAGGTTATCGCGCCGCTGATAGTTTTTTTATAATATTATAAGTATAATGATGTGCGATTCTCATCACTAAGATAGCAGGTTCAATCCCCGGCGGTGTTTTTCTATGTGCGCATTTAATATTCGCACGAACGGTGAAGGAAAATAACGTGAGGTTATCGCCTTAGATCCAAGACGACATGTGTTATTGACAGATGATGATGAAAACAGAAACAAATCTGATGCCTAGACCTAAAAGAGTTGTAGCACCACTGATTTTTTTTAAATCAACAAGAACAAATATATATAATACGAAGGCGTTTTACTATTTTCTATAGATTTAGATTTTGTACTGCAATAAAGGCGCGGCATGACTAAAGACAACTTCTACGCACCTGTCCATGCGTAGGTGCATCCCTTATAATTAACCCTTCTTATGGGAATAAATGTATTACGATATGTAGCAACCAATTACGCCAAGCACATACTAGATATAAAAGTTTATATTACTCATTAATGAAATAAAATTTCCAAAAGTTTAATGGGGCTGTATAGCGCCAACGCGTTTACAGCCTCCATTCTGCCTAACGACTTCTAAATAGATCTGAGAAGATCTTGTCTTCCGAACAAGGCAATGGACAGGATAATTATGCGTAACAACGTGCAACAATAGCCGCGCGCAGTGCGTCTGTATTCTATGGCATAATAAGTGTCGGCGTATTTTGATCAGTGCGCAACAAGTAGCCGATCCGATGGATATATTTCATAAGTCAATGACTAGTGATAAAAGGTTATTTACAGAAATTAATTTTTGATTTTGATCAATCAAAATTGTTTTTATTCTGAGTACTTAATTTTAATAGGACTTATACAAAACCTTAATTGTATTATAGCTTGTTTTTAGTACTGTAAAAGTTTAATAAAAATATTTTTACACAAAAACAAAATAAAATCATTGATACATAACCGTATTTACCGAGATTTTCATTAAAACATGAACAACCTAAGAACAACTAAAATTACTATCAAATACATAATTTGTTAAAATAACATTATTTAAAATCTTTACCGAAACAATCAATACGAACATTAGAACACAAACTTAGCAAACTTTTTTTGACGTTAACGATCAGTTTATGAAACAGGGTCTGCAACGTGCGGGGAGGGTCGGCCCGTGCGCTGCGCGTGCGGCGGCCCGCGCCCCACCGCCGCGTGCGCTACTTAGAGTCGGGGGTGCACGCCACCTCCGCCAATCCACTGACAACCACCGCGGCACGCACACGTGCGCTCGATACTCTCTCTACACTTCGATATATACGCGATGCCGATGGCGACGATACACGCTTACCAAAGTCTCGGTGTTAATCAGAAACTTTCTCAACTTCAAAACTCGGCACAAAGGCGACTTGCCCCAGCTCCAGACGCGGGAAGATGTAAGAAGAAAACCTATCTTCAACAAACATACCCTGCTCCACCTGCCTCAGTAGCACGGCGCAACGCAAGAGAGCGAAATAGGGTTAAGCAAGTTAACAATGGATTTGCAGCACTTCGTCAACACATACCATCAGCCGTTTCAGCAGCCCTAGCTGGCGGCAGAGGATCTTCCCGAAAACTGAGCAAAGTTGACACCCTTCGGCTTGCAGTTGAATACATCAAAAGCTTGAAAAAGTTACTGGACGATAGCGACGAAGGCTGCACGGAAACGCAAATGAGCATAGGATTAAATACTAGTGGCCCGCAGACACCACCTTCCTCCGAAGAGTCTCTGTCTCCGGCACCATCCCTAATATCAGAAAGTTCAGCTAGTGCTAATTGTCATGAGACCTATGATTCCTACGAACCCATGAGCCCCGAAGATGAAGAGCTTCTTGATGTTATATCGTGGTGGCAACAACAGTGAACTAAGGTAAGCATTTATTTTATTAACAGTATTTGTTTTAAAAATAATATATAATTTTTTGAAGCTAAAATAACCTTGACATCAGTACTGAAATAGTTATCAGTTTACATTTTTGTCCCGACTAAGTTTACATTTGTTATCAATGATTACAACTAAGCGTTCAACGCGGTGTATAAGTTCCAAAAGTCCCGCAGGTATCTCAATTTTTTATTGCCAATAAAGTTGCCGACTAAGCTTCTGCCTGTATTCGTTAGTCACGGTTACCTACCGGGTCAGGTCTGTTCCTTTATATTGCACAAATTCAATAGATTTGGGACTGTGTACCTTGCGAGCCAAAAAGTAAACACATATAGGTATCTATTATACTAACGCATTGAACCATCTCCGTGGACCTTTATCTATCCATTGTCACGATCACATATTATACACAATAGGGTGTCTGACAAAGACTTAAAAATATCGCTTCGGAATTTACTGCCGCATATTATTGGTATTAAAGTTTAGACTATCATCTTGTTTGAAATTAAACTTAATAGGCTAGACAATGCCCGCATGTCTTCATAATTTCAATGACCAAACAGCAATTACATCTAACAACGTTGTGGTTCGCCCCGCATATAGTGGGAAAATTGCACATAAAAAGTGGTGTATTCTAATAACGAGTGGTCGCAAATGATTGCTCTGATTTGCTACAAGTGGAAACAGGTTATATGCACATCTTTGCCGATTTATCTTAAATCAATAAGGTGCATCCGGTCAGCGAGTTACTCCGCCACATGACCCGGTCCACTCACAAAATGCAGGGGCTTCGCGAAATTGCGTCTCGCAAAAAGTCAGCACCTTTGTATCCCATTAATTTCTTGTACCGGAAGACGAAATCTTAAGAGGAAATAAACGATAGGGAACACGTGTTACAATATTTGCTAAATCCCGAGCAAACATATGGTGATAAACCAGTTGAGTGGAACTTATGTGGATTTTATAGCGACAATAAAATGTGCATTTCTGCTTTTTCCACTTCAATTTATTAACGTTCTTCATCCTTTTTTCAGATACTCATGTTGCTGGTGATTAAAGTGAAGCCGCTATTGGTTGTGAAAAAATGATGATTTAAGAAGAACCAAAGCGTCGGAGCGCAAGGGACTCCGAGTGAACCTCTAATTAAGCGCAATCAGCGTATTCCTAATGAGAGGGGATAATGGTAGACTATAACGACCCCATCGATGCATTCCGCCGAGCGAACGAACGACTGAAGACTCCACTTACATTTCATACATGTATGGAATCGCAGCATTAAGACTGAAATATTCCTTGTTCCATAGAAGCATTTAGTTTAATTGTAAAGACTTATTAAACGCTGTGCCTTTAGCTAGCCTTAGCATTACTTCCAATAAGAATTACTTTAATGTTACGTTTTAATATTTTATCTAGTCATTAGTTTTAAGTATATTGTACGTTGTATAGATATTAGACACTGTTTAAACAACCATTGTGCCTTTTGGCTGAATCGATTTCGAAGTTTTCGATACACACCTGGATAAGGTAAATTTATAGTAGTTTTGTAAATATAAACTGTAGTTCTTTAGCACCTAAGCATAAAAGATTCCTAATAATATAATGTAGCAGAAAGCTGTAAAAAGTATTTCCGTCGGAAAAATAAAATTTATATTTCAAACGTTTGTTTTTTATTATTTCAAGTACAAGGCATTTCAGCTTTTAAAATAACTTTTACTTTAACTGCAATAAAATAGTGTATTAATAAGTAGTGTGGGAAAAGCTTAGTTTTACCATTAATTCGGTCATAATAATAATATTTTTTTTTATTGCTTCTCAAATTTTTACATCAATAAATTAGACAACCCCCGTAAGTAGTCAAGAGACACCTGTGTTGGGGTTGACTCGCTACTTCCTTTATCTCTATACAAATTCTAAAAATGTTACTTAGAAGAATGATAGACATTCAAAACATATTTTTCTATCACTATTTCAACTTAAATAAGTTTTTGGCGTAAGAATTTGTTGCAGACACACCTTTTAAAAAGACGATTTCCTTCAAAAGGCATTCTTCACTCGGGTTCAGAGAAACCTTATGATTAAAATTGACGCTTACGAAGGTAATAAACAAATATAAAAACAACTGATTGCTTTAAACGCAAGAAATTATTTAAAAAGTTTGAGTCGGTTGTCAGTTCGATAATTTTTGTAAGATTTGTGATATTGTTTTGGTACAAATATTTCTGTGACGCAAATGGATAAGTGATAGAATTACACTGTGTTTTTCACCAAAACATCTGAATATGTTTATTTGAAATTAGAAGAGTCTATCTGTAATAACAACATAGTACATTAAATAAACATTGTTGGTAACGAAATTTAATAAATATATAAATTAAATACTTTCTTATTATTATGATTTTACATACATACAAAATATACCTATACTTAAATGTTAAACTGAATGTTTTTACTGACATTAGATAATTTCCGGTTAGGCCATTAGTGTGTTATAAATATCCCTATTAAACAGTAATAATTTTTCCAATAGAAAATCGCTCACCGCCGCCCATCTAATTATAACTAACTAGAATAATAAATTTGAATAGAAATTTTAATAAATACTTTTTTAGAGTGGCTTAAAAATGGGTACAAGTAATTTTTCAATTTGAAATTGGAACACAATTGGGTCCTGTTGTTTTGTATACAATTATCTATGGTTTATTCGCTGTTTCCTATACGCACCCCCAGTATCCCGCTATATCTGTGGTATATAACTCTCTATAATCTTTAACTATCTCTTATTTAAGTATATATTATTAATAGCAAACCTTGTGACGTGATAGGGTTATTTTATACCTATACGTAAAAATGCATAAGAAACATTTATGTACCAAAACTAAATTGGACACGTGCTACTCAGATTTCGCTCGCAAATAATGTTTGATATAACATTTAATTTGAAGTTTCGTTACGCCCATCGACGTCGAATTGCAGTAGTAAGTTTTGATAATGGAAGGGAAGAACGCGATTATGGCTTGATATTTCCGTTGGTACTAATTGTTTAAGAACGGGAAATTCTAGTGGGCATGGAACACCTGTGATATTCGCGAATAGTTTGCCAGAACATGCCCTTCATTAATTCTTCTTATTAATTGTTTACTATGCGTTAATGCATCCGTTTGGTTCAAGTTTTTACGATTAAATATGTAGACAATTATTCTTCAGTGCTATTTATAATTGACGAGTTTTGACGGGTATGTTGTGCATACCGCAGCCCAGTTTTTGTTGGATAATTATTTTAAGTTTCATTTATTTTTGATTTATTGATTTGACTTTTGATTTACGATCATGTCTTAAACGACATATTTCATGTTTCTTTTTATATATTAATGTATATATCGAGATTACTAAGGGACGCAGCTATAAGCTGGAAAACGCGTCCCTATTTTGTTTTTATGGACTTACATACGAGAATTCGTATTAAACGTTATCGCATAAATGCAATAAAACCTCTATGACACATATTCAACGCAATCAGTAAGATAGCCTTAATATCGAAATAACTCCATAGACCGAGGCCGTAAGCCTAATGATTATTTATTTTCACTCAAGGATGTATCTCCTAAAAATCCTTTATCCTATCAGTCTCTCTGAAAGACTAAAATATATAAAGTTGAATCTAACGACTATTATTATTATTTTTAATTTATATTACAACGCCTAATCTTTAATATATAATTTAAATTATAATTATTGTACAATACAATATTGCAATTGTTTACCTCCAGTAAGTTCACAAAGTATGAAGGCTGGCAATAAGCTGCACGCCGCGCGCGAGCTTTGAATTCGGAAGCATTCGGCATTCGCTCGGCTCCGCTCGTGCGTAGCCGGCACGCGACGGGCGCGCGCAAGCTTCGCAGCTGCTGAGCGCTGACCGCTTGCGCAGAACCGATTGCTTTTCGAAATGCGCATGTAATTAACTTGGGTTGGCTGTAATTTTAGAACTTGGGTTTTATTTACATACTTTACGAAAATATTCAGGTTTGTTTATAATATTTTTATGTTTATGGTGTAAACTTTTGTATCATACGAACTGCATAATTCTAAAATAGCCCAAGAGTCACTGAAACTTATTATTTATTATGTACATTTTACAGAAGGCAAATCATTTGTCTTTAAACAAAAATATCAAGTAGTTACAGAAATATGTGACCTATACGAGTTGTGTTTTGAGTGTTTTAATTACTTTTACATATTTTATATTATATTTACGGATACAAAAACATAATTTAACCACTTGATACTTTAAACAAGATTATTTTGAATTTTTAAATTAAGAACATTTCTGTAAACGTTATCGAAAACATACACGAGTCCAATTTACTCCAATAGAGCGATGACCTTGAAAGTGTACAGTCGCAACCATAAAGCGTATGACCCAATTCTGGCGTCACAACGCGCAGTTATTTTTAAATCATGAACAAGTTCAAGTGCCACTAAAACTGGATGGAAAAACACAAATTCCAGCTTTGTAGATCGCATGAATAATGCAATTAGTTAAACTCTAGAGACGATTGATTTAAGTTTACTGATAAAGACATTCTGGCTTGATATGTGTATGTTTTGTTCCAATTTTGTATCAAGTTTTTTTTCCGGTTTTTACTCGCTTCACAACTAAAGTTAGTTACAAGTAAATTAACCATCTAAAATGAAATGTTCTTGTTACTATAGTGACATTTTCTTGCCATTATTTATTTTAGTTGAGGCCTTGGAATGATGACATGAGAAGAGTAACTGGGGTAAAAGAGGTTCATAATAGAAAGACGGATCAACATTTGGAGGAGATATTTTGAGTGACAAGCAGTTAAGGTAATAGTAGTAAATAATGAAAAAAATATTGCAGACGAAGTTTCTGCAATAAAGCTTTCTATGAATAAAGGCTTTTTGCAATAAAGGATTTTATTTCTTTAATCAGAAATAAAATGTTCGGGATGTGTACGTTTAACAAATTTTACTAGTACGTACTGAACATATGTAACGTGACACGACGTATATTTGCATTTTTCTTACTTCTTTTGTTTAAACTATTATCCAACAAGAAGTGCTTTTTTAATAATGATCCTTACTTAACCGCCAAAGACGTAGACGTCTGACGTCTCGTATTAAATTTGTTTTAATCCTTAACTATAAGATGTAAACATTGCCAGAGGACTCGCAAGCGCGATGCCAGCCTTTAAAACACGAGGGTAGAGTGCAAATGTATACCTACCTACATTTTGTATGTTTTTTGATTACAGTTATAATAACTCAAACTCAAAATATCTTTATTCATATACATACAAGTACACTTATAAACGTCAAAATAAATTAAATGAATTGAAAATTTACATTTACTAGCAGTTCGTTATAATTTAATTTATTTATAAGTTAATTTACATTAAGGTAGTAGGTACGCGATTTTTTAATTGGTTATTTTTTTACTATTAAATAAACATAGTTATAAGGTATTTTGCGGGGCTTTGTCATTTGATCATTGACCTTGCTCCATTTAATGAATTGAATCCCACATTAAATTATCGAGCCGTAATAAATGTCATTAATGACCGTTAATGAATTGGGATGGGTGCAGGTAGTGGTCTAACATAGTTTGAATAACTTTGGAAATTCTGCTCCAAGGGTACGTTAACATGACAGCATCCCTAAAACCCTAACCTTATTACCGATATTGCCGAACTAACGAATGTTAATAGCTTTTTTGCGGGCAAGAATTTCCTTGCTTCTAAGAAATATGTGAATGATGCTAACAGTGGTTCGATTTCAAAGTCAGACTTATTTATGTAACATTTGCAATGAGTGATGGAAATATTTTCAAAGAAATTAACACTCATTTAAATAAAGGATAAAATCAAATAAACCGCCGGTAACCGAACCCAACACCTCGGTATATTTTTTTGATATGCCGTTTGCATAAATTTTTCTTACGTTGAAGATTGAAATCGTTTTTATGAGCCTTCCCCGTACCATTAGTAGCAAAATATTCTAGTAAAAGAAACAAAACACGACCAACGAATAATCTTATCAATATCTTTGGTATACCCTCACGCAACTTATCGGCTCTTCTCAAAGGGATTCGTGTCGCATTATTCAAATAATTAGGGCCGATCGAACCGCTATAGATCGAATTAAACCACATAAACTCGTGCGGATTGCCAGGATCAGGTTTAACTGCCAGTAAGGGATGGAATATTATTAAATAAACAAGAACAAAGGCTTTGTATTTTAGGACCTAGATACCTCTTCAAGAGTCAGAGAGAGAGAGAGTTTAACGCGGCCTTCGTACAGAACTACCCGAGGTGCTTGTAGTGGGTTTTGCTGACCCAGTCTCTGAATAGCAGAGATTCTGGATTTCCACCACCATATATAAAACAAAAGATACATTTTTAGGTGATTTAGATAATTATAGTTGTGCGGGAATAAATAAGCCAACTACAAAAATTCCTATTTTAAAAATATTAAAACGACTTTAAAATGATCTAAAGGTTTAAAAAATATTTTTTATTATTTCTATTGATTCGTTTAAATCATCAGGCTAGTTATGGAAGCTCTGAGCTGAGGATTTGAGGGCTGAATCAAGTATCGTATAGACATAGACATAACATTTATCACTTACAAAACACACACAGAGAAACGTACAAAATAACAATAATAGAAAAAATAAAAATAAAGTAAAATAAAAAAAGAATGAGAGATAAGAATAATTGTTTAGAAAGATAGATAATAATAAAGATAGATGTTAATAATAGATAAATAAATATTTTTGAATGGATTAAAAACTAAATACTGTGAGATTTTTGTTGAGTATGTAGATGACTTCATAGATTTCCTGAGACGATCCTTGTAGTTCCGAAAAGACGATTATTTTGTAGATGGTTTGACGACTATAGTCATTACTTTACATATTTTTAGCATCGTCGTAAAAATAGTAATTATGATATCGGACCCAGTCGCTGCAAAATCCAATCATTTGACTCAATCATTAGATCAATTAACAGAAGAAGGCAACACTCTTTTATGTATACTAAAAGAGTTCCAGAGAGTTCCAGAGAAATTTTACGGTTTCAATACTTGTCAATATGTGAGGATCATGTATACAACAATACAATAACCTGTATTATTCTTGGAGTACATTATCTTTACATATAATTATTTAACTAATGTATGCAAATACGTAAACGTAAATCCTATTTTGAAGAGTAAATGTGGAGTTTCTTGCCCATTCTTTTCCACACGAAACTACCCTTTGGAAGGGGCAACTAGAATCATCTTTATATTTTATTTAACGTTCAAAAATGCCATTTTAGGTGGTCTACTTGGAATGATTGATTTGATTCGATTAAAATTTCTTAAAAACAATTGAATTGCGGAATAATTAAACCAATATTCACTAGAAACGTTTTTGACAGTTGTATCTTAAACAATGATAAGGTCACTGACCGGACCAGGTGGTATGAGTAAATATAGATAACGGAAGAAATTACGTTCCATTGGTGATAGCGATAGGAACTGACCTAACATAATACGATCCAGATTAAAGTATACCGAAGCTACAATAACGTTAATTCAATATCACATACAATAGCAGCTGTCAAAGTGATTGCTCATACATGAACTCAATTTAATATACATAAGACATTATCTAAGGTTGTCATCTTATAACTTTATTAAAGTAGTTCATTTAAAGTACTTGATACATGTACGTATAATATTTGATACACTTTGTGTGAGTTGTCAAATATGAAGAAGAAAGTTAAGACTCCTAAACCCGAACCTTTTTGGTAAGTAAATATAGTAAGTACCAGTGAAATATATCATAGCGCCAAAATAGTAATAGTATTGTATCGCTATGACTGTTTGTGAACATTATGTAAGTTAAAGCTATGTACTAGTATTGTATAAAAATAAGTCAGTGTGTTAAATTTTACTAATGTTAAATTTAAATGTTACTTATTAGGCATATTTTTTTACATTGTAATTCATATAAAACCGTTTCTCTTAAGAGAAATATAAATAAATATACCTAGTTTGTAATAGCGATCATGCATTCTAATATAGAAGGTATTTTAAAAATTATATTAGATTGTTCGTCACATATAATGTTCTTTATAATATAAGTAATAATAAGGTAAAAGTAACTTCATAATTAGGTCTTCAGTAAATGGAAGCGTTCATTAAATATACTAGTTTCAATTACTATAAACTAAATGTAACATAACCTAAATGAGTATGTACTATACTCGTTATTAACTCACTTATCTAAAATACATATATATATATAATTTTAATATAATTAAATAAGTAATACATAATTAATGGTTTGTTTTGAAAGGATTATTTCCACTTATAACAATGCAAAGCCAAATCATTATAGATAGATTATTATATTTTAAATGTGACTTGCATACTGTCGCAGTAAATGCAATTTGTAAGAAAATTATTTTATTGAAGGTAACAAACACTGAATTAGGCAGTACGTCAAAATTCTTCTCTTCTCTTCTTAAAAGCATTTCTCTTCATTAAAATACTGATTAGGTGACATAAAACGTTTACTACCCATTCTTATCAAAGTCTTAATAGTATTTAATTAATCGAAATTGAAATGATCTGTTTTCTCTAATTTGTAATCTAATTAAAAGATGACTATAAACTAATCTTAGAGGACGCAATAAAAGGCTTGTCCGGTACGTCAGTCACTTGTTTCGCTCTAATGAAGGTTCGGTCAAAAAACCACGTCTCCGGTGGTCCGATAATGTCGCGTTGGATCTTCTGTCCGCTTTAAATAAAATTAATTAACATCATAATAAAAATTATTTTAGGTGAACGACCGATTTCCGGCAACCGGCACTTATTTTAAATCGTGTCATACACGCTTCTGGGTAATTACATACAATCGAACGTTAGCACGCAGCATCCGAGTAATTTCCACGCTTCTGATTTCCAAAATTCGCTAATATCAGGCTATATACTCAATACCATGCTACCTTTTAAGGAGCGTACAACGCTAATGTATCAGCGATCGGTTATTATGCCACAAAACCCCGTGTTTCGATAATATCTTCGATTAAACTAACGCATAAACAGGAAGTACAGTTAGTAATTTCGTAATAACGCAACCATGTAAAGAAACCGCTGACATCTGATGGATTTAATATTCCAATTGTATTAATAGCTCTCGTTATACAAATAGCTTTATAATCATATAATCAGAGCTCATTTATACGCCGCTAATGAACCGATGTAACAGAAATTACTAAAATTTCAGAGTTATATTAATTTGTTGCCATCAAAATGTAGCATACCTTCATAATTTGGTTAAAATATGTTCGTATAGTGAAGTAATTTTCCTGAGCTTTGGATGGGCAGAGCTTTTTCATCGTTATCTCTCTCATTTTCTTTGTTATAGATATTTAGACTACTAGATAACATTTTTAACATTCAAATTTAGAATTCTTTTATATACGGATAAGTTAATTGTGTACGCATACGCTATAAGTAATAAAAAAAAATACTTAAAATTGGGTTTTTTTTAGTTTTACACTGTTCTTCACCATAGTCAATTCGCAGACATAATCTAGTACTCATAATAATGTTGCAGACTGTTCATGGAACTGAAGTCATTGACATAAAATCAATCAAAATCATCAGGTCAACGTTTTAAGATCGAAACCGCATAAAATTGACCACAATTTTCCGTTCCAATGCACAAATCAAGGTAAAGCACGAGTCAAAAATTGCTAGACTGTAATAAGTAATTGGAGATAATTTTCTTTTTATTTCCTTTATAGCAAATTATAGCGTGATAGGAACTTATTTATAAATTATTCTTACACACATTACATATTTCTCTATAATACGAATTCATTAGTTCGTAAATACTAATACAAATAAGACAAAAAACTAAGTATTATGTATAGGTTAGATTTATTTAATCTTATCTTAAGGTACCTAAGCATAACAGATATAATATTGAGGAAAAACTACTCTAATAAATATTTTTTTATCTTCAAAAATTAGAAGCAAGAAATTTGACTAACAATTTTTTTTTATGAAAGAAATTAACAAACTTAAAAAAAATCTGTTGGTACATATATTATTGTAGTTTTGCAACCCCAGCCCCCCGAAACAAAGTTACGTAGTGATAAAAAAAAACACAAAAAGGTAGCCTATACCCAACAATTGTTTAAAAGCGAGTAACTGCGTGGTTCCGGTGAAGATTTGTGCTGATTCACATTTATGCATAAAAGAAATCGAATTTACGACTACATCGCACGCAACCAATGAAACAGTAGATTACTAGAATTATAGCATGTATAAACGCAGTGTTTTGATGCAACTAAATTGAGTCAGCGCGGAAAAACCGTGGCAGTAATGCGAACTAAAAAAAATATTTACCTACTACGAGTCCAAACACGTCATTTATTCTCTTATTTATGACTCTTAATTATTTCATAATAAGTATCCAGTCACTGTGAAACAATAATAACGTAAGAAACAACACAAGGAAAAAGGTAATTTAGTACTGCAGTACTGCGTAGAATTTTCTCAATATTACCTGAAACTTTTCTTAAAATTATAAACAATAGCTTGGGACCGATATATTACTGCGAGTTTGTATTTATTTATCAAGGCACAATTACCTACGCTTAATTGAAATCAAATTAGGCCTCACGCATCAAGTAGATGAAAATAATATTTCACTACGAATCAGTTTCATACAGGTTTATGTGCATAATTCCGAAGCCCGAAGGTGATTTAGAAAAATTTGTGAATCTATAGGTACGTAGTAACCTAATCTAAAACCTTTTCCAATATAAAAACGTAATGAGATTGTCAACAATTTGGTGAAGAATTCTCGGCGCTTTTTGTGATAGTAAAAGTATAATAAAATTTTACCGCGACGTCTTTATTACTGAATGAGGTGGAACAAATCGTAGATTATAATTGTCGTTAGTGTAATTCTGTAAGGTAACCCATAACGAATGTAGAGTGTAGGTAATCATGAACAGTAGCAAATTACGTGAAAGAACGAATCAGTGTAGAACTTTTTAATTCCCGTAACCCCGTTTTTTATCTAAAAATATATTTTTACGTAACAAACGCGCAGGACGGGCCCTAACTAAAAGCTAGACGGGCGGGATGATGTAGCATCATGTTATATACTGACTTGAATATCCATAGCGCAAAATCACCTACATTATGAGCATCCACACATACAAACCATCACGTACATACCCACACTTTTACATCATCACACAACACAACCAAATTAGGCTTAAATAAATTGAATCACAATTAGTTAAATATATTGAATACTTTTTGTTTGTTTTGTAAATCTTTTTGTAGTAAAATTTATGATGTACTCCATCTTTGGCTATATTTTCAGTGTATTTGTTTGTAATTATATATAATTTATGTTAGCTGTAGGATTCTGAAATAAATAAATATCGCCGCCCATAGACACTTACATTGCCAGTTGGTTAGTCACTTACTAACTTAGTACACTTTGCCAGCCTATTAAGAATTGATACCCTCTTTTCTTGAAGGACCCTTAAATCGAAGTCAAAGACGTCGAATTGGTTCGGAAATACTTCCATGGGTGCCACATAATGGTGGTGCGCTGTAAAAACTGCCTGAAACGCTCAGTTGTGAAACGACGGACGTCAAGGTGATACGAAGAAACCTTTAGAACTGTGTGTCATTAACTGTCATGCGGGCATTAGAATGCAGCAGAGGGTTGTAAAACATACTTAGAAATTAAGCTAATCTTTGATATATGTATCTAGATTTAGATATTGAACAATTGGGAAATTGTTGCAAGGAATAGAGACAAGTGGAAGAATTTGTAGGTAGTGTTGTTTTTGAGGTAGTGTTGTAACTTTAGTATACTCGAATTAAGGTAATTTTTTTTATTTATCTAGATTTTGATATACAAGGAAAATTTATTAACGTATGCAGACGTTTAAGCCATAAACGATACATGTTCCATTATTGAATAATTGCTTAACTAGCAAAAGTATTCGATAATAAATGTACAACGATTAAAAAGACATAAATATTAATAGCCAAGATATCAGATTAGTTCTAACTTTCGAAGGTGGTCGCACAGCAGCACGATGTAATAGCGGTGACGAATCATGCGCACCCGCCCACCGCTATAACACGAATGGGTTGATTATTAAAAATATTAGAATTTGAATTAACTACCGCCATTAAGCGGTGTTAACGGAGCCCGATGTTACCGTATTTAGCTTTAATAGTGTTGTTGATCGACTTTTATGATTTAATATCGTCTATTATACACGCATATTTGGAGCATTTAATACAGCATGTACAAATTTAATTGCAAGCAGCAACGAGCAATATCATCGCTAATTGAAGGCGAACGTCGCAAGAGTTATGAAGCTTCAGAATAAAATAAATGAGTATAATTAAGAAAAAAATTGCGAGTAGCGTCAGCAAATACTGTAGGAACATTAAACGCATGGCTTCTTTTTTGTTTTGTTTTGAATAATACACGGGTCTAGCTAGGGTCTAATCACAATGTTTTAAGCAATATCTTTTCGTTAGAAAATGAAATCTGTCGGAAATTATCGGCCATAAGAAACATGGCAGTTGCCATCAGTACAGTTAAATACAAGAGCAAAGCAACATTTAATTATGCCATTATTTTTAATTCTCTTGCAGCTCGGACGGTATATCATACAGTATCATGGAGTGACTTCGTAGCGGTCACGCATGCGCACGATTAATTCAAGCCAATCAGGAGCTGATTACACGCATTACGGACCCACAAAGTAATGGCTGCAGCCTTTGTGTTCTTTAAACGGTATAACATAATGATGATATCTAGAGCCGCGAAGTCTTGCTGAGTTAGTGAGATTCAAGTAGCGTATTATGCAATGTCACTCCATCGAGCTTAATGACGTAAGTGCTATCCTAAAAGCCTTAAGGGAATTGCAGTGAATAGTGGCAGTGCTATTTGCAGGCAAGCATCATTTATATTCTAATCTTACCTAGATTAGAATTTTTGAAAAAGGAATCAAGAGGAGAGAGATTGTGATTGGTTTGTGTAGGAGACATTTATTATTAATTCAGAAAACATTGTGCAAATTCCTCTACACATAAAGAGAAGGAGAGGGGAAGTGGTGGAGAGCACTCTAGATTACCCCTCAGATCGCTGTGTGTACTAGTAGCTGTCTGCAGAGTACTACTGCCGATGTGAACTACGAGCCGATTTCATCCCCATCATCGTTGTCCCAATATCACCACTAATTTAGGGCCGTGTAGATGCTTTAACACAATTGAACATAATTGTCATTCAAAATAGTCTGAAGTGTTTAGTGTGACAATCCTGAAAATGAAGTTCCATTTTTAAAAACATTAGACGTTTCAACGTGTTCGTAAAATTCTACATTTAAATAAAATGTACGAAAATAACACAACAAATTAATTGATTTTTAATATGGATACATCGAGCGTACGTCCAAATAAAAAAAGGCGTACCAAACAAGTTAATACTCTAGTTACTATGTAAAGTCAGCTCGCTAACGAACTTGTTACATTTACTTATGGCTATCGCTTTGGACATCTTTATTGTGCTATTGAACACATTATGTTGTAGATAGTATCGCGCCACGGAAGCTGTAATACGCTGATACTCACACAAACAATCCTTGCTCTGTTCCTTTTGTGAACTTTAAAGAGCATTTAAATTTTCCTTATCACCTAATTACGAGTTATGATTGAAATAATTGCGTCAACAAATGACTTCTACTATGAAACTTTACGGCGTAAAAAATTGGATTTTAGAAAAATTTAATCGTAGTATTGAAGTCTATAAAAAACAATATTACTTTACGATATGGGTTTCATTTCTATTTAAAACAATGTCTTTACTATATTTTACGTGTAGTGTGTATAATTAATGTTTATCTAATATCAAATGTAGGTCACTACAAGTTACTATAAGATTTTTTTTTGACTATGGTTCTCAACATTTTGTGGTTACAAATATATGGGGTCTTATTTCAATTAAAACAATGTCTTTACTATATTTTACGTATAGTCTATATAAATAATGTTTATGTAGTAGGTATCAAATGTAAGTCACTACAAGTTACTTTAAGAAAACAATTGACTATGGTTCTCAAAATTTTGTGGTTGCAAAAAAGGTTTAAATTTGTTAACAATGTTTAATGATTGGAGTCGACTAGAACAATTACTCGACAGCCTTTTAATGGAAATTTGTATCAAACTTTGGATATACATATATTAAGCATTATGATTTACACAACCAAGTTTTTGCGATAAACAATTTTTTACCCAAACCAATTTACATAAAATTAAAAAAGATATAACAATAATTTATTATACCTACTCATAGGCTCAACGTTTTTTTACCATTTAATAAGTTATTTCTATACATTAAAAGTCGGAAACGCACTCGCGAGCCCCGTGGTTTTGATACTGTTCAATGAACAAAAGTTAGCCTCCAAACAGTCCATGAACAGTGTTCATGGACTGTTTGGAGGCTAACTTCCGCCTTCTTAAGTGATAAAAAGACCTTTGAACTATAAAATGAAAGGATTATGTGGTTTTATGAAACCATGGTAAAAGTGATTTTTTTTTACATTATAGACCTATAACTAAAAATTGTAATACAAACTTTTACATTAAACACTGATACAAACGAAATAGAGTGGGGCACTGGCACAAATGAATAATACACTACAGTCTACACGATCTATTGTTGCGAACTATATTGGGCTCGGCTGCTATGACGAGCGTCTTTCACTTTATCCCTACTCCGCGGCCGACCGTCACGCGACATGCAACACACAGACGAAAAAGTTTGAGACGATGTAATAAAAGTTTCACTTTAAAAGTACAATAACGTACCTTAAATATGGGAGCATAAGTTAATAAAACTAAAAAGTATCTTTGAGCCATAAAGTCGCATCGTGAGAACCGCCTTAAGTGCAAGACAATTAATTATCATAATTGTTTGTGAAAAATGAGAATAATTTATCTCTCATCCACGGGAATATACATTTACTTAATTTACGTTCGGGAGCCGAGGAGATTTTTAAACCTTTTCTACCGAACATGAATATAAATTATTTTATAGGAATTTACGTAAAACATTATTTTGCTGTTCATTGCGCAATTTTACTGTTTATTTTTTCATAATCTTGTGATAAATTCTGCAATTCTTAATGTAACTATAAAATTGTTGTTTAAATATACTATATTTAAGAGGAATTGCATTGTAGAAACAACTCCTCAAAAGACGGTAAAGCTTATGCATCGATATGGTCGTAATTAGACGAAAATAAATGTTATATGTCGCATGAAAAAGTTTTCTCCGTATATTTAGGATTAAGGTTACCGATGGAACGACTATTTCAAATTCTGTGGTTTTCATTGAAGATTAAAAACATCAAATTTACATGTTTATTCTTTTTATCAAGTTTTTAGTAGCAAAAAAGTTTTACTTTTTCTTTTATATAGTAGGTATAACTTGGTTTAGTAAAAACCAAACGTAGTCAAAAATTATTAGAAAAGCAAACTTAATACCAAAAAATGGTTTGTGTAAAGTTAACTGAAATTCATAGACTGTAGTTTAAGTCAAAATCATGTAATTAGATCGTAACTAATTCTAATATACCTAATAACTAACCTTAAAATTTAATAATTTAAATATATTATTAAAAGGAGTCCCTTACGGCAAGGTTCCGAAGATACCGGCAGCGTTCTCCCTTTGAATAGATAGACTAATTCTTTGTCCGAGGTAACTGCCAGCTCTTCGTTCTCCTGTGATGTCAGGGTAAACAACTAATGCACGAGATCTCAGTCCTATACTGACAGGTATTTGATTGGAACCCACTTCTTTCTTTAAATGTTATAGGAGGCAGGAGGCTCATCAGATGCTAAGTGACACCGCCGCCAGTGGACTCGCACTGCCAGAAGGCTCGCAAGCACGCTGCCGGCAATTTATACGCTCTTTTCTTGAAGGACCTTAAGTCGAACAGGTACAGGACCCTAGGCAAGCAGGTGATCTGCCTTTTGACGTTTGCCCGACATGTTGGCATCCATTTTGGGCGCACATGTCTTTATAATACTTGACCCTATTAATAATACTAATTATAACAGAAATCTGTACAGCCTACAGTATTAACATTGATCATAATTAAATTGATTAGTTCTGGGAACTTGAGTTAATGTTTTGCAATTTTTATTTATTTGAAAAAGCGGCGTCTTTGACTCAATAGAAAAATATCCGAGTAATATCCGTTCCAATTAAAATCGATATAACTAGACTGACAACATTTAACCGCATTTAAATTTTTCGGACTGTCCACCTGTCCGTTATAAAACTAACCGTTAAAATTGACAACCGTTTCTACAAATGATTACGTGACTATCTATGGATTCCTAGTAGTTTATATTCCTATATTCTAATTTTTGCGTAAAGATTAGTATCAAATAATAAAAATTGTTATTAGGTTTCTCGTATTTCATTTTCAGTGTATGTAAAATTACAAAGTCTATTTAACTCTTTACACACTAGTATTACGTAAATACGTAGGTATGTAGGTACGTAAATATATATAGCTTACAGCTAAACACTTAGACAATGTAAATATAATATAGAATGACAGAATAAGCCAAAAGAGAGTACTTTAATTAACAATCTACATATTATGAATCAGTAAACATACGTAAGTAGGTAGTAGTATAAGTAGTAAGTAAGTAGTAGTAAGTAGTACATTAATAGACAAAAAAATGAAAGAAAACTAAAATTTAACATTAAACAACAGACATTGAATACTTAACATTTTAAATAAAAAACGAAATTGTTAGTGCTAATCAAAGTTAAAACCTTTCCGCCTCTTCAAATATTTCCTCAATTCCTCCTAGGTGAGGTGGAAAATATGAACATCCTCATATTTAATGTCCTAGTTAAAACCCGATACATTGCCAAATTAAGCCCATTCGTGTTTATTAATCATGTTTAACGCAAGATTGTATTAGGTGATACAAAGACGTTAAAAAACCAGATAAATTGTTTTTCGACGAGAATTAGGAGAATCGAACTTAATATTTATGAGAAGATAAGTTTACTAACGTTGTATATATGTATTAAAAACTGAAAGTGATTTTTGTTTAATATTAATGAACCAATTTTATTACAGAATCTTTGAATTGGGTACAGGTATATATAAAGATAATTCACAAATATCATTCCTAATTACATACGGAAGTGAAGCCGACTAAAAAATACGCTTGAACATGCGTAATCAATTGACCACAAGTCACGTGCATAATAGTAGTTATTTATATTTATGTCATCCCACATGACACCTCTGAAATTGCTTCCGATCACGGAAGAATTCATTGATTTGAAATTATTAAACATTGTTGGGGGTTATTGAATGCTGGACCTCCCGCATAATAATGACAATTTGTCACCTACTGACTTATATTTTATAACTTTATTTCGGAAAGTAAGACATCACCTTGTGTGGCAGCGACCTCCTGCCATCTACCTTCCTGTTACACGCAGCGGGCCGGACATAAGTTTTGACGCCATTAAAGATACAGCGAGATAAAATAATCAGGGCTTGACCACAACAAAACTCTTTACGTTGACAATCTCTGACAATGGGACCAACGAATTTTGAACTGTCTGCCATTGATATAAGGTTGATATTATAACGGTGGCGCCGAAAATTATACTTACAATAAAAACCTTTTATCATCCAATACCCAAACAACTTTTTGTTGTACTCTGATCTACTTACTTGTGCGATTTTTTGCTACGCATTGTTTCTGTGGAAGAATAATGGTGTTCGCTTTTTGTTTTAAATACCTCTGTGCAAATAAATTTAGCAAGAAAAGGCTCTGCTGGTGGCTTACCGCTTATCTTGACGTGGGTTGTCGATTGGGGGAGATTAGAGGTGTTAAATTAACTTCTAAACATATTTTGATGATGATAAATCTGTAGGGAAATGTGTATGTAAACAAAAGAATGAAACAAAAGGTATGTTACATTTTTAAGACGACTAGTATATACCAGCTAGTGAGTAGTAGTTTTTTATTAGAAGTTAATTAAAGCTATTTACATAAAAGAGTATTAAAAATAAAATTTATTATAAGTTATATACAATTTTTTAAATAGAACTTTGGTGAGTGAGACCTTATATAAATAAATTATCATTTTACGGCGAAGAATGAAAAAACCAAAAACTTTAACAATACTTTTTTTAACTGGCCAGACTCGGCAACTCTTGAGACAAGGACGTAGTTCCAGATGTTTTTAAAAGAAACAAAGATCGAAATATTGCAGTGCGACACCTAGGAATGCCAACAACGAAAGGGTGAATCTCCAGCTAGCCGAGGGTTAGTTGAGGGAGGATCACGGAATATCTCATTAATACCAAATATCGAACACTAAAAATCACGGAAGTAGTTTCGCCAAGTATATTTCCTTTCCTTTCGATTTCAATCACGTTAAATATGTACCGATATCATTAACGAAATCGAAACCTACTGAGCGTTATGTCTGAATGTCCTGAACACAATACAGCCTCACAAAAGCGTCCAGGCCGCAATAAAAGCTTAATAAAAAGTAAAATCGACGTAAAGGAAGTGCATGGCGGGCGGAAATGCAAACTCTCATTGTGCGAACTTGCACGTGTTCCGGTACTTTTTGTACTGCAATCAAAGTGACTAAAAAGAATTGAAAGCCTTACGAATTATGCCTAATTTCAGAGGCTAATATGTGTTGAAGTGTAATCAGCAACAATTTAGGACTAAACGCGTGTTTGATGATTGATTAAACGCTGATGCAAAATGGGGATTTTACAACATGTTTATATATCTGGGTTTCGCAAGCAAATAAATAAATAAATATGTTTATTATACAGGTATCACTTATTCCATAGTCATTAAATCTGTAGGTATTACTCATCGGCAAAGAAGACAGAGGGTGTAGGCCGAGAGAAAAAGCTTCTCAAACTCATACAAACCTGCTATATGTTTTTCCGTGAACAAAAGGGTTTCTATCTAGAGTTAACAAAACCCGCTTAAGTCGTTTCAGAGATTCTTCTTTAAGTGGCTCTTCATTACTGGAGGTTGGCCGTCAGTCTCTTGGAGCGTGTCTTGTCCTGTGCCAGTTGCAGCAACTCTTCTGCATTTGCAGAAACCATGATGTCTTCCTTCTACCAAAATGCCGTTTACTCTGGATTTTCCCCAGATTTTATCGTTTCAGAGATAAACCTCGATATGTAAAGCTTTTATAAAGCATAATTTGTCAGTAAGTAGATATATAAATTGTATTTAAAAATTTTAAGTTAGTATATTTCAAAAAAAAATTTTTTAATCTTAAAATTTTTTTTTAAACCTTATGTTAAAAAGATTGATTTAATTGAACACGGTCAGTGTGCAATAGAAATCGACCACAATGCCACCTCAACTCAATAGATCTAACCTCAAGACGATATATCATGTGCATCTTCTATTAAATTCTACGTATGTACGAAGTTCAATAAATGAAATAAAATACGAATTTTACGCAAAAAATCTGTAAAGCTCGCAGCAGGGTATGTTTGTGGCATTGTCGCGCCCACAACTCGACAAAAGGCAAATAAGGGAACATTACCTTGAATCGTATGAAAAAATATCATCTAAATAGCACACTATAGACGTTTAAAAGCCGTAGAAAATGTGCTTTGTTCGCGGGGGCAATGCGGTGGCGAAATTAGAATCGTATTATGAAACGAGAAACGAATAGGTTACCGGTGAAATAAAAATTTTTCGTCACAGAACATAATTTTATACGGTATTTTGTGTATTTCTTTATAAATCACCGCTTGGTTTAGTGGTCAAGCTGTTGATTTCTTGGCTGAGTTCTATTGGCCTAGAGGCACGTCTTAAGGTACGTTTAACTAATACATTTTTCTGCCTTTGTATGCAACTAACACTTGCCCGAAAGGTATAGAACATCGTGACGAAATGAGAATATCTTCGACTTAAAACAGACGCATGTAACGGCATAGAAGATGACCTATCAAGGTAACAAGAAAATAAGTATGGAATTGTGAGATAGAGGTTTGTAATATGTGTTTTTTTTATGTAAAATTTGCCTAAATCCCGGCGAAACAGAGCCCAGACGACACGTAAAACAGTAGTTAAATTTGTTCAATTGCAATCTGTTAAACTAAATTTCACAATGCGGAAATATTCAAGTTTATCTGTCTAGGTTCGACAGTCATGGTATAATTGGTATAATCACCTCAGTGTCGTAATAAGACGTAGAAATATTTGACGTCTTAGAAAATTCGAGTTTTTGTAAAAGCCAAAATGGACTAAGCCAATGTAAAACAGTGGGTACAAAGTACAGGATAAGCTCCTGAGGGCAAAGCAAATATTCATACTCGAGTACCCATGTCCGTTACAAGAATTGTTTACCTTGCGGTACGATGCTTTTTTGGGCATTTTTTTCGTACCGCCATCTCTTGGCCAAATGTAATTTGACCTGATCGTATCTGTGGATTTTTTGCTGTTGTGGTCAGAGGCAGCTGTCCCATATAGCACTATTATTGCCTATACATTGCAATGTTGATCTATAATCACTACTGAACGATAAAGTGTAGTGTGTCGTAAACCACTAGCTGTTCTTGGAATATTGTTTCAGTGGGTAATTGACATGTTTTAACGCGGCAGGGGGATCAACCCAAACAAGTATTCAGAAAACTATATACTATATACTCTTTAGCATATATTTTATTTGTTTAAACCAGTTTGGTATATATACAAAGAATAGTTGGTAGAAAACTTTTTTACAATTCTTTTAAAAAATTTCACGCGCCTGGTTTAGTTGTATGTGCGTTTTTAAATGGTCTTTAAAAATCCATTCATTTGGTTATAAAATACATTATTATATGTATAAATCCTATAATCCATATGCAAGTACTATCTCAATGATAACAATATTTAACGCACATTTCTGTTTCGATGTCTCCCAAAGATGGAATTTAATACTTGTCTTGTCATTTGATACTTGTCTGAAATAATTTATTTTTGAATTAAAACTACTAATACATTCATAGCGTGAAATCATAAAACCGTTTAAGGATTCTGCTAAAAAATGCCAGTAAATTATAGAACAATGCATAAAATCTTAATCAGCGGTCAAGTATAAAAGCAAATCTATTATTTAAACAAACAGGTAAGAAAAAGAGGCGTTTTGATTAATTTTTTGGGGCGATTGGGCGTTGTGAATTTGGTGCGGCGCTTCGTCAAAATTGACGCGAATATTCCACGCTTATAGAAACACCAACAGTTGTTGAAGAAATTGGGACTTTTTGGCTCCTTTTTACAAAGATTCAAATATCAAATCATTTATTCCAATTAGGCCACCTTAAATGGCACTTTTGAACGTTAAATAAAATATAAAGATGATTCTAGTTGCCCCTTGCAAAAGGCAGTTTCGTGTGGAGAAGAATAGTGAAGAAACTCCACATTTACTTTTAAAAAAAAAAAATATTGTATACTTTAATTAAATTACATGTGAAGACAATGTACTCCCAGCATAAAATTACTATACATATATAGTATACAATATTAAAATATTTTAATTACCTTGATCTATTATTAAAACCCAACATTTAAAATTATATACACACATACAAGTATGGAACATAGAAATTTGTATTAGATCGTAACGATTTTTTAAACATTCTTGTCATTAATATTTGGTAATAATAAAACACAAACTTTGCAATTGATAAGTTTCATTTAAGGTTTAACAGTATTCAATTAGGTACAGTTTATATTAAGAGTAAAGAAACTTGTATTATACAATTACTTTTAGTTTAAATAAAACCTATTGACGAACGCAAATAAATTACTTGTGTGATGAGAGACTCGCTACAACATAGGTTGGCTCGTATTTTCAAGATTTGAAATATACAAATGTTATTTAATATGTATTTTTTTAATTACCAGTTATTCAGCTTTATGGTCACCCGAGTTTTGTTCAACACTCAAAACTAGCATTATTAATATTTATGGTAAATTTGAACGGTTAAGCTTTTTATTTGTTTAACGGTTAGGGGTACAGGTGCCAACTTTGATAAATGCCGCTTCCCATAAAATATATTTTAAACAGGCCAAAATTTCTCCATATCAGGTTATGGCAAAATTAATACATCTATAAAATACTGTCTATTTGGCTCACATATTTGGACTGTTTTTTACAATAAAATATCAAGGATGAAGTTATTTTAATATTTATTCATATACAAATGTAACTAATGTTATATAAGATATAATTATAAGCAGCAAGAAGGAATTTATCTGAATAGAAACTTTTATTTTTATCCCTGGAATAGAGGATTTTTAATATAGGTCAATATATAGACTCAATCGTACATTATTTAATTAATTCGTCGCGTTTTCATCTGCTAGTATAAAACGGCAATTTAAAGAAGCCTCACAAAGATAATCATGATAGTATGCCTATACATACATTTTTACATATATATACAATCATTAAAACAAAATTATACAGTTTAAAGAGTAAAATTTTACGAGTATAAAAACGCTCAAAATATGACATCGGCGTAAACTTTACGACTACGATGTTCGCTATTGTTAAATCCACTTGAAAAGTGTAATTACCTTTTGTTTAGTATAACAATAAAATGTAAATTAAACCTAAGAAATAACATAATACATCAAAATATACCTAATAACTAACCTTAAAATTTAATTATTAAAAAATATTATTAAAAGTAGTCCCTTTAGGCAAGGTTCCGAAGATACTGGCAGCGTTCCCCCTTTGAATAGCCAGACTAATTCTTTGTCCAAGGTAGCTGCCAGCTCTTCGTTCTCCTGTGATGTCGACTAACCTTTTTGATAATTCCCTAAAAAGCCTTAACGCGCTAGGACCCCACGGACCAAGGGTCTCGACACCGAATGGTACAAAATCATATTCAGAGCCTAGACCCCTATATTTACAGGCTTTAGCTTTTTCAGCCGCATCACAAGCCGCACCAGCTCTGTTGTTGGTTCCATGAAGATTGGAAGGGGCCAGTGTGTTTTATATTCACAAACAAGCTGTCTACGTCTGCTATAAAGAGATTTAATCACCCTTAAATATTACAAGATAGAGGTTTGATCACATATAAATGAACTTGGAACTTGGAACATATAATAATGAGCCGAGTCTTTGTACGCTTCAACTTCTAACATAACGTTATTTTTAAATATATAAAAGGCCTATTTATTTTAAAACAACTATGGCATATGAGTAACTTAATTCTCGTGATTCCTTAGTTGAAAGGAGCTTACATATTAGGATTAACAACTCATATACCTAATCAGTCTAATAGTCTTAACTCTCAACTCTTTCTCCTGTCAAATTGGGTTTACGGTGTATTTAAAAGGGACGGATAATCATCTTTTATTGGTTTTATTGAGTTTTCATTATTAAATTAATTCATTTTGAAATTTGAGATAAATCGGGATCGTTTTACATTACATACAGATGAAGTGATATGCCAAATAAAAATATGTTGTATCAAGGAACATGACGTGAAGGGGTGTACGTTAATTACAAGTATAATAGGTTAACGTATTCATGTTGCCTGGAAGAAATCTGGACAGCACTAAGGCCGCTTCGTTTCCATACTTTTTATATCAAATAAAAAGGATGGAAACGTATATTTAAATTGTTATGTCTAACTGCAACGAAGTTTAAATCTAAACGAATATGATAAAGAGGAGAGATTTATATGTACGTATGTTTGTAACGAAATGTATCTGAAAGTACTAGACCAATTTTGAAATTCTTTCACCATTTGATTGTAGGTACATTATGACTGATTGTAGGCTATTTTGTTTGAGAGAGAAATATTATATATATATTATTATATATATAATATTTCTCTCTCAAACAAAATTATTATATTATATAATAATAATAATAATTCCTACTAAAACTACAATAATGTTACCCAAGATGAAAAAAAATGCCTATCAAATATCTCTATCGCATTACTCCGAAAATTTTCAATGATAGAAAAAAATGCCACAATATTAAAGAACGTAGCAATATCTACAAAAAAATAATGTCCACCCATGCGAAGCCAGAATGGGCCGCTAGATAATAAATAAACATGAAAAAATGTACATCTAGTAATATAAATCACAAGTATTTTCTTAAGATCAAGATGTATATTAAATGTAATTTACGAATAACAACCCGCTCTAATCAAGATTATGGTAAATATATGTGAGGAGTTGAAATTTACGTACCTATATAATATTGCGAAGATGTGCACCGTTCAAGATTTCATTTATGATAATTATCGAAGACGCGAGAACTGCGAACCACCGCGTAATACACCGAGTTACTTAATTGGATTCATCATTGATTTGTTAATAGTATCGTTAATTTTAATTCTGTCCATAACGAAGCGCTTATCAACACACAGAATACCATCTGAAATAATTTAAAACTGAAACCCTATTATAAAACGCAATAATGCGTAGAACGCAGTGTTTATTTTCATAGCTCGATAAAGGTTGAATTCCCAACAATATTTTCATCGTAATTAAAGCAATTCGAATTGAGACGGCGTAAATGTTGAACCAAAAATTCGAAGCAATATATTATACCAGAAACATTTATACGTTAATTAAGACGTTCTGTCCAGCGTACGACCTTTCGTCCACGATGAGTTATACGTAATATCCCTTCCAATTTAGTTAGAAACGTATCGAACAATATTACGCTAGACTTAATTGGGCGAAGTGAAACGCTCGGAACCAGAATGCTCAGAGATTTGCATTTCTATTGTTAATGAATCACGTGTGACATTAATGGGGTGTAAAATAATTAATTCGTTAGATCTTCGAACTGATAAGAGAGATTACTGTGATAAACGTGGACCTAACCGTTAAGGACATTAACGGGCTTCCGATTTGGTTTACCCATTATTTTTATGTGTTCACACAGTTTTAAAGTAGTAGAATTAACGATGCTATTTTATAACGCAGGTCGCTAACAAGTCAGTGAAGTTGTGGTTATAACAGAACCTGTGAAAATCATAAATCTTAGCGGCGTCTGTGATGAATCAATGGTAATAATAGCTCCTGATCATCGCTAACAAGCACGTGATCATTAGGCCAATCACACACAAAAGCAAGCATCAGTAAGCCAGCGATCGATATGGTTATCCAACTAATGGCTCCACGATGACTTTCTATAAATTAATAACAAAAGCTTTAAGTCTATGATTGCTCCAGGTTAATGAGAAGCATCTTAATCTTCATGAGTTATTATTAAGTTCGGACCTTTTATTGTTTTTATCTAACTCCTGTATAGTAAATTTTAAACCGGTTTGCCTTTATTATGGTTAGATGAATGGTTTTTAAATGCATGATGCGTGCACTATTTTAAATTTGATTGATACATTAGATTTATTCAGTAATTTATTGGTAATTTTATATATTTGTAAGAGAAATCTTATATATATATTAGTAACGTAATGTAGTCACTAAAATTTTTGAGTTAATATGTGGAAAAATGAAAAATTATTGCTTGCTCACTCACCTGCATATAAATTAGTAGTATTGTATTGTGTATGTAGAGTACTTATTAAATACTCTGATAGTATGTAGGTTTTTAAAAAAAAAAAATTTGGAAGTGAGTTGACTTCGTTTGCGTGATTGACGTAATTAATATTTTAAAACATGGATTTTCGATTAATTAATAATTATTTACAAGTTGTTAACGCTTTAAACTCTCGTTTTACAATAGTATGTTAATTTACATACCTATGTCAAAAAGCCAATTTTAGTATTTCTGTCTCTTCAATTAATAATACGACTAATAAATAGTCTACCTAACACTAACCAATATAAACTCTTAATTAAAAAAACTACTTTTACATGCATTTGTCGCGCTCCTGAATAAGACTGCTATGGTTACAATAACACAAACTACAGCGATTTTCTAATGTAACATATAACATACCATAATATTTTGTAAAATAAAGAGAAAAAAAGAATTAATTCAATAATAAAATGCTATTTTGTCAACGTCATACAAAGAATCAGCTGTTCGGAGCACCTTATTTCAAAGGCTTGTATCCCGCCCGTGTCCAGTGCCTAGAACACATCTGGTAGTCTTTGTAATGAATATTTATAACGATTGTAACACAATAGACGGCACTCGAAGTACAAATTATTGTCTTGTATAGGGCGCCTAAATCATTGTTCACGCCTCAAAATTTCCGTGTAATTCCTTTTATCTTTTGTAACTATTGTGGTGCAAACTTGACCATTTATTCTTCATTATTGTCTCTTTAGAGGAGTAGCACTTGAAGGCGTTATATTTGTTCTGTCGTATTTAAAATATAACTGTAATGCAAGGAAATTTATAATGTATGGCATCGGTTGAACGGTGATATTCCGTTGCTACAAATGTGTAATAACATGAGAACAAATTATGAATGAACATGCTTTGTCGCATGACAAATAAATGGTTTAGCCATTCAAGAACAATTTATTTTGTTGACAGCATTTCAATTTTTTATAATTCACGTTAATATATTGTATTTTTTTTAAATGTATAATGTTATAAATTTATTATTTATTTATTTATTTAGTAATCCTACAGCTAACATAAATTATATATAATTACAAACATATATATTTTCAATATAGCCAAAGATGGAATACATGATACATTTTACTAGAAAAAGATTCAGAAAAGGGAACAAACAAACAAAAAGTATATAATACATTTAACTAATTGAGATTTAATTTATTTAACTAAGCCTAAATTGGGTGTGTTGTGTGATAGTGTAAAAGTGTGGGTATGTACGTGATGGTATGTATGTGGGCTGTGCTCATGATGTAGGTGATTTTGCGCTATGGATATTCTTAACACATTTTTTTACCACATTCCGCGATAACCTATTATTATTAAATTGTATTAAAATTGGTATGAAAATCTTCAACTGTTTTACGCAATATTCAGAAAAAACTACGATCAAGTGTTGATTTTATTATTCTTTTCGGTTGACCACTTCTTCTTCACATGTCCCTTTTGTTCATTTCTCATTAATATTTAAGATCTATCTTTAGCGTCCTTCAGTCTTTCCATGGACACAACTTAGACGCGTGAAGAATGGCAATTTACAATTCCAAATATACTTCGCAATTGGTTTAAATCACAAATTATATGTAACAAGCTTTGTCATGTGTATTGTGCATGAGTACACCCATTCAAGGCAATTTCTGTTGTATAAATGTTTAATCAGCGGGGATAATGATTTATCACAAGAGACAAGAGAATGAAATGAAAAGCGGCTGTATTCGCACAATACTTGTCATAATTTAAGAACAAATTATTATAGTATACAGTATTTAAAATTTTCTTAAACCACGAAGTAGTAATAGAAATAATTAAAATGAAAATCAAAATAAATTTAAAATGTTCCCAGTGGCAGTGTAACTTTAACGCTGGCAGCAATACTTCGCTGTATTGCGATACTAATTACTTAAGATACTTAATATAAATATTGTAAATACTGCATACTAGATTGTTCATAAAATACATTATTTTTTTAAAGAATTTATAAAAATAATTATGCCTCATTTATGCCTTGAAACGAGGCATCTTTGCATTACACGCGCGTTTAAATAAAATACAGAAAAGAATAGTTCAAGGGCGTCTTCTATATAGGCTCCATATCTCTCTAGTTTGAGAATTTTTGTCCCAATCTTCCCTACCACCTTCTTTCAGCTCGTCAGCCCACTTTGCAAGGGGGCTCCCTTTCTTTTCCCTGTTGGCTCCCACCTTGTTACCCTATTTGTCATTCCAATTTAATATAATAAAATGTAAAGACTTATCAGTACATAATTTCTAAGTATTACTTCCTTGGCGTCGCGGCTCGTGTAGATTATCTAGTTCAAATATTTACGAAGCGTGGGTGTATCGTAATCACAATCGATACACTGCGGCACCTAAAGTGCTTATATTACGGTTATCATGACAAATTGTATAATTTACTTCCACTTATGATTTAAAAATAACGTACGATCGTGAGGATTGTGTGGTATAACTTATCACGAATTGTGGTCAAGATTTCATTACTGACTTTACCTACTTATTTTCTCAAATAACCTAATTTTGAATGGCCTTATGTTTATAAATTCTCGTTTTAGATTTACAGTATTTAATAAATAAATCAGCGGCGCTACAACCTCTTTAGGTCTTAGCCTCATATTTCTGAATCTGTATCATGATCATTTTTAAATCTAATAGGCAAGTAGGTGATCAGCCTCCAGTGCCTGACACACGTCGTCGACTTTTTGGGTCTAAGACATGTCGGTTTCCTCAAGATGTTTTCCTTCACCGTTCGAGCAAATGTTAAATGCGCACATTGAAAGAAAGTCGTTTGGTGCACAGCCCGGTATCGAACCTACGACCTCAGGTATGAGAGTCGCACGCTGAAGCCACTAGGCCAACACTGCTCTTAACAGTATTTAATAGACGCAGGAACAAACAAGGCTGATTTGCCTGCGGCAGGCTAAAGAATAGCCAAGATTTTATCAAAGGCAATGTTTATACACTTGTGAATTCAACAATGCGGTGATTTTGTTACAATACGGCTACAACAAATAAAATTACAAAACCGTTGACAGTAAATAGTTCTAAAACGAGAGCTTTCATTGTTAAAAATAGCTTAAGGAATTGGTAAGGTTAAATAATTTCGCTTAACATTACTGCTTCTTTAATTATTACTTCATACAAAAGTTATTCGATATTCAGCCAAATAGACCGCTAGATAGAGCTCAAAATGATATCTAGCAATTGCTAGTCTTGAATTAATCTCAATTTGTAAGCCGCGTCGTGTCACGGTGTTTGTGTAATGAAATGGACCAAGTCTGCATCATTCATTAGAGTCGGACACTTCTATACAGTTAATTGTTTGAACTTGCCCGGACTGCCGTTTAACATCGTCTCGGCTAATCAAGGCACGGTTAACAACATCCGCTCGATAAGTGGTAGGCCGATGACTTGACGCATTCGATGATGCAAGGAATGATCCAGGAATTGCGACAATTGATGCGACTTCCGATTAGGTGTCAAGGGTAGGCTAAATGTCAATAGATTTGAACTAGTCCAGTCAACTTGGAAGACTTTGCTCCTCAATTGTTGGATGACGATGAATAACATAGCTTCCAGTATGAACGCTAGAATGACGTCTTGAATGAGACATCTTTTTTGCTTGTAGTGATGTGCTTGACACGATGAACGGAAAACAAAAGTTTTACTCAATTGTTTTATTTCAATTGAACTTAAACCTACTAGGCACGTATATAAAAAAAAGTAATACCTTTTTTGTGTCTGTTTCATGATCATTAATCAATCTAATAGTCAAGTAGGTGATCAGCCAGGTAAAATAAATAAAATAAAATAAAATACGTTTATTTTGGAACATAAGATCATCTAGGTATCACTTATTCCACGTCATTAAATACGAACCCGTAGGCATCCCTACTCATCGGCAAAGAAGGTAAGGTAAGGCAAGCCGGTGTCCTTACGATATTTTCCTTCACCGTTCCAGCGAATGTTAAATGAGCACTTAGACAGAAAGTCCATTGGTGCACAGCCGGGGCTCGAACCTACGGCTCAAAGATGCACTAGACGGACGTGCACACAGTTAAATATAAACAACGCAAAATATAAAAAAATGGAAGTAAATTTTATTTATTTATTATTTAACACTTCGTTGCAGGTATAGAAATATACTACAATTGACCTAATTAAAAGAGACTGGCGGCCTTATCGGTTTCGAGCTATCTCTTCCAGGCAATCATCGTAAAATAAAATAGACGGGGTAAGCAAGAAGTGCAAAAATACATAAGTATATACACATATACATAGAGAAACAAATGGTAATTGAAATCGCATTTGTTAAATTTGTAGTACCCAAGTAGCACCAAAAACAATATTTCTTCGATTGCGATTGACATCTAGATATCGACAGGAGCCCTCCCTACGGGGAGACAGGTCTGGCAGGTCGCCGAATCAATTAAACCACCCGCCATTACAATTCATTCACGATTATTGTTATTCAGAGATGCGCCCGCGTCACACGCAACTGACATTACTCGTTTCGTATGACGTCTCCGAAAAAAGTTTTTTTCCGCTTATGTCGATGACCCTCTCTCTTGGGAATCTCACTGAGAATAAAAAAAAATTAAGGATTACTTTTTCTCTATTTAAACAACTATGGTTCCAAGAGTCAACTCGGCAAAGACGCACAACAGATGCATCTAATTGAAGGCTTTTTCTGTTTTGTTAATGTATATAATGTAATCCTACAGCTAACATAAATTATATATGAAGACAATGTACTCCCAGAATGAAACTACTTGGCAAAACATTATTTATTTAAAGTTAGGCATTGACTGCACACATCCTATAAAAATTTAATGTGATATAAAATAAGGACTTATCATATTCCCGAATCGCACAGCTATGATGATTCAATACCTTCAAAAGTATCGTAATTTTCCTTGGTAAGATTTTCAAGTAGCAAGGAGTGGATAGGATCAAATTTATTTTAAGTTTATTAAAACAATACTTAAAATTTTAAAATATTTTTTTTAGTTTTTAAGTAATTTTTTAACGTGGCACGCCTTAAACCCCTTAGTGATGTTTTGGCACTATTCGTTTTTTCTATAAAATCTAAGCAATAAAAAATATCAACTGTGTTGATTAATAATAATTTTTCTGTCAAAATTAGAATTTCGAGTTATTCAATTTCAAGTATTCGTAAATTCAAGTCAATTGACCTGTAGTGGCTTCAGCGTGCGACTCTCATACCTGAGGTCGTAGGTTCGATCCCCGGCTGTGCAGCAATGGAGTTTCTTTCTTTGTGCGTATTTAACATTTGCTCGAATGATGAAGGAAAACATCTTGAGGAAACCGACATGTCTTAGACCCAAAAAGTCGACGACGTGTGTCAGGCACTGGAGACAGATCATGTACTTGCCTAATAGATTTAAAAATGATCATGAAACAGATTCAGAAATCTGAGGCCAAGACCTATAGAGGTTGTAGCGCCTCTGATTTTTGTTATTCGTAAATTAAACAACAAAATGATGTCAAAAATATCACGTCATAAATTTATCAGATAATATTATGTCTAATTTGAATCATAGAAAGCCTAAAAAATGTTATGATACATAATATTGGTATTTTTCATTCAATAAATCATTATTAGATAATTCCGCATTTCGCCGATTGGCGCCTAATCTATTTATTAAAAAACGATATTTTAGGCCTAAGTAGTTTGTGCCGAAAACTTAATTATATGAATTTTCTTGCTGACCTATTTATTAACTTCGCTATCAAAGCTTTATATCTTTTGGTAATTTTATACAAAAAGACAGAGTTCCTATAAAATTACCTGCTTTTGTAGTTGTATAACATCAAAGTTTTGTTAAGAGACAGTTACGATTTTGGCCGTTATAATTGTATAGAATTTCTTTGTGAAGCGCAATTCTTTAAGAGGAATAGAAAAAGCCGTAGATACCATGTTACATAAAATTTTGAATCCAGAATTTCAAAAAGTCGGTTTTACTTGTATTAAATTGATACTATTAATAGTAATTAATACTATTTATATCTTATTTCGATTTTTAGAAACGTAACTTCCAAATTTATCTTTAAGCCTTTATGAGCTACAAGGTTCTCCTTTTCTTCGTTGAATAAGTCCAAATATAATAATTTAACTTATAAAGATGGGCAAAATTCAAGACAAGAGACGATCGGGTAGAATAAAGAAGTCTGGTTGGGAACGTTAGGGGGTGGACCGGCATCACATCCACCTGTTTGACCCAATGACACCATGTTTTGACTCTTTGTTGTCAGCCAACATTTAGTAATAAAGTAGGACCTGAAGAAAAAGACTTATAAGTTATACACGTACATTAATGTTCGTGATTACGAACAACAAGAATTAAATAAGCGAATAAACCTAATACCAACAGCGACTCCATACCTTTTTCACAAGGTATACCTGACCCCGGCACGGTATGCTGAGAAAATCTTCGTGAACATAATCTATAATCCATCGGCAACACGTGCACAGGGCCATTATTGATTTTGGCGTTTTTTCAACAAAATTGCATGGCTGTCCCGGCTCGACGTTAAAAAAATATCCACCAATTCATGTGAATGGACCTTATTATAGGTTTGCGCAATGACAGGACTGTTTTTGCCGTAGCTGGTCGCGTGGCATCGACGGAGGTATTCGAGAGCTCCCACGGGCTTGAATGAGCTTTATTATTCGGTACTATATTTGGAAATGGAACGTTGAGTACTCGTAATCTCAACGTTCATTCTTAGTCGCAACAAAAAGCGATAATTGAACATAAAAACGTTTAGCAATTATTGATCGAAATTCCGGTAGTTAAAAAACAAATAGTATTTGGACGGATGTCAACACGAACCTGACTTTCGAACCCTGCGTCCCCGGAAATTTCGGGTATTATTACACCACCACCCTTTTCTAAAGCAAATATTTAATTGACAAACAGAAACGTTTAACATTTTTAAAACCAATACACAGTTACGGGTGAAAGTGTTTAAACAAAGTACGTTATTATTAATGTAAAACTATTCACTGCAACTTTCCCGCTTTGTGTATATTATATATTTTTAATCGAATTATTTGTTTGACTTGACTGAAAGTTGAAATTTTTGCTTTATAGACCTCACTAAAGATCGAACTCTATTAATTTCATTCAACAAAGAACCTTAAAATATATTATTAAAAGGAGTCCCTTTAGGCAAGGTTCCGAAGACACTAGCAGCTTTTCTACTTTAAATAGACTAATTCTTTGTTTGAGGTAGCTGCCAGCTCTTCGGCTTCGGCAGCTCCTGTACTGTCGACTAACGTTTTTGCTATTTCCTTAATAAGCCTTATAGCGCTAGAACCCGACGGGCCAAGGGTCTCGACACCGAATGGGACAAAATCATATTCGGAGCCTAGACCCCTGTATTTGCTTTAGCTGTTTCAGCCGCATCACAAGCCGCACTGGCTCTGCTCTTCCATATAGATGGAAAGGGACCAGTGTGTCTGAACAGGTTGCATACCATACCAGCACCCGGCCCATCTTCCATGGAATCAAACTCAAACCGCCCGATCTCTTGCCATCTTTTGCAATTCGGGTCAAGTTTAATTGACTTGACTTATCACATATATTCAATTTTCATTAACGTTTATTGAGAAAACATATTCCACAAAAACTTCTAAATACTGTGCGGAGTGCCTGCACTTTGTTGATGAATCAATCAGAACAAGTAGTTTTCAATATAAAATAATCCTAGTGGAAAGAAACATCAGATGTTTATTGAAATGCATGTAATTTATACTTAATACTTATCTATAGGTTATTTTAAGCAGCGTTATATTAAATAAAAATTTAAAAGTTAGTGTCATCTTTGAAAAGATTTAGTCCAATTTGTGTTTCATTAAAATAAAACAATAAAACAGTAGTGTAATAAATTTCTGTTCCTAATTAACCTACAATAGACAATACGGAAAAAGTAAAACGAATATGATGTAGTTAATTGATATCCATATAAATGTACCAATTAAGGATCGTCTGATAGGGTCATTTATGACAGAATCTCAGATAATACCGTAGACAAGACCACAGACAAGATTTGGAGATAAGTCCATAGATAACTCTGCTCAAAGGAAACGCGGCCGATAAGAGCGGATATTATAAAATTTATATGTCAAAATATTTATGGTCGAGTGATTCACATTGTCATTGTTGGATAATTAATAATAAGAAATATGTGTACGGTTCTGATGAGTAAGAATGCCCCAGTTCAGATATTTCTTCGAAATATTATGAGACTTATATAAACTAAATTATTCACATACATGCTTTCTTTATTGTTCCCAAATATAACACATGCGTTTTGTTTTTACTTGATTTAATTTAAGTATTTGATTGCGCAAAAAGATTGTGTGAAAATAATTAGAGAACTAGATTCATCCAGGCTACCTAAATCTAAATTTCGCATCTAAATGTTCTTAAAATATATGTAGTTAACTCATTTTCTTATCTCACAAACATATTTTATCATTTATATAGTAAATAATAATACAAGTTTATTAAATTATCACTTAAGAATAAATAAGAACACGCCACGTTCAGAGTTTTTATATCAATCGCAATTTCAATTACCCATAACTTGAATTATCTTATATGAAAATATTGATTTAAAAACCCGACACCACTACAAGATTGATGACATAATAAAGTCACCTTTTTACAACAACATTATTACTTCATAATCTTAAATTCGACTTTTATCTTAAAATACATGTACGAAGATAAACTATCTATGAAGACATGATGGTGTTGATTAGCGGTCGGCCTTTTTATTCTAGACCTGTTTTGTTCAGTAAAAAGTATTAAAAAAAGATTGCATCTTTGAAAAAACAAATCGTTATGGTATTAACTAAGTTTGTTATTGAAGACCTCGGCTCTTGACAAATGTATTTTTACGTAATAGGGTTCCCAAATCTTGACATTGAAATTAATTCTAATAAAAGCATGAAATATCTAATATGAATTGCGCTATTTATTTATTAATAAATAATGGATCTTTAATATTCTAATTATAAGGAAATATACGAGTGGCACTCGCTAAACAACGTAATCTGCCTGGATTAATTTGGACAATTATACAAAGGATATTTGTATTATATATGTATTATTATCTAAGCGAAAGTTTAAAATACGATTTTGTCCGTTGTATGCAGAAACGTATACACATAAGGCATGTATTTAGTTTAGGATTTATTTTAAATAAAAATCAAAAATTAAAATTATAGAGACTGTTAGCCTATCCCAAATCTCATTTGAGATCGTCCGTTGCTGCCCCGTCGTTAAAAGAGCTGAAATATTATAAACCATACTTGCGTCTGCCATCTTGCATATAACAAAATTATAAATGTTGATTCCTATGCCAGGATTGCTATTACCATATAGAATTTACAGAGAATCATGTAGACATAACTACAACTCAGCTTTCCTAAGTCACAAATATGATAAATAATTTCCTACCATAGATTTAATAACGAAATATTTAGTTTAATTCAATATAATGCAAACGGATGCACATTACAGGCTAAGATTGTTCCAAGTTGCGTACAGCATCCGCCTCGTGATAAGTATAATCAATAGCGTGAGAGCACTATCTGATTGAACAACGGCGATATTGAACTAGGTGACATACCACTTTTTATCCCGCTTTTTACTGTTCTTATATCATATGTCATATTTATGACGTATGTGGATGCAGAGTTGGAAAAATTTAGAAGGTACAATATTATTTCTATTTTGTTCAAATTCAATTAACTAAAACTTTTAAATCTTTATATGTAATATTTTAAATTCAATACTTTACCACATAATTATATACAATGCGAACAAAATGCCCCTTTCAAGTATTAATCTATATCAAATATCTTAATAATTTATCCATATGAACATTGAACAGGCTTATGACACAAAAAAAATATTTTTAAATTAAGTATTTGCATAACAGCCATCAGCCAAAATCACTCGCCGAGTAGGTTATGAAATAATATAACTTAAAGTAGTTTTGATTAACTATGAACCCGTGCATCAAAATATAAATTGTGGCGGTACAAACTCATGCCATCAATTTATTGGGTCTAAGTTAAATGTGCGTACAGAAAGTCCATTGGGAAAGCCGAGATTCGAACCTATGAACTCAGGGGCTGTCTTCGAAGCCATTAGGCCACCACTACATCTGTTGTATCAAAGACAATATTACATTATCCTTTCACATACTTAAGTATTCTGCACATGGAACAGTCTATAGATTCTTAAGAAAGATTCCCAACCCAATGCAATGCCATTCAAAGATTTTCCTGACTGTCTCAGGCCCTGAACTTTTTTTTGCTATCGCAGGAATCTGTTCCTGGTTGACGAGAGACAGACAGTTTCATACCTTTCGATCATTAAATTTTATTGTATTTAAAGTAGAGGCGATCAATTTATCATTGTAATTCATTTAAGATCAATGAATGTAGTAGCCTTTTTGCAATATTAACTTGGTATTGTACTCAAAAGTAACGGGGAACTGGTGTATTAATCACGAAAACTGTTATTATTACATTACCCATTCTACTTACTCGGCCATCAATTTTTATTGAAACATGTTCCGAACGGTGACAAATTAACGTATCAAAAAACCGGAGACCCACTTGTAAGCATAGTCAGGATGTAGTCGCACATTTTACAATAATCGTACATATAAATACTTCAATTCGCGATTGTATTCGCCATTCAAGTTGTATCAAATATTTTACTTATAAACAAGTTCTGGATGCTATAAATTTTCGCTTAAGGGCGTAATAATTTACTGTAAAAATAAATAGAGTTTTATAGCCACTTATAAGTGTCATAATTGTAGACAAGTGCTATTTCGCATTAAATATTAACATCAAAATTGTCCTTGGTTTATGCTCAAAGACTTCACGTTTATGTTAACATTTATTACAATACAATCAAAAACTACTGAATACAGCAAATGTATTCCAAATTCAAAATAGGAAAAATCCCTTTCCAAGTACAATGCGGCTTAACAGTATTCATTCTATTTTCGCTTTTACTTTCAAAGGTTACAATGCAAATGGGATCACTAACGCTAAATTTAACTTGAGCCAGGCGGCGACTCTCATCGTCCAGCCTCAGAGAACCGATACCCCATTGTCATGCCTGTTAAGGTGGATACTGTTACACTTTCTTTACACTTCATGCCGTGTTACTATAAATGTTTCCTTTGTTAGGGTTTTAGGTGTTCAAGTACCCGTGCGAAATTACAAGCATAAGTCAAACTGTAAGAACATATGCTATTAAGTATTATTGTTATAGCTTAGTTTACCTCATAAGCGAGAATCAAAAAAAAAAATTTAGTACTCATGAAAGTCATATTTAAAAGAGTACCAAGAGTTTTTTACGCCGGCCTATCCTCTCGGCCTACACCCTCTGACTTCTTTCCCGATGAGTAGGGATGTCTACCGATTCAAATTTAATGACTTGGAATAAGTGATACATAGTGATAAACATATTTTATTTTATCTAGCGCTAAGCCTCGACTCCAATTCCGAGGATTTCAGTACCAAGATATTTTTACTTTGTGTTACCGAGACTTATACTATTAGCATCATTCCTTGAAGTAGAAGTATCACGTTAGCCTCATCTGAACTCCCACGGAGAAGTAAAAAAGTGAAACTTCATTAGGCGCATTAGGGTATTTTTACGGATAAAAAGCAATAATAATTATTTTAGCGTCAGAAGATGTGCAGCGTTTTTCGAAGGAAAGGGATAAAGTGATTTAGAGATGGTATTAGAACTTTAGACGGTAATTCTGTCGCATAACGTCTTGTGAAGTAAATGCAGATTTTTTATTTATTTAAATTATGATTAGCACGTATACATTGTCTAAACACTGACATGTGCACTTACTTACTATTTACATCTCTTTATGAATTTTTAATAATTATTATAGTATATTGGTTAAGATCACTGTACACACTGTAAATACTTAGTTATATTAATAATAAAATCATTATTAAATTATTGATTAGCCGAAGAATTGTATTGTGATTGTCACTGAGGTATAAATTATAATAATACTCAATGTACAGAGGTTTGAACGCATAATATCAGAAAGTCATACCAATATTGTTTTACAAAACTATATAGAAAGTAAAAATATAATAAACTAGTTTAAACACAAATTCTCATTAAGCTAGGTCACGTCATTTAATCTATTATGTGATTTAATTTTAAAATTAAAGCATTTCCACATTAAATTAGCATATTTAAAGCGTAAGATACAGTTATAAAATGTTTTCAACTTTAACCATAATAAATTAGCTATTAATTGGTTACTATAATATATTCATATTAATGCGTAAAACCATAAAGCTTAAAATATACATTAATCGTATTCGTGGAAGCTTAATTATACAAATATGACATGGTACACAAAACTGTGTGTATATATTATCCTTACATGAGTGTGCCGTTTTTTTAGTATTATGAAGCACAGTGAAATATGATAAATGTGTGTTAAAAAAAAATAGTTTACACGAGCCTGTAGTTTGTAATTATGTATTAGAAAGCTTAAATTAGTTATAAAGTGAACAGCTCATTAAATTAGTATTAAGTAGTTCACGGTTAATAAAGCTAGTATAAAGAGTAGTGACGGTACCAATAAAAACATTTATAACTATGACAATTATAACACAACACATTAACTATGTAAGTTTGGACTTGTTTAAGCTATCGGAAAACAAAATACATTATAAAATTACATTATAACTTACGTTGATAAACCAATGATTCCTTAGGAATTATAATGTAACATAAATCGTCATCTATGCCAATCAAAACAAATCTTAATGCCACCCATTGATTTTAGCCCGGTGGTCCAATTTTCAGTATGATTAAATTAGGATACAAACAAATATAACATGCAAAATGATATACAATGAGATCCCATTTCGCATAATGAAGCAATCAAATAGTACCCATTGTAACTAACTGAATCGATTGGGTTGATGGAGCTTAGAAAGTCGAATGAAAATTCGATGCATCGAGCTTAAATGGAGCTGAGTTCTTGACATAAACTTTGCATAACGCGATGCTCTGTGCACAAAAAATTGTTGAATTTTAAAATCTGTTCGAAACTGTTGACGTTTCGGTAAATTGAGCGGATGATGTTTTGTTGTTTTGTCGTGTGACAATTGACTTACACGTGACGTAGACGTGAAATGCCACCGGAGTGCACTCTTAAATATACAAGTAGTTTACCGAAAAGGATAAAAATCTTATACTGAATTTGTATAGAAGTAGAGATAAAATCCTTGAGGTTTCGCTCCGAGTCATATTGGTTGGAGGTTCTTCAATTTACCGGAAGCTCCAAGTTTAATTACATAAAACGATACTTGTTTACTGCAGAAACAGGCTTGCAACTTATCATACAAATTTATAAATGAGGCACATATATAATACTATATGTTCTCAGAGCGAAATCGCAAAAGCGATGTTAAATATACTACATTATGGTAATTAAGTTACACAACTATCGTATTGGCTATTAGCATTGGAGTAGTTGTTTATTTATATCAGTCCCATGCAGAAGCATATAGAATATGCAAAAAAAGCATTATATATTTCGTAATACTACAACTAAAAATATATATGTATAGGAACAAACAATTACACTAAAATAAAGCCAAAGATTACAAGAAGGAATACATTTTGCTCAGAGTTTGCTAAGTTCATGTCAAGAACGCAGGCCATTTAAATTGAAAGCATCAATTATTATTTTTATTTGTCATTTTCGGATATATACAGGTAGGTAGAGATTATTGTCTGTGGTGACGTTCCTATTGAAAATTGACTTGTAACGAAAACCGCATATAATATATGCGTATACAAAACGGCGATACTATGTAAGGAATTACTTATTTATTTAGTGCTCCTATAGCTAACACAAATTATATAATTACAAATAAATACACTGAGAATATAGCCAAAGATGGAATACATGATACATTTTACAAAAAAAAGATTTATAAAAGGGAACAAACAAACACAAAGTATTTAATACATTTAACTAATTGGGATTTAATTTAATTAACTAAGCCTAAATTTGTTGTGTTGTGTGATGGTGTGTATGTGGGGTGTGCTTATGATGTAGGTGATTTTGCGCTAAGGATATTCTTAACTTTTTTTACACTTTTTAACCACATTCCGCGATAACCTAAACAAGTCAAGGCCTAAATAGTGGTCATTGTATGTCCGGGCAGCGCGATACAAAACTGAGTTTTTAAATAATTTAATGTTACACACATCCTAACCAGCCCCTTCTGTATTCCATCTTCGGTCTAAACGAAATTCCATCGATGATTTAAGCGATCAACATTATTGATTTACTTCGATCTTACGGACGATATATTTTAATATCACAGCCCGGCCGTCCATTTATCGATATTATATTCAGAGACATTGTCGTTATAGCACCTTTGTCAGTACAAAAAGTTATAAGTTAGACGTCCGTCCATTGTACAATGGCGTAAAAGGCAAAACTACAAAGCGAGAACCTTATACCGATCATAACTTGACGTGTGGTCAAAAAGTGTCGAAGCATTTAAGATTTATATCACTATGCCGGACAGGAGATCGTATTTTTGTATCAATGAAGTTTCTTCTAAATTTATAACATTTACATTATAATCAGTCATTTAATGCAAATAGTTTGAATAATGTAGAAATATAGCATATATCTTGTAAATAGCAACCAGAGAAAGCAAAAGTGTAGCACATTTAATTAACATTCTCACCTCTAAATGAAGGAAGTGGAACAGTTGGCGAAGCGCTGGTCAGCGCCCATGCTGATGAATTGAAGAGGGTGGAAGGAAGGCATTGGATGCAAAGCGCGGGAAACCGGTCGTACTGACAATTAAGGGAAGATGCCTATGTCAAGCTGTGAACGTCAACAGGCTGAAATAAAATAAAAAAAATCGGTGGTGTTGCTGGTGAACTAATTGAATTCACCATAGATCCAATCGGACATAGACATCGTTTAATGGTGTAGTTTTCGTATTCGTTCATAATGATATGATTCATATTGATAGCCAAGATCATCGTCATTATTTTCAATCGCTATTTTCGTGTACAAAGAAAATATTACGCCATGCTTGACGTATTGAAACTAAATGTAAATAAATGAACACTAGGCATCAGGGGTAAAATAGAAGCTCGCACTTAGACAGGTAACTAATTAGGTAATAATGTGAAAAGTTTCATTCTGGAGTGGAAGTCTATAGGGGGGCAAGACTCGTCAATGTATGGACACCTGGTGAAGGATTGGCATTCATTATGGTTGCAATTGATCGAAATAAAACGATTAGAGAGGTCGTAAACAACCTAACCAAAATATAAAAAACGAATATTATTAACTTCCTTGTAATAATTAATAAATGAATAAAAACTATTAAACACGTCTGAAATTGTTGAACTTGTGCAATTTGATATGTGCCGATTAAAATGTTCGTTATCATAATCCTCGCGACCAATTCTGATGATGATATTTACATTTATAAACACAGACTACATTCTATAAGGTTGTGTGTATATATGTAAATACAGACAAGTAAAGATACAATTTACACTAATACGTACGCAAAGTTTTAAATAACTGGTAAATGCTTATCACTTTCGTGTTTATAGTTCGAGATTCTTAAAAAGTTTACGTGCTTTTATCATAATGAAGAATTTGGATCATCGGAATGTCTTCTTAATGTCTTGGTTATACATTCGTAGTGCCCACACTTTTAATTTTGTATTGCTTAAAAATAAGTTTGTTTGACAGAAAAACTATGCTTGTGTTTCAACCAAACAACTGCAAACTTTTTATGAACAATGTAGCCAATAATAAGACGCGAAAGCACAGACTACACAGGTAGGTACTGTTTAATATTTTCTTTGAGACGAAACCCGCCCAAGGACGAGCGGTCTTTGCGGTATTTGGCCTATTATTGTCACCGCAACGACTCTAATTTTATTTATTAGTCACCTTTATTGCGTGATGGTACCTTTTATTTGACAGCGTCGGACTTCTTTAAAATATATCATGTGTAAAATTTCATTTAAATCAATGTTGCGTAAAATTACTTGGTAAAATCATTTTATAAAAATGTAAGGTGCTTTTCTTTCTTTTTTATAGATCATATAGAAAGAAAAGTACTAAAATATTTTGAATATGTATATGTCGCAGCCAACTTGCTTAATTACCCGTTCGATTAACAGCCGGCATTTAACTAGCGGCCTAAAACATGTTCATTTTCTTTCTGAGACGATTGCGATCGGAAATATCTACGAAGGCCAAAGTAGCAGATTTGCTATCATCCTCTACTGATCTCTTGGCTTTTATCACTCGTCACCACTGAGCCCAAGTAAACAAACTAACGTTCTTCAAAGCTTACCTCTTTCACGACAAAGGGATTCCTTCCTCCTAATGGTGTTGTCGTCATATTTCCACATTTACTGACAGGCCGATAGAACTGGCTGCTTCGGAGGCTTTTACAACATGTAACACACGAACTCTCCTTGTGGAAGTTTAACTTTTTTCATAAAGATCGGAAGTGTTTAATTTAGCTAAATCATTTGTTTTTTTAAACAGTTTAAAGGGTTAAAAAGATTTTTAGATACCTCATAAGGGATAGGAAAAATAATGTTCAACGTCAAATTGAGGGGCATATTTTGGAGATTCGCTGTAGTGGTTATACAAAGGGTGGTTAAAAGGAATAGGCAGTAGGGTATTAACATCGGAGTTACCAATATACTTACTTACAATACAATACAATATAGATACTTAATGCCTCCGACGACTATATAGTCGGGGAATTGTGTAGGAAAAAAAAAAAAAAGGATAGGGAAGAGTGATACACAACTTTCATAATAGTACTAAGTTAGCAATATGTATAATTAAATTTTTCTTGATTTTCATAGATGTAATTTTCAACATGTATCTATCACATAAGTGTCACATATATTAGTACCCAAGAATTTTAATTCATACATTACAGAAAAATAAAAATACTTAACTCCTAAGTAATACAGCGTTATCTAATATTCACCCTGGGGTACAAAGAATCACACCTTGCACTGGGTCAATAATTTGATAATGTACCCTATTACTTATAATTCTCGTTACAGGCCTTATACCCTAAGAACCTCTGACATACAGACGTAGCCAATGAGAAAATTTAATGTGTATTTATCGGTCAAGTTACAGTTGACCAATAAATTATTATTCATATTAATGCATTATATTGTTAATCATATATAGTTATATAAGTAACTAAATCACCAAACATCTTAATAATAAAATTTATTTTCATGAGATCGGGCGGAATATATCTGTACACTTCTTTTGTTGATTCCAAGCTACGTAGAAAAATTATGATTTACTTTTATATGTTTAAAAAAGTTTATTCCTGAACATTATATTTTTTTATATGTAAAACTTAATAATATATGCTTGAGATACTGTATTTGTATATATTTTATTAATTGACATTTCCTTTTGAATTAGTTAAACGTGCTAATATTACGAATTTTAGACGGCGATTGATGAAATAATTGCAACGCATAATGAATAGACTGATTCAAATATTTATATGAGTGGTTGTCTGTAAGAAATCGCTCGAAAGCGATAAGGCCGCCTGTTGCCCTCCTTTGCATTTAATTATGTTAAATTTTTTATATTGTAATGTAACGAAGTGTTAATAAATAAATATATCAATATAATTTAGGTGTACAACCTACTTTAAATTGTTGTATTGCTCAAAATAGTGCTGCATTTTTTAAAATATGTTTATAAGTTAATAAAGCTTTACAGTAAATTATTATTTTTAAAATCTGAATATTAAGTTTTAAAAAAAGTAGATAAGTGAATTTTGGTAATTTTTTTTTCTAAAAAACTTAGTTTTTTCTCCTTTCATACACTTATTCTGTTAAAAATGTTAAAATCCAATATTCATTAAGTACTAAAATTTACATATTCAAAAAGAGGAGTATTAATTTTCCAATACACTTTACACGTGTGTATCATCTAACATCTGCCTAACCCGTGCAACGTAATCAAAATAAAAATATTATTTTAGTAGATTTATTCGATAGTGGCCGGCAGATGTATCGGCATGCGCTCAACTCTCTATTTTTCTTCGTCCTTCATTGTATTTGGGTTAGGGTCAATATCCATACTGGCTTCCGTTCATTTTATTTCTTATTTTGTCTGTAAACGTATGTGTCAATCAGAAGGGATTCGCGATCTTAGAATTGCGAGACACTAATCCGATAGATGTCCAGAGTCTAGAAGTAAATTGATTTTATGGCCGCATCTCAGTCTGTCGTTTTACGGTTGATCTTAAAATTAATATTATATTAGTTACGCACTTCTGTTTTAACTAGTTTCGCTCAGAGATAATTCTAACTTCGAGTGATGTGCTTACATTACTCGTCCTTTATGCATTCCTATTAATCTCAGCTTAAATCTTTAGACTTAATGTATAAATTTATCAATACTTTTATAAATACATTAGCTGATATTTTTTGTTTTTGGTACTAAGTTAACACAGTATTAAATTTTCTATTTGTAGTGTAAGGTATATGCTTAAGTCAAATTATTATTTATTGACACTTCGTTGCATACAGTTGACATAAAAAGAAATGAAAAGAAGGGCAACTGGCGGCCATATCGCTTTCGAGCGATCTGTTTCAGGCATCCAATTGTTATAATAATTAGTTAATGATCTGAGTAATCAAACGATTTATCATTCAATTGTGACGGTTCCTTGATTTTTATTATTTTAAAAAATGTTAAAAAAATATTTACTTTTATTTTTTTAACATTTCATTATACACTTAATTTTAATAAGAGTGACGTTTAAATTATTTGAACAACCTTAGATGAAGAATGTCCATTGTTTTAATTCATACACAATCTGAGCTCAAATAAACACACATCACATAAGGCAATGTTGAGGTTTAAATTCATTGAACATTCACTAAATGCGCTGTCATTAAGTTGCCCCTCCACGCTAAGGAACTTAATAGAAAACAATTAATTTCATTGGTCATATTAGACTAAGGGCCTGTTTCACAATGTATGGATAAAGTACCTAATAGCTATGCAACACATAAATTATTTGAAAGATAAAAGTTCCGAAGAAATTTCGCGCTATCTGACAGTCGTGAAACGCAACAATAGCGTTTATCCTACCAATAACTAATAAATAGCTTATTTGGAACTTATCAAAAGTCAAAGTCAAAATTCATTTATTCATATAGGTAACATAATGTACACTTATGAACGTCAAAAAAAAAGAAATATTAAATGAATCTAATTTTACATTAACTGCCAGTTCTCAAATCAAGGCGTAGAACGGAAGAGAAGAACTGCCACTATTTTTAATCGCCAAGTTTTTTTACACAATGTTTGTAAGAAGCTGCAACCACTACACCATGTTCCATATGACATATTGAGTAATAAAGAATAATGAAATAAATTAAAAACAAAGATTTGTCCTCTATCAGCAGGAGGCATGGTGAAATAGGAGCACGCACTTACATACTCGTGAGAACAACACGTAAATACGTAGTATAAACAACTAATATCACCGCAAAATATATAATATCCGGACATTGTCAAACAGACCCTAAGAATCATTACGTATTCTGGTCTCATTTATCTCATGTAGGTAAAACATTCACAAAGCTCGTTCAAGCTGAGACGGGATTAACACTATTTACTCTGAGCTTTTCTCTCTACTTTAATGTATAAATTAATTTGAATCGACCTTTAGTGCGTGAAATTCCCAATCCATTACTAGAGGACAGTTTAATGCAGGCAGCGCATAGAGCTAAAATCGAGATATTCCCATTGGCCTCAGGTGGCGAATTCCTAAAAAGGAAATCTGCGATTCATTAAAACGCCGTGACGATGGTATTTCTCATTTTAATTCACTCTTAATTAAACTTCACTTGAGAAATACCGTCTTATCGGCTCGGGTGTAAACTAATTAATTGATAATAAATGTTCTTTTTGTACTGTTAATAGGCTGTCTCAGTGTGAACGTGGTGCAATCTGTGGTCCATTTTTAAGTGTCAGTCGCTTCGATAAGTTCAACTGCATAGCTACCTGGATTGTGATTGAGGTTATTAATAAACTTTATAGATACGAGTCATTTAAATTGTGTTTATTATTTATGCAGGTTTATTATGTATTTCAATAAGAAAATCCATTAGAATTTACTAACCTGTAGTGTAATTTATTAGAGAGCGTTTGTGTTTTATATGAGCAGGCTTTGGTCTTCTTCATAAATTGATAGTCTTTAAAAGGCCTTTGAATGATTCCTTATCAAATGGGATGTCTTATAACATATCTTCGAAATACTAATAATTAATAAATTAAATATTGTTTTGATCGTAACAAACAAAGATTTGTCACCTTTTTTCTTACATTAGGGTCGCCTAGAATAAATCGCTTTTAAGCCATAAGGAAATTAAAACAAATATCGAATAATTGCCATAAAAACTGAAAAAAATAATAATTTCTTAATGTTTAAAAAAATCTAATAAAATCCCAGGATTATTAAATCACTACTTTCTAGGATAAGCGTGAACTCAAAATAAGCGACAAATGTCGTTTGGTTCTATGTATTATGTATGCAAAGGAAAGTTACTAAATATCTGCCCAAAGCTTTAATTTACGTATATTTATAACGTTAACAACATCCAATATAAATAACTTATTTCACATTAAGAATAATACCATATTATTCTATACGACATTCGATTAACATAGTCGGAATATATTCCACATAAGCTTACAATCATAAAATATTTATAATAGCTTCCTCCAATAAAGTAAAGTTATTGAATTTCATAAACGATCTGGAATTCTATAAGCGAAGACAGCAGGAACCAATAATATATTGCAACATAACCGCGGTAAATATCACAAAGACAATATTTTCAATATAATAACGTCAATAATTGGCACGCAAGAAACACACGTTTCGTCTCATTATTCCCACAATGTTACCAGTTACCACCAACTGCGACAGATTAATCGTTTAACTATATCATAAGTTAATAGCGACCCTATGTCAATTATACAGGAAAATACTACTGTCTATTACTCATGGTATTTACTAAATGGGTATGTGCTTAATGATGTCGAGATTTCGATCGCATGAAGACAAAAGAATATACGTACTCTGCGTCAACTCTTATTTAATATAGTAATTAAGATTTTAAAAAAAGCTATTTCCTCACTTCATTAATAAATTAAATTTCTTTATTTATAAGACAAAATACTAAGACAATACAGAAAGGCAAAACTGATTACATAGATAAACAATATATGAAACAGAAAATATTTAAGTATATACAAAGACACATAAAACAACATTTGTTATATTAATTTAATTCATATCATAACAAAAAAGGTAATATACAGCTTACTAAAATATTTATTTTATTAAATTGTGTAATTTACCTTGCCTAAAGGGACTACTTTTAATAATATTTTTTAATAATTAAATTTTAAGGTTACAAAAGTAAATTATACAATTTAATAAAATAAATATTTTAGTAAGCTGTAAACAACATTTGTTTGTATTTTTACACAATATTTGTAAGGAGCTGCATTTGAATAGATAGACTCTTGAAATATATTTTGTTCTGCATGTAAAAATGCATTAACTTTTACGTACCTACATTACACTTTTATTCTAACTTTTTATACTGTGTATAAAAAGTTATTTATCACGGACTTGAACAACAATAGTGATTTTTTGATAAGAATCCCATCACAGTATAAGTTTCAATAGAGCACCGATTTCAAAGAAAATTTTTACAATAGTGAAATACTTCTATCGCGGATTTACTTAAAATTGTGACATAAAATTCACAAAAAGCTCCTTTGTTAATAAATCTTTGATGAAAGGAATGTTTACGTTATGAAATTGTGGTCAAACTATCCAAACATGTGAAGATTAATCGTTTTTAGATTCTAATCACTATCTTGACTAATGCTTAAATTGACGTAGTGTTAACCGACTTCAAAAAACCGAGGAGGTTATCAATTTGTAATTTGAAAATTATATAATCTAAGGTTACACTGTGTACATTTTTATAATTTATAAAAGGATGAACATTTCAGTTGCTTGGACACTGGCTTAGAAACTGTTAAAATTAAAAATCAACAACTATAAATAAATTAATTATAAATTCGACGTGTATTTTTAAGTGTATATACATATAGTATTATAGCTCTTTAGTCCGTGGATCGATCTGGATGATCAAGGTGTTACATTCAACTTGCTAATCGCCTTATGATCCTTATATCTAATTTAATCAATATTATTTTATACATTTAATTATTTGGGGTAAATGAAAATTTACATTTCGTACATTCTGGAGTCAAATCATATTTATTATTTAACCATCGTAATAGAAAATATCGACTAATTCGTTACTTGTTCTAAGACCTTTAAATAAATTATCCAATTATACAAAATGTAATATAGAACTGAATAATAAAACCCATTTTTAGGGGTGCCAGTTTGTAACTCATTTTCTGTTACAAATTATTATTTAAAGACATTACTAATTATCAAAATGTATAAGATACTACTGCTGCGACATATTTAGAACTGGGCCTGAGATTTCTGTATCTGTTTCAAGTCATTTATCAATATAATAGGCAAGTAGATGATCATTTTTCTGAGCCCGATACACTCGTCTATTTATCGGTTTCCTCACTTTACATATTTTACGTACTGGTGAGTCTCAAATACACACATAAAGAGTACAGCCTCCTACAAAGGCCCGTAAGTTTTATGTGAATTAAATATGAATAATGTTAAGGGGTGTTTTTCATTGCTTAGATATCCATACAGTACGAGTATGAGCATGTGTTGGGGTTACGAAACACGTTTATTTGCATACGATAAAGTGTAACGTTTATAAGGGTGACCATAAATTACATATGTTTTACCCAAATAAGTGTTTATGCCCATAATTTTAATTGACAATTCCACGCCAAAAATAACTGATCGATTGTCACATTAACGAATGAACATCGAATATGGTATGACTTAATGATACTCACTATTTTAATGAATCCGAACAAATTTATGTCATTCATTAATTACTAAACTTTTTATATATATTTTTTGTTCAGTTTTCAAATAGTATAAATAGCACAAATATATCCCATATATACATTAATTATCTGTTTTGTGATGTATTTAATTATTATGTTAAATAAAGTAAAACAAATAAGAAATATAAATTTAAAAAAAAGAAAAATAAATTTTAATTTTTTTTCAAGTATAAAAATGTATTAGTTTTCCAATACATTTATTACAATTATGTCAACAAAAATAATTAAAATTAATGAGAGTTGGATGGTATTTTTAGTGCTTGATATAAATCAAACGTATTTTTTATCCAACTTATGTACATTATGGTCACACTTATAAAAGCATAACTATACTTGTCTGAAATTCCCTTATATAAGGGGTGCGTCACACCTGTCCTGCGCCCTCGACACGCGACACGTTGCATAGCAATGCACGACAACCAGCGTTACTTGACCTCCAAACTCTCGCTTTCCACCTAAAATATATTAGATTTGGGGTTCATATTATGTTGGCTATATTATATTAGGGTGCCTGTTGTATAGAACAAGTCCCAAATCTGTATAGTGGCGGATTTTCATTGTTTATTATGCGTTTAGTGAAATGGATTTTAGTTCTATTATACTTATATTGAGAGATTATATATCTCTTATTTATTATATTAGTCAGTCATATGATACAAAACCTAATAAACCAACCAATGTATGTGTTTGTGTTGTGTATGTGTATTGAGTTTCCCAACCAATTCAATATTTCACGGCAGACTATTTTTTTTATTATTTTCAAAGGCAAAAATGTGTTCATTTGCTTACCAATATAAATCAGTTATTGTTTTGCCGATAATCATTCAGGAGATCATCGTTATACGTGTGTGTTAAGGACTACGCAACGGAGCTTTTGAGAGTGCAAGGGTCAAATGTTTGTGAAAACATATATACATTTTGTATATGTAAATTTAATGTCATTGACTACAGTATAATATTACAACCCAGAACCGACCACAAAGCGCACACGTAGTTCTGGATCATACCTTTTAAAAAAACGACATACAATACTCATAAACACAAGACATATTTATATATCTACAAATATTGTAGTTTATATTTGTAGATATATAAAATCTTCATCACTTAAATTCCAAAATAACTATGAATAATAGCAAATATAATACTAATAATAATACCAAAAATAACAGTAGTATTTTGACCACTCCCTCCGCAAATAACCCTCTACGTACACCTGTCTGCAGCCACGCGACTGCCTCCCTTTGAATTGACAACAATATCAGTTTAATTGTACCAAAAATGTGGGGTTATTTCAAGGTAAAACTATAATCAAAATAAAAGTAATATTGCTATTTCTAACAATCAGTAAAAAATGGTAAACTCATAGTTAGAGTGACGTTTTAAATCACTTAGAATTTCATTAATCTATGAACCCGAACATGGCACATCAATAAGTGTCGGCATGACATTTTTATAAGTCAAAATGGCGATCAAAAAAATCAGAAAGCTACGTCTATTATTGTTTTGTGACAAGAAATATATTCAATATTAATTATTATCGCTTCAATAAATTTCATATAAAAAATAATTAATGTTAACAACAAAAAAATATTTCACTAATTTTGACAGTAAGTTAATCATTAAAGATACATTTAACTCTTATGAAAAAGTTTTGTATTTCAGAAGTTTTGTTTCACACTTCTGAAATAACTTCTATACCGAAATAACAAATGAAATTATCAACAGCAGTAGATCAATAGAAAATATAAAATATTTACTTCGCTTTACATAAAATTTACCAATTAAGGTCAAAAGTAATAATTCAGGCAATCCAAATTGTATAAAAAATTTTACAGGTACAAAATTGTTCACAAATAAAATTTTGAATTTAGAACAGCCAGTAACAATCACAACTTATAAACGACGAACCGAGTAATTCTTATCTTTTTCTGCAATACAATGAAAATTTTATTGCACATTTTGACAGGAAGCATATATACATATAAAAGAGTATATATGAAATGTAGGTCTTGGGAACGAAGGCCTTTCTATCCGCTCATTAAAGGTATATCAGTGACTTACCGACTTAACAAAAAGCTGTTTATGCATCCGCTTCTGATCCAACGGAACACTCGGGGCGAAGGATTTGTACTGCATACCCTGTAAATGTCGAATACATTTTATTAATTATCTGCAAGTATGTAGCAATGCAATTGTACAAGACATAATATGTTTGTAGTATCATCCAACACAAAACATGTTTGCGACCATAAACTCGTACAATAAAGTTTAATACGAAATAGACCTAAAATAATCATGAAAAAGTACCCGCAGTTATTTTTTATATAAACTGGAATGTATTATATTTGAACACTGCTACATGTTTCGGATTTACTATTAAATAATAGTATATACTAATAAAAAAAACTACTAAGTTACTGGAAAAATTAATTGATTTAATCCATGCGGTTGATGGATGAATAGACGGAGCCTTCGCAGTGACTATTCATACGGATATCCGAACGCATAGGGGCAACCAGTTTTAAAATTGTGATTATTAAAAGGCTATCTTTACCATGCCAGTGTATCTTGCCGGCGAAATCGGGTTATCTCATGTAATCTGAATTTGAAACCAGGCAGTTTGTTTAGATATTGCTTCTATAGAGCAGCGTTATCCTAGAGTGTTCCGCAAAGGACTCCCATCTCTTTTGTTTGTGTGTTCCTTCCCCGTCCACCGTACGACTTACTCGTACGTCCACGAGCGCATCTAGTACTCACTGGTAACAAGGTAAAGAAAATTCCTTAACATCATAAGGAAACCGCATTAGACCCAAAAAGAGTGTCATGTGTCATACACAAGGCTGATCACCTACTTGGCTATGAAATAAAAGATGATGAAAAGGATAAAAGAGGCCAATACCCATATAGCCTTGGAGTGCTTCTGGATAATTATTGTATTGAGGTTTTTGATGATGGCCAGGTATTTCTACTTACTCTGTTGACAAAATTTTACCGTTACTCTGCCCAACAAACTATCAGTTGTACAATATCGATGGTAAATCATACGTAATTTTTTTCTTATTGCTAAAGAATTGTTTAAATCAACGAGTATTTTTTGAAATAAATTAAGAACCTTGATTGACTGTCAAAACAAATACACGTGTGCTTAAATGACTTTCGAACATTTTACAGATAATCATTTGAAAGAATAAAATAGATAATGTGATAAAAAACCTCACATTGTTAAATGTAGGTGTGAATGTTTAATTAAAAATTTTATAGCACGTTTATGTAAATATTTGTGTCATAAATAATTTAAGGTTTGAAATAATCACGACTCGTTGACATTTATTTTTAACAGATTATAATTGTTTGACCTCTCCATTTGTATTTCTTATAAGACTGTCAACGTTAATAAGAATCTAATCTAAAAAATGATTATTAGAAGGAAAAGTTAAAATTGTTTTTGTAATGTGGCAACTGTAAATATTTTTAAAGAAGTGGAATGGCTTATCCATCACCATAGTAATTTATTTATAAAATATGTGAAATGCTAGAAAAGTATTCAAGAAAATTTTATATTTTTGTTAATTTTTTGTCAAACTTTGATAAGGCTGGTGGAAATGTAGAGAATACTTTTTTTACTAATCTGTGATGTCAGATAATGCAATGATAATCTGGTAATTAAAAAACAGATAAGGTTAAAATATGTTGATCATTGATTATCTCCTTGATTATTATCACAAATATCTAATACTTTAGTACGCTAAATCAATGAAAATCACGAAATTGTATTTCATTCTGTTATTAAAAAAAAAAGGTTTCTCTTTGATATCTTTTTGCAATTAATACTGTACTGTACATTTTTTTACACAAATTAGTAAGACAGTGGTTTAAGTAACCAGAGACAATAAGACCACAGACAACTTACGGAACTTTTGACTTTCGAACGAATGAGAAAACTTCTTTGACCAAATTTTAAACGTAAATAGAATAGTATCATTTTTAAATGTTTAAATAAAGAACACACCGTAACCATGGTAACAAAGACGAAACCCCACGTTTCATACTAAGGCCGATTACAGTACTGGACTTGACCGTGGGAAGTTGCCATGTTGTTCCAATTGTTGTCCATGATAAATAGCGGAAATGCAATATCTTCAATCTGACTGCTGTCATTTCCGTTGGTATTGAAATGCGATTCGTAGAACAAGGAATTAAATTAATATCACATTAAGACAATCTCACAATAATTACACGTTTCGAATGAATTTCTTTGGGAATAATTTTTAAAATTCATCAATCATTATTGTCTATTAGTTAACAAGGAAATGAGTAGCCGTTGAAAAAGTTCAAGCCTGGTGGGTGTAGCTATGGGGTCGTTATAAACACATTTCGCGGATTCGTGCGAATTGTGGGCGTAGGCTGAAATCGTACTATGCAATCAATACTTCACGTCCTAATGAATTACAGATTGATGAGTGAGGCCAATAACATCTACGATTTATTGACATTTTACAACCAATCTTCGTGTCACGTCACGTTTTGACAGTTTTATTGAGTGGTTGTAAAACGCATTGACTGTGCGAAACTAACAATGGAATTTCTACTATTTTTTTTAGGTGCATAAATATTAGTTTCACCGATCAATCTTCTTCGTCCCTTCTCCATCTACACTATACTCACGAAGTACCTTGTACCCAGTTGGCACAAATTAAAGCCATTAAAAAAAAAAATCAGTTGAAAGAATAAAATAGATAATGTGATAAAAAAACGTCACATTGAGTAAACGTAGATGTGTCACTAGTTATTTATTTGACGAAAAAAACACATCCCGCCGCGCCGTCGGATTATAGTATATTTTTATTTTTTTGAATAAAATGGCTATTTTAATTGAATAAATAAAAATATATCAAATTCTAATAAGACACAGAGTTTTTTTTTAATACGGCAACAGGCATGACGCTCATCTGTTGTTAAGTGATACCCATGTACACTCATTGTCAGAAGGATCGTAAGTGTGTTGCCGGAATTTTAAGAATTGGATCGCTTTTTTTCATGTCGAATCGGTTCGAAGATGATCAGATTTTTACTAAATATATTTTAAAAGTGGTATTTGCAATACTTTGTAAATTGATATCAATTCTGTTCTCTTCTGGCTATTTACTGCGCATAGTCCAAACTACACAAAACCTTAAAAATAATGTTTATTATACTGAAGACAAAGCTCCCGTCAAAATTAACGATGATCACTGGCGGAATACTGTTCCCCCTCTTGTAAAAGCTTTTGTACAAGATCGGGTTCTCAAAATTATACTTTACGATGTCTTGAATTCGTAATCGAAGCGATAATAATAAAGCTTTCAGTTTTTAATGTGTAACAAGTATCATAATATATGTTTGAGATGTTCGGGAGTTTTCATTTCGTGTGATGTTTTACCGCGGCTTACATCCATGTTCTATAGAAGCTGCAGCCTCCGTGACTAGATCGTAAACTTGGCGCATTGCCCGGAGTAACAGGGTTTGATTATCGGTAAAATACTTTCTTTGATATGGTAAACACAAGCTTTCCTTCACACAGAAGCAGAAAGAAGAAGAGACTCATTCAACAGTAACTACTAACTATTTTCTTTGTCCTTTTTTAATTGATGTAAAAAATCCATATTGGTTTAGTTTTAATACATTTGAGAGCTAATTTATATTACGCAATGATAACATTTACGTATTTCTGTAAATCTACTAATATGAATTGACTATGTCAAAATATATATATATAAAATTCTAGTGCCACAATGTTAGTTCCCATACTCCTCCGAAACGGCTTGACCGATTCTCATAAAATTTATTATGCATATTCAGTCTGGGAATCGGCTACTACCTATCTTTCGAACGTCTAATCGATAAGTCTAGCCCAATGTTTTTTTTTGTATTTCAAACAATTTTTTTTGTTTTTATTTTTTTATGATACGGCATACAAAAATACACGTTGTACGTATTATATTATTTTCACCCCTCTACAATAAACCCCTATTTTTTATTTGTTAATTAAAAGCTTATGACATGAACTCTGAGGTTCATATAGAGAAAAATTCACAGAACAACCTAAAAAGTTTTCATTCCGGAAAACCGAACAGTCTCTGGAGTAGCATAGCAAAATGTTCTATATTGGTATGTACTCAACACGTAAGCTAAGCAAAATCACATTAAGGAGAAACGAAGTTCACAGGGGCAGCTAGTATTTGTATAATCTTACAGATATTTAACATTTCTGATGAGTTTGTTTTAATTAAAGAACTCGCGTACATGTCACGCATTTTGAGATGTTTATAATTGAAGGTGCTATTTTAATAAAAAGAATAAAGACTTGTTTGGCACAAGGTAGCATTACTCTCACTTTCATCTCATAACAACATGTCTTCCCTCTAGCGAACGGATAAGAAAATTAATTAAATAGCCGTCTTCAATGTGATCACAATACATGCTGTTAATACACCCAGTTACAACACTGGTATTTTTAATGAGGTTAACTTATATATTCCAGAAACATTTCAACGACGACCGCCATTTCGTCTCGAATCGAATACTTGTATGAGATATACAAATGTTAACATTTAAGCTATTATAAAATTTAGTCGAATTTTTCCGAGTGACCGATAAAAAAATCTGCCACAGAACACTTTACGACAGAGATTTTTAATATCATTACTCCATATATCTCCAGATATCGTTGAATTGTATGTAGAACTAAGAATAATTTTACTTATTAAGCCAAAAAACATGCCGTGGTTAAAATTATAATGGAATGTTATTATATCCGAGGTTTTGGACATCATATTTTACTAATATTACTAATATTTTACAATATTTAAGAATCATTCATGTTTACAATTTTCTTATTTATAGGTTGATATATATACCATACTCTTGTACAAGTTTTTAAATTATACACCTATAAATAAGACCGATATTTTTTTCCTGATATGCGCTTAAATTGCCTAAATGACTTGTCAACAAACTTAACAAACCTGTTGCATTCTTTGTTTTTATTCCGCAAAATACACGATAAGCAAGGCATCAAGTGCAGTTTTCCAATTAAGCCTTGGAAAAAATTAAACATAGATTAGCATATTATGTTTGTCATATTAATGTTATTAAAAAACATATTGAAAAAATTCTAGAAATGTTGAATTAGGGCCTCGTGTATAAGTTTTATATAATGACTAACAACTAGGATTCAAATTTGGGTTACGGCGCAAAAGATATATTTTTTGTGTAAAGATCCTACAGGATTGTCAATTCCTCACTGCAAGGTACTGACGAGGTACGTCATCAATTATTTTCAACATATCTAGAAGCCGTTTTAAAACATAAAATTAAATGAGAAACTAAAACTTAAACTCGTCAGTAAAAGAACAAAGTACGGCAATTTCTCCCAGATATAACAATTTGTCTCGTCGTACAAAAATAGCTTCTGATTACTAATAAAACGGCTGACAAAATAGAAAGCCTACTATAAATATTGGCTATTAAAATACAAATACCTATGCAGATTTTCTGCAAAATGAATGGGCTTCTATAGTGGTTAATTAAGGCAATGGACACTCGCATTGCTTATTAAGAAATAAATGAAGAACACGCCTTTTTAAATATCAAGAAGATTGCGGTATCCACTTCACAGAAAAATGTTACTAAATGGATTTATGCGGCGTAAATAAATCGGTAATCTGGACTTGACTTGCGTATGGGTAATGGTTTTTGCTATAGTTATGGAGTTTGTTAGTCAAAAATGACGGTTATTTATAATAATAATTTATTTGCAATTTTATATCGTACAAAAAAAATATTATAGTGGTAACACAAAATGGCGTGCAAATTTGTCTTACATAATCAAAAGGTTTTACGTATTACATTATCCATCATATGATCAAAGTTTATTGAACCTATTGCTACTTTTAGAACTAATGTAAGATATGATTTCTAAGTCGTATTTATTTACCTTATTCAAAACATACACATAACGAAAAAAAAAAAACAAACGGTTAACAACCCTAATGTGAAACAAAGAATTTTTTTTTTCTTACACTTTAAAAAACTTTAACTTTCCAATGAAATAACAATATGATTATTTTTATTGGCATTATAGGCTTTTAAATATAATCGATGTAAAATAAAACATCAAGAGTTTATTTTTAACTTGCACAACTAAAAGACGAGATATAACTAGTTATACCGCATGACGCGTGGCAGCTTACATCTACCTTATTCATAGACTTACTCTGAAACTCAAATTTGCACTTAAATTATTGTTATCAGTCTCTCGTACTTTTGTTTTGAAATGATAATGCATTTGCACATCAAAGATAGCTCATTCAACCCAATAGAGACAATTTGAACATTAAAGAATTAGATAAGAACACACTGAAACCAATTGTGGCTTAAAATCCCGAAGAAGAGGGATATCCCTAAAATTCATTCTTCCTACGTCTTCTTGATCTTCCTGCAAATATTTATAACTTTTTCGTATAAGGATGTGAAATACGCTGAAAATAACTCGAAAATCAAAATCAAGAGTTGGAATACATATAACTGTATACGTACGTATGCATCTGTTTCAATTTCCCTTTATATTTCAGTAGTAGTAGATACCCGAAACAATGATTTTCATAATGTCATGTAAATATTGCACATTAAAATACTATTAAGTCTAAAGTAAAAAATAGGTGGCCAATTGAAGGACACTTGTCTAATTTGAATGGGATTAAGTCGTTTCCAAGGGACCAGCCCAGTATATTTATAAGACTACGCTAGCAGCGGGACCTTCAGTGCAAGGACCAAGATGGGGGGGTGAAGGAAGCTTACCTGAACTGGTGGATGGACACCAGTAGCTCGGCTTACGATAAGATAAAGACAGTGGAGAAGAAGTTTGGATGCAGCTGAAAGCCAGCAATGGACGTTGGCACAGTGCTGGAAGATTCTGATTTTGGAGGTCAAGAATCGCTTTCGGTCGAAGAGCCAGCGAAGTGAGTTCTCAAAAATGTCTGAAATAGCCGCCTCAAACTTGTATATCTGCTTCAAAAAAATGTCTCATTAGATACAATTCGAATCCTTCAAATTCCTCTTTCTGTCTATTGCATTTTATGTCTTGTTTTTATCTAGATAGCGTATAGAAATGGCTTAAGTCGGTGCATAAATGCTAGGAATCCAGCCACGCGACCTTCGATCCACTGCCACACTACAATAACCAGTAGTCAATTGTCAATAACTAGTAGTATTGAGCCCAATTAAGTTCGGTAGCGCCTCTGAAGGTACTCAGGCAAGTTTTTGTCACGCCTTGAAATGCAGACGTAGCATAATTGGCGGATACTCGTCATTAGTTATGTTCATACGAGGCAGTAATGTTGTTTGTAATATTATTATAAATTCGAATTTCGAATTTTAGGTTTTAAAATTTAAAATTCGAATTCAAATGCACTTTTGGTTATTTGTCAAAAAATATAAAAATAATAGTCCAAAATAATTGTATTGTAAGATGTTAATGATTAATCTTTAATTCAATGGAGTATGCATTTAACTTTCGCTGGAACGGTGAATGAAAACGTGGTGAGGATAAATCAAATCACATCATATATTCATATATGTAACATATGTACACTTATGAACGTCAAAATATACTTTAAATGATCCTAATTTTACATTTACTGCCAGTTCTCATATCAAGGGCGTAGAACGGAAGAGAAGAACTGGCAATAAACTCTAAACTATACCATCTTAGTACTGGAGGCTAAACCTATATGAGCCTCTCTGATGCAAGTAAGGTTATAATATATAATAAGGAGGCATAAAAAAGATTGTAAAGCCACTGATTGATTTTTAATTTATAATTAGAACTGAATTTATTTTAAATAAGAAAAAAACGTTTGTTAATTAACAACTAAATATTTTCATGACGTCACCATTAATATCCATACTGATCTCTTTTAATTTTATGTATGAACTTAAATCTGATGACCACAGACGCAACCAATTACATCGCTTGTCATTGGGGGAATATTTACAATCGCCTCTGTGTATTTATCGTGAGACAATAATAAATTATTCGTTGTTCCACACTTGTTATTACTTAAATTATTCGGAAAGCCTTAATAGAACCTTCGTAACTGCCTGTAAGAGATTATTGGAAGATTAAAGACTGATCTATGATTATGAACCACTGTTTCATATCGGAAATTCATTTCATTCATATAGAAAAATTATGAAATATAAAAGTGATTGCAACTTCGCTCTAATGTAAGTACAATGTTAAAAATTGCTCAAATGACTACTTTTAGGTTTAAAGACATTTATTTTCATAATAGACAATAGTTTCTTATATGAGAACTTATCTAAAACTTTGGTGGACTTTCATTTCCGTAGATAACTGGGATCACCCAATAGGCGGTCTTTTAATCTTAATTTAAATTTTGCCACGCTATCTGCACTTTAATATTTTAATACTTTGTCATACTTTATTGGCATTTTTTAACAGTTTACGTCTTTTTACGTCTCAGAAATCGATGAAGTGTTACAATAGATTTAAAAATAAATGTAATCTTTTTATGTCTGGGCGTCAGATTTCTGTCGATGTTCTACAGACACACGCCGTCGACTTTTTGGGTCTAAGACAAGCCGGTTTTCTCAAGTTTTCTTTCAAAACGAGCGAACGCTAAATGAGTAAAAAGAAAGAAAGCCCATTGGTGCACAGACGGTAATTGAACTCACGACCTCAGAAATAAAAGCCACTAGACCAATACTACCTAACACGGATTTGTATACCTACTATAAAAATACATAAAGTGTCGCGTCTTTTCAATATATTTGTCTTACAAATCCATATACAAGTTACACCAACACCTCCTTTTCACCCACGTAGTCCTGGAATGCGAGGCTGTGGCTAAAGAACGTACAGAAATCCTCGGAACAGTGAGGTCGCTCCGTGAAGCCTGCGAAGTGCCCAGGAAGCTTCTGTGTTTTTGGAAGGAGTTAGGCTTACTTAGCCAGGACTTCACCAACTACACCAACACCTCTAATAATAACATTGTCATCACATAGGCATTTCAGCAAACGCGTGTGTATGTCGCCTATTCGAGTTTCATAATCCATACTTTCCAATTGCATATCGTGTATACGTTAATCATATATCTCGGCTACCGGTCGACGGTCTATTAATATAAGCGTACTTTGAACGATCGCAACCTGCTATTGTACTCAAGGAATTTGTCTTTTTAATCCTAGCCTAGCCGGGAGCCTATTATTAAGGTTAATTGGAATTATTAAACTTTTTTCACGGCTACAGTTTTAGCAGATTATGCACGCGAGATAACTTGAAGTGTACTTAGATTAATTCATGGTTAGGGGCTGCGTTATGGAAATTTTATTCACGTTAATCTTTGTTGGACTATTCCTACCGTCTTTAAATTGGTTTTGTATTAAACTCTATATAAAGTGATAATTGAAATTGATATAAGGTTTTTAAATTATTGCAATATTTTGATTCAAGTTAGATATTGTTACACAAAAACAAAGTTTTAGGCTTAATTTACGATAATGTAAAACAAGTAAGCAATTTTTTTTAACTATATTTCTTTTACCTCAGTGGCTTAAGGGATGCAAATCGTATATTTAGTGATACTGGGTTTGGTTCTATTAAAAAACCGAACGTTTAGGGTCGTAGGCACAAAAGACTGATCAAGTAAAATTGACAAATGGCTGTCTCGTTTAGAATAAGGACATACATTATTGGTTGCAAGCATTTTCATGTTTGATTTGAACTGTACAAACACACACATTATTTGTCTTATCTTACTAATCACACCCTGATAATTATATTTTGGTAACAACATTTCGACATACCGCATCCTCCCAATACACAAATCAACACACAGACACTTCATTAAATTGTATATATCCGGGCGCCCGCGGCAATCAACCTCTAAAACAAACAGCTCTATTAATTTCTCAAACCATTTAAGGACTCAGAAATTACTAGGAAAGTAACGTCCATAATCGTAGAATCCAACTCATGTTTATATTAAGATTCGATCGAGTTTCATTATATCTGAGGTCATGTCAATCATGACGCTACAATTTTAAACGATTATAATCGATATTTCAATTACTTTGAAATCAATTTACATCTTTTGATATTCAAACGTTAAAATATGCAGTTACATTCATGCCTTACGGTCCATTAAATAATGTTTATTTCGTGTAATATTTTAAATAGTAACTTACATTGAAAATACGATAGTGTTAGTACGAAAAGTCCTATCTATTCAAGTTAAATATGTCTCAATAAAGTGGGTGTTGCGTCCATAAAATGCCTAATTTGTCGCTTGGAAGCTGCGCTATTCCTTTAAAGAAAAATATATTTCGCAAGAACTAAGCTGCGGCAATAAAAACGATGATATTTCACCTTCTACTTAGGGCAAAATCCTGTGTATCGAATTCAAATTACAAATAAAAACGTAAACTTCTTAATGTGACTTAGCCGCCATTAAAATGTAATCAACGTCAGATGAAGATCGGAATAAGCTTAATTAATTGGACTTCTATTATGCCCCAACATTAGTGGCCTTAAATTTCAATCAAACTAATTGTGTGAAGTTTCTCGAAAATCTTAAACCTAAGAACTACAAAGGAATATTGCCGACGAAATAAACCGATCATACGGCCTCAAGGCAAGATATTTTTTGAACAAATCACTTGTTATCTCTGCTCTCATCGAAAAAATTTATATCAATATAAAAAGTGGTTCAAAAACAATAGGATAGAAAGGATTCCAGTGAAGATAACGAGCCGGTTAAAGTTCTGTATTAATAATGGTTTAGTGGCTGCATCCATTTCGATATCATTATGACGCTTCCAATAGAATAAGTCATTCTTAATAGCTGTAGTGGTCATTGTGGTGCGTACGGATTGGAAAAGGGTGTTGATATCTCTAGACATATTAATAACAATAATGTCATCTTTTTTACCTAAGAGTTGAAATCTTAATCTATTTTTATTGGATGTTATTACTATATATCTTAGAAACGATAACGTGTAAGTTGTTTTATGATATGAGATTTAATAAAGAAGTAATTGTATTTTTATTTACGCGTGTATCACTTACGGTAAAGCTACGGAATGTTGGTTATTTTTTTATTAGTTCGGTCGTAGTATGATCTTCTTTAAAGCTTTTCTTTTTTAATAGTTTTTTTTTAAATAATCACTATACAATATTCGTATAAACAGATTATTAATTGATAAATTATTGCGAATTCTTCCTTTTTTTACCTGAAGAAGTAAGTATAGCATTCTTTAATTCAAGAATACCTCGTTACTAAAATTGAGATTTGCATCGCATTGGTATCATAGAAGAGGTTGCATAGATTTTAGGAATGTCGTTAAAAAGTTATATTTTATTATAGTTATAAATTCTGCAATTCATTCATCAATTATAGTTTGTCATAAATTTAAAAAATAACTTAGCCTATGGACTTCTTAATGATATTTTTTTTTATTCAAAGATGCGTGAAATGCTATTTTTATTAATTATTATTTTCAAATTCAAGTTGGCATAAATAATAATCCAATATAACATTTTACTTTTCTTCTTACAAAGTATTGCATATTTTTATAATTGAAAAAATAAAAGCTTACGGCAAGGGGTATTTAGATCATTTTGTTTTCATATAAACGGCTATTAAATATACACAAATTGCCATAATTAAAATTCCGTGGACCTACCTCAATTTGTCAAATGTTAATCGGACTGAGAGCTATCCATAGGATCATTTACAAACGACCTTATTTGAAACTTAATCACTTATTTTCCTGATTGGATTAAGACGTCAAAGCGTGCGATAACCATGGTCAGCAAAAACTATCAAATTACAAATTTTTAATTTTAATAAGTCGCCTGTCCCAAAAAGACTTCTGTTCAAAGCATTTGTTATTAGAATTAAATTTACTTGTCGTTAGCAAATGTATAAATTCATAGCTTTGTTTTAAATTTGGAGTATATTGCATGCTGACCTTACACAATTCCCATTCATAATTATTGATCAAACGCAATTTTGCACAAAAACAAGACAACTTAACTAAACAATTCGTATGCAACTCATATCGTTAATATTACAATTTACTATAAAATATTAATCATTAAACCTCATTATATATTTAAAACAGCCATGCATCTGTCATTACTTCTTAATTATGTCTTCGCAAAACTTTAAAAATCAAATTAAAATCTAATTTATATAAAAATAGGTACACAAAATTAAAATTTCGATTTTAGAGCGACATCGTAAAATGTCATAAAAACAATGTTTTCGGCAAGCGAACTAAAGGTCCTTATCGGAAACGAACAGAGTTATCAGGACATCCCTTGTTTTGCGGCAGCAATAAATTGTTTAAATATGCCATAATTCTCTTTAAGATTGTGCTGATAAATGATTAGAACTACAAACTAAAATATCGCAACAGGTGACGCAGAAAAACTCATGTCATTTTGCGATCAAATAACCTAGTCAAGGCCCAGTTTGTTAAGTAAATAACGATCGGGATGTTAATTAATTACTCAAGGTTTTAGTTTTAAACATAAATTATAACGTAACGCACATGAGCGATTAAGATCTTTGACATTTAAGATTAATTTACTATATTTATACTAAATTAATGTTAGCTTAGTTACGCTTCCTTAATACACTTTCATTACAAAACATAAATATTCCATATTTTAAAAAAACATAAAAAAAACTCTATGTTTTACTTTTTTAGCTAAGTAAGCTCAAAGAATGGTGAACGTCACAAGAGATATCGAACATTAAAATATGCATACCGCGGCGTGTGGTACCAGAAACCAATGTAAGATTGCAAATTGAGGTTTCAGGAATCATCGTTTATAAGTAAGCCCACAGGCGAACATCTTTCACTGTAAGAAATAAAAGTTTACAACAAAAGTGTTAAATCTGTCTCCATTTATTTCGTATGTCTGAGAGAGACGGGGATAGCGGAATTTGAACAAGTTTAAGGTAAGGACATAATTCCTCAAATGCAGAAGCAATGTGTAAACCAAACGACATGATTACAGCCGCGGTACGTCATTATTTTTCAAACTGGACGTTCGTAATAAATATGAGTTTTAAATAATTTCTTAAAGTGAATTGTTTGTCTTGTTACAATGTATCATCAAAAATTTCGAAGGAAGATGTAGGCAGTTTCATTTTCTTTAAGAAAATAAAACGGGAATTATAAAACATGTCAAAAAAAATTTTCTATGCACAGGCAATACTACATTTATTTTTATGTAGGCTAGGTTTGGCTGGCTTTCCCTAATCATAGATCAACAGAATACCGGTATCGTATTCTAGGCCGAGAAGTATTCCAACGAGCAACTCTGGGAGCGCTGCCCGTATTAGCCAGCTAGCAAGCGAGGCAAGTGGAATGGGCAAGGCCATACGCTCCGAAGAGATTTCAATCATATCCCCAAGCAAGCGTGGTAGGAAACCGCAAAGAAAGCGGACAAGTGGGCATCCTAACTATACCCCGTGGCGAAGAGTTGCGGATGAGGTAAATTGGTTCCACAACTGCGCGTTTTTCTAGGCAGTTTTTGCCGCGCACCACCACTTTGTGGAACCAGCTGCCGACTGAAGTATTTCCGAACCAATTCGACTTAGGGTCCTTCAAGAAAAGAGCGTACCAATTCTTAAAAGGCCGGCAACGCACTCGCGAGCCCTCTGGCATTGAGAGTGTCCATGGGTGGCGGTATCACTTAACATCAGGTGAGCCTCCTGCCCGTTTGCCCCCGTTTCTATAAAAAAAAAAAAAAGATTTAGTGTGAGGTGAAATGTGGAGCTCAAGACCGAACGCGTTGGGAACTCACTGCTGACGCCGTCTTTCTCATCCAAGGAACATAGGACATAAGGTCAAGTAAGTCCAGGCCAGTCTATATTAGCCTACCATCGGACATCGAACCCATATGACTAGTACGCGTTACCAATGCATACCTTATTTTCATTATAGCAATCGTCTTCTCTTTTTACAGGGAAGATAAAAACTTTTTATCATGAGAAGTATATGGCTATGCAAAATTATTACTTTTCTAAAAATAAAACTTAAACATAGTAAATAATGAAAGAAGACACTATAGTCTAGCTTTTGCCTTTTTTAGATATTTTGTTTTCAAAATTTGGACGTGCTGATTGGTAACTAGACGTATAAGTTTGTCTCTGCCAAATCAGGAAGGACTCGTAACGAGGTGAAATGCGAAACTCAAGACCGAATGAAGACTGACTCAATCAGCCAATCAACATCTGCATCATCGTATATCCCATACGCCGAGTATGTTACATTTAAGTTATGATTTGTGAAATAGACCTGGAAAGATTACATCAAGACTGAACCTGACCGTGGACGCCCTTTGCCCCGGGTCATAGGTTTAATTTCACATAAAGATCAGCCAATCAACATTTGTATCATCGTATATCGAACCCATATGACGTGAATGTTACATTTAAGTTATTTTTGGTCAAATAGACCCGAAAAGACTAGTACGGACTGTGACGAGGTAAAATGCAAACCACAAGACTAAACATGATGGAGGCTCTCTGTGGACGCCCTCTGCCCCGGGTCATAGGTTTAATTTCACATAAAGATCAGCCAATCAACATTTGTATCATCGTATATCGAACCCATATGACGAGTATGTTACAATTAAGTTGTCGTATAAGTTATTCTTTGTCGGCAATTGGCAACGACAAATTTACAACATAAATTATGTTAGTGATGTCTCCATCTGCATGTTTAATTTAGTGCACTCAATATCGATAATTCATTCTCCTCTTTATTACATGTTTTATTCAAAGGAGAGACATGTCTCGGCAGTCTAATTAGGTCTTTTAAATCGAACTACTGGCTTTGCATGTGGCTTCACACGTTATACTCATAGTATACGCATAACATTGGTATAGATTGGTTCGTTTATTACTTCAGCAGTCATCTCTTTGTATGTTGTCTATCCACGATAAACATCTATAGTCCTATAAACACCAGTCTCTCACAAAGATGCCTGCACCTGCATGTAAATCATGGGCAAAGGCTCAATGATTATATCAAAACATATGTTTCTAATTAAAATTTCATGTACTTTATTGATTAATTAGAGTTCTGGGGCTATGAAAAAAGTGTTCTTTCGTCAAAGGATTGCATTTTTTTTTTAATAAAAGTAATATCGGTATCATTCCGAAGTCCGTCTTTCAACAACTGAGCGTTTGGTAAGGCAGATGTTGCCGCCCTCCACAATTATCTGGAACAGATATCCATTACTGGGTTCCTTCGAGAAAAGAGGCAAATTCTTAACAGACCGGCAAAGCACTTGCGGGCATTCTGGCAATGTGAGTCTATGGGCGACGAATTAATATGAGATGAGTCTCCTGCCTTATGTTACATTTTAAAAAATACCCCAATTTCATACGCCCATTGTTACACATTAGACTAGTTAGTAGTAATCCCTTTATTAAAATGTAAATTCTAAACAGATAATAATTAGTGGAAATAGCCAGCGGTGTTAAAAGACATTCGTTTTGAAATTTTGTTTTATTGTATCTATAATTAAAAATTCTCGACTTCCAATTGTGTTATTTATCGATCACACAAAAGAGAACAAACAAACTGGTTCTTGATGAAGACTTCTTGTTTTCGAGATGCCCCGCGGCTACGCGCGTGTCATCGACGACTGCACTTAATAGCTAATTTGATACAATTGTACGTAAATTATGAGTGTAATTATAATTCAGTGTACTTAAGTGTAATATTGAAATGACGTATGTGATGAGAAAAATGCCTTTAATAATATACTTTGTTATATTTGCTATGCAATTATTATAATCTGAAGGAATCTTCTGTCGCTGTTTGTTCCCAACCCATGATTTTATAGTCAAATCTATACAGCTTCTTGACACTACACTAGTGAAAACATTGATAAGGATAAAACAATTTGAATGAGTGACAAGTCTTAAGTGCTAGGTGAAATAATGGAACACAAGAACAGAGTGTCTTACCCTAAATAGAGACTTACTAGTATAATTGGACAATTTCTAATGATAAATATGTAAGTAAATTAGGTTAGACATAATTTAATTAGACTTAAGTTAGGGTAGATCGAAAACTTATATGACGTCTCAGTGAAGAGACAAAATATTATAACAGGAAAGCAAAGAGCTGAAGAGAATTAGTCTAGCTATTCAAAGGGGATACGCTGCCAGTATCTTAAGAACCTTGCCTAAAGGGACTCCTTTTAAAAATATATTTTATTTATAATATTTTATTGTTTTTATGTAATTTTATAAAACTAATATAATGATATATATATTAAAATATATATATGTATACATAACGGTCAAATATAAAAAATGTATTCGTAGCTATGTGTTTTTTACCCTTTCTTATAATGCTTAGCTAAATCAGTTAGTCAAATATTACGATTATAAAAAAAATCCTATTGTAATTATATACTTTGAAAGTATCAGAATGTTAAAATAATACTACAAATAAATCATTGGCAATGAACATAATACAAAACACATAAATAAAACAGCGAAAACTATAAACAAGCCTATTGCCTCCTTCCAGCATTGTTACCGCAAGTAAGTTGTCACATCTGTAACATAATCGTCGGCTTCGCGTTTCTATGAACACATGTTAATGCACCCAAAGGCGAATTGAGACTTCTAAATGTAGATTCTCGAATACACTACTAAATAACACTGTTTTATGAGCATTGAACGCGGTGTCCCATTGTAGTTCGACAAGCAAGCTTTATTGGCTAATTTTATTCAATTACGATGCAGGGCTTTTTAACGCCCCAAGTTATTGCAATAGATAAAGTAGCGAGGCATGTACGCCATGATTTAAGACACTAATGCAAATTTATCCCGATCGATGACATGCGCATTCGAGCAATAAACTTTTATGCTCTCAAGAGTTAAAAATGATCGTAATATTATGCTAATTCAATGCTTCAATATAAGGCGGCTTCCAAACGGTGAACTGTCAGCGAGCCACATGCTGGGCTTACAAAAATGTTCGTCACAATACTGAGACAAAACTATTATAACCCTTGGATTAATTGATTTGAAGTTCGCGTCATGCTGACAATGCATTTCACATATCGTTTATAATAGGATTTATTTAATGGTTATTGTGTACTGTTTGATAAGATCGGTTATGAATGTTGACATTTGGACGGCTCTCTTTATAGCTTTTCTTTGAATGACGAGGACCGGCTATTAATTGTCATGATATCATAACTTGCTTGTTATCGACGCAGCTTGTAAGTTATAGCTGTTTGCTAGAAACACAAAGGCTTAAACATGTATTTATTTGTGTATGTGAATTACAGAGGATTTCTACAATACTTTAGACATGAGAATATTCTTATCAGTTGTATGTTCTGTGTTATAAGCTTTACGTTACAAGCGTTAGTAACGAATTTATTTAGTGGGGGCAAAACAAACAAAATCTCTAAACTAATTAATCTTAAATATATACTATATACGATCTGATGTTTTTATTAGTGTGTGTTCTGAAGTTGATATTTTTCACTATAGTATTTGTGAATTTAATAAGATCATTCCCGGTGAAGACTTGCAACCTAAATTACTCATTAAGTAATTTTTTTATGTTGTGTGTGATATATAGTGTAAAATGCTGTGTACAGATGTAATTGGATTTCACATTTTCCAGTGTGTAATAACTGTATTTATCTAATTAATTTGTTTTCTGTTTCTGTACAAAAATGTAAAAAATAAAAAAAAATAAAATTAAATAATAAGTCACAAAGTCTCTCTCTATGCCCATATTTGAAAGCATTCTATAACTTTATAACTCACTCATTCGAACCGAATATTTGAATGTTACCAGCATACTTTGTATACAAAAATCATCAGCGTATGTCAGGCATAGAAGGCTGTATTAAGAAAAAAAAGCGTGACTTTTTTTTCCTACAAGTTCATCTACTTGTATTTCGCTCTGTTTATGACTAGTTCACATTCTTTACGTTCATCTAATAAATCATACTATTAACGAATTCCCTGGAACTTGCAAACATTGCAAAAGTATCTAAACATATAGTTTAGATGTCATTATACTGTTTATCTTGTACAAATACACCGATACAAACGGAATCTTTCATCTACCATTTATGTAATCTATTCTAAACAATACAGGCGCCGCCAATCACTCGAATGTCAAAAGACACCGAATGTCCGCAACAGTAAATCAACACGCCGTAAAAAAACAAATAGAATTATACTTAATAGGTTTGTGAGAACTGTCGCCCACCACCCACTGTGGGGAGCTTCTTTAAATATTTTAATTGCGCAGGGACAACCCGAATTTTATTTCCCGTAAATCAAAGCTGTGTCCACGGTAGTCCTAGGATCCATCCTTTTAATAATTTACGAAAACGATAACATCTTTGTTGGAGATCGAGGTTCTCTGTACCTGAAGGGCAATTTTAAAGTACTAAACTATGATAAATACCTAATCACTTTTGACAGGTTTGACTAATCCAAATATATATTTGCACCATTATATTTTTTGAAGAACTCTGCTTATTCGATTTTATTATTTTTTAAAGGTTTTTAAATAACTCAAATACGTTTTAACTACTTCACAAAGCGTTTAATGTTATAAGTCTAAGCGCTAAGATAATTTTACTTTTGCCAATGGCTTAATTTATCTACAGAACATACTTTAGGAACATATATCAGGCCTTTTCAAAAGTAGTTATTGTATACGGAACTTCCTCGTGTGGTTTTGAATTAGAAAGCCTTCAAGACAATAGCGTATTCATTCTTAAAAGGTCGGCAACGCACTTGCGAGCCTTTTGGGTAAGTGAGTATCCATGGGCGGTGGTATCACTTAAAATCATATGTACTACTGCCCGTTTGCCACCTAATACAAAAAAAATCATAGAGAATCCTGGTGTGGGGGCTCCAGACTCATGGCATTGCCGCGGACAGCTTGTCCCTTTTATTTGACTAATGGGGATTTAATTAACAGATTGTTTATATATAAAACTTTATTAATTGACGTTGACAAATTCAAAAGGTATTGCTTCAAATTGTAAGTAAAAGTATAAAGTTGAAAGTGAAAATTTAGTTTCATAAGAAAATGGTTGATAAGAAAGACGTCAAACCGTCAAATGAAATGAAACATCTACCAACACCAAATAATGAACTTGATATGATTAATGTGATATAACCGGTGAACCGTTTAACCGATTCGTACAAAAGATCGCCGATTAACATCACTGCCCACGCACCATCAGCTCGATTCTAAATTCTTGTAAATTTGATATATTGGGTATAAAACTTATTTTGATGAACAGATAAGCACCAAAGTCAAGTAGCGTAAATTTATGTGGGAATTTCTATGAGGTAGGTCTTATTTCTTTATAGTTCGGTTGCTAAAAGTATCTATTACGACTATAGTATAACCCAGGTAAAGTACTATGCTGCAAATATGACATATATAAAGTCATACCTACTTCATAGATTTATCAAGTCTCAAATGAAATAGGATTCAAAGAGGTGGAACTGGTTGTAATACAACTGAAACAAAGTGCTTATTCAGATGTAAATTGTCTTATCCAAGTTTTTAATGAATCTTTATCTTTTAAGGAAAAACACCTTTTTACGGATTATAGTTATGTATTATTGTATTTAAACTTATAATTATTTAATCCGCGAAAATGGAGGACACCGTGAGCAATTTCTGCAGAAACCCTACATCTTTTAGTCGATACCAACTCCGGGGAAATAAATACAGATAATACAACATTTTCTACAGCTGTGATACTTTTTTGACATTTAACACCTTTGTCTTCAGTCACCGTGACCACGCACGCTGAAACGTCGGTTAAATTTAAATTATGTTTAAATAATTATAAGTTTAAAAACAATAATACATAACTTTAATCCGTTAAAATGTGTTTTTCTTTAAATGTGTAAAAGTTATGTTAATAAAAGAATCTGTATCTTTCTTTTTATCCTTATAATCTTTATGTATTATCTTATTTTGTTTGTTTTTAATTTTACGAAGTATGAATAAATAATTCAAATATCTATTCTTTGTATATTAATTATTTAGTTTAACCTACTTTTAATTTAATGTAATGCAATTAAAAATCATTACAATATAAATCGAAAATTCTTTTAGCGGTTCTTGCATCCTCAAATCATTTGAATATATTCCTTTATCATCATTATTCCCATCAAAATCGGAAGCGTCATTCTGTCAAGAGATCTAGAGTCATTCGAAATCCATCATTCATCCCGAACGAGACATTCGGGAACTAAATTCTGGAGTCAATAAATGTTTTTGTAACAGGAAATCTATTTGGTTGTTTAAAAAACCAAAAAAGCCGTGGGTGGCGGCTGACGACAGTTTAAGTAGTGTAATACGAGATGTTATTTGTTTTTCTAAGTCGGAAGTTGATGATATTTGTTAATGGTCCTCATTTTGTGCAACTAACCAAATTGTTAAGCAAATTGCTTAATTTTAGGTTTGTATGAGTTCGCATTGCTATACAATTTCTTCTATAGATATTTATTATATATAAATTCTTGAACGAAATTGCAAAAAAATTCAAGTAAATATGACGTTCCAAATTTACACGATGTTTAGATACAGATGAGAGCAGTGTTGGCCTAGTGGCTTCAGCGTGCGACTCTCATACCTAAGGTCGTAGGTTCGAGCCCCGGCTGTGCACCAATGGAGTTTCTTTCTACGTGCGTATTTATCATTTGCTCGAACGGCGAAGGAAAACATCGTGAGGAAACCGACATGTCTCAGACATAAAAAGTCGACGGCGTGTGTCAGGCACTGGAGGCTGATCACCTACTTGCCTATTAGATTTAAAAATTATCATGAAACAGATTCAGAAATCTCAGGCCAAGACCTAAAAAGATTGTAGCGCCACTGATTTATTTTTGTATTTTTTTATATACAGATCAATTAAGTGAGAACATGTAAATACAAACTAACAACGAAAAAGCTAAAACTAAAACTAGAACCATGAGACTCTTTAAAAACGTATTAAACTAAATAACGATAAGTAAGAAGATTGTTGAAAATATATAAATGTTTTCATTAATGTTAATAAATAAATTGTAAGAATTAAACATGTCATAGTATCTTTATGTTACGTTGTTTAGATTATTTGTAATGGATTTAGTAACTAATAACTCTTTAATCAAACCCCCAAAATTAACAGAATCTCAGTCATCGCAGACACATACAGACAAACATATTTTACTATGTATGAAAGTATAGCCTTCTTTATATTATTATTAATAATAATAATAAATTGGAAAATGAAAATAAAAGTTAGAATCTTTAAATGAAAAGATTTCCCTTTTCAATCGATAAAATAATAGGGGATTGTACTATCTATGTGTGCGTTCATATTGCTATTATTCGTGTTCACGTGGCACCCTCACTTCATCCCTACCTAGTCTTGCCTCTCTTTCCATTATACTTAAAACCCACTGTTAGAAAGAGAAGCAATGTAAACGTAGGAACAGCTGCCTCTATGGTTTTTATCGAACAAACCATTGATCAAAATAAAAATCAAATCGATACAAAAACTAGTCTTAAAAAATCTCACAAATCGCTTATCCTATCAAGTTTAAGTTCACTATAAATTGTGTTAAAATAAAGCTTGCTTTCTCACACAATATTCAAACGTATTCCCATAGCGAAATCTTTGCGAGTAACGGTTTTACTATTGAGAAGTGCTAAATAATCGAATGGAACCCGTCCGTCCCGTAAGAAACTCAAAAATATCGATCCTTATTGCAGTAGTATAAAGCATAAATTCCATTGGCATTTATATAATCACAGAAAAAACAAGTTTGTATTTCGTCAGTATATTGAAAACGAATGCAGCTCTGAAGGTCCCAAAGGAAGGGGGCAAGTTGCGTCCCGTCTACAGAGAAACAATGGATTTGAAAAGCAAATTATGTCTGGACCACAAATTGAAAGCACACTGGATGCTTGTTATTTTTGCTCCAGATATTTTATTGAAAAGGAATTCAAATAAAGGTTTAATATAGGCCTTTAGACTTATTTGGTATTTTTAATATTACATAATTAGGTTTTGTATATAAATTAGACAAACGAAGCTTTTTAAAATACTTTTGTTTAAATATAATGGTTTTTGAGTAGGAATAAACCATTTAAATTCAAGATTAAAAAGTGTCTCTTTCTGGCTGATATCACCTAACTATGGCGAAATTAAGTCAACTAAATTATATGGCTTAAGTAAAATAAAATATTGTAAATTAAACTTACTTCACCTCATCATCAACTAATTTAATTTGTTTCACCTAAACTCAATTATTGTCAACTAAATTATATGGCTTAAGTAAAATGAAATATTGTAAATTAAACTTACTTCACTTTAGCATCAACTAATTTAATTTTTTTCACCTAAACTCAATTATTGTCAACTAAATTATATGGCTTAAGTAAAATAAAATATTGTTAATTAAACTAACTTCACCTTATCATCAACTAATTTAATTTGTTTCACCTAAACTCAATTATTGTCAACTAAATTATATAGCTTAAGTAAAATAAAATATTGTAAATTAAACTTACTTCACCTTGTCATAAATAATTTAATTGCTACAAAATATATGTTATTAACTGGGAATTCACAGATACAATTCTCACTACATCAGGAGTCTGGAATACGTTATGAAACCTGTTATTTAACAAAAAAAAATACTATTATAAAGACGCGTTCAAAGATTTTTTTTTCTTTGCCAAGATCTCTTTTTACACATTTATCGATACAATATCATTATGCATATTTTTTTCAGTTTAATTATTTTTTTTTTGTTACATCGTCAAACATTATACAACTTTGAAATGCCTAAAACGAATTGACAATTAGCACAATATTCACCGGAAGCTCGGTCTTTAGAATTATTCCCCCATGACGAAATATCACTCACTCTAGTCTAGATGCAACCCCTTTATTAGATGACCTTAGCTCTAATTTACAAGTTGTTCCCTTTTATTTGCATTCTCATAAGGTATAATACGTCTGGATGGGGTTCAAATCTCAAATTCAAGGCAACCTGTATTGAGATAGGTTATAGTTGAAGGTAATCGCCGGCGGAATCTATTCAAAACACAGCTGGACCTGGTTGAATGAAAATGCACAGGTTCGCAGACTGCTTTGTTTAGTTCTATTGCGTTAACAAATGTACGAGAACTCTTTGACATCTAAGAGGTTTTATTCGTAATCATACATTAGAATTTAGTAACATTTATTAAAATTTTCAACAACGAATGGCAAATTTAATCCTCACAGTCCTGACGACTGTAAGTACAAAGTACATTCGTGTACATGGGCAGTGCATAGTTTTATAAGCACTTCTATTGAAATCACAGTTACTACCCGAGAATTAAGCACACAGCGACTATGCACGTAATAATTATAATGGATATAATCTTATAGGTGAGCACACAAATTATAATTTATAAATCTCAGATTTGATGAGAACTTGCAATAGTCTTGAAAGGGTTCGAATGTTTTGACAGTGACTTTTAAATCTGCTACACCTCTAAGAACCCTATTAACATATGGTGAACTAAATATAGCTATCATTAGGTCATGGGGTGCGTCTGCCACATGTTCGCAAGATGGCGGCACTCACCTTACTGATCGGATTGTCGGCGAAAAAACTCATCTTGAGTTACAGGATGCATTTTGCTGCATTAGGAAGACTTAACTCATTGCTGTTATTTTTGTCTTTTGGAGGGATTACAGTTTGGATGCCAAAAGCGATTTCTTAAAATTTTATTTTAGGAATTGTATCACAGAAGTAAATTTACACTTAGTAGTGTATTAAGTTATAAGTTTTAGCGTCGTGATGAATATTGTCATGGGTAACAGTAAACCAACATTTTTTAGCACAAAAATAAACGAAATCGCCTGACAGGGAAATCGATCACGTGTGAGCAGAAATATCTTTCCCATGCCCCACAGTAGTGTTCTCAAGCATACTAGTAAACACATATTGACAGCCTCCTCAGATTTTCGTCTTTAAGTTTTCTATCATTCATTTTGCTGCGGAAAAAATGTAGGCGCTTTAGAATATGACAATAGACTTTTATATAATGTGAAGGTAGGAAAATATCTTAGTATAAAATATGTATTATTTAGTACATTTGTTCTTAACCATTTTTATTATGTTTAAAAAATATTTAACAATTTGATATGCACATCAAAAATAGATAAACTTACTTTCTGGTTTATAACTGCAAACGGCCATTAGTCATAACTTATCTGATGTTAAGTGTTTGAACACCCATACACACACTCATATTGCCAGAGAGCTCGCGAGTGCGTTGTCTGCCTTTTAAGAATTGGTACACTCATTTCTTGAAGCACCTTATCGATTTGTTCCGAAATACTTCAATGAGTGGCGCCACCACTGACTTTGAGACTGACTTTGAGGTGAAATGGGTATTACGCATTTTGCCTTGACGCCCGGCCTTGCCTTGACACTCAGCTATAGGCATTAATCGGAACTCCTCTTAAACCCCTTCATGGTAAATGCGGTAGAAGATGCACGGCAAGGATTAAGCTGCTTGGAAAGACTGGTCGTCGTGGATTCGAATCGCTCTTCAATGGATGCAAACTGGGAGAACTGAAAGTAGTCAAGGAAGGATGAACGGGAAGAACTGGTAAAAAACACTCCGTCATTACTTTTTTTTTAAATTGTTTTACTAGATTCTTGAATGGAGCTGCAAACACGATATAACCATCAAAACAAAGCCCAATGTATCGAACCAAATGTATTTAATAAGGACTTGCTAACTAATCACTACAAACTCTCTAAACTTCTGTTATTATGTTTGAAGGTTTTTTTTTTAAAAACTGTTTACTATATATAAGTTAGATTTGATGTTTCTTCAATTTTTTCATACAAAAATTACTTTTAAATAGCCGGTTTTGTTAAGTATTTTGAGTTATCTCATAACAAACATATTAGTGATTTCAATTAATATTGACATTTTTTTACCGCGTCAACAGAATCCGACAGATGAATGAGTTTTGCGATAATTAGCTTAGAGTAATTTTGTTTATAAAAAAGGTCTTTTATTTTTATTTTTATTTTATATTAAAAAAAATATCCGTTACTCAATTTTATCTGTGATTAACTTCTATCATTTCTATAGAAGCTGAACAATAAACCAGCGCGTGCCGATACAAGCATTGCAGCTGGCGTAGGAGTACACACACAGCTATAATAGACACGTGGCACACATAGACAATAATCTATGGTAAAAAGTATGATTTGGCGGGAAACGGGTCATAATAAAAGACTCTGATTAGCTTTACATTATTTTTTGATTAAACTGATTTTTATTTTAGTTTTAATAAAATAGTATGTAAACTTATAATCACTTTGATCATTTTATAAGTATTTTGATATATTTTAATAACAATAAAGACAGTTCTAACATTTGTTTCTTTCATTAAGGTTTAAGATTTTCGAGAACGTATTTATATTGTTAAGGTATTTTTTGTATGTAATTTTAATCTAATAAATTAAAACAGCTTGCAAACTCACCCTGCGCAGGCGGCGATGAAACACGCGAACGGTTTATCCCTGTTACTCACAATCATATTATTACGTGTAATTCATTTGATTGTTTACATGTGTGTGCTACCCATACTATCACAGCCGTAGTTGGGTGCGACACCCCATGAAAAGTATCGAATACGAAAAATCAATTTGGGGAATCGTTGTGGTTCATGCAACTTAAACAGTTTTGATTGTATAAAATATATGTCTATAACTTAAATCAAAACTGGTAGATCTGCTATATGCTAATTTATCGTGTATTTCGTTAATTTAAAAATAAAGTATAAATTAAAAAATCAATTAAAATAACATATATTTTTTATGCAAACGAAGAATATACGAGGCGTCACGTCAGTTCATTGTACGCGATCTGTGTAGGAGATCTAAAATAAAGTGCTTCAATTCTTAAAATCGCTACATAATGTCGTACATTTAGGCCAACGTAGAAATTAATGATAATATGAGCCGAAACGATTCCCCAAGCCGCCCTTTTAAAAAGCATGTGTGCAACTAGGAAACGTAAGTACCTACCCCTATTGATCCCCCCGTGAGCCGCGAGCCACCCCAGGTGCGGACGAACGGCACGCGCCATTCCCGCGACGGACGGCGCTCTGACGCCACACAAATAACTCTAACCCAGTAATAACAGTACTTTTATACTATCCACAACCGGGACTAACAAGGAAGACCAGTTCTAATATGTGAAAATAGTTTCCCATCATGAGTTCCATCGGGGTCGTTGTCTTCCGCAATTCGCCGCTCAAATCGCAGGTTCTACAAGAATCTGTGAATAATTCAGTGAACATAACAAACAACGACAATGTTAGACGTGAAATTATCATTGTTAGAAAGAAACAAAAACTCCAGTCGAATACAGTGTCAGTGTCTTCATTAGTTAACACCGTAGAGAACAATAACGGATTTGCAAAACGTCCAAAATACCGCGAGAACACCAATGTGTCTGAAGATGCCAGAAGTGCTACGCCGCTCGCCGTAGCGCGACGAAATGCGCGGGAAAGAAATCGAGTACGTCAAGTCAATGACGGTTTTGCCGCCTTGCGTAGACATATACCAGAGGAGGTAGCAGCGGCATTCGAAAACGCCAATTCGAACCGCGGACCAAACAAAAAACTCAGTAAAGTAGAAACACTACGTATGGCCGTGGAATATATACGAAACCTCGAAAGCCTGCTGAATATTGGACACACAGATAAAGAAAACTTATCAAATCCATCAATGGAATCGTTTCCTTCTCCAGCGTCGTCTTCGCCTCGGGAGAACAGTCAAGATCGAAGCTACTTCTGTTTGAACTCCCCCGCTGTAGAGGATGAGGATTTAGAAGAAGATGACCTCGACAGTTCGTTGCATAAAATATCAGCCCAACAGTATGTCGACTTGCAGGCATCTGAAGCGTTTCAACTAGTATCCACACCTCGACTGTATGAGGAGGAAGATGGTAACGGGCAGCCCCTGACGCCGTCATCAGATCTCCTCGCCCAAGACGAAATGAACCAGCATCTTTTAGACAGCCACTTTCAATTTCCGAACTCCGCTGAGCAGTTCACAGTTATTCCTGAACAAAATCATTGCAGTGAGTCAGAGGTTCAGTTAAGTGAAAGTGATTTCGATGTCAAGTACGTCGATGTGATTCACCAACAAATCCAGCCTAATTACGATGAAGGTCCTTTACTAGATTCTATCAACTCCGATTTACTTCTCAGCCAGTACAAATTCAAAGAGGAGACACCCTTTGTTGAAGAGCCGCCATACAATGGCGTCGAACTGAAGAAAGAGCTTCCAGAAATCCACCTTCCCGAAGTGACACCCGAAGACCGCGAACAATTCGAAGAAACTCTTAAATGGTGGCAGGAAAAAACAAGACAAGCTCGCAGTCTATCTAAAAATAAAACGCCTTAACTAGTTAGGATATTAGAATTTTATAGTTGCATGTTGTAAATAAGTAGTTAGTTATGTGGTTAAACATACAGCTGTCTGTGCCAAAGTCGATGTTCGACGCGAACGCAAGGTGTTTCTGTAACGGTCATATCTTTAGATTAAGTTGACTTTGCGTCTAGCATAATTATTGTAAATTCAATTTTTATTTACATTATCTCTTAGATTGAAGTTCTTACAACAACCGTGTGTATATATGGCACGTAATGATACAAACGAATTTCTATTGTGCCTTTAAAATGTGATGTTAGATAATATTAGCTTAAATGCCTTAGATTTAATTTATTTATTAGACGATATCCTTACATAATGTTTGTAATCTGATAATCTTAATCACGTCATTAACGACACATCTCTGTAAACCCTTCGAAACAAAACCCTTATGGTAATACGGCAAATTTTTGAGCCTACTTATTCCTTTGTGAAAGTACCGACTAACCCGTTCCACGGAATATTTAATTAACGATTAAATAAAGTTTGATTATATATTGATATACGTAATGTTTTTATTTATCCTATAAATTAATTTAAACTCAAACTCAAAGTACTTTTATTCATATCGGTAAATAAGTACACTTATGAACATGAAAAAAAAACAAATTAAAAAAATTGTAATTATGTAACTTTTCGCCACTCTTTCTTAAAATCAAGTACCTCAAAAGCAATCAAGTATACTCTTTGAGGATTTTAAATTCAACTAAGTTTCCCTTTAATAAAGAATACAAATCAACAAACAACCTTCGATGCACAAAGACTAGGTTACCGGACCCGACAGCATTCAACCCAGACATAACTTTCGTTTAAAAAGCACTAAACCTTGATTAAAATAATGCAACCCGCCTTTAAGTCCGTTAACGGTTCGGCGGTGTCGCTATTATGATTGTAATGCGCTGTTACCCCTAATAAAAAATACCAATCGAGGGAGCGAACAAACGAATTACAATTTTTGGGATCGAGTTTTGAAGATATGCAACCGTTTCTGGTTTCATCTAAAGGTTCAGGTATGTTTCGTACATTAATTTATCTCTTTTAATTCATTTAGCGTTCCCTTTCATAAACAACCGTTAACGGACTATATTAGAATATAAAAACTACGTCTATTATATCCTGGTGAAATAACCAACAGTTATTTTGTTTGTAAGGTAAAATGTTTAAATAGTTTAGACTTATAGCAGTATTTTAAAAACAAATTTCTAGAATTTAATTGCGACTATCTCTTACGACAACGGTAAATCATTTGAGACGTTGCGTCAAGCAAAGTAAATAATGTAATAAATTCACGTTATACCCACTAAACTAATATGACGCAAAAATAGCAATTCAAGGTATGTCAACAATTTAAAAGTAAATCGTATTTCTTGCCTTCTAACATCAAGCTTCCGGGTGCAAGAATTTTAATTTATTTTGAAAGGTGTTTTTTCCATTTTTGTAATATTTCACGGGGATAACACGCGGCACGCTATTTTGGCTTCCATTTTAATATTTTCCGCTTCATTCGTCAGGCGCTGTTCCTTGTAATTAGAGGTAGCCATCCACAAAAACTACCACTGAGCTACTAATACAATCTGTAAACAAAACTGTAATATGACTTTTTTAATATCAGTTGATTAATTATACACATTATATTTCAAAATAGTTTTGTTACGCTGTAGGGGACATTACGAAATTATCTAACTGGTAATAATAATTAAAAATTAATAAATTGTTAATTTGGATAAATTTAAAGAGGATCCAGAGGGATCAAAAGTATATCGACGTTCCTTTGAACCTAGAAGAAGGCAACGGACATCAATAATAAAGGGAGGAAATTGAAGTAAGTCCTTTCCCAACTTTTGTAAGGACCCAGGGGGGTCAACAGTATATCGGTGTCCTTTTGAACCTAGAAGAAGGCAACGGACGTCAAACTTCAACAGAGGGAGGCAGCTATAGCAGTAAGTTCTTTCCATTTGTTTTAAGCACTGAATTAAATTCTGAGAATTATCTCATTCATTTCGAGAATAATTTTACATAGAATTATCTGAAGCATTCAGCATCATTTTAACAAGCATAGAACCAAAGAGTTTGGTTCCTGTGACTGTGTACATGTGGCAGTCCACGCTACAACATTACCTCGCTGGGAGGAAAACACCAGCTTTGGGGTCACCGGTACTATCTTTCAGGCGTTAAGTTATATTTTAATCGTGAGTCCTAAATAAATATTTTTTTTAGGACGCACGTCTTCCTCTGCACAGCCACAGATGTCGAAAATACACTATTATTATTTAAATAATAAGTTTATAAAAATTTTATACTTGTTCACATTTATTCTCAAAATATGGTCGTTGCTAGAAATGTTAAGAATAAAATTAACAAATATTCTGTTTATATAAATGATGTGACCTTTTTGAATAAATGTGGCCAAATTAAAAAAAAACAAATTAAGTTTAGTAGGTAACCTTTGTCATTATGTTTAAATGTATAATCCAATGTTATTTACTCTAGTAGAGGAGCCGATCAAGCGATGGTTCATTTCTAATCGAAAGATCTAAGTACGATCAAGTTCTCGAAACTGGCAAAAATTTAAATGTGTGTCTATGGGCTGCGATGACTGCCTTTTTGGGCGTCCCGCATGCTCGTTTGCCACCTTATTAAATTAAAAAAAACTGATATGAAGTTAGTTCGAGCACAGATCGCAGCTTTAAAAATTCTGCCACAGAATTGTCAAATATGACAGTCAGTAGACTTCCAGCGGGCGCCGACTTATTTATAAATATCATGAGGACATTTCGAAAGTAATTGTAGACCGGGCCTGGCAGAAGGTAAAGTTTAACACCACATCAAGTGTAAGAAAATAAAGTCCCTTTTTAGGAAATGGGAGCCCACGGGGGTAAGGGGCCCTATATAAAAAAACAATGCAAATTTTGTAAAAAAAACTCGTTTCTATAAGTACACAACAGTCCAGGCGATAGAATCTTGTTTCGTTAGTAAATATAAATGATATTATGAGAAATAAACGGAAAGTTTTTATCATTAAAGAAATATAGTTACGAAAAACTTAAGTAGAAAAATTTCCGTGGGAAAATACCTACAAATTAAACTGACATACATGGAATACGACTCTTCGGATCCTGATTGATTCTCTTTAAAAAAAGTCCGTTACGGGACACTATGCTCTATTGTTGTCAAAGGTCTTATGGAACAAAAATTTTGATACTTAGCAAATTATTTAAAATTACAATAAATAGTTTTGTTAGTCAATTTGTTATTTCATTTATAAATTAGCATAATTAGTGTACAGTGTATATATTAGAATAAAAACGTGGTATGTTCTTTCTGAAGGTACTAATTTCACGGCAATTGACTTTATTGTTACAATTTTTTATCGGTCTGTATAAATTAGATATAACTGAACAATTTCAATACTCACAATAAGAACTTTAGTAACCATTAACTATCAATATTATTAAGCACTCTATACGTAGCTAAAAGTCAAAGAAGTTAGCTACCCTATTGTTAGGTAATATTTATTCTTGCGTGGATCTTCGTAGAGTCTTTCAGCGAGGTCGCATCTATTGTCGCTGGGTTCATGGGAACCGGCAAAAAATGGACCTACCTTTGAAACTACCGAACCTAACGAACAAAACATTTCAACTCGCACAAAGTATGATATCCACGTGTTCACAGATTAGGATGACGTTTATAATCTCTACGTTTTATGCAACGCTGCTTGTGTTTATATTTGGAACCGGGTTTCTAATCTATGGTTTTTATGGCCTTCATTGTAATAGTTATTTAGTGCGTTTACTTGGTTCTATAAAAAAATATATACAGTAATTTCTGTCTGCTTCAATCCTATGTTAATCTCATAGGCAAGTAGGTATTTAGCCACCTATGCCTGTCACAAGCCGTCTTGACTTTGACTTTGTCGGACAAAAATGTCCAAAATGTTCACGAAAATGCTCTTTTTTGGCACTAACAGTGTACCCATACTCTTAGTGCCAGCATTCAACGTTAAACATAACATTCAAAATAAATCATATCAAAACAAATAATAATATATCCCGATGTTAGTATACGTTTCATCAATAGTTTGTATCTTATTGTTTAATCGAAAGATTAACTTACTTCGGAATAAAAAAGTGATATTAACCCTTAAAACACTTATCCCACTAACTCCAAGGACACTCAGCATAAGTTGAGGAAGACAAAAAACAGACTGTTTTTATTGCAACAGACGCAAAGCCAGATTGTTCGAGATGTTCGACAGTGAAATTGCGCCGAATCCCGACAATCCTCTCGTAGCATACGGTATTCGTGATACTCCCGCCATATGGCATACAAAAACCTAACTAAATTAACTCCAGAACAAGCAAAAGTCACGGTGGCATATGCTTTAATTTAAATGTAGAGTTTGAACTGTAATTATAATTGGTAATTATACAAATGACATAGTAAGAACGACCACAAAGTATTTATTCGATCAAACTAATGCTCTAAATAACACTTAATTTGTCAATATTGTGACATGTTTGACGAGATCAACGATTATTACTGTTTACGAAAACTTAATCATCTATAATTGCTTTGTTTATATAAGATTATGATTTATCTAGACTCTGGCTACAAATTTATATATGAGCTAACAAAGGAATTTTTTTGTATGGCGATTATAAACACACAATTTTTCCACGGTCATTTTTAAAAGTAAATAAGTAGAGAGGATTGGAATGGAATTGTAATAATCAATCATCAAATCAAGAGTCAATAGATAGTACGTAAAAATCTTGTCATAAATACCAAAGATAATGATGGTGAAAACTTTAGTACTTAGAAGCAAAATTACGTTTGGGTAATTTAAGGAAACACTAAAAAATGTGCCTAATATGTTATTCGTAAAGCAGTCTTTACTTTAATGATTTTCACTTGCATTAAGACTAATTAAAATCAGATGTCAGAATAGCAAGACTCATGGGAATGGGATTTAACGTTAACCTAACTTAACAAAAAGTTTATATATATTCCCATCACAATTATACAGAACTTACAATATTCTTAACCTATATTAATAAATTATGGATAAATAGCGATTTAAAAAGTATCTATCAACCAGGCACCTTAAATCTTTAATTAGCCTGTGCACTTGAACCTCACGGCCTAATCTTTACTCCGAAGGGAAGAAAGTTGAAGGGAAGTCCTTATATTTGAGCTGTTTATTGTTTCCTGCTCCGTGTATAAGAATATTATTTTTAGTAATTATCCATATTGAGACTGGCCATTTACAAAAGGGATACAGATGTATGGGTTAAGGCAAAACTTTCATACTAATTAAACTATAACATCTATTATCAGGATATTAATCTTTTCCACCTCAAAAAGAAAGATGTCAAGAAGTACTTACAGAAGCCGGAAGACTCTGATTTTGTTTAAGTAGTAGTTTTATCTACATAAATTGTTTATCTACGTAATCCCTATAATATGGCGAGGGGGCCGATGGCTGGCCATGGGTCATACTCGTGAACGGGTGCTACTTGTGGTGGCTGGTCGTACTTGAATTCGTGTATGCGGTGATATTAGTTGTTTTTACTACGTATTTGCGTGTTGTTCTCACGAGTATGTAAGTGCGTGCTCCTATGTCACCATGCCTCCTGCTGATAGAGGACAAATCTTTGTTTTTAATTTATTTTATTATTCTTTATTACTCGATATGTCATATGGAACATGATGTAATGGTTGCAGCTCCTTACAAACATTGTGTAAAAAAACTTGGCGATTAAAAAGAGTGGCGGAGAGTTTATTGCCAGTTCTTCTCTTCCGTTCTACGCCCTTGATTTGAGAACTGGCAGTAAATGTAAAATTAGATACATTTAAAGTATATTTTGACGTTCATAAGTGTACATTATGTTACCTATATGAATAAATGATTTTTTATTTATTTTATTTAAATCTGTTTTGGCTTTCTGTATCTTAGTGTTTTCTTATAATAAGTAAAAGTATAAGCTGTTAGATTACTTAGAATTAAATAAAGAAATAAATGGATGCGCATAAAATTTGGCTTTGCAAGAGTAGTAACGGAGTGGTTCAACGACTAACATTCTAATGTACATGATACAGCTGTACCACTTACAAAACAGAGTGGCTACAACATTGAGGGCTTGCTCTCAGATTTCCGTTTCTGTATTGAAATTTGTCTATGCAATCAACCTTCTCTCTATACCTTTTATATATACGATATAACGAGCTAACGAGCCTGTCTGACACCCAAAAAGGGCAGTCATCACAGCCCAAGGACATTTTAGCGATTGCGTTGCCGGACTTTGAGGGATGAGTATGACTATGAACAATTGAAGGTATATGGAAGGATCGTAGTGGATTTTAAAACTATCACCTCGAAATGATACACGGCTGGCACGTACTTGGCTGACAGTATTCCTCATTTCGTTGCACAAGAGACTTTCTTTTGCTAACTACCGCAGTGTGGATTTCTTCAAACCATAAAGGTTTTGAATCGCAATACTGGGTATTTCGTATAATTGTTATAACGGAGCCCGAACTCCGAATTTTATTCGACGGACAGGCAAGCCTCTACATATAATGTTTGGTACGAATATTCTCGCATCGATATATTCCTTATCATGAATAAATCTTTCCAACCTACATACCTAATATTTATTACTATATATTAACCTAATTAACACACAAAGAAACACAGTCAATTTATTTTATCATTTTGTTTGAGTAGTACATAATTCTATTATGTATTCAAATGATAACATTTTTTCTCTCGTTATACGTCGAGTTTAAAGTCCAAATGAAGAATTCTGCTTCTGATCCATATTGTTAACGGCTTCTGTAATCCAAAATAACTTCTTTGCCTTCTTCATCTTAAGTTTTAAAACGAGGGCATAGAGGTGACGACATCTACGTCATTCTGATTAAAAAAATATTTTGTACATGATCCCGCGCAGGTCAATATATTCTTATAATACGATTGTAAGTGTAACAAATGAAGTCATTTATATTATTAGTTATGTATTATATTATTATATTTTGATTATTTTTATCATCATTTTATTGATTATCAGGTATATCTGGACCTCCATATGGATGGAGCTAGGCATATAAAATAAATCAGTGGCGCTACAACCTCTTTTAGGTCTTGGCCTCAGATTTCTGAATCTGTTTCATAATCATTATTAAATGTAATAGGCAAGTAGGTGATCAGCCTCCAGTGCCGGACACACGCCGTCGACTTTTTGGGTCTAAGACATTTCGGTTTCCTCACGATGGTTTCCTTCACCGTTCGAGCAAATGTTAAATGCGCACATAGAAATAAACTCCATTGGTGCACAGCCGGGAATCGAGCCTACGACCTCAGGTATGAGAGTCGCACGCTGAAGCCACTAGGTCAACACTGCTCATATGGAACTAGGCATATGGTTAATGAATACAAAAAAGGTTTTAATTATAAATTGTTGCTAAGTGTTACTAATCTCTATTGACATATGTCTCTGTGTTTATTATCTATGTTTAAAGTAAAAAGTTTTATTTAAGATAGGCTAAAATGAACATTCAGTGCAGTTCTTTTGGGAATAAATATCTCAAAATCAAATAATACACTATTAGGAATTTATCTTTATATTTAAATCATCGTCGACCAATACGGTAACTAAATTCATTCATATAAATCCTATTTCCTCTTTACTGTTCCAAATTTAAATTCGTAAATCAAACAAGCTCACCATTATTGTATTTTGTGTCTAATAAAGTTATTTCTTTCTTCTTTCTTTCTTTCTTTCATTAGGTTTTCGACTTTATACTGTATTAACTGTTGACCTTATAATTATCTGCAGTACTGTTTTTAAATTTAAATTAGAAAATTAAACAATAATAGAAACTATATACGAATAATAAGTATTTTAATCAATACTTAATTAACAACGTATACATTTATAGTCTAACAATTCTTTGTACTGTTCGAAATTTAAATTTATAAATTAAATAAGTACACAATTATATATGTACATAATGATATTTGGTTTTGCGTGGCACATCTGTCGTCAGGAAATGGAACACGTGTAGGGTGCACTGCCTAAGCATGATTCCGGTTATCTAGGAAATGTTAAATCACTTGCATATGAATTTTTTTATTAAAAATATGTTTATATAATAGCAGCATGGGCCCTGTGTAATAAACTTAGTATATTTCTATTTTAGAGAACAATTTTGCATAGTAATTGAGAAATAATTCCGTACGTTCGGCAATCGACTGTCATTTTTATAAACGTTATATTCAATTACCATTCAAAATTGTTCAGAGACAGAGTGAACTTTGAAACCCGTTTCTTGGGTACCATAAGTCCCGTGATATTTATTATATGTAGTTATAGAATCCAACCAGTTTGTTAAGGTAAGTTATAACTTGAATACGAAAGAAAGTGAGCACCAATGCATAACAATTAAAAAAACATCAGTGGCGCTACAATATTTTTAGGTCTAGGCATCAGATTTCTGTACCTGTTAGATGATTATTTATTAATGTAATAGGCGAATAGGTGATCAGCTTCCAGACACTACGTCGACTTTTAGGTCTAAGGAAAGGTTTCTTCACGATGTTTTCCTTGCGAATGTTAAATGCGCACATAGACAGAAAGTCTATTGGTGCACAGTCGGGGTTCGAACCCACGACTTCAGACATGAGAGTCGCACGCTGAAGCCACTCCACCACTTAGGATAAATTAATAATCTCATTGATTTCGTAAATTTTATTTGTGTATAAATTCATAGACTAGATAAACATAATCATAGTATAAAAATCTCAATCGTTATTAATCAACAGTTAATTATTGTCTATTACTACTAAAATAATTTATTGGACTACAATTAAATTTCAATTAACACATTATCAAAATCTTAAATATTTGAATATCACAAACGAACCATTAAATTGACTACTTAAGACGGTAATAAAATCATAGTGTTTTGCGTACAGAGGTCAAAATATACGTTCTATGATAAGAACTTTATTAACGACTCCACCCACTTAGGGGTGAGGTTTTTTTATTCTAGACAACGTTTTTTTCAATCTAATTGATACCACGTGCAGCATTTCCGACACGTGTCTCTTCAATATTCATTTTGACCCATACTGATATGATATGCAAGTGGTTCACAGAACAATAAACACAACGCACCGGAACTGCTTGATATGAAAATTACGCTAATTTCTATTCGAATTATTTAAAAGCCTTTGATTACAAGTGCCAACATAGGAGACTAAAAAATGTGTGGCGTGATTTATGAGTGATACAAATTATATATTTGTTAAATTACTTTTGTTTTTCTGTCATTGTTGCAATTTCTTTTTTATCTCTTTTCTGTTTTGTTAGTGTTACTAGTCTGTGCAATACGATATGAATGTTTCAGCATATTTTTTCAAGTTGTAACAGAATTCATTATTATATAATCATAATTATTCTTATTTTGAATTACTAATTACTAATATATCCTAATAATGTAGTTCTACTTTCCCTGTACACGTTGATATAATGATAGAATTGAAAACATAATAAGATCAAGTACAAATAATACTTAAGAAATATTTATGTACTTCGTGCATTAACTGATATACGACTGGGTATACTTCCTCGTCCTCAAACTGTACTCCAAAAATAACCACAGCTCCAGATGTTACCCTCACTTTTTGTGGAGCACAAAAACAGATCGCGTACCAACGTAACGTGGGAAACGGTGTTTCAGAAAAAAATCCTTGCAGATGCGAATCACTCGGGTCATACCCACGTGTCACAACAGGAAGAAATTCATAACTTGTTGAAACAGAAGCGTGCCACTTGTCCATCTTAAACGGACTGTGAAATTGTCTACTGTTTTTATTAGCAACGGTGCATCCGTAAACACTTGGGGCGATACAACGTGCACTTTTCCAATTTGTTTCCATATGAAAAGACGGCCGTTACTTATCAAAATACTAAATGGATATAGTTATTATATATAGGATTTCATGTTTCTCAAAGAAATCTATGAGAGTATCTAATGAGGTTAAGTAGTATGATTATTACTGGCAGTTTAAAAGAATTCTGTGACAAAATACAGTTAGTTACATCTAACGTTTCCTAAATTACTCCATATCTAATTTATCATTTAAATTATGATAACAATTATTCATTATAGCCCAATGTACTGAGACTATCAAATTGATGAATTGAATCCTATTACGTAAAACTATTGACCTGTTTTACGTGTTATCTTATCACACTGACATTAAGCGGTTCTTCAAGCCTTATTATACGCAGTGATTATTCGATTCTTTACTTTTTTCTTTATTTCCGTACCTAAAATGTTCTGCTATTTGTAATAGAGTTTTACCTCTGGTTTCAGGAAGGAAGAAGTATAAGAAGACTGTACCACAGAGAGTAGACAAGCCATAGAACAAATAGGTGCCATGGTGTCCTATAGTATGAAACATGGCGGGCGCAGTTTTTACAGTTCCAAAGAAGGCCATAGAAGTCATCATAACACTAATACCAGAACCTAATCCTTTTGTTTCCGATGCAAATACTTCACCAACCATGTTCCATGGTAATGGTGATATACCTAAATTAGATACTACAATGTATACAGCCATTAATCCTAAAGATATCAGTGGTGATATATGCCTTATAATCCTCTTTTCAACAAGATATAAATATATGGATAGTGTTATTAAAGATAGTGTTGTGAACACACCACTAAATATAGCCAAGGGTCTGCGTCCTATCCTGCGAAGGAGGATACAAGCAGAAATAAGGGCTACTACTCGTAAAATATCAGTTGCCAACATAGCCGTGTATGTGTTTTTATTGTTTCCTATGAGCACTTTCATTATATCTGTTGTGTACGCGCATATGACATTTATACCAGACAACTGTGTGACTATGAAGAATACAATCATTATGCAAAGAGGTTTCCAAAACTCTGGTTTCTGTATATTATCTTTCAAAGTTTCCCATTTGGGTTTCACTTCTTTTTTCTTCTCGTATTCGGCTAACATTTTGTCTAGCTCGTTCTGCATCACTAAACTTGTACCTCTGTACCAATAAAATGATTTTTTGCATTTGTCGATATCGTTTTTAGATGCAAGCCAGGAAGGCGATTCGGGTGAGAAATAAAGAATAACACATCCGAGCAACGGAAATAGCGCGCAAAGAATTGATGCATGACTCCAGTGAAGAAAAGTTCCAAACAAATGCGACATGAACACGCCAGATGCAATGCTTAAGGACAGGCCAGCCAAGAATAGTCCTCTATAGGCTGGTGAACTTATTTCTCCAATAAATACAGGTCCCAATGGGCCAAGCCATCCTTGACAAAATCCTGTGATAAATCTCCCAACGAGCATGTAGTAGATGTTCGTTGAAAATCCAATGATCAGCCAGCCACTGATGTAGAAAATTGAGAGGATGATTTGAGACATCCTTCTGCCAAAGCGTTCCATTAAGTACCCGGATATCATGTTGCCAAAGAGAAGAGCCAATGAAGACATGGCCGCTGAAAAGATGAAAGTTTTTTGTTTCATTCACATTTTGTGTTTAAGAAAAATTAATTAAAAATATCACGTATAATGTTTTTATACATTCAGAAATATATTATCACTGGCCAATGCCCTTATTATATACGTTGTCATTTCCACTACCTTGAGCAATACTTGTACAAGAGATAATAATAGCATATGTTAACATGTAAATAAAATTGAGAGATAAAGCAATCAATGTTCAGTAGAAAATATTTCCAGTTTATTACAATACATACCTACCCAGGACATCATCTCAGTACTATATTTATGTCTTCCTTCCTCATGCATGAGCTGCGGTATAATGATGGCTGAGATCCCAGCAGTTGCTCCAGCACTAAAGGACAGGAGGAAAGACCCCATGGACACAAAGGCCTGGAATTAAAAAACTTAGACTAAAAATCTACAAATTACACATCATCTACGTTTAAAATTCTCAATATTTTCTCTAATACAAATTGATAATTTAACATATAAATATTTCAGGTGATTCATATGACAGTTAAATTAATAGGTATGTGAAGAAAAGTTCGTAACCAAGTATCTGTATTTTAGATTTCTGCTTCTATTCCGTGATTATATCAAATAGGCGAGTACGTCTGACAACCAACCTCCATAATGGAGAGGCACTAAAAGAAGAAGAAGAGCAGGTAATCAACCTTTTGTGCCTGACACATGCTTTAAGGTCTAAGGAATGCCCGGTTTCTTCACAATGTTTTCCTACACCAAACCAATGTTCAATAGTACATAGACAGAAAGTTCATTGATGTACAGCCGGGGATTCAAACTTCAGCCCCAGGGATGACCAGTACAATATATCTGTGGTCATAGATCAGACATTTTTTCTCAGTATGACATCATATTCTGACCTATAGTCACAGATAATAATAATATTCAAAATCTTAGCGAAAGAATTATGTTAGTGATACGTTTCAAATTTGAGAAACCAATGCAACTGCTAACACAAATGAAAACTATCATTTTGTTCAATCGGTACTCAATAAAGACAATTTCTTTTAGACTCATCAACATTGCTCAAAGCAAGACATACTTGCCTATAAACTAAAGAACAATGAAAAAATGCAGAAATGATGCTAATCATGAATTTGACAGGACCTAATAGTACAGTCAAGGTAATATGTAATAGATATATAAAAATACCAATAAATAAGATAAATATATATACTCTCTCTTAGCTACACTCTTAAATACATACGCACGCATACACATTCACGCATACTTAATATCTTATAGGACTTGTAATTGTTTAGTGACCCTAAAATGTCTTTTTATTAAAAACCCCACTTCTTTGTAATAATAATTGTTTTCTAGTTACTCACAACACATGTACTCCCTGGACTTGCGATAGATAAAATTTGTCCCAACCATAATTTTTTTTTATAGAACAGGACGCAAACGAGCAGGAGGCTCACCTGATGTTAAGTGATACCGCCGCCCATGGATACTCTCGATGCTAGAGGGCTCGCGAGTGCGTTGCCGGCCTTTTAAGAATTGGTACGCTTTATTAATGAATAAATATTTTTTTATTCATTAATAAATTATGTAAAACTTTTATCATATTAAATTGTGAAAATCACTCTCTACAACTGGTTCTTGTAAACTGTTTAGCTGCCTTATAGTACAAGTCTATTAAAATAATAATAATACTATGCTAGTATGGAAAACATAGAAAGTTGTAAACGTACTTATTATACCTTCAAATACGACATAAATTATCTGGGCGATACGACATTAATCAAAAGTTATTATTATGTATCAAACTTACATACTATTAAAAAAACACAATAATTGTTTGTAAGTAAACATTTCTTATAATATAAAAATTATGAAGGCCTTTAAGTAATTAAAGTAATAATGAGACGTACAAAGACTATCGTCCCAGTCCTAGTCGTCCACCCTGGGACCTGCTGCAGCCACGCTTTCACGTGCCCACTACCCAGAGCTGCAGCCGAGCTGAGGATGCAGGGCAAAAGGCGAGCATTCTGCGCCTTAAAACAGAATCTACTCACTAAGGAGGTAACCCGCATAAAACCGAGCTTGTCTGGAAGCTTTAAAGTGGCAGCCCCACTATCAGATTAGGGCACAGTGGGCTAATCTCTTGCTTGCCTGAAAAACAACGATTCAAGAACCTGAAACAGCGAGAAATCGGACCGATCTTTTACCGACCGCAATGGAGACTCGACGTGGACGCCCTCTGCCCCACCTAGGGGTTATAGGACATGAAGAAGAAGAGAAGAACAAAGTCTAACAGTAAAGCGGTAAGTAACGATTTAATATATACATATTTTGAAATAATATACACAGTGAGTCAAAACTTTAAGTAACTAATTGGGGTTTATAGTAATTATATGAATTCAGAGGTTAATTAGCCTATAAACAAATATTTAGTAAACTCAAAACAGATTTGTGTTATTTTCAAGTTAAGTTTTTTTCCATTGAAACGCAGATAACAGTTAATTTATTTAGAAAGTGATAAATTCGTTTCCCTATTAATATTGTGATATTCAATCTTAAAGGGAAAACCTACTTACCTATAATGTTTAATTTTACCTAGAAACTTAATAAGACGAAGCAATAAAGAAAACTCGTTTAAATGAAAAGTGATACTGATAACTATTTCGAAATTATTATTTTTATTATCATTATCTAGGTAAACCTTGATAGATAGACATACTAATAGGTTTTAATAAGTGAACAATACAATTTATATACCACGTGCTCGCTTCCGTCATCGCAAATAAATTGTTTTCAATTAAATCAGTATAATTAAAAGTCATCGTCGCTATTAATATTGAACATAGTTACTTATTTATTTAGAGTAAATAAAAATATAATATTTTTAGGTACAACCTTTTTAGATCTGGGCCTCAGATTTCTGTATGTGTTTCAATTTTTAATGTGATAGGCAAGTAGGTGATCAGCCTCCCGTGCCTAACACACGCCGTTTATTTTTGAATCTAAAGCAAGCCGGTTTGCTCACCGTTTCATCGAATGTTAATATGCACTTAGAATGAGAATTCAGGAGCACTGCAAAATCGTAATATTATTTCAATAAAAATGATTACATATATAACAATATAGAGAATGCATGACACATTTGAAATGCCTACGTAATTATAGAATTTATTTAACATTTTATAGAGAAGCAAAAAACTTTGTCCATACCATTTTTGGACTGATTAGCTTGCCAAATCACAGAATATGACCTACAATTCTGTTATTATATTTTATTCCTGTTTTAGTAATTTACATTACAATACAGTTGGTAAGCTTACATTACAGTTGGTAAGCTACATGTATTGCTCCAATGGGAAAAGAAGAATAATAAAATATCATATACGACCTTAAATTCTACACCGTAGGTATATTGTAGATTCCCTATTCGTAATTTCGGCTATGCACCAATGGCCTTTCAACGTATGCGCGCATTTATCATTTGCTCGAACGGTGACGGAAAAATCGTGAGGAAACCGACATGTATTAGACTCAAAAAGTTGACAGCGTGTGTCAGGCACAGGATCACCTACTTGCCTATAAGATTAAAATATGATCTTATAAAAGATACAGAAATCAGATTCCCAGACGAAAAGAGGTTGATCACTGATATTAATTTTAGAAAAGGTTTAATTTTGCAACTGTACGCTTTAAAATGTTCTTTTAAGTTTATATGTGGAAAAGAGTCTTGGACTAGCTTAGAGTATGATAATGAGCACACCACACTCACTTACATTCCCTCATACATACTCAACACACCCGAATTAGGTGTATAATATTTAATTCTTTTTATTATAAATATTTGAACCGTATTCCAATTTTGCTAAAGTTTTTTGTTTTTTTATATAGTGACGCAAACAGAAAAAAACAAATGAATGACGGTCATCGAAGCACAAATACATGAGTAAATAGCTGTAGAAATTTGAATTTGGAATTCCTTACCAAAGAGGAGAACATCGTGATTAAAGTGGCCAGTACGAAATACGCCAATTTCATATGTAAGGACCTAATATTACCTATATGATTACGCAATAAATAAGAAATCAGTTCAATCAGTTGTAAGTATTTATTAATGCATGTTATAAAACTATCGGCCATAGGATGACGAGTATCTTATAAATAGTTGTTTTCTAAATTTAGATCATAGAAATATTTAAATATATTTACAATATTATTAGTGGATTGCCGCTACACGAGTCTGACAGCTTAATCTTTCCGGAATTCCATTAAAAGTAAAAGTTTAATTTGAATTGCAAATACGGAAAATATTACCGTAGACAAGAAGTCTGTGTCCGCTATTTTACGAAATTTAGACTTAAGTGAAACACTAACAAACCACGTTTCAATTCACTTAATAAGCACTGGAAAGTTACAGACTTAAAATGTTGCGGTGAACATCAGCCTATGTGAAATGCTGATAGCTAATATCAATAAAAATTAATTAAGTTACAATAATTAAAACACTTAAAAAATAACGTACTCGAACAGTGTTAAACTTAAACTCAAAATAACTTTATTAATATAGGTAAAGTACACGTATAACATCAACAGAAAATATGTCAAATTGATTCTAAATATATATTTACCGCTAGTTCGCAAGTCTTTACGTCTTTACGTAGGGTATGAAACTCTCGCCACTATTTTTAATCGCCAAGTTTTGTGTCATACAGAATGTTTATATGACAGAGCAGCCTTAAATATTTTACCCGAAGCAAAAGAATGCCAAGGATTAGGATCATTTAAATAATCGTTAGGGCCCAGAAGTTACCTAAAGGATTCGCGAAATAGCGTTGGCGCTTTAGAAACCTGTTACAGATTATATTATAAATATTAAATGCAAAAGGTTAATGTACTACATAAATCTCGTTTTATTACTATTATTAAAGTACACGTGATACTGCGCATTTATTAGCAAACAGAATGTAAACATTGTCGACCGGTTGTAGTTGTCATCTTAATCACTTTTGATATACATATGTTTATCACAATCAAAAGATGAAAAGAAGTTAATACTAAATATTGTTTATATCATTACAAAACGGAAGCTCAAAAATAAATCGAATTCCAATTGAATTGTTTTAACAAATTGTCTTTTTTATCGCATCGTAAATACAATTAGAAGATACCTAAGATAGAAACAGTAATATGTGATTGGGTTTTTGCGAATTAGCACAGTTCGATCAATTTCTAGCAATTCGCTAGTTGTATTAAATTAGGGCATATGTTGTGTTATTCTGACTGGAACTATTGAGAGCTTATTAACAATTGCGTAAAATACATGTACTAAAGTTGTTGGGTGCACATTTCACCCCGAACTCCCTATCTAGGCTCTATCCCGGCAGAGATACACATTATTAATAATATAGTCCGACCTAATTCAAATTTCTGTCTGTGTGCCTAATTTGCTAAGTAACTTTGTCCTGAGTTACGACGCTAAAAACTATCATCTAAAGACTTTGGGGTTAAGTTGCGGATAAGGCTACGCTGATATAGTGTCCTGCCTAGGTGCTGGTGGGGTTTTAGTGGGTATGCACAGCAGCGAGTCCCACATAACCCTTCATCATGAGGGAACAGTGCCGCGGGAGGGTATGCGTAACGCATTTCACAACGAAAAAAAGGCGGGTTAGTTTAATAATTTAACTGTTGATATTGACTTGTTTGCCTCCATTGTAGTGACGGCAAGGTGAGCTCTGACATCTGAGGTTCTTAGTGGAATATATAGAGTATCATAAGTTTTTCAAAGTATATAAAGTATACTGTACTAAGTGTTCCTCAATTAATTTTTATTTATTAATTCCACAGTTAATAATTAAAAACTTAATTATCGCGTAAAATGAACTTTATATTTAGTATGTTAGTTATAAACTGTAAATCTTACTAAATAAATAAAATTAAAAAGAAATCGAATTATTTCTTATCTGTATATATAAACGCGCTTATGTATAATATATACACTAAAAATAAAGAAGTTATTTTCCTAAAAAAATATTAGTGTAATTCATCTCATACATTCCGTTAGCTTCTTCATGTTAATATAATAAAATATCTCTATAAATAAATTTGGAACTGATTAGATAACAAACAAATATCATTATTATAACAGTCATATCCATTACTAAACCCCATTAAACTGCTATTTTATTTGCGATTAAACCAGTTGATTTCAGTACAAAGACAATTTAATGAAATAATACTTCAATCATGCTTATCACAATTTTAACAAGATGTTCACTGTAACTAGTGAAGAAGAATATAATTATCCAAACGTTTCCGACACAAAGTATTGCAGAAATATCTTAGATATTGAATACGACTGCATCTTGTCAGAATCGGAGTCTCTTTCGTTCGCGCACTTCATACAAAAAAATTATATAGGTTAAAGATAATAGAAATTATACGAACGATAAATAAAAATTAACTAAATAATGCTGAAAAGTTTTAATTCTTGTAGTAAGAGGAAGTATTTATAATCCTAGATTTATACTTTATTTACTAATATTATATTACGAGTAGTAAATGGAATGGAAGAACTTCTGAATAGGAACAAGGAATTTCTTACTGTGTCTTAAATTATGTATGCTTTATATACAGATAATAATTCTGTATTTACATTTATAAATCTACATATTTACAGAGACACACAGTAACAAATATACATGTGTATAGATATGCTTGCATACTCTAAGAAGCTTACATATTAATTGAACGTTTTAATATATATTTTCTTACTTCATTGACCAAGCCTATATTATCTAGTTTTTAAAATGCATTTTCGGTTATTACTTGGTTCTAGGATGGCATAAATATAAATCGTAGGTAAACTGCCTTAAACGATACAACGAACGCAAGAAGATATTAATAATTATATAACACAAACTGGGCCCTATCATTGTGTAATATAGCTAGAGAATAATAAATTCAATGACGAAACACACCATGTAGGTCAATTAGTATTTAAGAAACTATTGAAATATTAATTGGAAATTATCATACATTTAGCAGATATGAGAACTTACTTAAAATAAACATTTAGTTTGATTAGTTTAGCTTTATAAACTTTAACAAGCACGTTCATAGAGAACGGCCGGGGAAGGGAAACCCTTTCTTTAAGAAGGATTGGTTTTCCTGCAGAAATATACTAAAGATGTGTAACTTGTTGAGAGGACTTGTGCAGTTCGAACTACAGTCAATCAGGCAAAGGCAGGCAGTCAAATTGATAACGAAATCCTACCCACTATAAACTCAACCACACGACATTTAACAGACAAGTTCAATACATGCGGTTTCTACATAAAACTAATGATCTTGTCTATTAGATAAAGTTTTTGATATTGTACTCTGTACTTAACCACATCGTTCCAAATTCAAAAAGGTTTGGGAATCGATGACCTCCAAAATGTATCGACTTTGTTTGTGGGTATATCGGATATCAAATAACCTCGTTAGCACTTTATAGATAAAAAAATTAACATTGTATGGTAATCTTCAATGTTTTATAACGTCTCAGTATGTTGTAAAATCAAAGACAACAAAATAATGATACAGTAATTTTCATTGTTTTTGGTGAAATGCAATGTGAAATCAAACGGACTCCGGAATATTAGAATCATGTATTGTTCTCTTAGCCTGTAAGTTTAAATTCCGAATAGCCTTGAGGTCGTGAATTTAGCCCCGGCTGTACACCAATACTCATTTACTGAAATTTATTAGAAGACATAAGACAGTATACCCTGTCTCTGGTGAACTTTGTCAGTACAGAATCTATTAAAAATCGTGGAATTGTGTGGGGTACATTGGTGTTAGGTAGAATATTATATAACATGGTTATATATATATAGACGTTCTTCACATTTATTTGAGCATATTCTGATTTTTTATTGTTAAAGGTTTTGGCTTAGCTTGAACACAAAATGGCTTTAAAGATGATCGTGTATCAAAAAGAGAATATATTCTAACAAAATAGTTTAAGATTTTAAGGATTTTGTTAGTATTCATCTACTATCAACAGAAAACGCAAACCTTAAGTTAAAATCACACACCTGTCTCCGAAACGGTCGATTCGAGTCGACATCCTTTAGGGATTTCACTTCATTTTCATCACTTGTATTTATCTTTTCCAACTCAGCCGTTCCGTGGTCCATCTTGATTCGAACATGGGAGAACACTGCACGAGCGCAATACTTTACCCCACAATCATTAACAATTTATCTTATCATTTCATTACTGTCAAAGAAAGAAATCATTAGTAGTTAGACACAGTAGAAGTAATATTATTTTTTATGTGCACGAAACGATAACTCGTGTTATTTCGACGATTTTCAATATGTTAATGAGGTGATTTTGAATGTAATACGTAAAGTACTTTAATTTTATCTATAAGTACTATACAATAACTATTAAAATTAGTATTTTATTTGTACATCACCTAACTTGTAGTGCTGTTATATCTTGCTAACTTAATTAATGTTATAATTGCTAACTTGCTAACTTGGGAACGAATTAAATATTGTACTTAGAATGTAATGATTTTTGAGTCAAATAAAGTATTTTTTTTAATATTTATTTTATTATTATTAATTTTCAAGATATACATTTATAAACCAGTGGCGCTTAACCATAATTTATCATTAAAATTCATTGTAAGAATTTTAATGTGTTTCTTTATATATGTGTGATGCACTAAATCGTATTTCTGAGATATGTTGGTTCCTTCAGATAAAATGTTAATTGAAATATATATTATTATTATTTTTGTAAGATGTAAAATACTTATGAATATATCCCTGAAAATCAACAAACCTTAGAATTATTAAAGTATATTATTATATCATTACTGTATTTATTCATAACTTCCTGTTTGTTGTCTCTATCTTCCTTGCTATGTTCCTTTGATTTCTCCTCCCTTCCTTGCTTGATTCCCCCTTTTTTATTAGGTATTATAATAATATTTCTGACGGTTTGTTGGTACTGTACAGGTTTAATAGGCCAGTACGGAAAAAAGACAAAATTGTATACGGTTATTGTATATTAAATATTATTATATCCAGAGTTTATCGTCAGTTCTTCTCTTCTGTTCTACGCCTTTGATTTGAGAACTGGCAGTAAATGTAAAAAATGTATATTTCATTTTTTGACGTTCATAAGTGTACATAAATGATTTTGAATGGAATTGAATTGAAATTTTTTGTATATATAGTCATCTATGCCTATTAAAATGGTTTTACAAGCCATTATACATAATTCTTATTTCCAATATTATTATTGATAATTATAAAAGCTTTATGAGTTATTCCATACAACAATTAGTTTACATTACTTAATATTATTATTAGTTTTTAGTAGGTATAAGTTTAAAAAATTTAAGTTATTTAGTAATTAATTATTATTTTTAGTGGTCTAATTTTTGTAAGGCCTATTAAAGAACAAAAGACTCCTCCATATTTCTCTTTGTCTTGAGCAACATTCATGCCGTTTTTAAATTTTGATATATACTATAAATTATTATCCAGTAATGTCTGTACTTATAACACTATATTAAAACATAGATGTATTGAAGTACTTATGTATGCAAAAAAATGGTTAATTATTGTCAATTAAATGCATAAGTGTAGTATATATTAAGATTAATTGCAATATTGTAGGAAAATTGAGGAAAATAGAGTTTAATAAAATAATTATTATTATAATTGTAGACGAATGTCAGAGAGTTCGCGTGCTCCATTTCTTTGTGCAGTCAAACAACATTCTTCGTAGGGCAAATTCCCGTTAAGTTTAAAGTATTTTTGGTTCTGTGTTTGATGGCAATTTAAATAGGTGTGGGGAATGTTCAATTTATTATCTAAATGTTCTCTTCGACTACTTCGACTTTGTGAATAATTATAAATATTAATTTTATTCCTTTATATCTTATTCAATGCCTAGTAATTTGAAACGAGTTGTGGTACCGCAACCTCTCGTAAGGTTTGCCATTCCACAGCCTATATTAACAGAAGGTATGAAGTTCTGTCTTAATTTTATGGCCAATTAATAAACTATTTAAGTACGTAAACTGGTTTAATTTTGCCTCTCAAATGCATTAGTGTAAACGTAGCTCAACTGTATCTGATTTGATATTGCCGTCTCGACCACTAGTGCCTTCGGGCCAGGTCCCTTTAAGTCATAGTAAGATCATCACGTTCCTTTTCCCACAATCCCTCTGATTCCGAGTTAGGATGTCAAAAACTTTTGCCGAGTTTATATCGAGTCTATCAGACTCGTCAACAATAAGTCTCGACTCTGATTCTGACACAAGTCTTGTTTAAATACTCGTATGACTTTGTATAATCCCTTGTGATTCATGAAGGTTGCATGCGAAAATATAATTTGCATTACTAGTTATTTAAATAATAACGAAGCAGCCATGACTAATAGAAAAACAAGTGCTCTATGCGTAATAGTGACAGTGTAATTTGAAAGCATGTTTTATTTATTTGTTTGTATCAATGACAATTAAACTATTTAATTAATAAACAATTTTAAAATGTGTTTTCCTAAATTAATAAACTTCCGTTAAATATTAATTATAATTTAACGGAAGCGTGTCTAGAAACGTTAGAACGTATATATACATGTTTCTCAGATCGGGAATCGTTTGTCTAATCGATGATGTTTTGACATCTCAAATGTTGGAAGAAACTCTTCAATTTCAGTTCCACTATTCTTTTTTTGGCCGGAAAGAACGTCGCTATCGTGTATATTAGTATTGCCAGTAAATAAAATTTACCTATTATATTAATGACAACAGATGGACAACGAGAACACAATGGAATGGAATGGAGCAGACCAAAAAGAACGTGGGTTGATGACTTAATAGAAATAGCAGGAAAAGACGAAGTCTGTTGGCTGTTCAGACTATTGCCAACGATAGAGACATGTAGAAAGAGTTGAAGGAGCAATTAAGTTGTATCATTGGACGTCAAGGCAGGATACGAAGAACTGTAACTCAAATGACCGTTTTATGGCAGTTTTTGCCGTACATCAGCAGTTTGTCGAACCAGCTGCTGACTGAAGCATTTCCGAAATCGACAATCGGGTGCAAGCTCAATCCTTGAGAACAAGACTGCTACTTTTAGTTACTATAGCTTTGTTTAAAACATCCCACAAAACGTCATAATAATAATACTAAATGCCTGGAAAACATCGCTGTTGAACTATGTATTATTCAAGTTTATTATTATAACTACTGTAAAATAAATGTCTATAAATAAATATTATACCCTAACTCCAAACAAATGAAATTTTGTCCTTCCATCGCAATTATCGTTTGTTTTGCCAATTAAAAACAAGTTTTTCAAAAATAGATATTAAGTTGAACACGTTTCATTGCAGTACTTAATATATAATCACGTCGTACACGCGCTAAAAGGCTGACCTTTAAATACGTCTTTTAAGTACTTAAAAAAAGAAAACATTTCCCAGTATTTTAAACTTTTCACAAACTGAGGAATAATCTTGTAATAATAATCAGGGTCTACGCCTCAGATTGCAACCAATTCTTTGATCATTTTTATTTACCAATTTGACTTAGGGTCAAGAAAAGAGCGTACCAAATCTTAAACCCATTCGCGAGCCTTCGACTTGAGAGTGTCAGTGTAACATTAGGTGGGTGGTATCACTTAACATCAGGAGCATAATACTCGTTAGCCTCCAGTTAGAAAATAACAAGTCCACTATAAAAATCAGCTTATAGAAGGTCACTGACACGAATATGCACTCCAATATTACAAATTTATTTCCAACATTATCAACTCACAAGTGGTCAACGTTTGAATATAGTCCTTATACACATGAACCGTGCCGATGACTTTTTACTTAATACGTAGTATTTTATACACGTGCTGATATCTAAATGCTATGGGTATACTTTAAAGTCTCGGAAAAGCTAAGAAGTTTAGTATAGATACAAAACGTTAGTAACAAACTAACTTTCGATACAAAAAGCAGTTGTTCACAGACAAGCCTTCAATATTTCACCAGGAAAGAAGTTCTCCGTCTTCTGACTCGATGTCTGTTTTTACGCAATTAAGTGTTTTTAAGGCATGCTATTAACTAACTTCCGATACAAAACTTGTTAACAGAAATCAATAATGATTTTACGTTCAAGCAAATGTTAAATGCGCACATAGAAAGGAACTCCATTGGGGCACAGCCGGGGATCGAACCTACGACCTATTGTATGAGAGTCGCACGCTGAAGCCACTGGGCCAACATTGCTCTTAAGGTAGTGCTGAGATATTACAACGTACTATAATAATAATCATCATGAAACAGATTCAGAAATCTGAGGCCAAGACCTAAAGAGGTTGTAGCGCCACTGATTTATTATTTATAATATCTCAGACGCCAAAATAATGAAGAAAGTCTTTTTTTGTCTTATGGTAAGATTCTGAAATAAAACTTAACACTATTACGTCAAAATCTAATACGTTTTTGACGTACGGAAGACTTTCCGAATATCACATATAGTTTACACTACCTTGACTCTAAATGAAGACCCTTAAAATCTATAAGACAGAAATCGCACATGCGAATCTTCTAGCATTGTTAGTTCCAATGGCATTATCACCTTATATCGAGTGAGCCTGCACCTAGTTACAAAAACGCAAACAAAACTTCTGTGTGGCCTTGAATCGAAATTTTGCTAATCACTACATAGTATAAAACAAAGTCGCTTTCTCTGTCCCTATGTCCCTTTGTATGCATAATTCTTTGAAATTACGCAACGGATTTTGATGCGTAATTTTAATAGATAGAGTGATTCAAGAGGAAGGTTTATACGTATAATAACATACATTAAATAGTGGAGAAGTACTGTTATTTTTTAGGTTTCTAATGTGATGTCGTAAATAATTACATTTTTTCCGCTCACATTGCAAACGCAGGCTGAACCCTACGAGTTGTATCAAAATAATGTACTAAGTATTGTACACATTGAAAAGGTCTACAGAAAAGTCCGTGATGGTATATGTCTATATCTTATGGATAACCCACAATAACTTTTTTTTGTCATTTACTTTTTACGACAAATAATAGCTAATTTTCGAAGCGATTTTAACCAATACAGCATTAACCCTTAACCAATTAAATACCTTGAATAGATTGTTCATTTAATATAGATCTATACAGCCCATTACAGCTTATTTAGCAGAGATCGAACGCGTATATTATCGGAGCTTTCCAGCGACGGAAATAACAATACATAATAAAAACCTGCTTTTCATCAGCATTGCACCCGTGCGAAGCTGGGGCGGGTCACTAGTACTGAATAAAATGTAAACACTTAAAATGCAAAGGTATTTAAAATTGTAACTTCATCGTGTTGTTTTTCTGGAATCATCTTTCGGTTGTACCAAAATCACGAGCGATAAACATTTCAAAAATCCTTTAGGTCAGGTTCTGGTGAGATAAATTAAAATAACCCATATGACGTTTGCCATTTGTATATCCTTTATTTACTTTTGCGCGGTGGGAGTAATACGCAGTATGACATTTTTAAATTAAAAATCGTATTTAAAAAATAAATCTGTGGCGCTGCAACCTCTTTAGGTCTTGGCCTCAGATTTTTGAATCTGTTTCTTGATCAGTTTTAAATCTAATAGGTGATCAGCCTCCAGTGCCTGACACACTGTATGGGTCTAACACTTGTCGGTTTCCTCACGATTTTTTTCTTGACCGTTCGAGCAAATGAATTCACATATAGAAAGAAAGTCCATTGGTGCACAGCCGGGATCGAACGTTAGATGAACGATCGCGTAGTCTTGTTCTTTCGCGAATTCTGTAAGCGGTTTTGACATTCATAAGCATGCCCTGCATCTAAACTGAATAAACGAATTTTGCTTTAATTTGATTTGAACCTACGACCTCAGGTATGAGAGTCGCACGCTGAAGCCACTAGGCCAACACTGCTCTATATATTTACTATCGGTTTTATGTACTATCGCTTCCAAAAATTGTCAAAGATTTAGAACTTGTTATTTCTATCCCACAGTATGACTTTACCGCCTTACACTAATCCCTTAGCAAAGGATAAGTTGACCGAATTTGCTGGAACTAATAGAGTTATAGATTATAGGTTGATAGTTTTAGATTAAAAAAAATATCTGTAGTCTATATTACGCTTACAGTATTTGTATGGTTCAACAATGAGACCCATATTTAAAAAACAATTCTTTTAATTATTTGAATATACCTAATCATACCTTTGCCTTTAATTGTAGCGAATAATAATTTAATCAATTAGCAAACAATGAAAATTTTTTCAGGTGAAATGTCAATGAATGTGAGTTTGATTTCATTGGCATAAAGCTAGGTTTCCATTTGTAATATTTATTTTAATTTTATTTATTAATTGTTGACATTGCTGAGTATCAATTGTGATTGATCTAAGCGTATGTGCACTTATGTACACGCGTTAGAAATTATATTTCTTTGCCGTAACAATATAAAAATGTTTACAAAAATTTTGTCTTTCGCCTCATTGTACGTTTGTAGAAAAAAACGACACTAACAATAGAAAAAAAATACTCTCATCATATTTTCCTAACGCGCTAAAAGAAGCATAACTTCAAAAAACTAAAATTTTGACTATAGCTAACTCCAGGGTGTCGGTTTTTTGTGACGTTATGCGGTGGCATCGTAAACATTTATTCTCATCATTTTGCCTAACGCGGAAAAAGAATTTTAAATATAACGACTTTAATATTATGGAAACTTAATACTCTTCATAAATTCATGGTAAAAATGTAAATTTAAATTAATAAATTTTTGTTGGTGTTTAGAGAGAGATATTTTCAGCACATACATTTTGTACTTATTTCCAAAGAGTATTCTTTATCTACACCTATTTATACATATTTATTTATAAATATTTAACTGTTTACAATATAGTGCTATATAGTTATATGCTTTATGTTGATGAATCTCTATAAATATTATATAATATATACCTTACTTTATCATTAAGCGGTTTGTCTGTATTTAGATTGCACCTAAGGTTTAAGTTTCCCAGAAATCTAATTAATATTTACAATCGGTTCTTTGCATTGCGTTTTTAGTCAAATTTAGAACGGTTTAACTTAAAAAAAAAAACAATTTATTTGATCAATAAATTTTAAACTACTAAATAATACCTTAATTCAAATGCGCAAGATGGTAATAAATCTAGAGTGTATCCTACCCTTTATATACAATACATCATTGGCCAGCGTCATTCTATAAAAACAGTTGCTTTGCAAATTATTACGCCAAAGAAACCTAACTCACCAATAAAAATAGTGAGTGAAGTGAGGCGGATTGAATATTTAAAACCATACCGGCTGGAAGACCAGGTACCAAGTGAAGTGGTATTTTAGTGATTCATTTTGTTTTGTTTTTTAAACTTAAAAAATAATTCAATAGTGTTATTTTTCTAAAGTAAAATTTTTACTTTATTAAAGGCGTATTAAATTAATAAACATCTAATGCGTAAGAGGTGCAAAATAAAAGGATTTTAAAGAATACGCATTAAATGTCACTTTTTAATTTATTTCTTAATTACTAATAAAAATAATTACTACTAAATATGTAAGATTTTATTATATATATATATATCTAGATGCATATATTTTGTCCAAATATTCGAAACATGATAGCTTTTTTGAAAATTGTTCGAAATTTCTAAAAGTTTTGAAGTTTTCATTTATTTCAGCAAAATGACGGTCGTCGATGACATCCAGACGAATCAGCTGTCGACCAGACTGATCTTCTACCCTTTAATTCTTCTTGCCACTGGACTCTGGCTTTTATACAGATGGCAGCAGCAATCAAGAATATATAAACTGGGAAACAAACTACCAGGGCCTATCGCATTGCCAGTATTTGGTAATGCCCTTTTGGCTTTTGGTAAAAAACCGGAAGGTAGGCCATAGATTATTACTATTAAACCTGTGATATAGACAAATACGTGACTTCAATACGACACTTAGTCTGACTTCCGTAGTCGACCTAGTGGAGTCGTAGTTTCATTTCTGATTGTCATCACTGAACTATTTCAATAAGTATTACATTAGCTTCTGTTTGAAATGACAAGTCAAAAAGCCTGTCATTCAAATAAACAAAATAGTTTTTTTAATATTATTTGTTGAAATTTTTTTTTACGTTCTATTTTCAAAAATCTTACTGTAATTTCTATAATGCGCTTTCTATGAAATGTTACGCCTATTATTTCGGTATTTTGAAACTGAAGCGTCCAATACGAAAATCTTGGTTCACGCTTGGTGGGGTGTTTCAGAGTTGGTAAGATTAGGTTTATCTTACGCTGAGATGTACGGCTCCGTCGTACGTGGTTGGATTGGATCTAAGTTAGTTGTATTCTTAACTGATCCCGATGATGTGGAAGTCATCCTCAACAGTCAAGTTCACATTGACAAGGCCTCCGAATATAGATTCTTCAAACCTTGGCTTGGAGAGGGATTACTTATCAGCTCAGGTAATATTTTTTATTCTCCTATGTTAAATCCAATCAAAAACAGGGAAACAATATAATTTGAAAAAAAATCATTTACTTAAATATAATTATATATACAAATATATGTTCAGACGGTAAACAGGTCAGTTTACAGGTGATTTATTTATATAGAATAATTACAATAACATTCTAAAGTACTTAACCTATATTACATTATATTTTTTAATTTTTATATTACATTTAGATATGCACTGCTTGCACTATATTCATCATTTTTTAATTGTTTTTAGTTTTTATTTTACTAGGGTTGCCTGGAACAGCTCGCTTGTTAGCGATAAGGCCACCCGTTACGTCCATTATAATTTTTATGTATATGGTTTTTGTATTATTTTTTAATGCAAATAAAATTGTACACAGTTAAATGAGTAGTATACGTATATCTATAACAACACACACATAATTTTTTAAGGTGAAAAATGGAGATCGCACCGCAAGATAATCGCTCCTACATTCCACATAAACATCTTGAAATCCTTCGTCGACACATTTAACCAGAACAGCAAGTCTGTGGTCAATAGGATGAAGTCGGAAATGGGCAAAGTGTTTGACGTCCATGACTACATGAGTGGAGTGACAGTGGACATTCTATTAGGTAAGAGGCTTTTTTTAAACTTTAAAGACCCCTTTTTTATATTAGACGTGATAATGTAGGGGTATGTGGGACTCGACCCACACCAAAGTCTCTGTTATTCAGAGATTGGGTGAACAATACCCACTAAAACCACCTCGAGGAATTCCTACAAAGCCACGTTACAGAGGCTCAGGGGTCGCTGTCGCATTTTACTGGGACAAACTTAAAAGACCCTAAGATTCAGTGGATACTTAGTTTTAGTCCGATACGTGAAAAGCGTATTTACTGGAGTCATCACAACCGGTCGTAAATTCGAGTTTGTACGTATTAGTACATAACATAATCCAATTTTGCGCGGATACATTTTGCGAAACTGATTTTGCCATGATAAAATTAAAATAATGACTGTATATAATTCTGGCCACCTTATCAGTATAGACAGTTTTATTTATGTTTTGTTACAGTTTTGATAGAAATCTCTATGTAGATAGAGCTTTATTAGCGTATACTAAGGTTCATAGTTAATACAATTTAATAAACAAATCTGCCATTTGAGCGTAAGACGAACAGTGAAGCAGAACTTAAGCGCTACACGACATTGTAATGTGATTGATTTAGTTTTAATAAACACACATGCATATTATATTTTTATATTTTAACCTAAAAAACCAATATTTACAATAGCATTTCATGCGCAGAATCAATCTATTTTCACATTATTAATTTATGTAAATGAAAGTAAAATTCATTCAAATTAATACTGACGCACAAATTAATTTTATTGTTCAATCATGTAATGTGCATTTACATAATACATTATTAATCTCTGACCTTTAAGTAATAATAATTAAACAATGCCTTGGTATATGCGACTATTTTTTTATCGTATTTTTATTTAACTGAAAAAATATGTTCACTACATGTGATAACAAATTTATTTTAAACTTATAAGAAACATTTCACCGATACATTAAATATTATAAAGGATAATATTAATCTTCACTCTTTGTATTTTTAATACAATTTGGTGGGTTGGTTAGGTTACGTTATTTTATTTATTTATTTATTAAGTCTACAACATCATACATAGTACTAAAACTACTGATTATTTTATAGAATCTTCTGTCTAAAATGTATGACAATTTATGTAAACATTAGTTTTGCAAAAAATACAATTGAAAACACATACAAGATAGGACAAGTACGCAATCAAATAAGATTACTAAGAATTGTTGGTACTTAAAGCAGAAAAAAACATCAGCAAAACAGCGAATTCAGTGAAACACCCAAACAATGCTTTCTCTAAAACCGATCAGCCCACTACCGAATATATCCAGCTCAGGATAAGCTGTGTTCAATCCATTAAAATCGCAAAGAATTGGAACGAGAGAACAAATTTATTCCTTATTTTATATAAGGAATAAATTTGGGACAACTAGGGTTACTTAAGGTGACAATTTCATGAATTGAAGATTAATACACTATTTCTAATAAGAAGAATGATTTAGTAGTATATATCCGACCTTTACTCGATACTTAAATTATAATTGTTGATCTATTTCGTGTAATAAGTGCCGATAAGTCAGGGTCACTCTGTAATTATACCACACGCATTCGTAACATCAATTACTAGAATAGCGTGTGGCTCGGGCCAGAATCAAAATCGGGCTGATGATGATTACGTAAACCATTGCAGTTAAGGAATACAAACAGTTGAAGCTAAGACATGATATTCCGCACAATGTTTTCTTTAAAAAATAAACCAGTGGCACTACAACCTCTTTAGGTCTTGGCCTCAGATTTCTGAATCTGTTTCATGATCAATTTTTAAATCTAATAGGCAAGTAGGTGATCAGCCTCCAGTGCCTGATACACGTCGTTGACTTTTTGGGTCTAAGACATGTCGGTTTTCTCACGATGTTTTCCTTCACTTTTCGAGGAAATGTTAAATGCGCACATAGAAAGAAAGTCCATTGGTATACAGCCGGGGATCGAACCTACGACTTCAGGTATGAGAGTCGCACGTTGGAGCCACTAGGCAACACTGCTCCAATGTTTACAAAAAAGTCCTTTGGTGCATCGAGACTTGAACGCGCGACCTCATATTTCTATCATACCATAACCTGTTGAATATATATTGCAGTTATATATAAAGTCCCTGGACACTATGGCAGGGGAGTAGAGTGAAAATTAATTAAAAAAAAAAAAAAAAAAAAAACCTGTTGAATATCTAAATATATACCTATATCAAAATGTTTAAGTTAAACTTAAGAATTTTTGATAAATACATAAGTTGATTAAATGCACATTTAACACTCGCTTGTATATACGAAGGAAGGAAAACGTCGGTAGTAAATCAGCAAACTTACGCCCACACCCAATAACCTATCTCTATCCATTGATCATCTGAGATAGGCACTTTATTCCAAATATTTATAAAAGCGTGCCAATAACCAATCACTGGATTGTAATAGCCGTCTGTCGATACAAGCTATCCATGGTAGGTCGGATCCGTGTATGTGTTGACCTTAGTATGAAAATGACAGTTCAACTGTGCCAATAACCTATCTTACGATTTTAACTAACACCAGTTTTTTAAATAATTAAAAAGCTATTTGTTATATTTTGAACATAGACATGTATATTTTAATATTGTTTTAACGGGTTTCTTTACTTCATTTGGTTTAAATTGATTATCTAGTATGATTGAAAAGTGCGAAGAGATTGCATTCTATCCGTCGCCAAAAATGGATTGTCTTCGTAGGGTTTGGTTATGGGGATACAGATAGGATATCGATCGACTGTCACGGTCTGATCTCATAAATGAAAATAATCTGAGATTGTGTAATATATCTATAACAACACACACATAATTTTTTAGGTGAAAAATGGAGATTGCACCGCAAGATAATCGCTCCTACATTCCACATAAACATCTTGAAATCCATCGTCGACACATTTAATCAATTTATAAAATTAATTATTGGGTCGATGTGTGTATAATCTAAGTAGACGCTGTCAAGTGCTTATTTGAAAAATAAAACGAAACAGATATAGAAATCTAAGGCGCTATTGGGCCTAAGGGTTGTAAAGAACAATATACTTGATTACTATGTTGAGATATTTCTCCTTATACGTATACCTTTCTATTTTAGGTAATGTTTTCATTTGATGTAATTACAGAAACTGCTATGGGTATCACAAAAGAAACTCAAGATGCATCCGGCTTTGACTACGCTATGGCTGTCATGAAGTAAGTTACATAAAAATTAGTGTCAAAAATGTCACTTTGCGACCCAAAATGTGTCTCCCTGTAACGAGAAACATCCAATGCTCCCTGAGTCCTTTTCCACTTCCCGCTAGTCGCTCCCATACGAAAGTTTTGGATATCTATTTAATAATTTATCTTAAAGGAATAATATAATTTTTTTTCAGAATGTGTGACATCATTCACCAAAGGCACTACAAATTCTGGCTTCGTTTCGACGCCATATTCAAGTTCACATCTTTCTTTGAGAAACAGAAGAAACTTTTAGGAATCATCCACGGACTCACCAACAAAGTAATGCATTATATATAGATACATAACTTTACGTATGCATGTCACTGGACGGATTTTAATGAATTTTTTGTATACGTTTGACTGTGGTTTAGACTCACAGATCAGCCCGTCAGGTGGCGCTATATGCAGCGCCGCCAAATAAACAGCTGTTATATATATAAACGCCTAAACGGCTGGACAGACTTTGACGAAATTTATTTATTAATTACAATTTTATTATCATATTTAGATACTAATTCAAAGATATATAATATTTCTTATTATTCTTAATAGGTAATCAAGAACAAGAAGGAAAAGTACATTCATAACAAATCTAAGGGACTTGCCACAGCAACCGTTGTCGAAGAAAAGACGACTGACAAAGACATGTCTGGACTTGCTAATGCTAAGACCCTGGCTGACACAGTGTTCAAGGGCTACCGTGACGATTTGGACTTCAATGACGAGAACGATGTTGGTAAGGATTTAGATAGAGAATAAATATTGAAAAATATGATTCATTATAAGAATATTATTTAGGTAAATGTTGATAATCTCAATAAATATGTGTTAAATCCCATCAGAATCGACGCCTATACAAATATACTTTGAGTCATTATTTATGAACAGATGTACTGAAACAGTTATAAGAACGATCACACATGTTCTGTCTTCTATTTTGAGTATTTATGACTCGTAAACATTTGAACTATTTTAGGTGAAAAGAAACGACTCGCTTTCTTGGACCTTATGATTGAAGCCGCTCAGAGTGGAGCACACAAGATCACTGACCACGAAATTAAAGAAGAAGTCGACACTATTATGTTCGAGGTATTTTAATTTTCTTTTTATAGAAGTTAGTACTTCGTCACAACAAAGAGCACGCCAGGGCAATATGAATTTCTGTAAGGTTTTAATACGGTGTTAATATTTTTTTTATTTTTTTACTACGAGTATTTACGTCTAATTCCGACTTCCGTATTTGAAACTAAATCTTACCCTGAGGGCCTGTTTCACAATGTCCGGATAATTTCCAAATAAGCTATTTATTACTTATCGGTAGGATAAACAGTATTTTTGCGTTTCACGACTGTCAGATAGCGCTATACGTCATGAAATTATTCGAAAATTTTATCTTTCGAATAATTTATGCGTTGCATAGCTATTTGGCACTTTACACATACATTGTGAAACAGGCCCTAAGTGTTAATTCCGTCATCTAAGAATCGTGAAGAAACATAGTTTTTATATAGAAGTGTTGTTGCAAGCTTGGAATTATGATTTATGTCGCTAATACTTACAGACCAAAAACAATTAACACATTAAGTGCTCTTTTCTCGGATCCGAGTGGAGTGGGCAGCACTATGTCCCCAAACGATTGGCCCGTTCCTTTTTTAAAGCATCGCCTTCCCTAGCTCTCGGATCCGAGATATGTTTTTTTTTAGTAAAAATAGTTTCTAACATTCAAACTTAATCGAAATTCGCCATAAAAAGTTTTGTTTTCCGGCTATTACTTTGTATCCATTGTTTAAGTATTCAATGTGTTGTTTCATTGGACTCGAACGCATACTCACATTACACAATACAGTTTTATACTCTAGGTAATGAAAGTCAAAGTAAAAAATAATTTATTCTCATAGGTAACATAATGTACACTTATGAACGTCAATTTCTAGGATATATAATTTTTCATAAATAATTTTAGGGCCACGACACTACAGCTGCTGGATCCAGTTTCGTGCTTTGCCTCCTTGGTATCCACCACGACATTCAGACCAGAGTGTACGACGAGCTCTACTCCATCTTCGGTGACTCTGACCGTCCATGCACATTTGAAGACACCCTCCAGATGAAATACCTCGAGAGAGTAATTTTCGAAGCGCTTAGGATGTACCCACCAGTGCCCATTATTGCAAGGAAGCTCAACCGTGATGTTAAGATTTGTAAGTTTTTAAGTTAGGTCTATCATCATCATCATTGTGTGATACTAGAATAAGTAGGATGTCTCGGCTTCACATATCTGGATTTATTTTTAAGATATTTTGAAAAAAAGTTGCCTGTATTACTTACGAGTTACGGAGCAATTTAATGTTAAAAGATTGTTTTAAAATCGGTCCCGTAGTTATGAGTTTTCGTTACAAACATTAAAATCAAAATCTGTTTTCTGGTAGTCTCTCTGGCCAGCTCTAATTTGACAGAATCGGGAATAAACTGTAATTCCAGACACAAGCCGATTCATTTAGTACAACGTGTTTTTTATTTAATGATTAGGCTAGCAGATAGTCCTTTATAAGTAATTTTTAAATTTCAGCGACAAACAACTACCTACTTCCCGCGGGTTCAACCGTGGTTGTAGCAACCTACCAGATCCACCGCAACCCCAAATACTACAAGAACCCCAACGTCTTCGACCCTGACAACTTCTTGCCAGAGAACACATCGAACAGACACTACTACAGCTACATTCCATTCAGTGCTGGACCCAGGAGTTGTGTTGGTACGTCATCCTTTAAAAATGATAGCCTCTTTTTCTAATAAATAATAATTAATCGTTTATTTACTTAGAAAGTGGTACATTCAAATTGACTTTGAAAAAAAACACCACACGATCATTCATATTAAAATAGGCATGCAAATGACATACCTATTAATTATCATGACGTAATCTTATATCTTTAAACGAGCAATTCTTGTATATATATATATATAGCTGGAATCTCGGAATCGGCTCCAACGATTTTGATGAAATTAAGTATACGGGGGGTTTCGGGGGCGATAAATCGATCTAGCTAGGAATCATTTATAGAAAATGTCATTTTATTCGTGTTTTATCAACTTAAACATAGAATTGCTCGTTTAAAGATGTCAGTCAAATAAAAACTTAAATATGAATATTATTATCTTTATTCGATAATTATATTCATATTGTATCATTTTATTAGTATGTAATTCGTACTTAAATATAATTTCCAAAAAACACAACTTATAAAAAAAAATCCCGAGCAGGCTCGGTCATCCAGGTACTAATAATAATAGGAACAATTATAATTTTTGTCAAAACTTATTTCCATTCCAGTGTCATGCCCCACCTTAAGTTATATATGTATTATGTATGTAATTTCACTTTCAATTAACAAAAAAAATTGTTAACTTAAGACAATAAAATGATAGGTTTTAGGAAGAAATCACTAGTAAATTGTTTCCGAAACAATAACCAATTCTCAAATCAAAATGAAAAACTGGTACCCAAAGCAGAAATATTTAATAAAATCAAATTTTATGGCGTATCAAAGACTCAACGAATCGACAATATGCATAAGCTATCAGCGTCAGTATACTAAATCTAATTAAATTCTCACGATGAACCAACGTATCAATTATGTATTTGTATTTTCCAGGCCGCAAATACGCCCTTCTAAAACTCAAAGTGCTCCTCTCCACCATTCTCCGTAACTACAAGATGGAGTCAGACGTCACCGAGGACCAGTTTGTGCTACAGGCCGATATTATCCTGAAGAGAACAGACGGCTTCAGGGTACAAATTGCGCCCAGACAGCGGGTGCCATCTACCGCTGTTTAACTTCTTTAACTGGTTGCAGACCTTTAAATCCCACGATTTAAGAGTTATCCCTACAAAGTTTTGTTAAATCCTATTAAATCCAGGTTTAGATTGGAAGATTGTTGGGATTATTACGTGACTATTAGAATGGAATTTTAGGTCTGCAATTACTCATTTTGTTAGGAGCAAGTTAATTAAAATACTGCTTAACTAACTTTTAATTGATAATAAGTATCATTTGTGTAATTAGGGTTATTTTTATTCTTGACTGGTTGCGACAGGTGATTTTATTTATTTATATCATGAAATAAATGCTCTTTAAGAAGACGGTTTTATTAATTTCCTTTTGGTTGACAAACAATCTCTTATATGGTTACAAAATAGTTTATTAACATATTATGACGTAGGTACAAGTTGTTGTTAAAATTTATTATAAGTAGATATATGCAAGGCACAATTTCTTCGTAAAATTAAAAGTTACTAAGGGGTTTTAATTGTTTAATATAACTAATTTTATATTTATAGACATAACATTGATTACTAACGAAACACAAAATAATAATAATGACCAAAAAAAATGGAATGAAATAAGGTACATTTTAAGTGTGTAACGCACACAGCGTTGAGGTTGTAACAGGCAGCAGCAATATGCTGTGAAGCAGACTTGGTCCACTGCTGGTCATTCTGCCACAGACTACAACATTTAGAGTGCAGACGCAAAACAGATAATATAATAATAAAAATAGTAGAAAAAATGTACTATAATTTGACACTTAAAGGTTAATAGAATTAAAATAACAGGTTGAATGTTTATTATGGAAAATATATTAAACTAAAACAATGTCAACAGATAAAAATATTATTTTGTACTATTTGGAGTTAATAAACTCTTTTAACATTTAACATAATGGCTTGGTATTTTCGCGCTACCTGCCACCCGAAAACCTTGATTCTTGTTAATTATATATATAGTTTCTAATATATATTTTTAGTTGAAATTGGATTTTGTACGGTCTGTATCAATGTAAAGCAGCCCTATACCCAAGTAAGCCTTCTGGACCAGGCATTCCCGTTAAGGGACTTTATCCTATTACATAGCGAAGTTCATACAAGACCTATTTTTTTTGTAAGAACTGTTAATTCTGCTAAGGGAAATAATTAAAAAATAATCTTATGACCACAACTTAATTTTTATAAAACAAGGCAAGTTATTGTTTCATATTAAAGTTATACTTCTTTTGGCGCGATGGAAAAATGATGAGAGTGAATTGTTACGATGCGCGCGCACACCGACACCTGAATTCGACATCGTAAAGTTAGGTCTAGGTGGCATGGAAATCGATAACTATGTTCAAGTTGTATATTCTAGTATTTTTATATTTAGAACACGTATTTCGTAACAGTAAAATTGAACAGTGTGACTAAATAAATATTATTTTGGTGTTTTTAAATCAATTTCATATACGACGCTTATATACTAATATTTTTTTTAAATAAAATATATTTAATTAATTTCAATATATTTATCGTTAATCACTACTGCATTTTAGTTATTTTTTTCCATACGCCAAAGAAGTATAACTTCTAACGCGTGTACATAAGTACACTCACTCTTTTCTTGTTATTACTTTGAATTCTCACTTAAATTAACACTTTAATTTTTTTAGTTTTAACAACATTACTCTGTCGTCTCTTCCTGTCTGTACGTTTAAGCTGAGATAAATAGATACATGATCACTAATGTAATCAGGTAATAGGAACTAGGTAATCCTAGAACTATGTAATAAGGCTGTGTGTCTACGAATACGTAATATATGAACATAATCATAGTCACTATATTCGATTGTATATAGTGCTACATACCTTTGGCATATAGCTCTTATTAAAGTTTTATTTGTAATTAGGTAACTTATAATTGCAATTTAATTATACTAAATACCAGTGGCGGATTTACAATACAATCTAAGAATTTTGTTAAAATTTTTGCATTATTTTGGATTTGATTTTTCAGCACAATTTATATACAAACTATTCAGTTAGCAGCCTCCAATCAGTAGTAGGACTGACATGTATGGGTTGATGAGAAAAGAATACATTTTCTTCAATTTAACTCATTTTACTCATACAAAGACTGAGCTGACGGCGCAGACGTCGATTACTGGGACCACGCTAGCTATTTATTCTAGAATAAAAAATAAAAAAAAGAAAGTAAAGAACAAATTTTCAGACAACAATTCTATATGTAAAACATCAAAAAAGCGTCATGCAAAAATATATGGATTTCTATGAAGTAGCAAAAAAATCGGTTTCCAAATTTCACCTCATGAATCTGTAGGCTCCAACCTACTCAGCCTGCTGGTAAATCCACCACTGCTTAATACTAGCATTGTACGAATATAACACTATTATATAGAAGCCTCATACATAGGTTCAATATTCGACTTAACATAATCACTGAAGTTATTGACTTAAATAATAATATGGCTTAGTGTAAAGCGAGACCAATAAAATAAAAATAAACTCTATATTGCGGAAAACTATTCAATAATAAATCCAGTGGCGTGACAACCCTACGTGGGGTAGGACCTTAGATTGCATCCGTGTCTTTGATCATTTGACAAAGACAAGTATATGTAGATTTGTTTTTGTCTGACACATGTCATCGATTTTTGGATTTCAAGCATGATACTGACGATGTTTTCCTTTATTAGCGAGTCTTAAATGCACACATAGCATGCAACTACCTCAGGGATGAGCAGCGCACGTTGAAGCCAAAACTGTTTTTTTAATATATATAATGGTAATAGTAATAACTGTTTGCCAAAATGTAAGGACAATACTGCTTTTGCCGAATTATGGAAAAATATAAGAAATATTTTTTTAAATGGCAACATTTTTGATATGTCATTATTGACTGTCATCTGTCACAGTGTGGTGTGGTGTCTATTCCATTGTGCGTGCTCTAATTTTTTTGATATTATGATTTTTATGAGTTAAAATACCGAATACTATTAAAATCCAGTTAAGGAACTTTATTTAACGATATTTGTCGGATAGACTGTTTAGACTTTCTAAAGCAGTGTCTCCCAACCTTCTTTGAACCATGCCCACCTTAGCCTTTCTAAAATTCTTATGCCAAACAATATGCAATATTCAATTTTAAACATTTAATAGTTTACTAGAAAATGATAGGTTTTTTTTAATCCCTCGGAAATCATTAAGGAAAAAGTAAATTTTCATATAATAAATAACTAAGTTCCAAATAACATGAACGAATTTCGAAGAGCCCCTAGGAAAATCAAATTCCCCCACTATGGGGCGAGGCCCCCACGTTGGGAAACTAAAGGAATGGACTCTGAATGTGTTAAATGTCAATATGCAAGTATATGACAAAAACTTAGTGTTGCCATAGTAATAATTAATTTAGCCCGAGCAAGGTTTTTATTTTATTGGTCGGGCAATAACTATGATTAAAACAAAAAAATATTAAATTACACAAATACAAAAGTTTAAAATCATGTCCTGATTTTTGACACCATTACGCTTTCTTACGATACACAAAATACTCAACAGTCCACAGAACAATACACACTAAACAGCAAAAACTCATTGCTATGAAACAGTTGACGTAACTCCCCGTTGCTTCGTATATCACACCTGAAAGGATATGCCCAGTTCAATAATATTCCTGTACGGCTGAACAAATTTTGCATAAATTATAAATAAATAGAACTGAATATAGACATGTTACAAAGGGATAATGTTCCTAATTGTAATAAGGCTTTTACCCTCTATGAAAGAAAGAATTCTTGGAATCAGCTCAGTTCTTTTTGATTTCAAAAAATAAAATATTTTTATTTACATAAGAGGTCGCTTCGTATTTTGATCTGCCGTTAGGTGAAACATATACAACGTAGTATTTCTGAACCAATTCATCCTTCAAGAAAAAAGGCCGGCAACGCACTCGCGAGCTCTCTGGCATTGAAAGTGTCCATGGGCAGCGGTATCACATCATTAGTGAGCCCTTGCGTTTGCCTATTCTATAAAAAAATGTAACACATGATTGGCATTTCTGCCAATCATTCCTCTTTATTACATTAGTATTAAAGAAGAGTTTTACTTGACTATAAAATTTAATTAATTATTCCTAGGAATATCAGTTTTACTACCACATTCGGGATTTTAATGTGACACCTTTTTGTTTAAAGCCTTTGATGGCATTTATACATACCTATCATAGGATCCGCCATCAACATGAGGCATCCAGAGAATAGTATGTGGAGGGCTAGAGCTGCTGGGAATCTGTCAGGAGCAGCTGTCACCAGCACAAGTGGAAATAGCACTTGGACAGAACATCTCACGAGGCCAGATATTATCGTTATCGCGAACACATACGTTATATTATCTGACAGTATGAGAACTGAAAAAAAAATCGAAAGGAAATCTAATGAAAAAATTCATGGAATTGAGAAATTTCGGTGTTTTAATTATCTGTATGGTAGTTTATGAATTGGCTTGTTCTTGGGTTCAGTACCTCTTGACATAATAGTGGTGTCAAATTAACTTATTTGTAATTGTTACGAGTGAATTAAAATAAGGCGTCTAAAGAAAAATGTTTTTTTTTTTCTTAATTCCACAATTGCATGGATATTGGTTAATTTTGACAATATTTCTTAACTATTCAACAATCATATGAATTAAACCATATCCATACACTGAAATCTTTCTTAACAATCTAATGCATTTCATCCTTGTGCTTAAGCTCTCCGGTGTCCAGATTAAGCATTCTGATAAACAAGCTAGGTCTGGATATCCAGAGTTGCTCCCCTCACACTTTAAAATCGATTTTAGTTTAGTGTTTTGTAATTGTTTCTTTTTTGTAATGTTTGTTTTGTTTAAAAATTGTTTCTATTGATGTTTGTATGTGCTCTAAATGAATGTCATGTTTGCCTCTAATTGCTTATCACATTCAAAATTGTATTTAGTGTTTGTTTTTACCAATGTATCAGTGTGCCGAGCGTTGGCAATCTTTATCAATAAAAAAAAAAAAAAAAAAGAAATTTTCGAAATTCTCGTTATATGTTCTCACATTTTTTGTTAAGGTTAGAATGTCTCACTTTTTGCATGGAAAAGTACTAATTGAAAACATAATTTTTTTTAAATATAAAATTATCTAAGGTTACCCTTATAATTTACACAGTGCTTACGTAAGTTGAATTTAACATTTACGAATAAATTATCCTTTTGTAGCTGTTCAAGAAAAAAGTTTGTCAAAACATTCTTATACATATAGTTAATTTTGTGATATCGTGTAAATTATCTTAATGTGACACTTCCTATTTAATATGCTTCATGAATTTTTTGGCTATAATTATGTGAATTATGCGTAAATATATTTAAAATTCAAATAAAAATCTATCTACGTATTTCCGTTATGTTTGACTTAATGACGTAAGTATGTTACTTATTTATTAACACTTCGTTGCAGAAATATAATCCATATACATATTAACAAAATTAAATTAAAAGTAGGGCAACTGACGGCGTTATTGTTTTTGAGCGATCTCTTCAAGCCAACCACTGTGATAAAAAAAACTAGCTAAGGTAAGCAAGAAGTGCAAAATACATGACATTAAGTTATTTAGACAAAACTCATGGAACCAAACAAAGCAATTAAAACTCATGTAAAATGTGCCTATTAAACAGGACACAAGAAAAAGTGTAGTTAATATAACATATTAAATACGTTTTTTGTTAAGATTGGGTTTGAAACTTGAAACCTAATATTAGTCTAAAAAACATTATATTTCATTTATCTTTAGAAAAATTTAAAAGCTAAATTCACTGTGGTAGGTACGCATATATATATATGTTACTGTAAAAGCTCGAACTACGGTTAATCTTAAGATTTAAGTGTAAGTCTTAGGATTAGTAGTAGTTCGAGTTTTTACAGTAACATATATATACATTTATATTTAAAAAATATATACTCAGTGTGTGATTTTAGAGTAGGGTCAAAATATACTTTAAATATAACAACTAAGTAAAACCCATAATTAAAAACTTACCTATTCTTAAAATCATCGTTATAAATGTTCCCACAAAGAAAACTTTCCTGCTGTCCACTGTGTAGAAATAAGTGAACACAGCGAGGAAAAATCGAGCTGCCAAATCAGCGATCGCCCCAGCCATTACACATGTTGCGACTTGCATCTGAAATGAATTATTATAATTATAATTTATAATTTTCAAAACGTTGATTATTATAAATTAAATTACGTTATAACTTGCTCCATATTTATTACTTTTTCCATATTATTATAGAATAGAATGTTAAATTTTGAACAATTAGAATGCTCAAATTATTCTAACAACATTTTCAATCATCAAGATTTACAAATACATTCATACAATCAAGATTTAAACATTTAACAAAAGGTTTTAAATGAAAAATTCATACTTTAATTTAAAAAGAATCATCTTGTATTCATATTCTTTAGCTAGAGAAGTATTTACTCCAGGGTAAACGGCGTGTTGGTCGAAAATGGCTTCGCAACGTTAGGGAGTGGACGGGTATTGCAAATGCGGAAGAGTTGCTATATCTGGCGCAGGACGAGACACAGGAAATTGACGGCCAACCTCCATTAATGGAGAGGATATTTCTAAGAACATATCTATTATATGTTCTTAAATACGTAAAGATATTATTATTGTTCCGAAGGGTGGACTTTAAGCGTCTCATTTTACCGTTTATTTATTTATTACATTATTACCGAAATCGTATATTCGAGCTATCTGCTTAAGATTGGAACAATTTAGTCTCCCTTTTTGGGAGCAAAAAAAAACTTTATAAACTATTTCTATTCCAAATATTATTATAACCACTCTAGTTACATTCTCTGATGACAACAAAATAACTTTCATACACAATCCAGGTCCCTCTGATAAAGAGCTCGTTAAAAAGCAGGTTTTTAAAAACGATGCAGCATTATATCGAATTCTCAAATCCTGTTATTACCAAGAGATTAAAGATAGTCTTCATTATGTTAAAAAACAAACATTTAATGTAAATAAACGATCACCTATTTGCCAGTTAGATAAAAAACAAAAATATGAGGACCCAGACCCAATATTATATTATTTACAGAGTTGAATGAGCTGTGTTGGTTGATTGCCTTGAGCCAGCGATCCTCAACCCTGAGATCGATGCGGTGACGGCTGTGCACCAATGGACACCTCTATATGTCAAATCAAATCAAAATCATTTATTCACTTTACACTTATGAACGTCAAAAAAATACATTAAATGGTTCTAATTTTACATTTCTCCAGTTCTCAAATCTAGAGCGTAGAACGGAAGAAAATAGTTGGCAATAAACTCTCCGAAACTCTTTTTAATCGCCAAGTTTTGTTTTACACATGTTTGTTAATTAATAGTTAATTAATCAGCTAATTAATCAGGTGTAGGCATGGTGAAATAGGAGCATGCTTACGTTGAAACAAGACGCAAATAGTCGAAATAACCACATACACGAATTCAAGTACGACCAGTCACCCCAAGTGTGCACAAACGCTTGCTCCTGAAGGAGAATGTTGTGAGGTGGCAAGATTTATACCAAAAAATCAACATACACACTTGCCAACTAAGAAAAATTATGTAGGAACAAGTTTAAAATGTATCCTCACCTTAGAATACTGATAGGAGAACAGGAGCATCGGTTCCATGGCTAGATAGGTCACGTCTGAAACGAAGGCAAATCCAAGACCCACTAAGGTACTGACGAATTTCGGGTCCTTTAGGAGATCAAGTTCTACGTTGTCATATATTATTTTTCTGAAAGTAATAAAACAGTGTTCAGTATGTGACGAGTGATGAAAAATTATTATGGGGATTATTCATTTATTTATACTTATATCGTAACCATAAGTTATATAATTATACATATTGAAAAAGAATAAGTAGGTTACATAAGTTATTAGGCAACGGGCGGATATTTTTTCAGTACCAATACTTAAAAGGCCGGCAACGCACTCGCGTGCCTTCTGGCATAGAGGTGTCCATAGCAGCGGTATCACTTAACATCAGATGAGCCTCCTGTCTGTTTGCTAATTATTTATTTGTTTTGCCTTGTTTATATTCCTACATAGTTGCATGATATTTATGTATTCTCTACGGAACTATCTTGGATACAAAAAGTTCCCTTGGGAGATGTATACTGCGATATTGCGGACTACTCGATTGTGAGGAAGTTACATAGATCTGGTTAGCGCTGTACATTTTTAGGTTCTGATGTAGTTCACTCCTGTATGCCCTATTTATTTTATTAAAACATACCTATTTCATTGTCCTTATTTTAACATGTTTGAAAGCATAAATAAAATACCCTGAGCTTCGTCAATAGGATAACGGAAAAGGATCAAGTGATCATTATATTCTAGCCAAAATATATAAGGACAGAGTGACAAAAATATGTGTTATTTGTATAAATTACGATAAGAAATGAAATAAATATCTTCAAATTTAAGTAAATTTATCATAACCTTTCTGATGTTATTCACAATAAAACATATCACAATCCAAGAGATATAAAAATGAATAATTTTTGCATCTGTAGCTAAAAGACTACATTAAAATAAAATGTTTTTAATATTTTCTTCTAAATTTCAGAACTTTAGGTATATACACCATACAATATAGTTAGAATTAGCTGATTCTAAAGTACTTAACTAAATAATTATCAAAAATAATCTTCTGTCAAATAGGTGTGATAAAATAGTACAGGGGAAGAATTCGTCTTTAGGGTTGTTACCCTCATTCCACCTTTTAATTTTGTTTAAATGGTGTAATTAGACTGATGTTATATAATCTGGTCCCTTTTATCTTACTATATAAAAGGTAAAACAGACAGTCATTGGTCTCCCTGAACCTTATTAATTAACCTTAACCTTAAAGGGAGGAAATGGAATATGACACTATATTAATTAAGCCACTTAAATATGTTAATTTAAAAATGATTGTTGTTTATAACATGTTTTTGCTGAGAGAAAAACATGGATTAGAATATTGAATATTTATTTTGATTTGAGCCATGTGCGTCATGTCCATAAAATATATAAAGGCCCCGGCGAAGTATTTTAAATTAAATAACAGTTATAAATAATATACTGTAAATATATATTTTGCGCTTTTAGATTTTAACTATAAAATTAGCTTCCATGTTATTACCATTAATTACATGGATGAGGTTCACAATAAGAGTGAAGCCTAGGGAAGGATTTATCATTCAAATTCCTTGTTTATAGTTTTGTGGAAGGCTTTTGTTATATTACACAGTAGTAAACTATTCATGGGAAACGGTAGAAGAACTTATGTGAAAGGTAGATAGCTTATGGGAAACGTTGGTACTTTTAACACAGCGCCATCTGTCAGAAATGTAACAAATATTTGCAATAAAATAATATTGCGAGTATACATTGATTACATCTCAATGTATATATATATAACTTACAAGTTATCCTATCTTTCAAGTTAGTTCGGTAGTTTAGGAGTCCATAGCGGACAAACAACGTGACCCGTAATTTATATATATTAAGATAATACCATTTTTCGACTCTGTTTAATGATTCGTCAAAAGATTTAAAATTAAAAATGATGGAAAGATAGTAGATCATAGACGTAAATTATATGTATATTATTTTTACAAATATTTATGAGGAAAAGTCCCTTAAGCCTCAAGGGCCTCAAATTTAAGTGTAAACAATATTGTTTTAATTCAAAATGTAACTTTATACTCACATAATACTTTTCTGGATCGACTGGTGCCGGACAGGTGATTTCTTAATCTCAATGACGTCATCACCTGGCAACATTTTTATAACAGCTTCGTCAAAGGACTCGGATTTATTTTTAACATTGATAACGTCACAAAGTGATGAAAGTTCTGAAAGTGATGGATAAACACATAGAAGCAACAAACACAATGATGATATAGAACCGAAACCACAATGGACATATTTTTATTTATTGAAATACAGCACGTCATATATAATGCATTTACTACAGTATATGTTAGAAGCTACATCTATCGTGCTACACTATTGTAAAATTATGGTGAAGATAAATTTAACAAAAACTACAATAATAATATTAAACATTTAAATTTAGTTTTTCTAGTAATTTTTTGCTTAACAATGCGGATTACATTTCAGATTGGCACTTAGCAAAGATTTTTAGATTTTTTAATTGATTAGTAGTGTTTATTATATTGGAGTTCGAATGAAATGTGCCTGAACTCCTAGGTTGGTTTTTACAGACGGAATTTGGAAATTTCTGCTGATTTTGAACCTTAGGAATAAGGGACTACATATATTGTTTATTTATTTTATAGAACAGGGGACAAACGGGCAGGAGGCTCACGTGATGTTAAGTGATACCGCCGCCCATGAAAACTCGATGCTAGAGGGCTCGCAAGTGCGTTACCGGCTTTTTAAGAATTTCTACGCTCTTTTGCTGAAGAAGTCGAATTGGTAACATCAGCCAGAGATCTATTAAGATACTTAAAATTTATTGTTCAGACAGTCGTTGATTCCTTAAAAATATATTGTTACGGGAATCGGATAAAATCCTTGTCACTATTCGAAATGTAATCTGTAAATGTTTTCTGTAAAATAAATGATTTGTAATTGGACTGGACCGTCTGTAACAATATGTCAATTCCTATAATTAAGACGTCATCAACGTTATGTTTGTTTATCTCCCCACATTATAAAATTATACAGGTTTACCTGCAGGTATTTAAATCGCGGATACAATATGCAAAGAGATGGCTATATACTAAAATGAAGTAACAAACAAAATAAAACAAAAGTATGAGTGGTTGTGTGTGTGAGAATATGTGTAAGGATGTGTGAATTTTCTGTTGCATCTTAATCAAACCACTATTTAAGCCTTGACTTGTTTAGGCTATCGCTGAATGTGGTTAAAAAGTGTATTAAGAATATCCATAGCGCCAAATCACCTGCATCATGAGCACACCCCACATACACACCATCACGTACATACCCACACTTTTACACCACCACACAACACAACCAAATAATAATAATAATAGCCTTTATTCAGAAACATTTTACATTATATATTTTATATACATTTAAACAAATTTCTATTTTAATCCAATTCTGGTGCATCTGTACACAACCAAATAAGGCTTAGTTAAATAAATTGAATCACAATTAGTTAAATGTATTGAATACTTTTTGTTTGTTTTATAAATCTTTTTGTAGTTAAATGTATGATGTATTCCATCTTTGGCTATATTTTCAGTGTATTTGTTTGTAATTATATATAATTTATGTTAGCTAAAATTACGAAATAGATAAATAAATAAAGCTTTTGCGTAATTTAGACATAGCTGCTTTAAGTTATTTTACTGGAAATACTTAAGGAATCATTAACTGTACAAAAATGGTTTAAGAAAGCAGAAAACTTTGGATGACGTAGCACATTTTGAAATGGCAATTATGACAATTATGAGATAAGATAGCTCACATGTAAATATTTGTTAATAGTTTAATATAAAAGGCGCTCAAAAAACAGAGGTCCTTTTAACCTTGGACCTCAGATTTCTGTATCTGTTTCGTGTTTTATTTTTCATAGGCAAGAAGTTCTCCCTAATATAAGATGTTCTTTTTTTTTTAATTTTTATCATCAATTAATTCGACTATAAATTTTATATCTATATTTTTGCTAGAAACAGTACTAGTTATGTACGTTGCGGTTAGTCACGAGATGGCGTTTCTAAACAAATAAATAACAAACTCAATTTTGTTAATAATTGTGTTGGCGTGTATGATTTGTTGGTCCCACGCGAAATGGCCAAGCCAACACATTTTAATACAATCCAAACAAGATTTTTAATTTTAATTTTAATATAATGTTTTTATATGTAACACAATGTACAAATACACATTTCCTGCTAGTTCACAAGAGCAATAACGGACGAGTTGAACTGGCAATTAAACTCTTAGTCAGCATTAACACGTACATACATACATACATATAAAAATACATGTTTCAAGTAATATAACAAGAAAGTATGTCGTCTATTATCTTAACTTACCTTTAACTTCTGGCGCTTGAATCATATGCCATTCAACCGGATGCATCACAATCATAGCGAATAACAAATGAAGATCTATAGCCATTATTAACGCAAGGGTCCACCTAAATCCATATTCCGCTAGCAAAAAGGTGACAAGAATTGGAAAGGTGATGGATGCCATACTACTCATAGTCTGGTTCGCGCTCATCATGGCTGTGCGTTTCTTTGTAAAGTAACAATTAAATGCTGTAAAACTAACTGGTATCATAACGCCAAAGCCGGCACCTGGAATAAAAATTGGATAAAGGAAAAAAATTGTTGCATAGATTTTGAGTTCAGATGGGTTGTCCGAAGTTTAAAGTTTTCCTATATCATGATTTCAATATATAGTTGATTATAAAAAACGATTAAATTATGCCTTTGGGAAAGTTTTTTTACACGAATTTAAAGCTGAATTCTGACTTAAAAGCTGTTCTTTAGTGCACCTAGAATGTTCTTAATACTGTATTTAAAATCTAGTATATTAGTAACTAGTATTATTTTTTTAGTTTTAGTTTATTGGTTAAACGCGGAAATCTTGGGATCGAGAAATTCTATATAACACAATAGCCGGACCCAGTGACTTCATCTATTTAAATGGGGCTGCGATGGCAAGTATTTTGGAAATATTACGACGATATACGAAGGTATATAATTTCGTAGGTAGGTTCTGTGCCCGACACGCGGGTCTAAGGGATTGCAGTCTCCTCACGATGTTTTCTTTCCCGTACGAGTGTTAAATGCGTACATAACAAAAATCCAAGTCGGGAATCGAACTTTCGACCTCAAGGCTGAGAGTCTCACGATGTCCAACACTAATATTCACCTTCAAGAAGATTATCCTTCATTCATGAATAATCTAAACGACATTTACCTCGTATAACTCCAAATGTGAATACTAGTTGATATGTCCTTTGTACAAATATTGTCAGTATATCTCCTAAGACGAACAATCCAGCGCCGACTAACCCGACTTGTCTGAACGAATACTTCTTAAGGGCTATACCGCTGAGAAACCCTGAAAAAATCACGTTTATCTTAACGGAAATTTTTCATACAAATTTTCTTTCATGAAACCTCTCGTACTTTAGTTTATAGGTCGACGAGCCCTCTGGCATTGAGTGGGTCACAAAACATTTTTTTTTTTTTTTACTTGGGGAAATGCATTTCGCATACCCTTCCGCGGCGCGACTGCTTGGTGCAGAAGGATTATGTGGGACTCGCCATTGTGCATACCCACTAAAACCCCAAGGTGCCACCAACAATCGCCTTATGCGGGATGCGGTAACAGCAGAGCCTTATCCGCTTCCCGACACGCGATGCGGCGGTTGCGTCCGCCTCTTCCCGCCCATTGTTGGTTTGTGAGGATGCTTGACACAGCAAGCATCTTTCACAGACCGGGCCATACGCATTTACATAATAGCTAGGGGAGATCGGGTCCAGTACTTGCAGGGATGGGTCGGTCACAAAACATCACTTAACATTCGTTTGTCCTATTCTATAAGAAAATACAACTTTTCATCATTCATTAAAATTTTTGTTGGGTCAAATGAGTAGTATCAATATATATTTCACTGTTTACTGTGTGTTCGTTTTGTCTTAATATATTTTTTTACTTAGCCTACCTTTTAGTACGCACCATACCAATACATGGAACAGTTTTGTCAGAAAATAAATAAAGATTATTATTATTATTATTTTGCTATGCTACCCCATAAATACTGTTGGCTTTTCCAAACAAAAACCTAAGTACTAATTAACATAAAAAAATTCTCCATAAAAACTTTCCAAAGAGTTCAAGGAATAGATTTAAAAAATACTCCAATCGGTCCTGCCGTCTTCGTGTTTTGCTCTTAGCAATATATTCGTATTCCATTTCATTTATATGTTATACTAGTGACCCGCCCCAGCTTCGCATGGGTGCAATGCTGATGAAAAGCAGGTTTTTATTATGTATTGTTATTTGCGTCGCTGGAAAGCTCCGATAATATCCGCGTTCGATCGCTGCTAAATAAGCTGTAATGGGCTGTATAGATCTATATTAAATGAACAATGTATTCAAGGTATTTAATTGGTTAAGGATTAGTGCTGTATTGGTTAAAATCGCTTCGAAAATTAGCCATTATTTGTCGTAAAAAGTAAATGACAAAAAAAAGTTATTGTGGGTTATCCATAACAGATAGACATATACCATCACGGACTTTTCTGTAGACCTTTTCAATGTGTACAATACTTAGTACATTATTTTGATAAAACTCGTAGGGTTCAGCCTGCGTTTGCAATGTAAGCAGAAAAATGTATTTATTTACGATATCACATTAGAAACCTCAAAAATAACAGTACTTCTCCACTATTTAATGGATGTTATTATACATATAAACCTTCCTCTTAAATCATTCTATCCATTAAAAAAAAACCGCATCAAAATCCGTTGCGTAGTTTCAAAGATATAAGCATACAAAGGGACATAGGGACAGAGAAAGCGACTTTGTTTTATACTATGTAGTGATGGATAATTAATATTATATGCGAATAGCTGTTGTTTCCAAATTGCTGGCTTTAGTAAGTAATATAGAAACTTAGTTTCCAAAATTTGTTAATAATATGTTACAGATATGGTTAAATAAATAAACTATTAGAAAAAACTTAATTTAAACCGAGGTATTACATAAATTTAATCAATATGGTTTTCAGAACGTGAGACGTCACGAGATGTGCCAGTTAATGATTCTTGGATTTGAAACGTCAATTTAATTGTCCAACTATATCAAACATGTGCCGAAAATAGGTCATCCCTTTTCCATTTTAATCTAATATCTCGGCCAAATCAATCAATGACAGATGCAAAATGAAAATGACAATGACATAGCTCTCTTTTAATTCCGTAGATTAAGATATTAGTTAACCTTAAATATAGATTAGGGTCAACCCAATGTAATATGACCCAACATTAATAGATTCGCTTTTATCAACTTTTTAATTACATCATGTGAATGTTGTATGACGACCATCTCCAAAACAATCGAGTGTTACCAAAAACATATATTGACAAGTACTTATAGGCAAACAATATATATGAAGAAATAAAAATTAAAGTAATTTAATTCTATTAACTACAGAAAAATCATTTTGTTCCTTTGAAGTGTGAGAGAAACAACTATGGATATATCTATACATCGTTAATCAGAATGCGCAATACAGGTGAGTTTTGCGCAAAACGCGTTCATTTCAAAGTCTAGTCTAGTCTCATCTCTTCCTGTACCTTACACGAAAGATAAATTCAGTCAAAGCGTTGGGACAATCAATATGATTCTTAAATGTAAACGATATTTGAAAGGGCTACTCTGGTTTAGTATTTTTTTTATTTATGTATGTTGGCAACTTCTTTTCTGCTGCACTTACCTTTTGTAATTTTATCCTATAAATAAATTTGAGCGACATAATTCTTATATAAAATCAAATTAATTACCTGCAATTGACAAGGCACCATTATAAACACCTATGACTAGAGGAAGACCACTCGCACCGTCTTGTTCCATGAAAAAACTATTGAATAGTATGCCAAAAGCATTTGAAGAGCCGAACCCAAGCATCTGAAAATAAAAGAAAAAAATTATAATTCTATGAAAAGGGTGTTGATAGTTCGTACGTAAGAATGTATTGAACCAATGCATTGCATATAAAATATCTAGCTAAATCTGTATTTAGTAAGAAATCTAAATATCTTCTTTTTCATCATATTATTCATACGTGGGTTTAATACATAACGAAAAAAAGAAAATTGACACGGCGCACAGAAATAGCAGACCTGTGATTGATTTCTTGTAATTATTTAAAACTATTTCTATCTCGAGTTTTAAAGTGTACTTACGAATACAAAAAATACTATAGCCGTTAATTATACTGAAATGTTTTTAAGTAAAATAATAAAATCGATAGAAACCAAAATTTTCAAGGCTGTTGCATACAAGAATAAAATTTATTGAATTCAATAAAGATTATTTTTATAGGTGTTAGTCGACTAGTATATGATAATAGTTCGTGATTATATTCGTCACAATAATATAAATTAGAAAAGAAATTCGTGGTTGAAATATATTTTTAATTTGGTAACTTTCTTTCTTTTTTGATAAATAAATATATCGAATTGAGTAAGCCCAATATAAAATATTTTTTATCATTTTACTTAAGTTAAAAGAATTTATCACGTTGATAGTGTTAACCATTGCGCAATATTTTGTAAAACAAGAATTTGGTTAAGTTAAATGTTGATATATTTAAGTCATTTGCGTACAACAATGAATTGTGTTAAAAATAACTGAAATAAACTGACCTTCCGCTTCAACACTTAGTTAATTTAAAAGGTTTAATATTTAAAGTAGTTAATTACTATAGGTTTTTTTATATGTTCATTTAAGAGATATATGTATCTGTTATATTTAAGTGGCTTTTAAGTGATACATTGAACTATGGTAATAACAATATTAATTATAATATTTTATTTTAAAAAGTCAGAATAAAACGCGTTTGAATTTAGTTTTTAATGTGACATTAATTGACAAATTGTTACATAATTTATTTATAAGTAACTGTACTGTATAAATAAAATATGTAGTATTTTTTAACTTTTAGGGTCTGTTCCACAATGTATGGATAAAGTATCAAATAGCTATGCAACACATAAATTATTTGGAAGATAAAAGTTCCGAATAAGAAACTTAGCGTTTCTTGACGAATAGCGCTATCTGACAGTCGTGAAATGCAACAAAAGTGTTTATCCTACCAATAAGTAATAAATAGCTTATTTGGAACTTATCCGGACTTTGTGAAACCGACCCTAAGTCTTAAAAACATAGTTTTAAACGCACAGTATGTACGCACGCACGTACATACAATATTGCGATAAATATAATATTATTTCATACGATATTATATCACAATAATGTTGTAAATTAATTATTCATAAACCAACATTCACTTATTAGTAATAAATTATCGTTTTTATCTATTGTGATAATAATATTCTCCAAGTATTCGAGATGAATTTCGAACCTACTACAAATAAATTATTCCCACAAATGATAAATAATAATCAATTACTAATTAATTATAAGTAGAAATAAAACGTGTGTACTTATTATTACTTATATACACGCGTTAGAAGATATACTTCTTTGGCATAACAAAATAAAAAATATTTTCAACAAATTTATCTTTCGCCTTATGTTAGGTTGTATAAATAACGACACTAACAATAGCAAAAACTAAAATGTTGATTATAGCTAAGTTCAGGGTGGGTTCGGTTTTATGTGACGGTGTGCGCGCGCATCGTAAAACTTTACTCACATCATTTTTCCCTTACGCGCCCAAAGTATAACTTCCAAAATATGGCATAATATGTGTGAGTGTAAATGTTGTGTGATTGTATTTAGCTATATTAGCGCCCATGGGGTTTTCATCATCATCATTTCATAATTTTTAGAAATATCTTTTGTTTCTTAAACAAATAAAAAAACACAGCAGTGCAACCTTCTACGTATTATGTTTCTGTTTTTGTCGTGATCGTTTAATTTTCTAATGGATATGCGATCGGCCTTCTGTACCTGAGACACGCCGCCGACTTTTTGGGTCTAATGCCGGGTTCTTGTGTGTTTTCCTTCTCCGTACGTGCGAGTGTCGAATGCGTGAAAAAATTTCATATCTTCACTGTTTTTAGTAGACAAATACTGTTTAAAAACGACTCTAACATGCTTCCTAGTAAGATAACTGATAAAATAGTTAATTGTAAACTTATGCGTGGTCACATTCTATTTAATTTGTATATTCTAGTCTCATACAGGGGTCTTGGCTCCGAATATGATTTTCTCCCATTCGGTGTCGAGACCCTTGGTCCGTGGGGTCCTAGCCCTATAAGGCTTATTAGGGAAATATCAAAAAGGTTAGTCGACATCACAGGAGACCGAAGAGCTGGCAGCTACCTCGCACAAAGAATTAGTATAGCTATTCAAAGGGGGAACGCTGCCGGTGTCGTCGGAACCTTGCCTAAAGACCCTCCTTTTAATAATATATTTTAGTTATTACATTTTAAGATTAGTTATTCGTAATGGAATGTAGTTAGTGTACATTTGATTTTAACAATATTTATACTCAAGAAGACATTTATATTACAATTGAGAGGATTTACATGTGTGAAAATAATGTGAGAACTTGGCTGGCGCCAACAACTAAGAGAGGATTCTTTGACTATATGACTTGGTAATTCATTAATAATAAGCTATGACAGCATACATATTATATATTGCATTATGTACATTGTTAACAAAGTAATATGCATTAATATGCATTGGACTATTCGCGAGCTTAAAGGGAATATAAATTTTAAGAGCAATATAACTCAAAGCGTCAAATAATCATAATACCAAATCTTTTGAATAACTACTTATAAGAAATGAATTAAACGTTATTTATAAAACAGTTTAATGTAATTATTCAACGACATTAAGATAAAACTGTGCATAATATTAATTGACATCTAGATAACGCATTTTGAGTATAAAGCCTTTATTCTTTTTAAAGTGATTTACCAAATTTCATCTCAATTAATTAATATTTATATTTTTATCGAAATTAAAAATTCTATTCCTTCCGCCTTGATGTCTATTCCACTTGCAAACCTCCTTGTGTTATTCATGAGTGTCCATGGGCGACATTAATTTTGAGTAATCCCCCTGTACGTTTGCCTCCAGTCCCATAAAAATGTATGAACCAACCTATGACCTAAGTAACATAAGGCCTTTTTTATATTTGAGGTGGAAATGCATTTGCGCATCCCTGCCCTAAAAAGTTACGTATGGTATGTATGTGACCCACACCAAAATCCGCTAATCAGGAACTGGGTGAACAATACCCACTAAAAACACCTCGACAAATTCGTACAGCCGCGTTACAGAGGCTCCGGGGTGGCTGTCGCGTTCTACCGGGACATCAACGGCATGTTACACTCAAAAACCTTCGGTGCAGTATACACTACATAGAAGGTAGGAGATGGGCATATCGTCTCCTATTTACTCCCCGTCTTCTACCCCTAGGATTCGTCCTGAAGCGCTCCATCTCTCGCGTACTTTTTCTGTAGCATTACGTGCTCACAGAAGGATACCACTGCATTCCACACCTCGTCACTGCCCAGCATTTTATGTACAACATGAGGCAAAGCAACCCACCACAGAAAAAAATATTATGACGTAACTGAGACCACTGTAGACAATTCTTCAATGTATGCTGTGCAGTGTCGCAGTCGACGAAGTCTTAATCATACCAGCACGAAGCATCATTTTAAGAATACACACACACAAATGAGTTCATAAGAGTTTTCAAGTAGAACCATAGAAGTTATTATTTTACTATTACATTTAATATATTTATTTTCGACAATAAAGATCGCAAATGTCTTTAATATCAATGACACACTAGAGAGGGGATGTTAACCTTATTTAATAATTAATTTTATTTGTATAGTAAATAGTAATAAAATTACTACAATGACGTTATCTCTATTAAGATAGAGAGCGTGTTTAACAAATGTTAAATATAATTAAATGTCTCCTCAGCGATGCCATCGATAAAAAATATGTGCTTATATTTCTTAGTTTCGGTGTAAACTTAGTTTTATATACATAATATATTATTTACTATGAATTTGTACTGTACATTATTATATTTTACACAAAAAAACAAAATGAGGTTGAAAAATATCACGCTATCAAAGAATCAAAGTTTATCACGAATTTTGATACTTTAAAGTCGATTTCAAAAAGCTATAGGATTACCGCACTTAATCACGGAAGCGTGTTACATCTTAAATCCGCCCTTGGTAAATTTATTTACGAAACATCTTCGGTCCATTTTCTCTACGACAATTTTTATACAATGTCTGATGTCACAACTAGTTTAAGATAATGATAAGATACCAGCAGTCATTAGCACGACAATAAAACAAAAGACTGTAAACACGCTTACCAGCCCAAGTTATTCATTTATACATATAACATTTAAATGTAATTAATAAATCTAAAAATGCTTTCGTCTATTTGTAATCCACTAAATCCGAATTACTAGTAACTTAAAATTTTATTTTTGTCTATCATTAACTAATACCAAAAAACATTTTTACTAAACATATACTTATACTGATCTTGCATTTCCGGATATCCCACACAGTTCTAGTTATGTTTCATTAATAAATAGAGTTTATTTACGTTATATACTAAACTATAACAGTAGCGTTCAAAATTTTTACGACATTTTGTGGAGTTAATATCATTAAACGTATAGAAATTAAATTATCACATTCTTCATGCATTCATAATAAAGATTCGATATTTATTCAATTAAACTAAAATTATAAGGCAGACTTTTCGGATATAGTAATTGACGTCGCTCAAAAGCATTTCACTTTTTTAACAGTTTATCTTTAATTTTATCGCATTTCAGTATATTTAATATGTTGCGATAAAATCTTTCAAACATATAAAGTATATGTTAATACCCGTAACTTAAAATGGGTCACAAGAAACCATTTCCATAGTTGTTACTTAAAACTTTAATTTAAAAATTATTTCCAAAAAAATACAATTGTTGACTAAACTGTTCAACTAAGATGTTTGAATAATAAATTGTTTATAATAAACATATTATTAATATAGGGTAGACTGACAAAGTAATTAAGACCCTATAACTCGATAGTGTTACAATACAATATTAAAGGATACTCACAAATGTAAATCCAACACCAAGACATACAACATAGCCCCAACCCCCATCTGGGGCTACAGTTGCCTTTTTTCCGTCCCCTTGTTTATTTCCTTCCAAGTGCGCAAAGGCTTCATCCATTATAATTTTTTTCACGACACAGATATTATAAAAATATAAACGATTACATGTGTATTATTAAATTAAATCATTACTTTCCAGACTTTGGAGGCGACTGGTCCGCGGTGCGGACTACTTGAATCTGCCATTTTAAACATATATGGATGAGGTTCCGACTGAAGTTATTCACATCCCTACATACAATAATACTGTCAAGTAATATTTTATTATTCTGTATTTCACGACCACGATTGTGACTTCCATAAACATGCTATAAAAATAATAAATAATAGAGTTATATATTAATTGCCCTAATTGACTATGAATTAGATGGAATATCTAGCTTTTTACTAACTGGTTAAGGTTTGACGTCATTGCAGAAAAAATGCCTCGTAAACGAGTCTGTGATTTGGAGATTTTTCAGTTCCTCGTGAATTAAATTACTTCCAAATGATTGAGTTGAAACATATCGTGGGAAGATTTATGGTCATGGAAATAAATTTAAAATATTAATATTTACTAACTAACATTTAAGTTTCCTAAAGTATGAGAAATAATTTTGATAATAGCCAGTTTATAGTCAAAATATTTGCACGCGCTGCATCCTTCAACAAAAGAGCGTATACATTCTTAAAAGGCCGGCAACGCACTCGCGAGCCCTCTAGCATCGAGAGTTCCATGGGCGGCGGTATCACTTAACATTAGATGAGCCTCCTGTTCTATAAAAAAAAACCAAGGAAAGAGCCGTACACTGTCCTAATAAGCCTGCACTCGACCTTTCCGGCATAGTGAGTATTCATGGCGATATATGAATAAAAATGAATCGCAAAATAAATTGCGCAAACTGGAAAACCGCTTCCGAGATTTTTTTAATACTTACTGAATGAAGTTTATTATGGAAAGAAAATATAAAAATAAAATGTAGTTTTATTTCGTACCTAGATTGTTATTTCGAAAAAGTAAACACTCTGGGGTAGCATAATGTTCCATATGTTGGTAACTAAGAGGTATTAGGAAAAGAAGTTAGTAATTTATTAAAATATAGATTAAAGTTCATTCGTTGCCATAGTAAAGTTTGTATGCTATTTTTGAAGCATATGTTGTATCTAATGTTATAATATTTTAAAATATTTTTAATCACATTTTTTAATCGTATTACATGCACTTTCCGTTTATAAGTGAAATTCACGTAATCTAACTATAGCTAATTATTATAATATTACTTTTTTTTAAGCTAGAACCGACAAAATATGCTTCATCTTTAGATCTGTGTTATAACATACTCTTATTTAATTAACTCATTATTAATTAAGATTTTTCTTATAGTGTTATAATATTCTTATGGATCATAATTTTTTTTTATTAATTATATATACTTTGGGATCATAAATCGCTATTTTGCAATTGCAATTAACGTAAAACATTTTTGTACATAAATCATTTATATATGAAATATTTATAATTTTAACATTTCTTCATTTGTGTAAGTTATATTTTTAGCAAAATCCATCATGATTCACCCAGCTGAGGCGTATTGGCGCCACTTTCGTATTTAACGGTATTGCTTTACGCCCAAACCCAATAACCTATCTAAATCTAAATTTAGCCATCTGAGATAGACATCTTAATCTAAATATTGATAAAAGTGTGCCAATAACCAATAAACGGATTGTAATAGCCATCTAGTCGCCGGTCGGATCGGTGTATATACCCTTGTATGAAAATGACAGTTAAACTGTGCCAATATCCTATCTTAAGATAATATTACACCAGTTTTTAAAATAATTAAAAAGCTATTCGATATGTTTTAAACATAGACATGTATATTTTAATAATATTTGTACAGTTTTAATTACTTCATTTGGTTTATATTGATTATGAAAAAAATGTGTAAATAGCGAAGAGATTGCATTCTATCCGTAGCCAAAAATGGATTGTCATCGTAGGGTTTGGTTATTGGGATGCAGATAGGATATGCGATCGACTGTCACGGTTTGATCTCAGATTGTTTTCTGAGATTGTGGATATATTATAGGATTCGGGCGTTAAAAGATAAAAGCAAAATCCTGCAACACTCGGTGACGCGGCCAGCTGCTGCGGGTGTCCTTTGAAAGTCGAGCTCTGAAAGCTCTGAAAGCTGAAAGAATGTTAGTTTTACAAACCTGTTGACTCGTTAGTTTTATTGTATACAGAAGGATTTCTGTATATTGGTACTAGTAGCTATTAATAGAACTTGTAACTTTTAAATTAATTAATAATAACCGGTAATGTCGAGCTTTCATATGTCACATATTTACGTAAGAATTAAAACACTTAAACATACACAAGTCACGCATGAATTTACGTCAAAGGTTACTTTAGTGTTCGATTAGATTATTATACAGTATTAATAATTCCATAGTACCATCTATGCAACCTTCACTTGCGCAACTTATATATCAATCTGTATATATTTGTATGTATTATTAATTCATGTATCAGCTGATTTTTTACGATATTAAATGACCTCATAAGAGAAACAGGATTTTCTTGATGAAAATTTAGTCGAAATCTGTAGACTACTAGATATTAAGTAAAGCTATTAGAACTGATATCTCATGACAATCGAGTATAGAGTAGGTTTAAAATATTAAAAAAAATACCCTATTGATATAAAAACAAGACAACGATTTGTCGATAATGGCCGTAGGAACGAAATATTCATCGTAATTTTTTTACATTCTTAAAACTCATGATCTCCTTTGAGGGCTATTGAAAATTAAAATAAACCCAAAAATATACTAAAGTAAACATATTTATATTGATATTTATTATTACCATCACTACCTTTATTTTGCCCGGTCGTTGCTCCATATATTGCTAATATTTAGTACGAGCTGCGACCATGACCTGGGATTTGTTTTATTCATGCTTATCCCCCAATGTTACTTATAAATTCAATATCCGCGTTTAATGTTACGTCTCATTCGATGATGTCACACAATTAGTAGCCCACTTGGTGCTACCAATTGTGGCGTTATTTACTCTCTCTAATAAATATCTATTGGACATTTGATACATTTTAAAATATGAAACGCGAAAAAAACGATTCACCAATTCGAATCTATAAAAATACATATAACTTTTAGCCTTATTTCACAACGATTACACAACACTTCGTAATATTTGCTAGCTAACTAGCTAGCTAACTAGCTCGTCTAAATAATTTTTCCTAAGGTCATAAATACTATCATATAAATTCAAAATTACTATTAATAAATCTTAACACATAAACTTAAATAATGTAATAAAATCTTAGTGCTAAGATATTTCAAATCGGCGAACTCTCTAAGGAATGCGTTCTGACGTTTTATTTTGCTAAAAGAAACGCTGTTACTAAGTGATTGTATTTTAAATCCGATTATATGAGGAATCGGTGTCGTTATCTGAGAAGCCCCGAAATCGTGCTGGGCCGAACCGCGTAATAAGTGTACGATAATATACAGGTACAGGCAAGAAACACATTGAATTCCGTTTATTTTTAACTTTCTGAAACGGCCAATTCACATCGCATGCATATTTTTTGTTTAGCGTTGACATGCTTGTTGCCATTATAGGCGTATACATGGCCACTCTTTTACTTTGTCGGAGTCTAGTCTAGTGGTCGGAGGCCAGTAAGATGGACAGACCGGAGGACTGGAAGGAATGCTGTAGCTGAAAGACAGCAATTGGCGGGAATTAACTACGGAAAGGGAGCGCTCGAAGATTCTGAATTTGTAGACACTATCGGTCGTAGAAGCTGCGAAGTGAGTGCGAGAGTGTGTTGATGTTTGAATGTGTGTTCAAAAAACAGCCTGCCACATTATTGTATTGACATTATTGCCGTGAATTATAATATTAACTACTTGCAACTGAATATTGGGGTTAATGAACCTGCAAACATGTACATAATTTAAATTGATTGTGCGTCAGATATCACCACTTATTAAAAAAACTTGAGTATTTATTATTACTTTTTTGTTTTTTAGATTAAATCCGTACCATAAAACAAAAAAAATATTAGTAACATAATATTATGAAACGTCATAATTTTTATAAGAAAAATATAACACCAGGAACCACTTTAAAATAAAAAAAAAATTGTTGCATGAAAAATCATATTATTGCGTAATTTCTTTCAGTTCACCTCAAACTTTGCATTTAGTAAGAGATTGTATATAGAGTCCTCCGAATATGTATAAGGCCGTTCGCGCGTACGATGTAATATTTATCTTTTCTCAATAAATTACACCGAATTTCATATTATTTTATGCAATAAAATGTCAACATTCATGTAACTACCAATTTTTAAGGCAACGCACTCGCGAGCGCTCTGGCATTGAATGTCCATGGGTGGCGGTATCACTTAACATCGCGTGAGCCTGCTGCCCGTTTGACCCTGTTCTATAAATAAAAAATGTAGTTTTTTTATCTAACGCAAAAGTACTAATAAAACCTATAAGTACGATTTTTAGACTGAATTAAAAACCAATATCACTATCGTGGCTTCAGTTAAAGTTCAATAAAAGTACTCTTCAAAATTCTAATTTAATTTATGCAGATCAATATCCTAGGTCAGTATCGTGAAACAGGAAATAGATTACATTACCATCCAGAGGACCTCAACCTCCAAGGATGTCTTATCAGCACGGTCAGATGTATTACTAACAAACCACAATATGTTAGAAATAGTTGAAAGATGAATAAATTATTAAATATTATTTTTATCAATATTTCAACGTGTATGAGACTAAAATATTATCGTAATTAAAAAGTGAAACAGGGTTGCCGCCTTTTTTTGCGAACGTGACACTTCTGTCTGCAATCAATTTTTTTATTCCAATATACAATGGAACAGCGGGCACATGAGTTGAAGCCTGATGTTAAGTGATACAGCCGCCTATGGACACTATGCCAGAGATCTCACAATGCGTTGCAGGCTTAAAGGACCGAAAAGAAGTCTGGTAAGGATATTATAGAAAGGGCGAAAAGTAAGTTGTGCGAACGGTTAAGGTTGGCAAAATTAAATATCGTTGTATAAAAATAACTAAGTAATTGCAAGATATATGCGTCGCGTGTGATTATTATATTGTATTCTAATGTTAAATGAAGTTTTAATTTAACTTTAAAATTCACCATCATTGTGAAACGACCTCAGATATACATTATATTTTAATAATCAATGCGTATCCAAAAATAGCAGGGGTCGTTAACTTACCTGAATATTTTTTTACTTTCTCGGTCAAGCTCATGACGTGCCATTTTACAGTATGGGGAATTAACGGGTATCACAGGCATTTCTTGTCACTCGGAACAAAATAAAGAATGGCCACTCGATGGATTAATTAAATTGGTTTTATGTAGTTAATACCGACGACCGAACTACTTGTGTGAAGAACGTTTTTAAAGCGTTCTTACGCGCTCATAGACTATAAATTAGATCAGTTTTCTGCCCATCTGATCCCTAATTTATACTACAAAGTTAAAGTTAAGTACAATCCATTCTCGATATTAAAACTCAAGGGACCAGAGATTAATTTCTAAATAAATAAATCAATAAAAAAAAAACAAAAAAATAAAAAAAAATACTAAAACAAGCGTTTACATAACTCTCGTGGTTATGTAAACGCTGTTCAAGTAAATAAGAGTTTGGTCAAAATTCGTAATTTATTATTTCTATACAAATTTTATTTCGACTAGAAGTCTGTAATCTTTTTCGTTGTCATCAAACATTAGCATAACTTATTAACGGCTGAAAAAAGACTGGAAAGTGAACTTATCCATATCTAATGCTAAAACACTTCTAGTTATATAGAGTAGAGAAGCCCAGACTTCAAATGATCGCATGTTGGAGAGCAACATACGATTTTTTTTATGGTGAAAGGTGATGTGGGACTCGCTGCTGTGCATACCCACTAAACCCCCGGCGCCACCAGCAATCACCAGGCGTAACAGCGTTGCCTTGTCCGCATCGCCACGAATGATGTCAATGAATGGACCTTGGCATAGCAAGGGTCATTCAATGCTTGCAGGGATGCGTTAAAAGCAAGTTGTTTTAGCGGGAACAAAAATGACTGGTCACATTTTGGTGCAATTTATTTTAATGATTTGCGTATTAAACAAGCATCTGAATTTTTAGTTTAACAGATCTATGTGTGACCTAAGTGCGCGTAACTAAGGGTCATTTTATACCAATAATAGATATAAATATTTAGCGTCAAATACTTTGTGAAACATACGATCTACCTCGTTGATAATTTAAGTAGTGGCAAATATCATAGTATAACTAGCTGTCTTAGCCACAGGGACATAGACAATGATGAATGTTTTTGCTGTATTATTGTATGTATGTTCACATCATTTTCCACTTACTTATATATTACTCGATAAGTACCTACCATTTAGTTCCGTCCTAATCGTTTTTCAATGTTAATTTGAGACAGAATATGTAATATGTTTTAATATGACTTCTGTAAAATTCTAAATATTTATAGGTATTTTCACACAGAGTTGTCAGATTTTTATTATTTTACTTCCTCGAATAGAACTTCCTTAGTAACTAGGCGGTTGATCGATATAACGGATTACCTTATTTTGTTGGTTTCCTAAAACACGCTTCGTTTCACAACCGTTCCAATTTGGTGAAATCTGATATCCAGAATTAAGACCGCATTAGGTATCCTAACTAAACTTCGTATTACTCTGCCTCACTGCTTTATTTAATGCAATACCTTCTAATCCGGAAGAAACCCTTTACATTTTTAAAGAAAATATTTAACCACACATTCCAACTGATACTCAGGACGATCACGAAAATAGTCAAAAAATATCTTTAAATTTATCAAATCATATAGAGTACTTTTAATGAGATGATTTTAATTATTTCTATTATTACTTTGTTGATTAAGAAAATTATAAATACTGTATACTTGATTGTAAATAAGTTGATAAATAAATGAAGATCTATCTTTAAATGGAGTATATTTCCTAAAACTACTGGTCAATTGTCATTACCGTTCCCGCCAAAACATTACCATGAAAGTCAGGCTTAGATAATACGTATATACGGTCACATATCCATAGACCATCACCAAAAATTTATTTTGTCGTAATATATTAGTATAAAAGACATATTCAAATGCATACAGAGGTATTATTGAATTAATATAACCTTTGACGTTGGATAATAATGAGACTTACTGAAGATCGAAACTTTACAGTAAACAAATTTCTTCTGTAACTCTGTTTATGTAGCGTAAATTTTAAATTAGGTTTACTAAGAAACCTCATAAAACTGATTTGAGGGCAAATTTTTGCCTCCACCAATTGATACATCAATGTATATTAGCGACTGCTATGGACTGTAATGAAACAGGCAAGCATTCAAGGTTTTATTCCATTACTGCAGCGATTTTTAATATATATTTAAAAAAAAAATCCGTAAATATGTAATTCATAAAAGTAGAATTAATTTCGTAACGCCTTTTCATTATTACATTTTGTACCGAGGACCGAGTGCCTGAAACACTTCATGGATATCTTCTCAACGTGCGATTTCCTTGATCTCGAACAGAAAAAAAACTGCATTGGCGCATAGCTAGACTTCAAACGTAGGGACACATGTTTTACCACACGTATGAAATACCAGTGGCATAACTATACCAGCTGAGGCCCGCGTTTTTAGCGTACTCAATTACACGTTGTATATGTCCCACCAATGGCCATAGGCTTCCTCTCTTAGGCGAGAGGGAATGGTCTGTAGTCCCCACGCTAGCCCAATGCGTATCGGATACATCATTCTTCACATTCATCCATAGAACATGATATCTCTGGGGCAGGGTCCCTCTTGGTTCGGGGGCCCGTGGCATTTTGCCAGCCCTGCCACCCTATTGTTACGCCACTGTGTATAACATTAATGACTCCAAGTATTTTGTTAAAGTAATTATGTAGGAAAATAAAAGGCGCAAATAACCAAATGGGTAGTCGTTTAATTTGATTTTTTATGTACGACGTACATGATTATAAAGTACATTAATACAAACACTTCATAGAGCGAAGTTATATTGAGACACCAGCCATTGTTAAAACTTATGGTAAAAATAAACTCTTTTAAACCTGCGAAATAACCGCATCACACAAACGCCAGTTAGACATTGACACTTGACGGTTGAGGTGTCAGTTGTCAAGATTCTCAAATACACAGGCGTAGATAGATGTCACACACAATTTATCAGATATAAAAATACTTAAATACTCGAAATATAGATACTTTAATCAAGAACATCTTACATTTGGAAAGCAGGCCATTAAAATTATGAGAACAACAAATATAATTCAAAATATCAAATTATTGGCACATGAAATTTTTATGTTAAATTTGGCAAATTTTTATTCACGCTTTTTGGAAGATAGAAACATGTAAATGTTTATTAATTACTTAAGGCATCGTATGTTGAACAAAACATATCACTGGATTACACTTAACAATATTAACACAACCTATAAAATATATTTAAAAAATGTGAACCGGTAACATTATTTTAAAAATTCAATTAATTACACGAGTATCACACACGAAACATTATCAGAACATTTGAAGTAACAAACAATAAACTGGATCATAAAAGGAAGTAATTCTGATATACTTTTTAAAAACACAAACAACGCTCTTCATTTTTCAAAATGTCATTTTTAGGAACAGTGTCACATGTCAATTTATTTTCTATCTGTAGAACCCTTAGTACAAAGCACATTGAATTTTGTATACAGAACGATTCTGAGGCGACAATTTGCGCTGAGCGTCTCCCGTATATTAAAACGTACTGAATTTTTCAGAAAACTTATGTTTTGAAGAATTATCAAATATATTTCGAAAGACACAGAACGGTACATACAACTTTGTACTAAACGTACCACAGGTTGGCTGGCATGTCATGGTCTTTATTAATAATAACTTTATTAAAAATAATATATTTACTGTCTCTTTCTGTCATATTGTGTAATACTACAATGAAGAGACAAACAGTTAAAATAGATATGTCTGATTTCTATAAATAAAAAATCATAATTTTTTTTATATAAAATATATGTGTCCACTTCCCAATCTCGAACCCATATAATGGCGAATTCTATATCCAAAAACTTGTTTCGAAAAAGCTACAAATCATACATTCTTCTTGAGAAAATATCAGCTGTCAAAAGTGTAGCATTGTCATTGTTACCATGGCAACATCGAATATGGTAACAAAAATTGATGTTTTGGAAGGTAGATATAAAAACCGGACGTTAACACTAAATAAAGTTTATAATTAAAAAACTGAGCTTTGAGTAGCTCTTAAAGGGTTTTTATAAGGCAATAGATGAAATTACTTAAGCACTACGTCGCGTATATAGTCAACACCTAAAGGAGCATTTATCTATAGGATCTTAATCTACGTAAAACTTCAAAAACTACAACAGTCATCTAAAAATACAATTAATAAAAGAGCTACGAAGTTAAAAAGGTCCTCTAAAACGATTATAATTGGGTAAATGGATTTAAAATGCGTTTAAACACCACATCTCATACCAAACACACAAGTAAACAACAGGCAGTGTGGGTATTACCAAAAAAAGTTTTACATCTAACGCAGAAAATATGTGCGTATGATTACAAAGGCAGAAATAACCATATAAACTTAAGAATCTCAATAAAAAATTTGTCGATTAAAAAAATTAAGTCATGGTAGTGCCGAAGTTGAGAGCTATACAGAAATTCATTAAAAAGTTATATTGCCTTTGACCAAAAAGAAAAATTTTATTCATGAAAAATATAAAGGCGGAATTCATATTTTTTAATTGCATGTACTTTTGTGTATGAAATTTTCTTTCAACCGCCTTCATAAGCTATGTAAATGAACGTAGATAAGACATAAAACGAGACCACAGACTATTCACCTCAAATTGTCATCAGACTTTGACATCACCTACGCGAGACATCACTGAAGTAAAAAATGGCGGGTTTCACTGGCTAACATAATTTTTGTCCTGCAAAATTGTGGTGTTATTTCAAAATCAAAAACATTAGATGGATTTCTTGAAAGATTTTCACCAGCCATAAAGGACAGAAAGCAATCGAAACGTCACATCTGACAGTGACAACTACTTTATCCCTAATATATTTATCCCGCAAAATTATAGTATTTACTTGATAGCCAAAACCATTATAGGCCACAAGGCAATCATTACGTCATATGACAATGACAATTGACACACACAGCTTATTAATAATTGTGTGATTTTACTTAATAATATTATTAACTTTAATGAACGAAAGAATTTCATGCCTTATCTGCGTTCAGAACAACCGTCATTAAACAAGAATTCGTTAACTAAAGTTATATGCCAACGGCAATAAACAGATAAAAAAATATTTCTAAGTAACGAATAAGCTTATCTGTTATTCGTAATTCCATAGCCAACAAAAACGCGCTATAGATTAAAAACAAATTCGTCCAAACAGTCATACTAAGTACCGTATAAGTACTATATTTGTACAATCTTACGTCGCCGGGTTAAGTTGTACGCGTACTCTATTCCCCATACGAGTACGCACGACATTATAAGAGCGTTTTGTACGTGAATGCAAATCGCGAAACTGCCTGTGAAATCCCTCACGTAGCCTGTAATTAAAAAAAATATAAAATATTATTATGAAGAGGAAGGTTTTTTTTTTTTTTTTTATCAATTTGTTTGTTTGCATTGCTCCGAAACTATTGGAGCAATTTAAAAAAAAATTTCAACATTAAATTCCTATTTTATCCCTGATGAACATTAAAAAATTCTGTATGAAATTACAATAGTATAACCCAAGGTGTCAAAAAGACCATAACCTCACTGTAGAATGATAGCCTCATATGTCAAACAACCATTTATTTTTTATTCTTAGACTTATGTCATTTGACTAGTGACAATGCAGTAAGGACTTATATATTTTATTAACAAATACGTCCTTTTTACCATCCAAAACTATGAACAGTAATATTTTAAAGAAATGAAGCAATTTTTCGTTTCCTGTATAGTTTTTCTGGGCATACGAGGTTATAATACTACAGCGACGATAAGCCTTAGAAATCGTGAAATCGTGCTACTACTGAATTAATGCGGGTAGAACCTCAGAGCACAGCTAGACATTTAAAATGACAGTCAATGTTTATTTAAAAAAAAGTTTTCTAAATTTCTTGCCTGTTTCCGATTCCGTAAAGACTAATCGCTTAGTGATATGTCAAAAACGAATCGAATTTGACATGACAGTTGTCAGCGCTATGTTTCGACTCTAACGGCCTGTTTCACAATGTATGGATAAAGTACCAAATAGCAATGCAACACATTAATTATTCGAAAGATAAAAGTCCCGAATAAGATACTTCGCGTTTCATGACGAATAGCGCTATCTGACAGTCGTGAAACGCAAAAATACTGTTTATCCTACCAATAAGTAATAAATAGCTTATTTGGAACTTATAGGGACATTGTGAAACAGACCCTTAATCGTACTAAAAGAGAAGTCTAGTAGAAAAGGATTTTAGATTTAATTTCAACATAAATTTAATTTACAATCTTATGGTTAGGCAATTAAAACCAGAGTACACTAACCAATCAGTGGTCCAATAAGTACAACCAGTACACCCTTGCTGACCATGTGAAGACCAAAAGCAGCGGGCAACTTCTCCAGCGGGCAGTACTCGGATATGGTTAGAGTGAAGTTGCTCAAGCACATTCCTCGGAAGAAACCACAAATTGAGAGCCATACCATTAGTGGTACCCATTCTGATTGCTCTGCTAACACTGAAAGTTATATAATTCAATATGTAATGGAGATATTTGACTGATACGTAAAAACTCGTATTTAAAAGGAATTCAATTTGAAAGGTTTCAAACGGACTCATTCATCAGCGGCGTGCGCGTGCGCGTGCGCGCATGGCGTGACTATAATATAAGCGAATTTTCAGTACTAAAAAAATTAAAAAAAAGTGCGTGCGTACATACTACACATGTCAGAAGTGAAACTTCTTTGTAAATTAATTATTACTAAGGTTAAAGGGCCAATAGACGAGCATATACCAGTATATGATCATTCCATGTGACACTGTTTACATACTGTATACGTTTGTAGCGTATCGTAGATGAAATGTACATACTATATTGTGTAGTATTTTCTATAAGATGTTGATGTATGTGACAACATAAATACAGGACACTCAGAAAAGAAGAAAACAGACGTCACTCCAAGCAGACTTTCAAGACGACTGAACATGTATTTTTTTCCTTGAGCATTTCTATAATTTATTACTGTTGTTTGTGAAGAATAAATCAATTAACAAAAATAAAAATGGGTTGTGATTTATAACAAAATAGAACATCATTAGAATTAATTAATGTATATATATATATATATTTTCTTTTCTTTTTTTTTTGGTCATTCAGTTTAATATGTGTATGTTGTTTGGTTGATATTTAGTGTAAAATGCTGTGTACAGATATAATTGGATATCAGATTTTCAAATGTTGATTAGTGTATAATAACTGTATGTATGTAATCAATCTGTTTTCTGTTTTTGTACCTAAATGTAAAAATAAAATAAAATTAATCCCATACGTCCTAAAAATAATATAAATAAATAAAAAATCTGCGTTTACTGCTCAAGCCTGTTTTTTTCTCGATCTCCCTAACTCTTTCTATCTATCAATCTCAACTATAGCTCTCTCCCACCCCTCGCTCCATAGCACTATGATGCGACGTTCGCTCTATCTCACTCTCCCCTCGATATTTCTTACTTGCTTGCTCTCTCGCTCCTTGGTTATTTGCGTCATGCTACGTTCGCCTATTCTCACACTCTCAATCGGTCCAGTCGCTCTCCCCTTTTTCTTCGACAAAAACGCTGCACATCTTCGTGACGCTAATATTATTATTATTGCGAAGCTCCTTGCATTATTTATTTTTTCAAGGTTATTCTTTAGTTATATTACCTGAACGTGTTGCAGCCAAAAAGAACGATGAAACGAAGAAGATCATCTTCTTGGAGATGGTGGTTCTGTCGAAGATGGGCGGCAACACCAGCCTAACGCCAATATCCGTGATGGCTGTCATGGACAGGCAAAACGCTGTCTCGTTCATATTGTAACCTGGAAATTTTTAATACATAATATTCTTTATTAATACAGAACGTTATATGGAGCTTGTTTTATTTTATATAATAGGGGGCAAACGGGCAGGAGGCCCACCTGATACCGCCGCCCATGGACACTTTCGATGCTAGAGGGCTCGCGAGTGCGTTGCCGGCCTTTTAAGAATTTTTTTGGTAAAGCAAAAACCTTTTATTTAAAAGGTCGGAGAGCTATTGCCAGTTCTTCTCTTCTTATCTACGTGACTGGCAATAAATTTTAACTTAGTCGAAACTGTTATTTTGTTTTATATATATCTAGACGATATTTGTCACAAGTCGTGATGAACAGGACACAGTGCTTTTCAAGAACATATTAATAGGTTATCTTTAATTTATTAAGATATATTATTTATATATACCTAAACTTCTAATAAAGAATGGCGTCAACATCCTAAACTGCAATTCCCCACTCCAGAACAGAGAGAGTCCAAGTAGAAGATTAAGAAAAGACCAGTCTTTTAGCAGATCCAAGTCCATCATAGCAATAAACTTTCTTATAAAACCATCTTTCTTCTTTTCTTGAGGTTCGCTTTTCTTTATTGACTTCATTTGTAACGCGTCTTCGTCGGCTGTCTGAAATTATTAGATTTTAAGATCTACATCTAGACTCTAAGTACGTTTGTTACGAGTACATATTATATATTATAATGATTTTAATTACTCTAAGTTCGTTAAGTAAAAGCTAGTCAAACACGAATAGCATTTTAACCCACGAACGACTCTCTCATATATTTAATCTTTTGTATATATGTTATATAATATATAGTATTTATGTTATATATTAATAATTAAATATATTTTTTTTACAACTCGTGACTTTAAGTGATACCCATAGACATTTACACTGCCAGAGGGCTCGCAAATGCGTTGCCGGCCTTTTAATACATTACATACATTCTAAGTAGCAAATACTAAATTATAAGTTTATGTACTTACATCTAAATACAGCTGAAAATAACTCCCAGTAAAATCCATATTTGATATATTCGATATCACAGACACTTTCCTCTTCCTGGCTGCTTCGCTGATACTCCCACTCGACTTCACCATCGGCATCGCCGCCAAAGAGGCAGCTGTTGTCAACCCTTGGTCCTTGGACTTCTCGAAGTCTTCTAACGGCTTATCGCACGTTTTGGCCCTCGGCAGACCGACTGTTCTCACTGAGGGATGGTTCATGTTGTTGTGGGATCTTTGGGTGGTCAATTTGGGCATCGGGTGACTGACCAACGGATTAATTTCGAATTTATCGTCATCTTCCTCGTCGCTTTCGTTTATACGCTCCATTTCCTGGAATTAATTTTTTAAATTATTATTTCAGTTCAGACCAAAGCCTTGGAAACAAACTAAATATACCTAATATCAGAACTAAATACAGTCGCAAAAATATAACATACATATTTCTAAGCGAGTCTTTACAGCAGCTGCCTTGCTGAGATACATTCACATTTCACCCTCTTACTATAATAGTGTTACGGAGACGGGTCGACTGTAATGTTTTTCCACTACTTAGAGAACTTTCCGTATGATACGCGAGAGAGAGGGAAGATCAGAACCTTCTCGAAGCTAGACCGAGAACTCTAGAACTAGTCCAGTCATTTCGTCCGAAAAAAAGGCAAATAAAAGAAAATGAATTTGCGCTTCTAATTTTTAAATATGTTGTAGGGGATACCTAGAAAAGCTTAACTTGAGATTGTCGACCAAGCTTTCCTAGGAGCTTTCGCCGCCATCTTGGAAAACGCTTAAAATTTGTTTTTCGGCAATAACTCGGCTATGCGATGAGATTCGAAAAATTTTGTAGGACACTTTTTGTAGCTTTCTTTGTGCTCTACAATAACGCCCGAACCATTTTTAGCGTATCATGCATCGTTATCGAGATATCGATCGATAAAGTCAAAAATTTAGGACACAATTTTTGTTTTTTGCTTTTTTTTTCTTTGGGTCTTAATAAATATGAAAAATTGTAGAATTCCAAATTGTAGAGCATATTCAGCCCTACAATTTCCTTCTTGGATTTTTTTATGTTGGACAAAAATTACGATCTCCAGCGCGCCGCAAAGTCGGTGAATCCACGCTAAGCGTCGAGCGCGCTCAAGTTAGTATATCGTATCGTGTTGAGTTTTTGCTGTGCGTAGTGTAAATCGAGGGTTCCGATATTCTGGGCAAAAATGTCGGCGAAGATATCGATCTTCTGGTTTTACTCGCCGGGCTTGCTCCGGATAAAAATAATATATTTTTCCGCAAACCAGCAAAAGGAAATACGCCGGAAAAGTTGTACTCGCCGCACAGTTTCAAACACAAGTCAGTTCTGGAGCACATTCTTTTCATTCACGCTTTTAGCGGTTGCGACACGACATCATCTTTGTATAACATCGGCAAGTCGAAGTTCATCAACACTCTCGAGAAAAATCCAGAGCTACGGTCATCGGTGGAATTATTCAAACAAGAAAAGGTCGATACGGAGGTTCTCACTTGCGCGGGAGAGCAATTCCTTATCGCCCTATATGGTGGTGATAAGCACGAGAAATCCATAAATATTTTGCGATTCCATCGCTTCGCAAAATCAATGACAGCGAATAAAGTAAATCACCTCTCACTACTCCCGCCAACCAAAAGCGCTGTGCGTCAACATATTTTCCGGACGTATCTCCAAGTTCAAACCTGGCTCGGATTTTTCAAGGATCCACAAGGATGGGGTTGGCGTCAGACCAATCGAGGGCTCGAACCAATCACCAACACCGCCGAACCCGCTCCGCCTGAACTATTAAAGCTCATTTCCTGTAAGTGTAAAGGAAATTGTGAGGCCGCCTGTGAGTGCAGAAAAGCGGGAATCAGTTGCTCCGTTATTTGCATGCACTGCAGTGGGCAAACATGCAGAAACGTCGCCAGAGTCGACATTTTGCTAGACGACGACGACGATGTCTGTAACGATGATGATGACGATGCTCTCATCGAATCAGCATCATTTCTAACGTTTCAACAGACACAACAACTCGAAGAGTTTATGGAGGACGAAGATCTTCAGCCTGGACCATCCAAGCGAAAAAAGACATGAAAAAAGTCCATCGTTCGTGTCTCGAGTGCAGAAAAAAATATTTTTCTTTCCGTTTATTTTGTTTTGTTTATTTTGTATTGTAAAAAAATATTTTTTTTTTTACTGCACAAACAAATTATTTGTTTAATAAATTACTATTGTGTGATCCTTAATTTGTTGCTCTATGTACTTATTTTTTATCCCATCAATTTCCTGAACAATTTCCCATTCGATTCGACATCCAGACACAACCGAGCGAGCAGCTCGCTCGACGCTGAGTGTGGATTCACCGACTTTGCGGCGCGCTGGAGATCGTAATTTTTGTCCAACATAAAAAAATCCAAGAAGGAAATTGTAGGTCTGAATATGCTCTACAAGTTTGAATTCCACAATTTTTCATATTTATTAAGACCCAAAGAAAAAAAAAGCAAAAAACAAAAATTGTGTCCTAAATTTTTGACTTTATCGATCGATATCTCGATAACGATGCATGATACGCTAAAAATGGTTCGGGCGTTATTGTAGAGCACAAAGAAAGCTACAAAAAGTGTCCTACAAAAATTTTCGAAATCTCATCGAATGGCCGAGTTATTGCCGAGAAACAAATTTTACCCCTTTTTTCAACATGGCGGCGAAAGCTCCTAGGAAAGCTTGGTCGACAATCTCAAGTTAAGCTTTTCTAGGTATCCCCTACAACATATTAAAAAATTAGAAGCGCAAATTCATTTTCTTTTTTGAATGTACGTAATGACTGGACTAAACGCTGTACGACAAGCTCGTAGCAGTGTGCGAAAGAGATAGCGAGTACGCGCGATCTAGAATTGTGCGATCGCTACTCAGTAGCGCTCGCGCCTAGAAAGTTCTCGTAGAAACATCGTTCGAGACTATTCCCAGGGATATATAAGCGATCCAAAACGCGACCGATCAGTTCAGTATCGAATGCGATATTAAGTGAAAAACACCGAAGAGAAAAAGTGCGATTAAGTGAAGACCAGTGATAAAGTACTGTGTAATTGAAGTGATTAGTGACAGTGTTTTATTGTGCGTTTCTGAGTGTAATTTCCGGTTTTTTAGTATAAATAAATTCTTCGTAGATTTAATTGTAAATAAACCCTTTAAGAAATCGATGGCATTTTCTATCCCTTAGCTCGTAACAAGACAATTGCAAGACCCAATTGTATTATGTATTCTAATGCCCGTTCTTCCCCCTTTAAGAACTGGCAGTAATTTTTTTAACGTTCATAACTGTACATTGTGTTAACTAAACAAATGAATTATTTTAATAAGAATACATGCTGTACCAAGTTCACATGATATAAAAGATTGTATAGTTAAAATATAATATTACATAGTCATACAATTTATTTATTATTATGTCTAAAGTTTAAATAGTTCGTCATGTTGCAGGCCTAGTCTCGTAGATTCGACTATAATGTGATGAAAATATTCAATGAAGCAGTGTTACCCAACGTGTTTTTTGTGGAAAAAAAGCCTTTCTAAAATGTTTATTCTATGCTAAGTTAAGATTTTTTAAATTAAAAAAGTAAATTAAAGAAACTTAAATGATAGGTTTATGAATAAATTACTAGGAAATTGTTAACGAGACACATTAAGTAAATTTTCAGAACAATTTATTAAAAACTAAAAATTAAGTCCCAAATAATTTCAATAAATTTTCGAATACCACCAATAACAAAAATCACAAAAAATCAAATGACATCTGTGGGGCATCGGCCCAACATTTGAAACACTTTTCTATAGGAAGATTTATCTAAAACCTGTCGTTGATTTATTAGTTATCCTAAGAACTTTGATAATATCTATATATGGTTAGAGTATCTTAAGCGTCCATTGGAAATGCGCAAGGGCAAATTAAAATCAATTGTATAGACTAATGTAATAGATGTCACCTACTAAAAAGAGATTTTGTTCTCTAGCAAAGATAACTGGAAGTATTGACTTGGAAGATGTGTTATATATGAAATATAATAACATAAACTTAATGTAATCCTTATGTACACAGGGTATTTTTTTTTATTAGTATAACCTACAATTAGTTACTATCTTAGCATATTTAGCTTCTGTACTCTCCATACCTTCACTTGTTGCATTTCACAATCAACTGGTTCATCAATTAGATGCCGTTGCACTGGTTGAAGCAACGTTGAACCAAGCACTGCGTGGAACGCCAGAGCTCCCAATATAACCACCGTCCATCGGAACCCGTACTCCCCTAAGAGAATCTTGACTAGCTGAGGCATCACCATTAAACCAAAACCGGTACCAGCCATCGACAAACCGACGGCTTGCCCGCGCTTTTTGGAGAAGTAGTGGTTCAAAGACACGAAGGAAGACGACGAAGCTAGTCCAACACCGAAACCTGAAAATAAAAAAAAAATATATAAATAAATTCGTCAATAATAAATACACATGCATATTTCTTCACCTCGGCACATTCCTATATCCTGTTATCATCGTTGAAAATATACAGCAATATGGTACAATTGACGTAATTAGATAAATAATAATAAGATTACGGCGGCCTTACAGGCTTACTTTGTGAGAAAAAAAAATAGAGAATTTAAGCGCGCATTACATTAACATTTGATATACAATTAATTAGACAAAACTTTCGATTTTTTAAATTTTCTGAGGAGATTTAATATGGTTATATATATAAATTTTCTTACCATCAGAAACTAGAGATTTCAACGAACAGAAAACATACCAACTTTTTTAAAAAGCTGATATTTTGACGGGTGATTTTTCGATTAAAAATTAGGGTGCTTTTACGATATTAATTCTAAATAAGGTGAAAAAATAAAAAAATTTCAAATTAAATAAATTACAGCGTATTTAGGACATAAGAAGGTAAGTTTTCACTAAACTTCGTGGGAAAAAAAATAAACCAAAAACTTAGTTTTTTGAATTTTTCACAAAGATTTTGAGGTTATGTGAAAAAAGTGAAAATACAAAAGTTTTAGATCTTTTTATTATCTACAAGTTTCATATTTGCCGGAAATAGACATAAACCGTTTTTACCCTTAAAATCTCACCCCCTTCCCGACCTCAGATCGCCCGTAAATTATTTTTTCTTTCATTTTTATAATATTCTCCTCCTATTCCAATTGTTTACATCCTACTATTATATTTTTGGTTTCAAAAATTATCGACCCTGGTCTATCATGTCATTTGAGTGACACTATTCGAAATTCAATTTAATTTTAGAGAATATTTCAGTAGGACATTCCTTAGCCATATTTGATTGTCATATGTTTTCCCTTTAAGAACAAATTCGCATGGTTAACTCCTGATTTAAAAAGATAAAACAATTATGGTATATAATCGTTGTCAACAAAACGTAGGGACATGAATACGATAATATCAAGTCCACAATTTCCTAGCACTCACAATATTTACACAGATATTTTTTTTTAATTATCCATAAAAAATCTGCAATCGCGTGCGTTATGGAAACTATAGAAGAAACGTTGTTTTTATAAGTTGGGTTGGGTTGAATTTTCTTATACAAAAACACTTAACTGAGGTGGTCTTTTGAGACCTGGATCGGACCAAATATTATCAATGGACATACGAGCAATTTGACATACTAGCAATTTGACATACGAGCAATTTGACATACTAGCAATATGACATACAAGCAATTTCACATTAGAATGGTTACAAAACGAATTAAACTTGTCGAGGTACCACTGTAATTCAGTCCAAAACTTAAAATTAATTATTAGTCATAATAATATTGAATAAATTCTACCTCATTTGCATATTCTGAACCGTGTCAATGTGTCATGGAAATTTACAAAATCCCGCTGATTAATGTATTCAGAAGCCGTACGAACAAAGAATAATTATTCCCAGAATGAACATCATTATAGACTAATATATTGAAATTGAATGTTCTTATGTCTCTCGTACTAGCTTCGTGTGAAGGTTAATTCCTCGAATTCGGTTGTTGGGACATAGAGTGGATAGTACTTGTCACTTGGTGATTCTATTACGTCAGATGAAATAGCTTCAATAAATTTTAAGAGACTAAGGGAAATCGTCAACATTAAAAAAGTGCGTATATTGAAATTTTTACAACAGAAATCTGACCTTTATAATTTAAGAATGTTTAAATGAAAGTTCTTCAGCAATAAAAACAGCTTTCGGGCCTTTTTATCTGTTTACACTTGTACAATCTAATTTGTTTAAATAGTGTTAAAAATTAATTTCACACGAGTCCATCTTAAAATTTATTTATACATTCACGCCTTTTCCCGAAGGCATAAGCAGAGACACTCGTATACAGTCTAGTGTATAAATAATAAATTAAACAAATTTTCCAGCAAAGAGCAGCGTTTTGATATAATAAACGTACATTGACCTTTATCATTACTATAATTCAACAAACTGTTACGGATCATTAACGATGGAAATCGTATTAGATCACAGTAAATTTAAACAAAACTCATTACAATTTGAAATTATATAATATTGTCTCATACAGGTACAAACAATTGTGCGAAACGCTAATAGCTAATAAATATTTCTTACTAGTAATTATCGTAAATGTAATTATCAAATGTAGCCTCGTGTAAATTATAAACAAAGTACTTTATACATAGGATAGAATCACGAGCTTCATCATCTATTAGTTGGACAAATTTTTCCAAATATCCAGTTCTTTTTTTTCTTTTTTTTAATTGAGGGGAATGCGTTTCCGCACGTGATTCGTCGCCATGTTATCGCTTGCACATATAACACAATGTGGTGCTTCCTCACATCTGACAGATTTGTGTTCCGCTTTTCCGCACCTATAGCACACATTTTATAGAAGGGTCCTCAAGAAACCGGCAGACATGAATTGGTTTAGGAACTTTTGAAGTGAGATTTAAGTTGATTGTATTGAGTAGATCACAAACGAAACTTATGACAATCTAACTTCCGGCTGCCAAAATGAAATACGTTTTTGACATACAACTGTCACTCTCAACGCTAAATCGTCTCGGAATCTGAAGGATAGGTTCAGTTACCTATTTTTTTAACGAGGCGCAAAAAGGGCAGTCATCGCTTCGTATGGGCACCCATTTTAGTGGATGCGTTGGTCTTTGAAGGTGGACTATGCTTTTTTAAACAATTGGAGGTCGTATCTGACTGAGGATAAATAAACTTCAACAACACATAAGTTCAATAGACGCGCCTTTTTAAATTTATTAGTCGCCCGTCTATTAAATACAATTTCAATCTAGTAATTGAATTCTCATGCATATATCGTCACTATAGAATGATAACCATTTATTTTTTATTCTTAGACTCTCATTTACTGGTATAATCTAATGATGTGAGGACGTATCTATGTTAATAAATAATATAAGTCTTGTTTACCATCCAAAACTATGAACAAAAGCGCATAAAAATACGTATGAATATTGACGAAATGAAACATTTTTTCGTTTTCTGTAATGTGTGGTTTTCTTAACAAACGAGGTTTTCATTATACAGCGACGATATACATTTCTTATTGTATTTACGATTATGGCATTATTCTGTGTTGTGTTTAGAATATTTAAGAAGGTTTGGTAAAAGTATTTAACTGAACACGTCGTAACGTAATTAGTGATAAATAAATGCACAATCATGTATATGTAGCGGTAAAGTAGTTAAATTAGACAGTTAATTGAATCTCAAGACAGTTAATTAAATTTCGATATTCAATCAAGTCGCTAAAGTTCCGTCAGACAAGTGAGTGAACGAAACGTTTAACGAGTTTTCTAAACTCACTCGTCACTGTAAGCTGCCTGCTGCCCTGCTAGAGATAACTCTCCATTTTGTTCGGTGCATCCTTTAGTGCAGCAGCAAAACCCGTGAAATTGAATAAAATCCAGTGATAGCTTGTCCAGGTTATCTGCGACGGGCAATATGATCAAAAAGTCTCGTAAAAAGTACGAGTTGATCTAAGTTTGACTGGTTAGTTCTTTAAGCAGTCCATGGGATGCAAAACTTTGGCCAACACCAATACTTTTCCTGTCTTGTGCTCGAATCGTCTATCGAACCGTAGAGGAATATAGAGAAAACCAACGTACGCACAATGCTCATCTTAGTTCTATTTGAGTATTTCTTATCTAGCCAGATGTGCGTGAAACTGCTTTCAGTATTTTTATTAGATTGATATACAGAAAAATATTCTGAATATAGTTGGCGAAGAAAGGTAAACGTATTCTCGCTTGTAAAACAGAGTATAAAGGTATGGTAAAAATGGCCTAAAATATGCAAATTCTGATTCACTCACTATATTGTGAAAGACCGCTGACGACCGGAATTTAAGTACGTTGTTTAATATTTTAGCTTATGTTGACTAAATAGCAATATGTTCAGTGTTCCTTTAGGTTTACGAATAAATTGTGTATTATAGCTACTTTCACAGCGTTACGTCGTACGGTATTCTGCTGTGCGGTGCTACAGAGGTTCAATCCATATTTGTGCTGCAAAAGTGGGCTGTTCGGAGTATTTGTTGTTTCCCTAAGGGAGTTGGTTCGGAATAAGTTTAAAGAATTAAATATTATGACACTATCTGGTCAATATATTCTTGAACCCTTGTTGTCTGTACAAAAAAATATGAACTATAACCTTCCTTATATGGAAAATGTATTCGTTTTTACAACAAACTCCCAAGCGAAATTAGAGAATAATCACTATAAATGTAAAGCCTTCGTTTAAAGTAAATTAATCAATAAAGTTTATATAAAGTTGATGAATATTTAAATGGTCATAATCCTTGGGATTGATTTGCTCCAGTTCAAATAGTTTGAATGACTCAAAACTTTGCGATTAAAAATAGTGTCAGAAAATTGCTTGCCAGTTCTTATTGCCCGCTCTACAATGCGAATTGGCAATAAATGTAAATTTAGAAATAATTTAAATTTTCCGACGTTCATAAGTGACCTTGATTTTGACCTTCGCTATTTAAATAAATCTAAACGAAAAAAATTCTTGTTCCGTTGTATTAAATCTATACAATTAATAAAGCTGAAGTTACTGGAATTGGTAATTTTTATTGGCTTCGCAGTAGCATAGCGAAATAATAAAGATAAGTTCTATTACACCATTGTTACATGAACAAAACAACTCATTCTAATCTTTCAAAGAAATTTGACGCAAATTATTTTTTGCTTGTTAAATATGACGGAGCGTCGCAAATCATTTATAAAGAACAATAATTGTACATTCATTGCATGTTATTATAATATATGCTATATGTGACAGCAATATAAATTCTAGTTTATTTTAAATTTTAACAGATTTTCAATCTGAGATTGTGGATTCATTATTGATTCGGGCGTTAGAGCACACAATCATAATTTTTTGTCACAGAAACAAAGGTACTAAACCCCATTCTATATTGACAATACCTCGAAATATTGCTGCGCTATTATTTACAGTTGTAAAATATACTCAAACTAGTGAACATAGCTTGCAATACGACTACTGTTTATACTATTCTACGTACTCACCTCCCATTATGCTGTATGTAGCTAATATATGTGCTATACTATTCGCCGGCGCTGTGAATAACAGTCCCAAAGCACATATTGTTGAGCCAACGAAACAGACTTTTCTATATGAAAATGTTTTTATCACTGGTCCCACGAAGAAACCCGAGAAATTGACAACTGAGTCTAGAGTACTGGCGATCACAGATGCCCCCGTTGTATGGACGCCCAGGTCGTCTAAAAGGTCCTTGAATAGTAGACCGAAAGACGGCTCCAGCGATCGGGTGGAAAACTGAAAAAAAAATTAATATATTTTTTATTTAAAAATATACTAATACCGTCAAAACCGTTTACGGAGACATCGTTTATGACAACATACCGTTTATATTGACCAAAATCAAAGGTCTCAGCTGAATTCTATTATATTATGTTTTTAATGAAAACCTCATCAGCAACCGCTGATGTCGATATTTGGTCGTAAAAACTGATATCGGTTTATAAATATAGAGTAGTCCCTACAATGTCGTTATAACAGATTTTGACAGTAGTAATAGTGTAACGCATCTTAGTATCATTAAATTTAGTTTTTTTATTATAAACCTCTTTGTTAACACTTTACCATTGTTTTGGATGCCATGCAAACAAATACTTTTATTGTAATTTTTTTTTTAGTATTTCATGCAATTCGAGAACAATCATAGAACCTTTAAAGTGTCCTTATAGGAATTACCCGAGGTAGTTTTAGTGGATTAACCTAAAATATCTACACATACATAACCCAGGAACTTTCCGCAAATTCAAGCCCAACTCAATACAAAAACACCGCGTCGCCATATCTAATAAAAGATTTCCTTTCCTGCACTTTGCTATTTACTTTAAATGAAATGATAAGTTCACAGTCATATTTGTACACGTAATATATGTCTCATTGCTTAAAATATATTCACGCTATGACCCGAGAATTATCAGAAGTGATTGGATAGCTGCAAAGCCAACGTTGAAGGGGATACAATATAAATTATTTTATAACGGTTTATTAGTACAATAAAATATACAGTATTACAAGTGCTCAGGAACTAATTAATGATGTACATAATAAGGCGTTTGGTAGATAGTACCGGTGACCTCTGAGATGGTGCTTTCCTCGTTTAACGAATAAGTATCGCAATACAGCGAGGAAATGCTGCTACCGTTAAAGGTATTCTGCCAAAGGGGCCAAACTTTTTAAATTTCTTTTACGTTCTATTTATTAATTTTTTGGTCTCTGTAGCGCATGTCGCGTGACGGTCGGCCGCGGAGTAGGGATAAAGTGAAAGGCGCTCGTCATAGCCGCCAAGGCCAATATGTCGGCGCACATAGTTCGCAGCAACTGACCGATAGTGTATAGACTATTATTAATTTGTGCCAGTGCTCCACGCTATTTTAATATGTGTATATAATCTAAATAATTATTAAGTATTATGTAAGTCGTACTCTATAAGATACAGATTTCAATAAAAATATTAGTTGGAGACTTAGTCTACTTTTATTTGATATGTGTATATAACCTAAATAATTGTTAAGTATTATGTAAGTCGTACTCTATAAGATACAGATTTCAATAAAAATATTAGTTGGAGACTTAGTCTACTTTTATTTGATATGTGTATATAACCTAAATAATTGTTAAGTATTATGTAAGTCGTACTCTATAAGATACAGATTTCAATAAAAATATTAGTTGGAGACTTAGTCTACTTTTATTTGATATGTTTATATAATCTAAATAATTATTAAGTATTATGTCAGTCGTACTCTATAAGATACAGATTTCAATGAAAATATTAGTTGGAGACTTAGTCTACTTTTATTTGATATGTGTATATGTATAATCTAAATAATTGTTAAGTATTATGTAAGTCGTACCTACTCTATAAGATACAGAGTTCAATAAAAATATTAGTTGAAGACTTAGTCTACTTTTATTTGATATGTGTATATAATCTAAATAATTGTTAAGTATTATGTAAGTCGTACCTACTCTATAAGATACAGAGTTCAATAAAAATATTAGTTGGAGACTTAGTCTACTTTTATTTGATATGTGTATATGTATAATCTAAATAATTGTTAAGTATTATGTAAGTCGTACCTACTCTATAAGATACAGATTTCAATGAAAATATTAGTTGGAGACTTAGTCTACTTTTATTTGATATGTGTATATAATCTAAATAATTGTTAAGTATTATGTAAGTCGTACCTACTCTATAAGATACAGATTTCAATGAAAATATTAGTTGGAGACTTAGTCTACTTTTATTTGATATGTGTATATGTATAATCTAAATAATTGTTAAGTATTATGTAAGTCGTACCTACTCTATAAGATACAGAGTTCAATAAAAATATTAGTTGGAGACTTAGTCTACTTTTATTTGATATGTGTATATAATCTAAATAATTGTTAAGTATTATGTAAGTCGTACCTACTCTATAAGATACAGAGTTCAATAAAAATATTAGTTGAAGACAGTCTAATTTTATTATTTCCCATTATCATTCCAATTTTTCAAGAATAAAATTAAAATTGAAAAAGCGATTTTTATACCCGTAATGGAATATTATTCGATACATTTTTAGTTAAATATCTATAGTGTGAAAAAAAGTTTCACTTTTACCGTGGTTTCATAAAAACACACAACATTTGTAATTATTATTAATGCTATGTAGGTTAAGAAATTTGTAAATACTGTATATTTATGTTTTGAAATTAAAGATCTTTGATCCACAACGTATTTTTATAATAAATTTTAATAATGCAATTTTGGCGAATTCAGCAATGCAACTAAATATATCCGTCTCACATGCATGTATATTCAGTGTATATAATAACAAAAAAAGGCCGCATCAAGAAATAAAACCATTTCACAATCATCATATCAATTACGTCAAAAGATAATCATCGAATGCACTGGATGCGATTGTGTCATGATGCATGTGACCAGTATCATAAACGTTTATTATTGACGCATTACTCTTTAAATTAAAAAGTTGAGTACTTCCTTATATGGATGTAAAAAAAACTCAATAGAACCCTCCAAGGTCATACAAACTAATCACTTAGATAACATACAATAAATTTAACATATTTAAATCGAAAACATTCTCAAATTTTAAGCATGGCATGCTTTGTAAGCAATTCATGTCTATTATTGCTTACAAAGCATGCCATGCCATTATATATATATTTTTTATGTATTGGAGGGAAACGGGCAGAAGGCTCACTTGCTGTTAAGTGATACCGCCGCCCATGGGCACAGACATTGCCAGAAGGCTTCCAAGATAGTATTTTAAGAATTGGTACGCTTCGTGACCCTTAGTCGAATTGGTTTTGAAATACTTTAGTGGGCATCTGGTTCCATAGTGGGCGGCAAAAACTGCCTAAAGAAACACTCAGTTGTGGAACGACAGAATAATTTCGTCATAACTTCACAAACAAATTATTGTATAGACGAACAAAAGGTCCATGATAAGCGAACGCATGACCCTTTATCATTACTCTGACTCACGCGGCCAAATGTCTGAGATACATCCACTTTGGTATCAAATTATTCATGGGAAGGAAAATATTCTGTATATATCAGTCAATAGCTAACTAGACTTTAAATTGATTGTTTAAAAATACTTAGCTTATCATGTCACAGAGTACATAAATACGCAACAAAACATTCTTTAACATTAAAATTGTATTTGTTAACGTAGGTTTTAAAAACATGCTAAATTATAATAAATTAGTTGCCCACTTGCAATGGATTAGCAGAATGTTTTTTTCATACTAGAATTGAAGAGTTAAAGGTTAATTAATGAAATGTATGGTAGTACTTACATTAACTAAACTAACACCGAAACAGACCATCCAGGCCCATCCACCATCAGGGGCAACCTTCCTTGTGGCTGGCTGCACCGTTTTTGGGAAGCCTTTACTCTTCTCCACAGTCATATTGCCTATTGTCAGCTACGTGTCTGCAATACAAATTACTGTTATTTATATTAGTAATTTAAGACGTAACATTCATTGCATAAAAATCTTGTTTAGTATTTTTGCTTACTCTAAATATTAATTTGTTTTCATTTTTATACAATAACATTATTTCTTCTCTAACCACGACGTCCATTATTAAGTAGAAAACTGAGCTAAGAAGCAAATTTGACTATATACAGTTAATCCTCCTTATAACAAAGACAGCGTTATAGAAGTATTTTAGTAAACCGTTTTTTTTAACAATTCCAAAACTATCAACACGAAATTAACAAAGTTATTTAGTTTGAAACACAATTGAAACATGCACAGGCAAAACTAATTATGAACTTTTAAAGAAAACAAAATTTAACGGATTGAAGCCATGTATTATTATTAATTTTAATATAAATAAAATTACATAATTTTAATATCTTTGTTTGCGTTAAAATTACGTTAATAATATATTAATTATGAACTTGACAAATCATTATAAGTTTCTATGGGATTCCTGTATTCTGTATTGAGACGTTTTTAATATGCATATGCAAACTTAGTTTTTACTGTTACTACGAAGATTTTAACCTAACTAACCAGACGAGTAATAACTTAAGTATCGATCATACTGGTTACTCAACCTCGAACCATGGTTGACGTAAGCAATTCTTATCAGCCAGCTTGTTTTGATTCGCAGCCGGCACGCTTTTACCAAAAGCCGGCAACACGATCTACACTAGCGAGAATCATGCAGCTGCCACGTGTTCTGAATGGGCCGAGCACTAGTGCTCGAGGTCACCTCAAATCGGAAAGCGGAATTACATAGCGAACGCTATTTCATTTGAGAGCAACGACTTCGTTTTTTGTTTGGCTTTCGCGATACTTTTTATCCCTCGGATATACTGTACGTAACTACAATTCGATTGGTAAATTTCGTGTATTATTAATATGTCATGCGCAATTTAGAAACAGACTACAAACCACCGTGAACCGTCTTTGATAAAGAATCGAGAACCGCGTTGATATTCTAAAAATAGTCCAGTGACACAAATTCGAGAGCTTCATAGATTTCTTTATTTTCAAACTTTACAAAATTTCGAATGCTGCATTTACTGAGAATAAAATCAGTTTTTGTTTTTTCGACGTATGTTTTTATTAATAATCTGGAGTGTTTGTTTAAAGTATTATGTTTACTTTAAAGATTAGTTTAAACGTTTTTGAAAAAAATGAAAATTCTTTAAGGTTATTGTTATCTGCTTTAGAAATTAATTAGTAGTGTAAGAGATAAAACAACTTATCGTGGCACACAAACCTATATTAGTAACTTTTTTTTAGTAATTCTATGATAGAATTAAGTAGATATTATAAAAGTATTTATAGAAATATTTTAACATTGAATTATTTTAATTTAAAATATGGTGTTTTCTAGTGAATAGAACAGCTACTGAAACTATAAACTAGACTAGATTGGAGTTATATATATAATTTAGTTTAGACTCAGAATCTTATATCTCCACAGACTAAGTCAATAAATTGTTCCATACTACGTTGTTCAATTTAAAAGACACGAAGCAAAAGTAAAATATTAATGTCATTAAATAATGCACAAAAAATAATACAAAAACACAATCACTTTTATCAGTTACCTAGTTGTTTTTTACTAATAACACTGACTTGCAGTGATCCCATACGACAGAGTGACAGCTATACACTAAACAAAAAAGTAAATAATTAAAATAATAACAGAAAAATGGAACATAAATATAGGGCCAAAATTTAGTGGTTAACATCTCGCGATAATTTCCCGAGCGCATAATTTCGCGAAATTCAGCTGTTAAGTGGCCAGCCAGATCGTGTGATTTAACACCACTGGATTATTTTTTGTGGGGCTATGTTAAAGACAGAGTCTATACGGAGCCAATCGAATCGATTGCAGTCTTAAAACTCAAAATCCGTGATGTCATTAACGAAATAGACCCTCCATTTTGCCAAAAAGTGATTAAAAATTTTGATGAAAGAATCAACATCTGTCAGCGTGGTCGTGGTGGACATTTGCCAGATATCATTTTTCATTCATAATTGCCAAACTTTTCTCTTTGTAATACAATAAAAATTTTATTCATTTTCCTCTAAATTCTTTGTTTTATTTTGTTTTAGAAAACAAAGTTCTTGTTGAAATACCCTTTAGGATTGAAAAAGCCAATTACATTCCTTATCCAGCCAACAGGCTATTCTTATATATATTCAACACAAGAACATAACATACATTACTTAACAAAATACACAAGTTAGCGGACCTTTTTCATTGACCGTTGAGAGAGCTGGTAAAGTAATATTATTTGTTAGTTCCTGCAGTTAGTTAAATTCCTTGTATTTTTTATTGTGTAAATTCATGTTTGTTTTATTTGTGTTTCGTCTGAAAAGTGTATTATTATTGTTCACTCGTGTCAATTTAGGGTCACCCGTTAAGACAGGAGTGTTTTATAAATAAAACAAATAAATAAAAAACATTTCAATCTTGAAAGACAAAGATATTGGAAACTTGAGAATGTAAAAGGCACTAATCACATACTCGAGTACACAAAAGTTCAATGAACTTTGGTCAATTGTCCAGTGTGCCAAAATAATTTAAATTTTCCACGGCAAAATATATGCCATACAAGGTATTACATGCATAATGCGTAGGACGTCTGTGGGCGTGTATTATGTCATACAAATATATTTTCATGTTTTGGTCACAATGAAGGTTATCGTTGAACGACGTGACCCAAGAAGCGCTATAATACATTAATGTTGTCAAGGCAATGCTAAGTGGAAAAATCTGAAGAAATTAAACACCATTTTGAATGCACAAAAGGCTTTTTCACACATACGTAAGATACACATGCAAATCTTCTTACTCTTATATTTTATCTATATTCTTGAGAGGTGACCCAATATAAAAGTGATACTTTAAGTGTTTTTGAATTAAGTAAACATTTTAATTTAATTTTATTTACATAGTATTGCAAAAGAACATATTATGTGTATTTATATATTATCTGTCAGGACGAATCTACACATACATTCAGATGAAAGGAAAGGAGGAAATGAGTTTCGGAGATTAGTTCACCTTACTTTTTTTTTAAATATATACAAGCCACAACCTCTTATAAACTTCGCGCTACAATCTTTTTAAGTCCTGGTCTCAGATTTCTCTATCTATTACGTGATAATTTTAAAATCTAATAAATGATCGTGAAACAGATAGAGATAGAGATAAATTTTATCTAAATTAAATATATATATCATAGTTCTCACTATCTTTCAATGATATTTATTAAAAAGTAAATGCTTTTTTTGGTCTATAGTATTGTAAAGAGCACCAATATACATGCACTTTGTCACGAAAATATTTTAAAATAGTCAGAACTTCGTATATTTTCGTAGGCTTAGACTATATGAAACTCAGCCTAGTCCCTAGACAGTTAGTTCCCGAGAAGACTGACCCATACAATTGTAGGGAAAACGCGGTCAAATTACCAGGTGTGAATTAACGTAATTCAAATACAATTATTGTAATAACGGTAGACGGTCACGTCCCTGGGGAATCTGAGAATGATCGATATGCCTCCATAGGTATCATTATAAGTTATAGCATACGTCTCAGACGTCCCGTTTTGAACGGGGCTGTCCCTTTTTCCAATTACGAGTCCGGGTGTCCCCGGAATGAACTGTGGGACGCAATATTGTCCCGTTCTTAGAAACCGCGCGAAAATTTAAACAGCAGAATTTATTCTTTTTTTTAATTGGCGCCAGCTATATTAAAACAAATTTTTTCTTCCGATAAATTTAAGTAACAACAATTTTGGGTACCTATATTCTGTGATTCGTAACTTTTAAGCCAACTAAATTTTTCTAAATAAGTAGATAACTTTAAAAATAGTTTTTTTTTAATTGACTACTTATTATTTGACCTAAATTAAACCAATGTCCCATTTTGATTCAAATAATAAATTATCACTAAGGCATCGGGTGGACAGAAGGTTTCTTTCCCGTAATGTTTTCAAATAACCATATTATTTTCTACTGACACATCAATAATGAACGTTTAATTGTTTCGATCTCGCGTATTACCACTCTCAAATGTAGGTCAATGGAATCCCAAGTGTCCTGAGGCAATCTATACAATCTTCATTATCAAACACTTCAATGATATTGGAAATTTTTATTGCACAATATCACGTAGATATTTAATTCGTGAATTCTGAATATTATAAAATATCTTTGATATCTATAGATATTATTTATATAGTATTTACAATACTCATAATAAAAACATAGACTTTCCTTATATTTTAAATAGCTACAGCTACTACTAACAGAGACCGTTCATATATCGCGAACGTAGTGTATTTAGTTGGTAAACATTAGGTCCGATAAAAAGCCATTGGGGCGAGAAGTGAATACAGTCAAAATCCGTTATAACGACATCGAAGGGACTACTTACATTTGGTCGTAAAAACCGATAGTCGTGACACCCGATGACGCTGTTATTATTGTATGTATTTATCTATGCCACACTAATTGAATGAAATCAAATTTTAATTAATCGATTTTTTAAATAAAACATTTTCGTCAGTCAACATGTACGTAGTATACACAAAACGAACCAAATTTGAGTCTAATTGCGGATAATGAGTCCACCTACCTATGTAATTTAATTTTGAAAAATCAATTAATGTCCCAGCAAAAAATAAAAACATATCTACGAATCTATGGATTTACGTACTCTTTCCAAGGAAAAATTTGCCACTGCTTCCTCCAGATTTAGAGACTCAATGTCGCCATGTCGTTTAGAGCATGCCATGTCCTCTAAAACTGATCATAATTTGAAGTTTAGACTCAGTAGTTGAGATCTGGGCTATATGAGGGTCTTCAGGTCCGAACGTTGGCTTTAAGCCCGGCTTGGGCAGTACATGCTTGTGACCAGGTGCAGGCTCCAGTTGAAAAGTCCACGTATATTTTTAGAAAGAGTATTTCTGAGAAAATTCAAACATAATCCAAGACTGTAAATGTACTTTTATGACTTCTCGATAAGACATGCCCCAACAAACCATCACTGACGCAGGATGATGACCACGTTGTACCTTTCCAAGTACTTCAACAGCTTTTTTACAACTGTGAGCGTACACTTTGTCATTTTGCTTATTGTAGTGTTCTTTAATCGTGAATACTTTTTCATATGTAAAGAGGATATTTCTATGCTGCACCTTCGTATCTCTTTAATTGTTAAGATTGAATTAGGGTATGTCCTGCATATCGACGATAAGCATTGAGCTTCAGGTCTTGTTTTATAATACGCGACAGAGTCCTAGCGGGAAACTTCATTTCGACGAGTTTTGGCTTTAAAAATATTAACTCTTTCTTTCTTCTTCAATTTGTACTTCTAACAGCACGCAGCCGCCCCGATCTTTTCTGGTCTGTGACAGACGAAGTGTTGTTGTGTCTGTTGATAGTACGATATAAGAAACATACGGCAAATACCAAACTTTTAAAGTGTCTGGAATATAACCGACGAGTCTGAAGGGATACTTAATGCGATCACTGCAATCCTATATTCTTTAACACCCCATTCCATATAAGTGTAAGAAAAAATATGTGTAATGGCGCAAAATCGAAAGAAGTTTAATAATAATATACGTTTTCCAAATTCAAAATAATTAAAAAGTTGAAAGAAAGAAAAGTTTTTATGTAACAGTATTTATGTCCAAAGTAGTTAATACTGGCAAGACCGTGGCTTGAAGTTGGCTACCTTTTAGGAAAATGCTAATTGTATTCTCAAGATTAAATACCTTGTAATAAGTCCATATGCACATATTCATCACGAACCAAGGCGTTCACAATCTAGGAGTCCTAGATAGTACTTTCTCTAATAAAAAAAGTCAAATCTAGTACATTACATGCTACGGCAAATAGAAAACTGGCAAGCACGTTTTTTACCGTTAATTATGTCTACTCTACTAATCCAATAGTTAAACTTACATACTCGTAAACGCTGAAACGACTTGAGAGTTTTGAATTAAATGTAACATGAAAATCATATATAAATATAATTATAAAATAAAATACTATAATTATATATATAAACTATGCAAATTGCTGCAGTCGTTAACTATATAGTTAAGGACAAAATATTTTTGAGTCTGTTAGAACAGGGTTTGTATTAAGACTATAAGAAGCAGAACGGTTTTATGACATAATATGAAAAGTGAGTAAAAAAGTTGTTAAAACAATGGAGAGTCCACTTATTGAAGGGCATAAAAGACATCACCACAGAGCATAAATAGATTGAAAAACTAAGCACAACCCAGGAATATATTACAGAACATTAAAAGTACATATTCTTTGTATTAATATTACAGAATATGTACAAGAAAAGGGGTTCAAGGATTTCCAGTCTTTAACTATGAAATCGTTTAAATCCTATTCATAATTATTTTCGATCGAAATATCGGATAGTTAAAAAATGGCTCATTCATAAATTCTTAAATCGGTATATAACGCAATAATAGTAGTCGAAACCTGTTCTAATTATTCCTACGCCGGCTAAGTTTGCCAAAGTAAACAATGCATTAGGAAATATAATGCTTTGTTTTTAGAAATATAGTTCATATTTCTGGGACAGACGAGGTTAAGTAACCATTGTCTTATAAACCCATAACCACCGTCTGGATCCACAGTAGTTGTTTATGTTTTTTTTCATATTCTCACTAAATAAAATACACTTTAGATTTTGTTAGCTATCATTCTGTTAATTTGTGAATATAAGTCATTTAACACATTGTTTTCTCATATGCACAGTTCTAGCATAGTCCTATAATTCTGATTTTCCCTGTCCGAATTGTTGTTCCTCGAGGACTTCCGGTTTAAAATATACGAAATATTTGGTTATACTTTGTACATTATACATACATTTTATTGTTTATGGATACTCTTGTAAACCATAGACAATATTATGTATGTAAAAGTTTTAATTTAATTTCAAAGTTTGTGTTTTCACAGGTCTTGACTAAAGTAGTTCTCTTTGAATATCTAAATAATTTTAATTCCAGATTGACCTTATCATGGCAGAAATTTCCAGAAAAGAAATGTGGAAGGACGGAGAGATGTGACAAATCGCGCCAACAAAGGCTTTTTAAACCCTAGTGGATGACGTAAATGTCTGCGAAATTTCTATATGTTAAGTGAATTTGATGCTACAAAGTTGGATTTTATAAAAAAGTACCAACACAGTACAAAAATCTTACTATTAAATATATTTTAAAGTATAATAAAATATATGAAACTTTTGCATTTTCATTTTCCATAGGCTCTTTTAATTTAATGATCAAATGGTATTGGAGCATTAAATTTACACTGTTTTTAATATTAAAATCAGATAAGTATATAAGATAATGATTTTGGAAATAGGTAAATAGTAAGTAGAAATACTATTTAAAATAGACTAAGTCATCATAATATGAGCATAAAAAATGTATTTTCCGTTACTTAAAGAAAATATTTTCCAAATCATATTTTAACACTTATCTATCATATACTTTTCTAATATAGTTTCACATAAAATATCATTAAACAAAACTGTATTAAGTACCAACAGCAAAATAAATTAATTCAATGTTACTTAATGTAAGTAAAAAAGGAAATACTAATTAACATTGTTAGTTATATTAGGACATTATTTCATCAATGAAGTGTTCGGACGATCACAAATGAGGTTGACCCCTATTCATTTAAACACTTGTTAAAACTATCTACACTAAATAATTAAAAAAGATTAACTTTTTTAATTATTTAGTGTCTTTTTTTTATGTACATTACCTATAAGTAAATTTTATTTATTATATTTAAAATTAAGTAAATAGATAAATATTTATATCTATATTAGAGTGTATAATTCATGAGTTTATAAGCTTTACAGCAGATGGATTTCAATTAATTACTTCATACAAATATAAATAATAAACAGTAGTAAGATTCAGAAGATATACTAATATAATACAAAACAAAACAAATACAAATAAAAATTTTCAATCATTCCCGTCCATTGAATTCTCAGAATCCTTCGGGTGAGATTTAGTGAAAACTATTAACTTCCACATGTCAATTTTGTTTAAATTTTTGGGACAAAAATCTTACTTTATTAGTAATACTACTAACTTGACTCTGACAATAAGCTTCCTTGCAATTTTTTTAACAACTTAAAAATATATCTTTATATATTTTTAAGTTGTTTAAAAAATTATTTTCATCTGTATAGATCTATATTCTAAAGTGTAAACAAATACATGTGTGCCATACATATGATTCAATTTTAACAGGTAATTTTTTTTTTTTTTTTAATTATATATGATTTGAGTTGAGAATAACTATATCTATACATTTCAGTGGTTTACCTTTGTTCCTGCCATTAAATATGCCAATAAAACAGTACTACATATTATGTATATGAGTTAATGGTTCCTTTAATAAATGAATTTTTTTATATAATATGTTTAAATATTAAAGAAAATGTTTTCATTTAGCTTCACATGCAGTCTTAAATTTAAAAACACATGACTAAGTTATAAATTAATATAAATCACTAAATTTACTACACAAACATATTATTGATTCTATATTTAAAATAAATAATTGTTCTCTTAATCTGTGTCAAGGGCTTTTAACTAAGATTGAATATTTATAAATTCTAGAATTTATAAATATTCAATCTGTCTAGACATCAAAACACAATTACCTTTGTAAAGTTACAAACTAAGGAAAGTTTAATCTTGCACTCAATTATAGTACTTTACTTACCACACAAAACGTACGTCCCATAAATGCACGTTTATTTATTTTAGTACATAAAATGCATTTCATGCACTTTATTTTAATTCTATATAAGTATCAAAATCAGCTCCCAAATACTTTAAGAGGTACACGATTTAATTGGCACAAAGTAACAAATGAAAAACTTTACTAAATTCGAATAGTAAGCAAACTTATTATGCGACCCATTAAAAACTTTTTATTGTTGTCTATCGCACTCACAATTCACAAAATAATTATTATTCGTCAGTCGTCACTCGTCACCACGCAACACCTCGTTCACTTTGCATTTCTTTGAAAAATTGAAAAATGTATTGTTGACTGTTGTGAGATTTGTGACTAGTTTATTCTGTGGCCAAATGTGATTATCATACTGAGTAGTGAGTACTGACAATGTCAATAATGAAGGTGATGACAGTCAACACTGAGATTTGTGACACTCGAATTAATCTTGTTGCTACTCGTTTTAGATAACTGTCGGTATAACAGATGGCGCTTAACTACTATTCGTCTTCTACACCCATTGAATTAATTATTGAAAAACATATAATATATCTGAAAACCATAATAACAATTCATTAAAAGAATAATTTAACTTAATAAACTATGAATATTGCTCGAAGAATGATGGAGAAATAAAAACTTTGCTTTATTGTTTATGGCGTCATCTACCATTGTTATGTAAAACATAATATCGTGCTGGCATTTGGTTTTAAAAGATTCTTAACGGTTATAATACCTATACGCTGCTCTGTATACTAGCTGTAAAAAAATACCAAAATATATTTTATTTAGCTGGCTGTTACGAGCCTGAAGGCGAGCGTGTGAGATAACAATGACTCGAGCGGCATTTAATATTTAAATTTTACATTTTACTAAAGCATAATTATTATTGCATAAAAATCTAATTTGTAGAACTCTGTAGGCAATTCATGTATGACTAACTTTAATTTCTACTGTCTCATTTTATTTTTACAAATAATTTCATAATCTCGTGATTAATTTTAAACGAACAAAAGTTTTTAGTACCGGTAGGAATTCAAATTTTGTACATAAGTATTTAAAATATAATGGATAAAATATCTTTGCCCTAGAAACAACAGACTTATGAACAATTTTCTTCTGCGCCGGTCATTAAGAAACTGTGTAGATATTAATATCGTAGTTGGATAGTACTTAACATGATAAAACTTCTAGGGCAGACAATATCTATCCTTATTATTTGTTCTATTTATTGTGGACAATTCATTTAATATGTGCCGATAAACGTGTTATAAGAACTATATCACACTTTATGTTTATTGTGTCTACAGACTGTCCCAATTTTTTATCATAGACAATAATTGCCTATAAAACGGAGGCTATCTATAGAATATTTGATTTCCCAATAGTTACGTTAATTAATGTAATAGACACTTTTATGGCGACAACCTTCAGGATTTGAAATATTTCATCATGCGTACCCGAGGTTACATTCCTCCAAAAGGAGCCTCGCCATAGCGTAGTCGATACAAAATCACAATGCTGATTCTCTACTTGCCTTAGAAAAAGAGACTTAGAAGTGTGTCTGTGTCAAAACTGGATGCAGCAAACCAAATAATCTAAAAATAATTTCGAAAAAATAACAGATATTCAATAAATTATCACCAAACACCATCTATAGCAGGTATTATGACGTTTAACGTTATAAATTAATATAATCATTGTTAGTACTCCATAGCTCTCTACGCTTTATGGATTCAATGCATTTAGTACTTAAAAGTAATATCACGCGAACGTCGTGTGCACTTTAAGTGATACTGATTAAAACGCGTTTACTTAAAAATTTAGTAGATTTCGCCCTTGAAAAGTTTTCCATGAAAGTAAGTGTCTTAATATCTTATCTTTTAATTTTCTGATGTAAATTTTGAAGTGTTTCGGATGAAAATAAATAAACAACATCTTCCTTTGATTTAAAATCATAAGAGTACCTTATTATCAAACATCATTTGACAGTTTATATTATAAACATAAACAGCCCTTGAACTCTCGCTCTTACCATCAGATTTGTAACTGTTTTGATTATTTTTTTACCAGATGGCACACAGATTAGACGTACCGGTATTCAAAAAATACAGCTATGATACGAACCCACAACGTCAGAGTTGAGAGTCACTGAGGGTCAACTTATATCATAAAAACTCACATATATGTGTGTCTGTGCTAAGATATGTATCTAGTATTAGACAAAAATGGTACATAGCCGTGAACTTTATTAAAAAGTTCTATATATCGTATCCAAACTGTATATTTGGTTTCCTAGCAATCATGCGTACGAACACTGAAAACATGTATGATGCTTAACGACAAAATTTTTTGAAATTATTTTATCAATGCTAAAGCTGTTTTGATAACGCATGGTCTAATGGATGCGCGTGCAGATATAACTCTATTTGAAATACGGTTGACTTATACACAACTAATAAACCGTTTATCTCAAATGAGCATTTGATTAAAAGCGACTCGCGTTCTACTGATATATCATTTATATTGAATAGTTACTGCTAAATCGTTGTGTTGTTTCAGGATGAAATCTAAGACGTCGGTTCCGAAGGAAACTGAGTTTATACCTCCTGATGGAGGATGGGGATGGATGATAATTTTTGCTGCGGGATTTTCAAATGTAAGTTTTCTTTTTATATTATAATCCTCGCGGTCTTTGTTACTAATAAAAGTATTCGTAACAAAGAAATATAAAACTTAGACTAGCGGTTTAGTAACAGTACTAATTTATCACAGTTCAAGGAATAAATAAATTTAAAATTCAATTTGAATTGGTTGTCAGCCAGCCGTCTTCAACTTTTACGCTTAGAACATTTCTAACTTTAGGCTATTTAGTATTCAGCGATAAAATATTTTTTTACATTATCTAAATATAAAATAAAATTATAATTAATTACTAATTTGTTGAACTACATACAATTCAACTAATCACACAATTTAATTTAAGTAACATAATATTTGACATAATAAATTTCGTTATGATAAAAATATTTATTAAAGATAACATACACAGACGATTAAAGATTATTAAGAATTATTCATTCATTACTTTATTGATATTCGAGAACGAAAAGAAGTAGCAACTTTGTTGTTTTTGTCAAATTATTATAGAGCCAATGAAATGAAAATATAGCTTATTGTTAATTTAAAACAGTTGGAATTTTATTAGCTAGTAACAGGTTTTACCTACCGAAAGATAGGATAGGCGTTTGTCCAGGACATTATGTTTGTTGAACTGACATCTACATCAGCAGCCTAGACCTTTAAAATTGGAATAAAAATGTTAACTACATTATCTCAGAGTCAAATTACCCGCATAGGGATTTTATAACTTCGGAATGAAAAAATCGTACTAAAAATGAAACTATTAATATCTATCGTTCAAGCCGATTTCGAAACTACACTCACTTAAACTACAGATGATATTAGCAGGGCGTATACTAAATCACAATACAAGAGCAGGAAAATAAGAACCTTATGTTTTACAGAATTAAAGGCATTACTAAAGTCGGGTAAGGAAATGACTTGACTTTAGTAATGCCTTCAAAACTGTGGACCACGATGTTCCTATCCTCCTCAATTCTATCAACATCTCTTTATCTTGATTAACGTAACTGGTGCACTAGCTATCTGTCTAACCGCCAGCAATGAATCAAAGAAAGTGACAGCTTTTTTTCTTGGTCTCTTGTTCTGCTGGTGTACCACAGGGTGGTGGCCTTTCTCCTGTTCTCTTCATTCAAATATACATTCAGTCAATTTTCAATGAATTAGTCTCTGCGACTACGATTGGGAAAATTGTTTGTATGGAGTAAATCTAATGATCTTCATATAAGCTGTTGCGTAACTCTAGTGTACTATACTTGTAATTAATTTTGTTGTTATTTTTGTTTTTCACTTCTTGCATTTCCAGATTTTTATTTGTATGTTACTTAAAATAAGAAACTACATTCAAATAAATAATTATTTCAGGTTTGTAATATTTTATGCAAGATTAGTTTTTTTTTAAACTTCAGCTGTCGGCTCTGCCAATTCTCCAACAATTTGGTCTCCTATTCCGTGAGAAGTTCACCCAGCTTGGCATCAGCAGCGCGGAGACCACTACTATTATCAACATGAACTCGGCGCTAACATCTTGCGTCGGTGCGTGACGCGCCGTAGAGGGTAACTCTTCTATACAATAACGACACATATCCTTAAACATATGTATAATACTTAATAAAACTAAATCTATTACAATAGAATCTACGAGAAAGGATATATACAATTTTTTTAAACTAATTAAACAAGTTTTTGACTTTAGGTTCTTTTAAATCAATCAATATTTCGCTTCGAAACTATACTTTTTATCATCGCGATAACCAGACCCATCTACTATTCAGACTGAACATTTAAATACCACTTCGTATGGCAGGTCTAGATCGTTATCATTCAAGACTGAGTCATATATATATATATAATATATATATAAGTATAATATAAGTAGTATACATAAGTATTTTCTATTGATACGAACTCTAATGCATTGTACAATCAGATAGAACCATTACGTAAAACTTTATCGTTTTATAATTTTCGATTATTGTTTGTTTGTATTTTACCTTCGTCTGTATCTGGGTTATCTGGAAGACACTGCTTTTAGCAGTTAGAATGCCCATTTACATCCATTCTTGTGTTTCTTTCTCATGTTTTCTGTTATTGTGACGTAAATAAAGTTATTATTATGAATTCCGCTCCAATAACGACTACGGACGCGTTTCTTTTAACAGTAATCGCAGTTTTAGATAAAGGAATAATTGACACAGACATATTTAAAGATATAATTGTGTACTATAGTTGAAGGATACGGGATAATACTCCATTATAATTCTGGGAATATAATAAAATAAGAAGATAATACATACATATTTATGATTACGCATTTGCAATAACAATTTGATTTGAAAATTGTCTTTTGATCGCAGACAAATAATTTATCAGCCTATGGCTTTGTCTGACTTCTTGACTTGTTGGTGTGATAAACTGATAATCTTAATATTCAAGTTTAATGAGGTTAGGATCTTTGCCCCAAAAACTAAAATGATACATTTGTACGTATAATGATAATTTAAGTCGAAGTAAAAAATGAAAAGGTTTTAATACATGTCAACACTTCAAATGACGGGAAGTAATATAACATAAATAATAATAACAATAATTAAAATAAAAAACATAAGTAAAATTAAATGAGAATGAATTAGCCAATTTGTGACGATATACTTTAATTTTGCAAAATGTCTTTTCAGGACTGGCCAATGGTCCAGTTTTCAAAACGTTCAGCTATCGACAAGTGTCGATCACTGGTGCAATAGTTGTCTTCACTGCTCTTCTATTAACTACCTTCTCTTACAATTTCACGACGTACCTTATAAGCTTCTCTATATTGTATGGTATGTCACTCTTAATATGACTATTATTGTTCTAATATACTTAGATATGTGGCGATTAAACAATTTAACTTTTCTAAAATTCTTTACTACTTTTGAGAGAAAGCCCACTTTCAAAGCAATAAAAGATAATATAAATCCACTCTTATTATCATGAGATAGTAAGAAATGTAATCCCTCCAAAATATTTATGCATTACAGGTGCAGGCTATGGAATAAGCAGTTCTGCTAATGCCCTTGCTCTAAATACATATTGGAAGAGTAGAAGACGATTGGCCACAGGATTATCGTGGACTACCACTGGTCTTGGACCAATGCTGTGGCCTCATATTATAACTGCGCTATTTGCTTACTTTGGCGAAACCGGCACTGTTTTGCTATTAAGTGGATTCTCCTTACATGCAATAGCATGTGCTCTACTCCTACAACCAGTAGAGTGGCATGCGAAATCACCCACTTCAAACCAAGATGAAGAATTTATATCAAACCAAACTACAACACAACTAATGGGCGAAAAGAAGGGTGAAAGTGGTTACTTCAGTCAGGTTTCAAAACTAAAAAGCCTTAGCGTGTTTTCCAGCCAATATTTATATAACGAAGACGACCCTGTCAATACGGGGTATGAAATTACCGATCCCGGTATTCCTATGATGACCCGTGCAAATGATGGATATTTCAGCCAATCTAGACAATCGAGAATATCTTCGCGTGACGCATCTGCTAAAGCATCACTTCTTAACTCAAAAAAGCCATCTATGTCAAATCTATTAGAGAATAGATCCCGAAAGTCCTCAACATTTTACTTAAACGAATCTAAGAAAAACTCATCCGTGAACTTAGGTGTGCTCAATCAAGAGGTGAAACCGCCTACTAAGACAAAACGACAAACGTCTGTAAATGTAAACTTACAAATCCCAGAATCTGAAATCGAGGATTGCCCGACATTAAAAGCTCCACAGGATCTTAAAGCTGACGAAAAAGCAGCTGTTGAGAGTATTGACCCAGAAAAGGCAAAATATATTGCAGACCGAGCTGAAAAACATTATGCTGGTACCAAAAGTATCAAATCTTTCAAAATGGATGGTCAATATGGTGAGAACTATAGTAAAAATAACCACAGTAACATTTCGTTTAAAAATCAAGATGATATTGAAGAAAGAAAATATTTAAAGGACAATCATAGCAATCAATCAAACAAATCAAAAACTAGACGAAAGTCCAACAACTTTGCTTATGAAAGCGATGTTTTGAAGCAAGCTTCGTTAAAATTGGAGCAGTACCTCAAGGAAGTTGAGGACGATAATGAGAAATATATATTATTAGTCGACAATGAAGCAAATGACCAAGAAAATGTTGATGAAGAACTAACATTTTGGCAAAAGCTTACACTATTCTTTGATTTGGACCTTTTGAATGATTTAACGTTTATCAATCTAATGCTTGGGATAACGCTAGCAAATTTCAATGAATTGAATTTCTCGATACTCACCCCTTTTATCCTTGGTGATTATGGCTTAACGAAATCTCAGATTGCATTGTTTATGTCGCTTCTAGCAGGAATCGATATTTGCGTCAGATTTTGTATCCCCTTCGTAGCTGGAAAGATTGGTTGGGATAATAACTCATTCTTCTTATTCGGAGTTATGTCTATGGCGATGGGAAGAGTTGGTAAATATTTTTTATACATTATCTAAATATTTTCTGTTACTTAATGAAGATTATTGAAATGATATAGATAAGGTTTTAATTGGACGCAACCCGAGAGACTTCTGAATTCTAATTTCAAAAAATTTCATGAATGTCATAAAACAAAATATTTTACTAATTTTTATTTCGAAGAATTACGTTTTCTTTGCTACGTTGTCTTTCTACAAAAAACCTGATATCCATAAAACGCCTGAATAGATCTTCACAAATTTTAGCTAAGAAACATCTCTATCAGCTTTCTAACGTAAAACCGTATAACCAGTCTGCTCCAGATGCTAGAGACCAAAAAGGATGTGGGCCAAGAACAGAAAGAAATAAAAAAATAAAGCATAAAAACAACAAAAACAATTTTATAAATAAATAAAAGTACCGCTTTTTACCATTGTTACCATGGTAACAAATATCTACGATAAGTAAAATAAAACTATTCATTTCAGTACTAGCCTATTGCCAAGAGTACAAGGTGGTGCTCCTAGTAGCTGTTATAATTGGCTTTGGTAAAGGTTTGAGGACAGTGTTCATGGCTTTAGTGATACCAACACATGTGCCGCTGCATAAACTACCAGGTGCAACTGGTATACAGCTTTTGACAGCAGGAATTGTTTATTTGACCTTGGGACCTGTCGTTGGTGAGTTTTGCTAAATATTTTTATGAAGCGTTATTTTAATAGATATAATATAACGTAGTCGAAAAGTAATATGTCCTGACCGACTACCGAAGGAAAAATAATAATTTCTGTTTAGTCAGCATCTTTACTGACTGCTGCAGCAGAATTCAAGCTATAATTTTCATTTTTTTAATTTATTTGCTAAAATGCAATATATATAAAAATGAAATAATAAAAAATATATAATTCAGATTTTTTTAGCTAACAGCCATATTGTTTTGCCATACTTTTTAAAAGACGATGATAAAGCCAGACTTACTTTATATACATTGACATTTTTTCGTTATTAAGTTTTTTATCTCTAGGCAGAAGATGAATAGATGCTTCCAATGGGAAGTCACTCCATATGACAGCACCACAGAACAAATTCCCTCATAGCCTTAGGCTGATTGCAAATTACCGCAGAGAAAAAAAAAGTTTTTTATAGGGATGCCTACAGGTTCAAAATTAATGACGTGGAATAAGTGATAGCTTGATGATCTTACATTCCAAAAAAATAAAATATATATATATATATGTATATAGTATACATATATATGTATACTATGTTAAATTTGTTTAAACTCAAAAATGCATAATGTTTTCTTCACTTTTAAATTGTTTAATTCGAATATGTTAATAAATGTTACATGAGTTTTATTGTAATAAAGTACTGAGACTGTTTTAGAGAACAAAACGACCCCTAAGGAAATTCAAGTACTAAGTAACTTATTGTACTGTCCCAGTGACGTTTTCTCAATACAGCAATCTTAATTTCAGGTTGGATCAAAGACAACACGACAACTGCAGTGACATTGCACTGTTTGAATATATTTACTTGGCTCACTGCCATCTCTTGGGGCTTGGAGAAGTACATCACACGCAAACACACAGCCAAAGAAATACAATCGTGATATTTACTAATGATCCTGACTTTTATTTGATATTTTGAAAACCCTTAAAGATGGCGGTTTAAGACGACATTAAATTAAGGACAATGTCCTATAGAAATAATAATAGATAGAAATAATAATAGTATCGTAATAAATAAATACTAAAAGTATTTAAATGAATGAAAATTGTATTTATTACAGTAATGAAAGTATCTTTTAATTCTAACAAAAAACAACGAAATCTATCAGCCCGCCATTATGAAAAGGAAGAAAGAAATTACGTATATCCACTATTACCCGTCAAAATAGATGAATAGCGCGTGCTTGTTGACGTCACTTCCGTATGCTGTTCATTAATTACTAAGCTTTTATTAATATTAGGGAAATTATATAATGAATATCATAATATTTTAAATACTAGAACCGTTTTTATTCATCACGCTACTTCAATTTCAAACCTATTAACCAGTAATGCTGATTTGTGTCGTGATACATTCAACACTGTCAGTGTCGGTTCAGCACTCGTGATATTTATTGTGATAACACAATTACAATATGTTTACATAACGTAATGATAGCGTTCAAAATATGTATATGAAAAATAACGTGAAATAAAATAAGCTAAAACGCGTTTAACAATTTTTTTTTCACACACAAGTCTACCACGATAAAGATCGTAAGTGTTAAATGTAATTAAATGATTATATACGGATTATCTTGAGCCAAATTTGCTAAGTATCTGAACCGCTTAACTGATATACAATCTAAATGATAATGTCGATAAAGTATTTATGATCTAATAATACTTTGGTAGTGAAGGACATAGTATCTTAATTGCTGTACGATAAATTATATTTTATAATGTATAACATACATACAGAGCAGTGTTGGCCTAGGCTTCGTGCCGATCTCATCCTTGGGGTCGTAGGTTCGATCCCCGGCACTGCACTTATGTATTCTATCAATGTGCTCGTGTAACATTTGCTCGAACGCTGAAGGAAAAATGAAGAAACCAGCTTGCTTTAGACCCACAAAGTCAATGGCGTGTGTGAGGCATTAAGGAGGCTGATCACCTACCTGCTATTAGATTGACAAATGATCGAGATACAGATACAGAAATCTGAGTTCACAGCGCCACTGATTAGTTTTTTATTTAATAGCATGAAACGTATCCTTACCTTCTGTAATGATAATCTTCTTCTCTTGTAATCAAACTTGGAATCTGGCCTGCTTTTTAAGCATTTCGGAATGTTTGGCCTATCCATTTTCTGTTGTGCTGCTTGTCCTGCTGGTTTCCAGTTGCGTTACTTGATCAATGTGCTTTTTGGGATTTCCTGTCAGTGCTCCCAAAGTTGCTTGTTAGTTCTTTCGGGCCAAGATTTAGGTTTGGATTTGGAGTTGGTGCGAGATGTCTATTATTTATTTTTTAACAAATTTTTCGCCATACATAAATCTCATACAAAAAATCATTTAAATACATAAATACTTCTACGTCCTATTCGAAGAGCAATAGCCAAACTAGATAAATTTGAATAATACGCTTATAAATTATTTAAATCCTTTATCTAAACAATTTGATAAGCCTTATTTTCATAGCAAATTTGAAACAGTTTCCGAATTATGTATATGTTAAATTATATTCTTATCTAAAAACTAATTAGATATTCGTTGTTTATTATAACGCTCACTGAGTTGGTCATAAGTCTTTTATCGTAAACATTGCAACATCATAAACCTAGTTACATGTAGACCTGAATCTGCAGTAACCTATAAACTTAAAATATTATACAATAAGAATCGTTTTATTGACATATACCTTTTATTTCACATTTAAAAAATTTCGAGAGCAAAGTTTTTGATGGAGCTGTCAAAGTCAAATCTAAATCAAAGTAGATGGGAACGCCATAAATAGCCACCTGCCCATTAAAGTATTTCCGAACCAATACGGCTTAAGCGAAGAAAATACCGTAGCAATTCTTAAAAGGCCGGCAACGCACTCGCTAGCATTGACAGTATCAATCTATCACCTAACATCAGGTGAGCCCATTTTCCCGTTTTCCTTCTATAAAAAAGTATAAGGAATGACTAAACGATATCGCATTTCGTTAGATTGTGATTGGCCAAACTGGTGAGAGATTGGACTAGAGATGTTTTCGAGTCTCAAACGAAACGCGATATTAATATATCTTTCCAAAATAAAAAAAATCTTAGCACAGAAAGCTGTTATGTGAACTCGGCAAGGAATCTTTTATGTACTAAAATATCTTAAAAATAATTGTATCCCTAATATGCCGAAAATAAGAATTGTGACATTCCGCATTCGTTCCAGTATTATTTGTACATACATACGTATATTAATAATATTTGGAACAATTTGAAACAAAGACCGCGTTAATTAATCCTAACAACGGATTAGGAAACAGGGAATATTGAATTGTTTAAAGTATTAGAAAGTGATGGATTAATTAATTAATTAAAGATGTTACTGATAGGGTTAATTCTAATTTGTTACTACGAGCCCAGGCTTTACATTTTGCTCACCCAGAATTTCTTAGTTTAAAGTGTCGGAGTTACACCCCAGTGCATAGGTAAATTATTATACATATATTGTACATATTAAATTATTATACATTTATCTTATTCAATAAATAATTTATAAGACAAATATATTTTATAAGATGTAAACACTTCTAATACTTTATGCATTTATTTAATAAAGTTCCTGATGCTTTCGTTGCTCAGTGGATAATGACTATGGCAACACGATATCTGTAGTCGTTGACGTCTTAGTTATAGTTTGATTTTTAATATTGCCTAATTATGTCCCATTCGGAAGTTACCGCATTTCAAAGGATTGGCTTCCTCCGGGGGAAGAAGACACATTCTTCTTTGCTTTTTCCATAGGTACGACGCGATGTTTAACTGATATTTATCCAACGTTTTATACAACGTAGGTTGTGGATTTTTTTAAGTGCAAGTGTGTAAGTGTAATATGCATATTTTTGTAATACACGTAGTACAGAAAAATTAATTTATTAATTAATTTACTAAAACCCTATTCTCTTATACAAAGTGCGGTGAAGTTGGTTGGTTGATTGGTGGTAACAACCAAACAAAACTAAAAACCAAATGGGTGTCTAAGTCTGGAAACTAAGACCACGCTACACACATATATAGCCTTGTGCTCTTACATATTTTGGTTAAAGAATATTTTATCACGATATAAGTCAGCCTATTTACTTCTTTTAGAATATAAAACGTAATTATTGTATGCTAATTTGAAAATTTAAGCAACAAAATTTAAATATTTATGTGCCCTGTAGTTTACTTTAAATCACAATACTGACACTCGATAGCAAACATTATATCAAATTACTAGCTGCCCCTTTTCATATAATGTTTACTTAACCGAATAAAAAGAAAACTGTTTGTTAGGTTTCGCAAACAAAAACACGCCGAAAACTATTTTGTGATCCATTTTTATTTATTTTCCCAATTCATCATCATCATCCATCATAATTATAACGTCAACTTTTAATTTACCCGCCGCAATAACAGTTAATTCAAAAGAACAATAAACTGTTAAATTGATAACAGCATTAGTTATGTAAAGTTATGTGTAATAAAAAGAACACTTAAAATGACGACTACAATTCATCTTCTAACACTGTTTATCATACATTAGCTAGCCTCATTTTCATCACGTTGCTAAATAAAATTAATTCAATAAAGATTACATAGATATATCTCTCGTCCAATAAAACTTCACTGTTGATAATACGACATTTAAGTCATTGCGATAACAAGTGTTGGAATGTCCACTTTTGTACTAGTTACTTGCTACCGTTCTTCGATTGGAGCGGGCGTGCTATTTAGGACATTGGAGTCAATAAACTTTTAAGTGGATTTACTCTGGGACATATGAGTCGGAAGTGCGCATCTAAATTAATTATGAAAACCCAATTGAAAAATTGTGCTGTGTATAAGTGATATAACTGTGAAATATTATGTCTCGAGCCAAGGTTCCACCTGATGGAGGATATGGCTGGGTGGTTACGTTTGCATATGCTCTAAATAATGTGAGTATTAAATTGAACCACAATACGATATAAAATTACAAGGTGCACATTACATATAAATATTTATTACTTTAATGTCTCAGTTGTGATGCCGTTCGAGATGTGTCATAGTTGCGAGTTCGATCAGAATCTGTCGCCTGAATGTTACGAATACGTGAACTATGGTTAAGTCAATCTTATACAAAAAATATCTGCTCTACATATATCTTCTTGCTAAACACGAATTTTCCTTGAAACTATACATGGTGTTTTTACGCCATCAAGTGTTCCATCTTTTGTAACTAAACGTGATTGCCATTTTTATTTAAGGGTATAGGTAAAAGTGGAAGTAATATTTTAGATTCATATTTCAGGTTGTGGTACTCCCCTTAATTGCGGGTTTTGGCCTTGTGTTTCAAGAAGCATTTTCAGACACAGGTCTGTCGGCAACACAAGGGACGCTTATTATTATTCTAAACCATGGCTTTGGAATGCTATTATCGTTCTTCGGTGGTCCAGTTCTCCGAAGATTTGGATACAGAAAAGTCGCTGTGGTTGGTGCCATCCTTATATCTCTTGGGCTTATGCTGACATCCATTTCTTCTAACTTCTGGCTATTTCTACTATCTTACAGTATTATTAATTGTACGTATCGTTTTCCTCCATCAACAATGAATCTTGTGACACGTTTTCATGACGTTTTGTATTTGCAGCTATGGGAGTAGCTGCTGTTATGGCAGCGTTTTCATTAGCAATAAACTCATTCTTCAAAGAAAAAAGAGGGAGAGCTATAGGGGTTGGAATGTCAATTACAGGCCTTGGAGCTATATATATGCCTTTAGTCATGAGTGTTCTTATGTACGCGTACGGCTGGAGATATGCAGTTCTTATTTTGGGTGCAATATGCCTACACTCACTTTTAGCGGCGTGTCTCCTTAGACCAGCTAAATGGTATTTAAAGGCTACTCCAAAAACAGAAGAAGAGGAACCCTTGAATAAAGAAGTAGATGTTGAATTAATAAATGGTAGTGTAACGCCGTCCAAAGATATAGGTCAGTGCTTTCTAACTGATTCAAGTCTAACTTATCAATTTTAAGTAAATTAATTTTGGACTAATTGAATATTTCTGTTTACAGGCATTTCATCAGTTACAAATTCCGAACAGATAAGGGAAAATGGAGACCTTCCAACGGATAGTCTTAAAAATAGAAATGCTGCCTCGCAGCCAGACATTTGTAAAACCACAGATGATTCATACCTATCTGAATCAAGGTACAAGTGGTGGGAATCTCAAGAAATAAATTTGGGTAGTTCTATTAATATATTCAGAGAGTTCGATAAAGTACATAAGGAGAAGGAAGTTGTATGTGAGACAAAGACTGAGGATAAGACGTATCTACAGAGATTTATTGATTTCTTTGATTTGACGTTACTAAGCGATCCGATATTCGTCAATATGTTGGTTGGAATGTCCCTCGCTTCATGCGTGGAAACGAACTTTTCACTCCTCCTTCCAATTATTCTGAAGGATATGCTTCAATTTGAAACATCTGAAATTGCAAAGATCATGGCGGTGATTGGCTTTTCAGATACACTATTTCGTTTTATCTCACCATTTATTGGTGAGTGGTGCAATAAACCACCACGAGTTATGTACATGGTCAGTTTGCTGGTCATCATATTTACGAGGACCGGTAAGTACTATTATGTGTTTATTTTTTTAACTGTGGAAGTCTTTATTGAAACCTAAACGTAACAATCAAATATACAGTTTTTACAATTTTTAATAAAAAAAATTAGAAATGGATAAAAAGAAAAAACTCTGGTCCCTGTGGCAGTGTATGTTTAACGCTGGCAGCATTTCCTCGCTGTATTGCGATACTTATTCGTTGAGAGGAAAGCACCAGCTCTGGGGTCACCGGTCCTATCTACCAGGCGCCAACTTAAATCTTTAATAGACGCCTGTGCACTTGAACCCCACGGCCTAAGACGCTTTTATTTAATATACAGATCAGTATGATGGGAATTTTACTCACAATATACATAGTCTCTTCCTATATTTTTAACATAACTGGTGGCTAACGGGGAAGAGGCTCACTTAATGTTGTTGTGATAAGTTATACCACCCATGGACACTCACATTGCCAGAAGGCTCGCGAGTGCGTTGAATTGGCACATTCTTTTATTGAAGGATCCTAAGTCGAATTAGTTTGGAAATACTTCAGTAGGAAGCTGGTTCCACATAGTGGTATAGCCTAAAGAAACGCTCAGTTGTGGAACGACGGACGTCAAGGTAGTACGGATGGTATTTTATATTCTGCCTTGACGTCCACTGATGAAACTTCGTATCTACAGGGTATCTGTATGCGGAGTATCCGCGAATAAGTGGCAGTTATGACTCATGAGCCATTTTATTATGATATTTTTAACAAGTTACTGCTGTGATATCTGTCTTCAGCTTGCATGGTAACAGGTGACTAATAGGTACAGATACTCCATTCTCCTATTCGCAGTGTACACACAAACCCAATGTAAATGCAAGCCAACAAAATAAAAACAATTTGATTAAATAAAATTGTAGAGCAATAATAATTAAGGGTAATTAGAATGTTATATATCATAATGAGATGTGATTTAATCAAATAGCAACATAATTTTCGAGTATACTCTGCTAATGAAGGTATATAGATAACACGTCGTCATATCGTTACAAATTTATATGTTTTAAACAGATAACATTTATTGATGGAGATAATAATAAAGGAAAAAAAAACACAAAAAAATTCGCAAAAATTACTGTTTTTATTTCGAATTATCTGCGTTTCAGATAATTGCGCATGGCATCGTATCGCCGAGTTATTTAAAAACTTTTATATCGATTAAAATAGTCCTTAAAATTGAAATATTTTAAAAATTATCTTAACACAATAAGGATATATTCTATAAATAAATGAATAATGTATATCAAAAATAAATATTTTAAGCAATGTTACGCTTGGATGACAAAAGATTAAATCTAACATTAATCACTTTTTTAAATTGAATTAGATTTCGTAAAAAATACAATTTAATTCAAGCTACTATTTAGTTATATTTATACTCTCTGAAACTTAAAATCTATAACTAATTAAGCAGAAGAGTTTATTTTGTTTGTTGTATGTGCGCTAATCTCGAAAACTAGCAACTTTATTTAGAATTAATAGGACATACCACAGGAACTGTCTCCACTGAATTGAAGTCTACATAGAAGTCATTACATTTGTAAATAAAGTCATTACATACAATAAAGTAACTACACGATTTCTTTTTCATTCTCATAATATTGTGTAGATACATAGATAGTGCTTGCACACGCTTTGTCTTCGTATTTCAAGAATATTTTGAACACGATCATTTACACACCCATAGTAGTTTACCAGGACCGGAATAAGGGATTTGGATACTTCAGTGAAGTTAAATAATTTATTGTAAAACCAAGTATGTAGATTATTTTGGTATTTAACAAACAAATAACATATATAAGCAGTATTCACTAGCCGCAATTAAAAACATTATTTTCCCCCAGTCTTTATTGTGGGAGGCCCTGGGGCTGTTGCCCCGGTTGCCCTCCTCTAAATACGACCCTGTAGTCGCCTGAATGCCTTAAAGGTGTATAAGTGATAATACTTGTTTTATGTTCTTGTAAATGGAAACGGCGACGCATTCACGAGCTCCCTGGCACTGAGAGTGTCCATGAGCCTCCTGCCTGTTGGCCTCCTGTTCCATAAAAATAAGGGCTTATAATATAATAAGCACACCCCACATACATACCATCACGTACATACCCACACTTTTACACCATCACACAACACAACCAATTTAGGCTTAGTTAATTAAAATTAATCACAATTAGTTACTTAAATGTATTAAATACTTTGTGTTTGTTTGTTCCCTTTTATTAATCTTTTTGTTGTAAAACGTATCATCATTCCATCTTTGGCTATATTCTCAGTGTATTTGTTTGTAATTATATATAATTTATGTTAGCTGTAGGAGTAGGTACTAAATAAATAAATAAATAATATAAATTAGATAGGTTAGGTAACCTTTTAATATATAATACACATCAAGTCTGAATGGCTCAAGTTTCAATCCAGTCTTGATCTGACAAAACAGTTACTATCGCATACATGTTAATAATGTTAACTAATAATTCATTGTTACATTTTTCAGTAATGCTATTCACAACGTCGTTCCTCGGAATGGTCCTTGTGGGGCTTGCAATTGGAATCACCAAGGGTGTTAGAACTGTATATATGAATATCATCATTCCGAGTTATGTCCCTCTTGAGAGATTGCCGTTTGCTTCGGGAATACAAATGTTCTTCAATGGTATCGTCATAATAACTATTGGATCATCGTTAGGTAAGTTCGGACGCAATATTATTAACAAACCTAGTCGTTGCTGATTACAAACGACAAAACTAATCCAGTAATACAACTATCTAATGCGGTCTTAGTCTCAATTTTAATAGACAAGTAGATGATCAGACTGTATCTGAAAGATGTCATCGATTTTGACAGTTTTCTCATGATGTTCACCGTTCGAGCAAGTCTTGCGTACGTAAGACACAGTTGGGATTTGAACGCATGACCAGGGTCGAGAGACCAGCTAAACAACTAGACATACTTGATGTGTATCTTCACAATGGGCGTGGAAAGGTGGACGCAACATTTATATAGCGTGTCGGGAGGCGGATAAGGTTTTGCTGTTACCGCATCCTGCCTAAGGCGATTGTTGGTGGCGCCTTGGGGTTTAAGTGGGTACGCGCTATTCATTTCCCCAAGTGAAAATGAGGAGTCTAAAATTGCAACGTACTAAATTAGCCCAAAGAGTTAGTTAATGCTTTGTCCTCATCACTTTAACGGTTTACAAACAAACCATTGTTTAAAAAAAATGCTGATTGACTAATGAATTGAATAATTTTATAATAATCTGATATTTATGTCTATATCATAATTTTTCATGCTTAAGAGATTGGTTTAGCAATAGAGGCTCACGTGTAGAAATCCTCTCTCGTGTTCTCCCTTTTTAGGTAGATTTTAACAAATTACACAGAATTTAGGACTTTATATGAAACGATGTAGCATTATTTAACACCATCTCTAGTGTAATTTGACACGTGATCTTTCCTTTTGACCATAATGAAATAAAAGACGATCATTTCGTCTTTTGTTTTTAATTCTCGTAACCCAATCTTTCATTCATTGTTAGTGTAACTCTTAGATTACGATAAGTTCAATCAACCCAGTGACGGTTTTCTTCTGTAATTTTATTTTTATTTTTCAGGTCGTATTCGTGATGCCACAGGATCGTACACGGCGCCTATAACAGTACTGAACTTTGTCACATTATTAACTATTATCTTATGGAGTGCAGAATTTTTATATTTTAGAATTACGAAAAAGAACACAGAAAAGTAGTGTATATAGGGATGTAAATAAGTGTTGTACATATCATTCGTAGCTTATAATTTTCTATATTTATTATAGTTTATATTATTAAACTAATCTAAAACAAATATTTACAATATTATGTACAAAAATATATTAAGATACAAATGTTTTAATAGATTTTCCAAACAAAGATATGGCTTGTGAATTAAAATATAAGATACATACATTTTTTGAATTACAATTAAACTTATTACGTATCAGTAAGAAAATATCAGGCAAAAATTTGTACCAAACATACGCGTTTTTTTGCCAAAAACTAGTAGTTTACGGCATAAATTACAATATAATATTACTTATTAATTTAAATACATTTTAAGGAAGTTTTTAAAAATCAACTTAATGTTTATCTTAGTAAATATATTGTTCTTAGTATTTATAGTTGTTGCGTCCTTAGCTATCAACACATTTATTTTATTTACAATATAAAAAATCAAGTCTAATAAAAGCCACAAATACAGTTTTGGCTTCGTATCTATGATCTCGTAAGACAACATTTTTACAGGAAAAATAGGTACTAAAACTCTAGTAATGATTGTCACTTACAAACTGAATAGTTCATTTTATAAGCTAAATACAACATACTCTCATAATAAATTTGTCTTTGTATTCAATGTTTAATGTCACTTCACACTATCACAAATTATAGTTTACCCAAATTGTTCTGCCGCTTTTGAATGCGTCTACATTCAAACTCTTCAACTCTGTGACTCAGTCTTTGATTCTTCGTTCTGAAAATAGACATTACATTAGAACAATTTTCATAGTGATATACCAGGATTTTAAGATAGTTTAGAAAATGTTTTTGGTATAGTAGTAAACACGTTTGGTGATTGAAATAATGATTGTTCCGTAGGCGCAGTAGATAGTTTGTCAATTGCTTACTTGTATTAATCTCTCCCCCGGAATTTATTAATTTTATAAAGCATGAATGTCCATTGGGAGGACTTTACTTTTTTACTGCAATATAATTTAATCAGGAGTAACTCTCTATAACAATATAATATTACCTCTTGCCCCTCCTCTTTCGAAGTATCTTCAAAAGACGAACTTCCAGTAAACATGCGACTCTCTAAGTTGTTGACTGTAAATAAAAGTCAAATAAAAATATCGTTATGGAAAATACAATACAAACTATAATAACTTTTACTTACTAATTTGATGCCACCCTTTAGTGAAAACTTCTGATTGTTCTCCCATTGGAGGCCGATTTGAAAACCTTGGTGACTTAAACGGCATGTCATCAGGGTCATTTGATGATCTAGACTGTACTTTTGATTCATGCTCATTCGAAAAATTTGACTTTTCTCTCCACGGCTTTGAAGTCACTACATAGACCTTTTCTTTTGTTAGAGGCGATATAGACGTTTGTATGTGGCCCCATGGAGGAGGAGTTGTTAATTTTCTGAATTTAGAAGCTGCAGTATAAATATGTAGTTTTTGTATTTCACGCAGTTCATCATTCTTACTGCTATCGTGATTTGTTTTACTACGTTCAATTGTGTTATATTGCATAAATGGTTTAGGAGATATATTATTTGTCTTATTATGTCTAACTGTGTATTGTATGCTACTTGATCCTTCGTGATCATACAAGTCATACTTATAATTATAATTGTCTGTTGGAGTTGTTAAGGGGCTTAATGTGGTAAGGAAATCATCCGGTATTTGCTTAGCATATTTTTCGCTAGGCCTTGTCTTATTAGGTACTTTATAATCTTTCGTATACTCTTGTTGGGTCCAGGCATCTATTGTATGTTGTAATCGTATTATATCAAATGGAGCTTCTTTAGCATCAAACTGGTCGTTAGGTTGTGTATTTATATTTTCTGAATTATAATATTCAGTTACGGCAGGAGTGGGTAATTCTGTTGTTGACGAAGATTCATAGCTTACAGTTGGTTTGTTACTGAAACTAGACTCTGTTTGTGTTTGAACTTTTCTAGCCTGGAAATCCTTCTCTAAATTATAAGGCCATTCTCTATCGTTGTATTTATTTTCTTTTTCTTGATCTGCGCTGGTATAAGGAATAATAATTTGAACAACTTTAGCTCTATTTATATTACTTTGTTTTTCTTGTGAATCTTGAGCATAAAACATTCTGCTTTCATCCCAAGCACTAGTAAGTGTAGTGTCTTGTGGAACTGGTGTAGTAACAGCTTCGTCATATATTTCATATTCATTAATATTTCTGGGCGTAGAAGGAGTTATGAAGGTTGAGAAGCTCTTGTGAGGAGCATTTGGCTTAAGATATAGTAATGGTGAATCAATATGTTGTAGGTTGCTTTCGGTACGATATTTGTCAATATCTTCATCTTCCAATCCTCTTAAATCAGCAAAGACTGGATTATGATTAGAGGGGACACTCATTTGCTTTAGCTCATTTGCTAAACCTGAATCATATAGATCACTCCCATAATCGGCTCCTGTACTTTCGAAACTTGCATCGGGGTGAGAATTAGCTGCAGAAATATGGTCTTCCGAAGCTTGTGGAGAAATGTCACGAAAATCATCTATAATAAAGTTGTTAGGGATGTTTCGATATGATTTCGTTTGATTATTGATTTTATTTGTATCTATATCAATAACAGGAGATTGAATTACTGCTGCTGGATATTCAACAGAGTGAACGAATTCAGCTATAGGTATACTTTTAGCTATATTAAGATTATTGATATGCTGTTCTAATTGATCATTTCCTTTCGTACTGTGAATTGAATACTTCGGTGCAAATGGCCGAAAAGGTCTAGCATTAAAAATTGGTGGTAATGGTGACACACTCAAATTTGGTAAAGCAACAGGTTGTAAGGTATGTATGTTTCTCCCTTTATTCAGACTAAAAGGAGCTGGGTTAGATAAAGAGACATTTGGAGTATATGATAGTGGCTTACTGTCTGGAAGAACTTCCGTATTCACTTTATGAGATTCAGCACCAGTAGATGACACTGGATAAGGTATATCTAAGGCATATGAGTTAGCTATTGGTTCACCATATGAATTTTTAAATTGAGTTGGCTGCTCAACTTTTGGTAATTGGAAGTCATGAGAAGGATTTACGGTTGTTGAAAATTCTACATAATTCTGGTTTGGTAATCGTTGGCTTGAGGTATGTTCATTATAGTTAGAAATACTAGGCGCTAAAGTCGAAGATTGCGTGATATATATTGAAGAACTTGATGTCAATGAACTATACCCATTTGGTGTATTGTGATTTGATAATGGGGAACTATATGAATTACTTGAAATGTCATAAGATGAACTTACAAAGGGGTTTACACTTGGTATGGTATGTGATATTGTAACAGTGTGGCTTGGTGGACCATACGTTGAACTTGGACTAGAAAAGATATTACTTTCTCCAAATGTTTGTTTGGGTAGACCATATGTGACATGGGATCCATCTGTCGAAAATTGATTTGGATCTGAGTTTTTATTGAACCTTTGGGGGACATTTTGCACACTATTTAATATATTTGAACCACTGGGGTTCGGGACTCCATAAACAGGTTTTGGGTTGTCATGATTCTTAGTTACATCATATCGTATAACTGGTATCCATGGAGCGAAATTGCAAGGATTACAATCTTTTTTTTGTGGTATACTGTAACTGCTGGGCGAATTATTCATATCATCCGAAATTTGTTGAGAGGGAAACAGCCATTGTGACACTTTCTGGAACATGGAAGGAGACGGAGTAGTTGTAAATGGCTGAGGTTGTGGGACAAAATTGAAATTATATTGTCTGTAAAATGGGGTTGGTGGTTTAAAGTCACTTGGTGCAGTCATAGGCGGTAAAGGTGGTGGTGGCGGTGGCACTTGATATTGGTAGCTAATATCTCCACTCTGGTGTGCAGACCTTACAGGTGCCCCATGAAATGGCACAGGGTGAATCGATAACGGCGGTGGCGGTGGTGGCCTCAACAGCTCACCAAACTGAGATGCTTCATTTCTGTAACTGTAAGAGTCTAACATCGGCTCACATCTTACAATCACTGTGATAAGTAGAACCCCAACCACCTGAAAAACACAAATATTCAATCTATTATTTAATTTATGAAGTAGAAATTGCGATAACCGTGCATTTTGTAATTAGTTAGAAAATTAGAGAAACACGTTGCATTGCGCCATTGTAACTACTTCCCACAAGTTATTCTTTATACTTTTCTCTTTCCCATACAATACCGTCGATACGTGCCAACGGAAGAAATCCGTTACAATTTAAAATTATTTCTATCAATTACAACGCCTTATTGGATACAGCTGCTTTAAAAGGTGAAATATTATCAATGTGTATACAGAATTATATAGTATTACTACTTTTCTAGAAAACTGTGCACTCGTATTGGGAACATCTTGCAACACTTGACATTCGTTCGGGCACATCGCTTGAATAAATATGGGCAAAAGTGAAATGTCTCTCAGTATTGAATAATTACAATCACGTATTATTGAAGGATGTTTGAATGCATTACTACTGTATGTTGCATTGTAATTTTAGCAATAAGATTGCATAAGGCGTTACGGTATATGTGCAATTGAAGATATTTCAATTTCAGGAAACCAGAGGCGTAACAACTTTTTAAGTCTGGGATTTTTATATCTGATTTTTATATCTTCCACATGTTAATTCTTTTAATGGGCAAGTGGGTGTCTTTTTAAACTACTTAAAAATATTATGTGCCTTACAAGCCGTGAGCCTCTTGAATCTAAGGCATGGCCGTTTATTAAAGATGTTTTTGTTTCTTGTACAAGTGAGTATAATAGCGCACATAGACATTTTTTTAACATAGATAAGTCTTAGTTTTTTATTATGATCATAGATTCTTTCCTTAGACAAATAATAAAAAGGAACCGCACTAATATATAATTATAATTTTTAACATAAAGAGCAAATTTTTTAGTCCATATTTGTGACCGGGTTAGACAACCGGTCAAAAATAATTGTTTCTGTTATTTAGGTCAAAATTACAAACGTCCATTTTGTTTGTAGGGATCTAAATAACTAGTTAAATTTATTTTAAAACGGAACCAAAAAGTGAGCAAAAAAAGTACTAAAATGGTGTCCAAGGTACAGCAAACTAAGGAGAAGGTGGATAGACCGAATTAAAGAAGCAGCAGGTGTTACATGGCAGGCAGAGAGGAATGGCGAGATTTGAAGAAGGTTTCGGCCTAAATAGGGCACACAGATAAAAGAAGATTAAAAAAGAAACGTGTTATAAAAAATACCTTATATACGTTTCATTTTTAGGTATTAATTAAGTTGTCAAATAAAAAATTAAATCCTAAAAACTCCTTAAGGCTAAGGTGAACTGTCTAAACGCCATTTTGTATAAAAGTCGTCGTCAGTCGTCACTATCATGACATTATTTTAATACTAAAATTAAATGATTAGTTAACAGAAAAAAAATTTTAAATGTTTTTCTATACTAAAAGCATTTATTACTATATGGCCAAGTGACAAATTTATTTTAAATTTTCCATCTAGAAAAAGTTTTCGTTAAAAAAAATCATTTCTTGGTTTAACTATTTTTCGACCTTTAGCGAGACAAACAAACAGCAATTCATTTTTACATATAAAGGTTTAAAAACCTATTCGTGCTCGTGTTAATACCCAAACTTCGTATTTTTTTAAAAGCAGAGGCCTTGTAATAATAATCTCATATAAGATATTGAAACCGAGCAAGCTAAATACGATATAGTTCATCTAATTCAAGTAAAGGTCAAAGAAAAGGCAATGACCTTAGCCTCGGTAAGTTCGCACGCTTCTTTTATAACTTTTACTTAATTACACAAAATGCGATGTTCCTATGTCACAAGACTATATTCTCGAAAGTGAAAACTGGGGTAATGATTTTTAGAAAACAATGGGCGTAAACAAAAATTCTATGATGTAAAAAGTTCTTGTGAGTAAAGCTTAAATTTACGAATTACGACTCGTATGCGATAAATGCTGGTAGCGTCTACCAAACTTATAATCCTTACTACACGTTTGCGCGCGTTTCATTTATAAACAAATATACTTTTAATTTATTCATATTAAAACTGTCGAACTATAATGATATTACTAAGTCAACATAATAAAAAAGTTTTAGGTACGGGGCCTCAAATCGCACGATTTACTTTCTGGACAGTCGAATTCGAGTAGTTTAAACTTATATAGCGGACTAACTAAACCAGTAGTTACATGATCTGGAATTTTCTTATATATACTTTTCCCAAAAATGGGTGAACTTTTTATGAAGTCTAATTTAAGAAAACTTCCATTTTTTATACTTTATTTCTTTTACATATCTTGTATTTGTGATGTGTGTCATGTTTCCGTATTGATAAATAAATAATTTACGTTTTTAATTAAAAATTAGGTAATAGCAATTTTATCATGCAGATCCATACGAATAATATTGTTAGAATAGAATGTTTCTTTAGTATTATAATCTATTTAGTCTTCCAAGCACGTATAATAAATTTCTACACAAATTTCTCGCACACTAAAAGTCGTATGGATCCTTAGTCTTAGTTTCATCGAATCGACTCAGAATTTTGCTGTATTTTTCTTTATTTCGAGGTCATGTATATTGGTCTAATAACAATGTTGACGGCTATTTGAAGGTTTATTTTTTCTAAATTATATTGAAAGTTATGTACGTATTAATAAATCTAATTATCGTTGTAGAGTCTATAGCATCTGTCTATGCTATCCAACCCGAAACTTATGAAGCTTTACACAGTAGTAACTAGACTATTTTTATTACCTACCAGCAACACTAACAATCTATACTAATATTATAAAAAGGAAAGATTTGTAAGTGTATTTGCAAAGAATTCGCTCAAAAAGTACTTGAATGCTACAATATCACGGATTAAATTAGGATTTAATTGCAAGAAAAAATAACGATCCCTACTAAAACTACAATAATGTTACCCAAGGTGTAAATAATGCCTATAAAATATACATCGCATGCGCTGCAAAAACTATTAATGATAGAACGAAGCATGTTCCACAATATTAGAACATATGAATATCTACAAAAAATGTTTAAAAAATAAATGTCCACCCGTGCACAGTTGGGACGGTCCGCTAATTTCATAATAAAAATATAAATTATGTAAGTCTTTGGAGTTCTAAGAAAAATTCATTAAAACCAAAGTTTAAATATTTCTCGTCAAATGTACAGCAATGTAGCAGAGCTTTCATAAGATGAAAAGATAAGACCGGTTTCTAGTCTCTAGGGTAAAGGGCATTGAGATACTATCATAAATAAACACACTCTTCCTTTAATCTAATAGAAAATGTTACTAAGTTTAGATAAAGAAGTACCTTACTAACGAATTAAAAATTGACCATATTAGGAGATGAGATATCTTCATATGACTTTTAATTTTTGTCTATAAGTTCGTTGTACACAAATAATATTAAGCTACAAGTAATAATATTCAACATTTTCCATAAAATAAATATAATAACTACACGTTTAATATTAACGATAATATTAGTTAAATAAAAAAATGCCGGGTATTTTGACGTAAAAGTAAGTTAATGAAGTATAGAAGTCAAACTAAAGAAAGTAGGTAGGAATAGTTTTTTGATCTTCACCCACAAGTCAGTAAGTAGATACGTTTTATTCTGAAACAAGACGGCTACTAAAACAAAGATCGAATTGGAATATGTTTAAATCAATTGCTGGAAAATCGATCCCACCTGCCATAGGATTCGTTCATAACTATAAAAGTCAATCAGTTTAACAATATTTTGTTACATCAAATGAGGGAAGGCAAATTTCGGATATTGTTTATTTTTATAAATACCTAATCTTTATATATATGTATATTACTCTTCTGTACGTATATGTCATTAACTCTTCTTAATCAGTTGGGTTGAAATGAATGAATTTTTTGTATGCGTTTGGTTGGCACCCTGGATAGTTTAGATTCACAAATAAGCCCGGAAGATGGCGCTGCATTCAATATCTAGGTTATTTATCTATACAGCACATTAACAGCTGGTTAAATCTTCTGTGCAAGTGTCCATAATACAACTTCTAAACGGCTGGATGGATTTTGATGATTTTGTAAGTGACGTGTATAGGACAACGTTTGTCGGATCCGCTAGTATTTAAATAAAATGCTTCACCAAGAGAATAATTTTATAAACAGCTATTAAACATTTAATATTTTGTGTGGTATTAAAGTATATTATTTTTACTATTATAAGTTTCAGTTGTAATAGCTGAAAATTGAAAATTAATATTTTAATATATTTAATTTATTAAAATATTTAGGGCCTGTTTCACAATGTATGGATAAAGTACCAAATAGCTATGCAACACATAAATTATTCGAAAGATAAAAGTTCCGAATAAGATACTTCGCGTTTCATGACGAATAGCGCTATCTGACAGTCGTGAAACGCAAAAATACTATTTAACCTAACAATAAGTAATAATAAGTAATAGCTTATTTGGAACTTATTCGGACATTGTGAAACAGGGCCTTATATACATATATATTAAATAATATAATAGTCTTATAAAATATTCATGGGACACGAAATGAAATTGAAAGTGGTCCTCATTCGTGTGATCGCTGAGTCACTGAATAAATCTCATTTGAAATTTTCGTTTTTCAAAGTCATTCCCATGAAATTAGGGACGTGTCGGGATCTAATCTTAATGGGATTATTAAATTTTACAGCTTTTAAGGAATGTAGAACGTTAAGACATAAATAATTATTATGAGTTTTTTACTCGGTTCATATACCGATACATACCGAAACTTAGGATACACTTATACGTTAAGGTGGCATAACACTTTAATAAATAATAAAAAATTACAGATACTAATGAAAATAAAATAAATATAGAATAATATTTTTTATTGACACTTGGCCTCCGATTTATGTTTCCGGTTCCCTTTTTTTTTTAAATTATGTTTTGTGTTTTCCTTTTTTTTTAGTACATATTTACACAAATATAAAAAGCTCTCTGATTTCAAACACGACATCAAGTTTCATAGTCATGTACCTAATAATAAAAACAAATCAATGGCGCTACAGCCTCTTTAGGTCTGGGCCTCAAATTTCCGAATCTGTTTCATGATCATTTTTTAATGTAATAGGCAAGTATGTAATCAGCCTCCTGTGCCTGACACACGCCGTCGACGCCAGGTCTAAGACATGCCGGTTTTCTTACGATGTTTTTCTTCACCGTTCAATTGAATGTTAAATGCGCACATAGAAAGAAAGTCCATTGGTGCAAACCGGGGATCGAACCTACGACCTCAAGGGTGAGAATCGCACGCTGAAGCCAACTAGGCTAACATTGCTCCCGTGTACCTAATAATGCGATCTAATATCTTTTATTTCATTAACAAACCAAAAACAATTTTGATCAAAACATTTTACCAAACCAAAGAACTTTGACACCGCTTTGACACATAATAAGTAATCGATAAGGTAAGGTTGTTTAATCTACTATTTATTATATACCCTAGTCCTTTATTATCTATGAACGAACATGTCATACATTATGGCTATAACAAACAATGATGCCTAACATTAAATTTACATACACTGTGTGTAATAATAATAATCGTTATTCACAGGTGAAAGGTCTACGTAACTGACATAATATTTTACAGCCATAAAATCTTTTTTGGTCCATCACGTAGGTAATGATAATGATATTTTGAACTACACTTTCCATTTTCAAATATTTTATTGCTTTGTAAATTCGAATTTAATTTTAGAATAATGGACTTACATGAACTTCCTATCTATATCTGTCTAGTTTATGGTCACTAGTTCCGGCACATCTTATACTTCCAGATTTTGAACTGACATAATTAGAGGAATGTACTTTTTTCTTATACCAAACCCAAAAGCAGTGATTTCAGCGATATTTTTTAGTCTATATTACAGTTACATAAATACAATTCGGCTTTAAGTTTGAAAATGGAATTAAGCTTATAATTGTATACATAAAACATATCACTTTCATGGGAAAACATTAAAAGCGTAGGACTAAATCATGCCGCGGTCGTATGCTACTATTCATCAAAGTTTATAAACCAAAAACTTTCGCAGGTGTATTCGAAATGGGTCCACTGGGGACACTAATTCCCGTACCACAGTATCCAGGCTTTTGTTAAGATTCTCAACGAAGTTATATACGACTGTAATCTGACTTAAGTTGATAAATGATAATAAGTGTTAAACCGGCCATTGAAATTTAATTTAATCCTTGTGTTTTACTAGACTCAAATGCAATTCAAGGAACACACGCCCAAACCCATTAACCTATCTGAAACCATTTTTGACCACCTGAGATAGACCTCTTAATCCAAGTATTGATAAAAATGTGTCAATAATCAATTAGCGGATGGTAATATCTGTGGATACAAGACGTTATCAATGGTATATGTAAATGACCTTTGTGTGAAAATGACAGTTCGAATTTGCCAATATCCTATCTTAACAATAAAGTAAATATGTTTTAAACATAGACATGTATATTTTAATATGATTTGAACGGTTTTATTGAATTTATTTGGTTAATATTGATTATCAAATATGAGTGTAAAGAGCGAAGAGATTGCATTCTATCCGTTGCGAAAAATAGATTGTCTTCGTAGGGTTTGGTTATTGGGATGCATAAAGGAGATCGATCGACTGTCACAGTCTGATTTCAGATTGTTTTCAATCTGAGATTGTGGATTGATAATTGGGTTCGGGTGTTATTAAGCACTTAAATTGTATAAACGTTGTCACCACGCATGGTAGCACGCGAAATTTTAAACATTAAATATTATATCTTTTACGAGCTGGGTGAGAAAATACGCTTTCACGAAGGTAAAACAATTGTGTAGAACAATGATCTTCGAAGCCAGGCTTTGTGATCCAAGTTAAAATGATTCCACTCGTGAGGTATACGAATACTAATGGTACAAACACGAAACAAACATTAGCTCTTTGTATACTCATCGATTTCTACAAAATGTAATTAATGTGTTGATTTTGTGGAGTCACAAGGACTTACATTAATATCAAAATGATTTAAACAGCTAATTTATTTGAAACATTAAAGATTAAAAATAAGTAATATCAATTTACAATTTTGTGTCGTTGGAGATTGTTTAATAGTCCAACAATAACTGTTTTTAATAAATTAATGACTGTACAAAAGTTGGTAACACAGCGATATTAATCAATTGAATTATATTTTTTTTCTGGAAACTTACAGGTTTATGCGCGTTGAAAAATATTTCATTGGAAGTAATAGTAATTTTGTTTGCGTATTATAAAATTTTAATATTGACTGACAATGTACTGGTCAAAGAATATTGAATTTATAAAACCCCTCAAGGGGAATATACAAACAAATCTAGATTTTTTAATCAAACGGGCTAGAGACTCTGATGTGTGACACCACCGCCCATAGACATTGCCATAAGGCTCGCAAGTGTGGTGCAGACCTTTTAACAAATTTATGATTTGTCTTTATGCTTTCGGTTACAATAATCACCGGATAATTTTAGGCTGTTCAATAGATCATCTTCACATATTACAAAAGTCCTAGTCCGATTTATACGGTTACAATAATGATGTGAGATTCCTGAGAAATGTTTCGGTAAATTAATTTGCTATTCAACCAAAAAACCATTCATTCAAACATTTATGATAAATTTAGTTTATGCTCGTCAAGGATAATGTAAAATATAGTGAAATAATTTTTAAAATCAGAACTTTTGGATCCTCATATATTTACTATATCAGTAAATACTGTTTGTATTTATAATAGCCCTCCCAAAGCTTTCTTCGCTCAACGAAATGCCGCCAACATTAAACGTACTCTGCCACACCAAACTTTGTTAAATTTGTTTCAATTTTCTATTTATTATAATATAATTCTACACCAATGTGTACGTTGTAAACGAATCACGAAATCCACGCGAAGCTAAGGAAGCTATTATATAATTATAGATTCTTAGTTTCTTACCGGTAAATATTAAATGACTTTGCACATCTGTCACATTTCTCTTTTCTGATATGACATAAATTTTTATTCATATCATTGTTTCGTGTAACTTACGTAATATACACGAAATTATGTATTCGTATTGTCTTATTTGACGCCATCGTAAACATAGACAGTCCGCCATAGTTATTAGTAACAATGGCAAAAATGTGTAATTTGGATATGAAAAGGTATCAAATAGTTATGATTGTAATATAATATTAAAAATCACTTATTTTATCTCAATCGAGCTTTAACACAATTTTACTCTAAACATTCGTAACGAGGTAGCTTCATATTAATTTTTGTTATCTTTTTTTAATGATTAATATTTAATTCAAAATTTTCTATGGTATTCTGATAGAATATATTGAGTCGGTGATAGAAAAGATGAGAATTAAAAAATACTTAAAGTTTATTTAAATTTAGAATTGTTTTAACAATAAATGTGCTATAGAATATTTGATTACCCAAACATAACACACGCTTTAAATTATGATAACACGCCCTCAAAAGATAAAATTCCCAGAATCCCAACTCACCGTAGACACAGCCATTTCCGTATGTTTTCTCACTATATATTGTTCATCACTTGCACCCACTCACTTGTTAACTTATTGAGTACTTATCACATAACGTGTTATCAGTGTACGCTCTGAAGAGACATAAGTTCGAGTAAAGCACGAAAAAGTCGACGGTTCCCACGCAAGAGAAATGCGTTAAACGAACAATGGTGGAGGCTGCGCGTAAGTCGAAAGGTGGGCAAAAAGTGAATGAGTGCAAGGTGAAGCGATGCGCACGAGTCGAACGGGCGGGGATTTTTACCTGCTGACCTATTTCGTTACTGAAAACCAAACCCTGACCAACATAATTCAATGTATCTGTTTAATTTTAATAATTTACAAGAGAGTCAATTTGTTACGGTTAATTAATTCTCTGAATTAATTCTGACACATTTACGTATATTTTTGCGTCTGTTCACTGAAATATTTTTCATAGAAGTTAAAGCTATACCTACAGTGCTACCGCTTATATAAATATCTCAATCCCATCTCATTACTCTTCCTTTCTTGGTGAATCCTTTAAGATATCTCCATTGAAGTTACGGAATTCACTTCCCCATCCGCTAAGCTCCTTCACTATCTTAATTTGAATGTTTGTACAAGTATTAACTGTCCACATCGTATCCCTTACTTTAGTTCAAACTGATCGGAAATTATCGTGTTTCATGTGCACTATTTCCTTTCAATGTGTCCTTTTTTAATTATTATCCCTTTCAGTGTATATTTCATTGTTTCATTAATTTTGTCTAAATATGTCTTATGTATTTTTTTCAACTGGAAGAGGTGGCTTCAAAGCAATAAGGCCGGCAATTTCGATTATTTTTATTTAATTAATAATTAGTTTAATTAAGTATATTTATGAATACATGCAACGAAGTATTAATAAATCATTACTTCGCCAATATTAAACCTGATAAGCGTATTAAAACTAAACACTTGAACAATTGAGGGTAAATCCACACAGATGGTCATTACATAATAAATACATATAAAAGTATTGTTTCTGCGTGTCTATATTTATTCTCTTCCATTTTGTCTTATCTGCTTATCTATATTTGTCTAAACATTCAGAACAAGTCACCACCAACACACGCGTCAGAAATCAATCCAGAAAGACACCTTCCAAACCTGTACTTATCTTATCAATCTATTTGACTATGAAAGTAAGACTGGGAAACTTAATATATTACCGAATATTTGTGAAATATTTTTTGTTGATACCGCACGCTTTTTTTATAGAACCTACCTATTCCACCTCCACCACCTATTGTTGATGTATCGCTCTCAATACCAGAGGCCTCGGGAGTGCGTGGCCGGCCTTTTAAAAATCTAATAGACTAGATAAAGTTGCACCCCTCATACTTTGAAATCTATTGTCCTTTACTTCTAATAACATTTTTTGTCTTATTCTTTTTATATATGCCTATAAATTATTGTCACAGTAAATATTGTATTTAATTTATTGTACCAATGTGTGTCGAACGTTGGCAAGCCTTTATAAATAAATAAATCACCTACATTTTGCTAAGAATGTGCAGCCGATACAAAGTTCCATGCAAAGGAAGTCACATACAAAAGAAGTATAAGGTTTATTTGAGTCACCTAAAAGCTTTGAAATCTGTATGAGCTTTGGAGTATGTCGGGAGTGCCAGTTTTGAGGACCTCGCCGCAATTAAGGCTCTACAAATATAACAATCGTGACGTAATTGAACAGGAATGTGTGGGTTGGGGTCGTGAACTCATTTGAAAATATTTATCTACAAACATGGCGTATAGGGCGTTAAAACGCTTTTTATAATTATTATTTTAAATGGCTTTTTAAAGTTTTTCTTTTGGTTGCCACCGGCTTAGTTCAATTTCAGCGTTAGTACTAGTAGTAATTTGAAAGACCACTACGAAGACTTGAAATTGAGTAAAGATCATTTATCATACTTTAAAAACGTTAAATAATTAGGATTGTTGAAGTATCTGATAGGAAAATAATTAATATTATTTCAATTTTTGCACAGACTTAGATTTTACCATCTACGTAGATGACTCACAAGAGCACAATTCACACGTACCTACAGTAAAAAGATGCTGGAACACTGTACCGATATTGGTAAGGTATGGTATGGTATGTATATATACTGCTTTACATAAAAAATATTTGAAGTGAAACTTCTTTATCGACGTATGGGAGAAATTTTGTAAGAAAACGTCACGTTTTTCGGTTACGCGCCATGTTGCTTTTTTTATCGAAGTTTAGTACAGTGACGTAAATAATATAATGTAATATATGATAATAATAACAACAATATATTAGTTTTGAAGTTTGGTTTGAAATAAGAATAACAATATATTAATTTAAAAGTGATAAAATAAAAAGACTTGTTCAAATTTAAGTGAAATTACAAGAAAAGTGAGAGTGATTATACATTTCGTTTTATAAATTCAACACGTATGAGCATGATTTTAATATTTATTTGAGGTTAACCTCACTTTTTGATTGTAAGTATCAGTGAATGTAAAAAAATATGACTGAAAAAATTGTTTTTCTTAAGGCTTAAGCCTTATCTACCCCATTTTCATGAAGTTGCAAATAGTAGAAAAATGATATGTCGTAAAGAAGTTTCACTTCTTACCTGTGTACTCTGGTACACACACATATTTTTTTTTACAAAGTCACCCATATCACTACATAGTATAAAACAAAGTCGCTTTCTCTGTCCCTATGTCCCTTTGTATGCTTAAATCTTTGAAACCACGCAACGGATTTTGATGCGGTTTTTAATAGATAGAGTGATTCAAGAGGAAGGTTTATATGTATAATAACATCCATTAAATAGTGGAGAAGTACTGTTATTTTTGAGGTTACTAATGTGATGTCGTAAATAATTACCTTTTTTTTCGCTTACATTGCAAACGCAGGCTGAAACCTACGAGTTTTATCAAAATAATGTACTAAGTATTGTACACATTGAAAAGGTCTACAGAAAAGTCCGTGATGGTATACCTATGTCTATCTCTTATGGATAACCCACAATAACTTTTTTTGTTATTTACTTTTTACGACAAATAATGGCTAATTTTCGAAGCGATTTTAACTAATACAGCATTAATCCTTAACTAATTAAATACCTTGAATACATTGTTCATTTAATATAGATTTATACAGCCCATTACAGCTTATTTAACAGCGATCGAACACGAATATTAATTATCGGTGCTTTCCAGCGACGGAAATAACAATACATAATAAAAACCTGCTTTTCATCAGCATTGCACCCGTGCGAAGCTGGGGCGGTCACTAGTAATCAATAAATCATATTTATAAGTAATAAATCATATTTATAAGTCAATATATTACTCAATATAAACAAAAGATGGACATGGTCATCCCCTGACGGGCGCTTTAAAAATGAGATCGACTATATACTTACCAATAGTGCCAGATCATTCGAAGATTGTCTTGTCCTTTCAAATTTAAATTTTAACACTAAAAAAATGGGGGAGGCCTTTGCCCGTGGGCACACAGAATCAGTTAGCATAGATTAACAAAAACAATAGCTATAATGTAAATATTGATTCTGATATAAGGCTATATAAATATTACTTAGGAATAATGGAGCATTCTAGTGTATAAATTAATACAAGCGTTCCAGTAGTTTTTGAGTAAATTCGTTGTGTTAACAAGAAGTTATTGTATAGAAAGTGTACGAACAAAATACCGGAATTACACGCATCATAGTAAAATTATAAACAAATCTTAGACAAGATAATCTTCTGCCTTCCTTACTTGCACTTTCCTTATTACCGTTTATACATTCTGTCACGATATATGATGCATGATTACTAAACTGCGTTTTTACATTATTTACGATATGTTCCGTGCAGACAATGTTTTACGGAAGACGTGTTGTCGGCGTTACATTCGTATACACAACGTTATTTCCATTCATTAATCATCGTAATTTTCTACAGATAGAGATCTATTTCGATTAAGTCAGCTGTCAAGTATCGATTATTTTTTGATTGACATTTCACTCTGTGTTGACTCTCGGAGTTCTGTGGAATGATAGAACTTGTTTTTTGACACCTCTAAAAGTCATTCTGTTCTAGCTCAAACATTATAATCGTTTATGTAATACTTCATACAAATCAGATTTGACCAAAATATGTTTTATATAATTTTCACGTGTTTTATTAACGACGTAATTTTATAATAATTTTAAATATACCTTTAAGAATTAATTAATAACCAAAACAAAATATTTTATAATTTCTCGTGTATTGAAATATACATTTTAATTTCCTTTTCTTTTTGATCATTTTATGTGGTATGTTATAATATTTTGGCTTCTGCATTCGGACCTAGGATTTTAATTCTTTATTTTGATCAATTAATGACTATGTCAGAATAAAAAGACATGAGAAATTTTAAAACATTTCATATAAATTATTATATAAATGTGAAATAAGTCATTATATAAATGTGAAAATGTTTTTAAGTAATCCAAAACAGGACAACCCAACAGACTGAGTTTAGATAAGAGTAGGCAGGCTCCGCTAGGAGTAGCGCCTAACAAGCCAAAATCACTCAACGAATCTACTTATAGTCGCATAGACTGATCGTAAGATTTAATAATTTAAAAAAAAAAAAAACAGTAATCCAAAACCACGCATGTGCAGTATGGCTTCCAAAACAGTATAGGCCTAGTGGCCCTAGCGTGGGCCTTACATCCCTGAACTGGTCCTATGCATTAATGGACTTTTATGTGCGTAACTTACTAGGCACTGGTTCTTCCAGCATTTTCTTTCTGCAATTTTGAACGTTTAGTTTTATCTAGGACACACTAACGTAATTGCAAACTATATATTATATACATTATTTAATATGCTTACATTAGAAAAGCCTGCAATTTTAATGCACATTTACATGAAAGGTTTTTTCTTTAAAACAAACGGGCAACACTTCCCGAGCTCAACACCTTCAACACCTGCGAGTAAGTGATTTAGAGGGTTCGAGAGTGCGTTGCCAGATTTTTAAGAATTAGTAAGCTCTTTTCTTGGAGAACCCCAAGTCGAATTGGTTCGGAAATACTTCAGTGGGTTGCTGTTTCCAAATAATGCTGGTGCAAAACCTGTCTTAAAAACGCCCAGTTGTTGAACAACGGATTTCGAGGTGATATAATTTTTTATGCTGCCTCGACGACCGATAAAGAAACTCAGCTACAGATATTAATCCGAACAATTCCTCTGAACACTCTCTGTCATAAATGCAGTAGAAGATGCAGAGAGATCCCATCTCTACGCAACGCCAAGGGATCTTACCGCTCGCAAAGTAATTGATCCTCGCTATTCGTAGGATACGGTTAACGAGCTGGTTAACCGTAGCTCCACATGGAGCCGTATAAGAACATAGAAATGGCCAACAATCAAGGTACAAACATATGGACGAAAAACATTACAAACAAGAGTGGTATTAAATTAGGCCGTATAAATGCATTTAAACTTTGCATGCGAAGTTATTTAGTGAAATTGTACAATTTCGTTGCGAAGTGGGCAGTTTACTAATCAGATACTTTGCGAAAGCTATACTGATTCCGTTCACGTATACTTGAGAAACTTTTACTTGTATTTGTCTGCTATTGACGGGTTGTTAAGTAAAATTATGCTTATTACGAAACTCAATTGCGTATTCAATGTAAGAATTAATCTATTAATCAATATTTTTTACGAAAGTAAATGTGAATTCAGTTTTCAAGTTTTCTTAATATTAATTCGTTTCACTCATATTTTAACACGTTTTATTATTTATGACATTTTTATAATGTTTTCGTAGATTACGTCAACTGTGGCTGACCGCCTATATTTTTCTTCAGATTTGCTATGTTTTGGTGGGTAAGTTATTATTTGTCTGTATGAATGTTAGAATTTCATTATTTATTTAAACTATTGCATAGATTTTACCGCGGGCTTTGAACGCGGCGACAGATTCAAGAAATTCCGTAACGAACATAAACCTTACACACGATGGCTAATATAGCTGCGCCAATATGCGTTAGAGCGGGACAGAACGCATACTGCGTCTCACATCCTCTGACGACATCGGTGACGTAGCGTAAGTGCGACCAGTGCAGCCGGTACGCGTTAGAGTAAGACACACTATATAGACGTTTTAATCTGAGCCTGGTAAAGTGGTAGATTTAATTAATATCAAAAAAATACTGCATAAGTAAATAAAAAAATGCTTTGCAATACTTTGCCGTCGCAGTTCCCGAGCGCTATAAGTTTTTTTATTATTATGTTATAACTGTAACTTTAGCTTATTAAGTCAGTCCAGTGCACTTATAAACTGGTGCCTAAGCCAAGTGAACAGCACAGTAATTTAATGGGTATCTTGTATAAATTTGCAGGTTATTTTTTGCGTATTTAATATAACTGCTTTTTTAAGGATGATATAAATGAATGTATTATTATTATTGTATGATAAACTAATTAATTTATTGTCGATATTACCATTTTCTTCTTGTGCATAAAATGGTAAATAAACATCGCATAAAAATTTTAGTTTAACATGTAGTGATTTATATTACAATGTCACTAATGCTTAAAATATTGACTTCAGAAATCTTCCGGTATTTCTTTACACCGCATTGCTGACAAAAATTTATATAAAAATCAATCAATAAGAATTTTAAGACACGCTAGTGAAAGCGTACATCATACTCACGATAGCGGATTAAAGTACGCACAAGAATGTAATGGAGTCGATACGAACTATATTTTTATATATAATGAAAGATACTTACAATATAAATTTTTAATAATAATTTTACATTTAAATAAAGATACTACAACTTAATTGCTATAGAATGTTTCTGATGTATTTAAACATCCGTTTAAATACCTAAACATGGCTTAATAAATCCTTATTAAGCCATGTGTAGGTCAAATAGGTTAATTTAAATTTGGTTCTATCACAAAAACTGACACCCTGAAGTTTGCTATCGTCAACAATTTAGCAATTTTCTATCGTCATTTTTCTACAAACGTAGAACAACGCGAAAGATAAAAATTTTTAAATATTTTTATCATGTCATCGCTTAGAAAGTATAACTTCTGATCCGTGTACATAGGACACACACTTTTTTTTACTACCTCTTCAATATGATAAGAAAATGAAGGGATTTTAGGATTATTTTTGGTTTGCCGCTTGTAGACCACCCAAAATAAAGCTTTTCTAGGAGAACCACAGAGACAATGGATCTACAACAAAGAACTTACGAATCGATTATATATGGATTGTTTTTATTGCTGTTCTAGACGAGAATGATGAAAGATTTCTATAATTAAAAAACTAACAATTAATTTAACATGTATGACTTTTAAAGCCCTTATTCATGAAACCTACATTAGTTTGATTTCACACATTTAACTCATCCTTCGTCGTAGACAAAATATGTAGTACATAGTTCAAACTGTATTAGTCTGATTTAGTTTTTTTTTCAAATAAAACAACAATCAACATGCGTCAGGCACGGAAGATTCGCCTAGTCTAAAACCATTTATCAAAGAAGCTTATGTAAAACACAAATAATCGAAATAACAGCACAAAGCGACTCAATATCTTTTGTTTTGTTCTGTAACGGAAGCAACAATTAAGAATTATGTACTTGATGGCATTGAAAACAATAACATCGGGAACGGTCTCATGCTCGTTTCCCCGACAATTCACAACTTTTTACAACGTTCTACTAAAATTAAATATGTTTTATGTATTAATAAAGACAAGCCAGTGTATGATCTTTTAATTACTACATTAATTTATATATGTCTGAGGAAGAAGGCAGAGTTCTTCACATGCGACCGTACTGGCTCCATCTTTTAATTAAGTGCATTTAATTTCACATGAATCCAAACAAAAATGCGTGTGAGACAGCGAATTATGTGGGATTAAAGACTAACTTCAAATTATTGTATTTGGTACTTAATTATGCGTTAAAAATAAACATTACATTTAAAATCATTTATTAATTGAGGCAATACAATGTACACTTATGAAAGTCAATAAAGAAATAAATATTAAATGCTTCTAATCTAATATTAAATGACAGTGCGCAAATCAAAGGCGTACAACGGACAAGAAGCACTAAATAATCTCTCCGCCACTCTTTTTAATCGCCCAGTTTTTTTTATTCTACACCATATTTATAAAGAGCTTCAAACATAACACCATGTTCCAAATTATATCTTAAGTAATTAATAATTAGATTTTAATGCAAAAAAAAAAATTTATCCTACACACTTACTTTCTCGTGGGAACAACACGCAAATACATAGTTGAAATAACTAACAACACCGCATACAAGAATTCAAGTAGGGCCAGTCACCACAAGTAGCACCCGTTCACGAGTATGACGCATGGCCAACCTTCCATATTTTAAGGAGCATAGACGCATGGACTTTCGTTATTCAAAGTAAACAACAAAATATAATAGTAACGGGTTGTTAGTGTATTAAACGGGATGACGATTCTTATCAAGTGATAAGAAATGTTTGAAATTATGTCCAAAGTATTGCGTCAAATAGCGTAGTAATACGCCTTCTTTCTGATGCTTCGTTTCGCCTTAATGTGATATTTTTACATAGCCTACCTTCTTAGTATCAACATGTAACAATTGTCTATGCTCTAGAGATCGCTAGCGTTTTCAGAATGTAAACGTAGGTACGAAATAAAATATTTTTCAATTATTCTCTTAATAAAAATAATTATAGAGGTAAAAATACAGGATTGATTGATTTTTTTTTTAGTTTTTATTTATATACTCGAAGATTATCTATTTAGTATGCAGGTTTTAAGTTCATTCACAACAGTTTGTCAATGTCAAGATGACATTGTTTTTAATGTTTATGTTAATCAGTGAGAACTACAAGAAATGTGATGAATGTATTTAATAAAATGCTTTCTCCTTTATCAGTACGTATTTAATTCGCTTATAAACAAATGTTACACTGTGAAGAATTATCAAGTAAGACGCATTAATGATACTACATACTTAGTAACATGTTATCCAGAAATAGATTGTTTAGATTTCGAGAGCCAAATTCTCCCCGTAAACGACAAACGGTATACTGCGTTTGTCAATACATGGCGAGAGCCCACAACTATAACAATCGGGGAGAAACCAAAGCAAAAACCACCTCCAGCCTCATTTATAACTAAAGTTCGGGAGAATTATTTTCGTCATTTCTTTGCTACGAAGAAAACGCCGACGCCTACTGATGTAGATAACACGTATGACGCGTTTTCACTTGATCGAAATCTTCAAAAAGCAAGACGTTTAGCTTCTTTACTAAAGGCTGAGGTCCCAAAAGATGTGATTCGAAATTCGGAAGTGAAAATTCTCCGGAAGAGGGCAAAACGTCCTATTTGAATACAGAACCTTAGATTGTATTTAGAAGTTTTATAATAAAGATATTTGATTTTTCTTTGACATTATTACGTATTAAACAGAAGTCATTTATAAATCTCTAACTTTTCATGTAGGACACTGATAATTAATTGAGCTAGTACAGATTCCGGAGTTTGGATTAAAAACAGAGGAGGGTGGGCATGTATATGGATATGGTACAATGGACCCATCTGACGCTCCGATGCACAAAAAATACCTCTGACAGGTTGCGTCTGAAGGATCAGCCATACGCCCTACTTTGTTACAAGAAGCCGAAGGGTCATCATTCGTAGAATCGCACTTATATTTGTTAGAACAAGCGGCTTTTGCAGGGTCAAATAACGTTTTTTCAGGACAGGTAAAGTTGTATGATTGGTAAGAACTGTCACTGGCAACGAATACGCATAAATCGTAAAGTTTACAAGTTTTGTCTGTGGGGTCTGCAAAGCGGCCGGCTCCTTTCTCCGTACAGTTGACACATAGTACTCCCCGAACACAGCAGGAAATCTAAAACAAAATTGTTACCGAAGTTGAAGTTAAGGAAATTTTTTAAAAATGTTGTTTTTGTAAGACGGTCACAAATAGTGTTCTGGAATCGTGTACATTAATAATACGAATGTTTCCCTAATTCTTAGGCTAAATCTTTGAAACCTAAGGTAACAGAAACGTACCAACAAAATATTAACCACAATCTTTACGTCCATTGCTTTTTTGTAAACTGAATTAAAAATGAAAAAATCTCTTTATAAAGCCTCGATGCGGTTTACAGTACTAACAAGTAATAATTCGGATTATTAGCTATCATAACAGTAATGATGTGGACACGAGGGCATTTTATAGCTGCCCAAATTGAATCTAATAAAATGATGACAGTATTATGTGGAAGCAAGATAAAATTCTATTATTACTGTAAAAAACCTTTTTATTTATGTTATATTAATTTTTTCCCGTTAAGTTACAGAGTTTTTGACATATGGAAAATAAAGTGTTATTGAAAATCCTCATCATCATCATCATCAATGACGTCATTCCTATATATCCAGTTCTTCTCGCGTCTAACTTCGAACCCCTATATAGTAACCCCAATCCTTAAAATTATAAATGTTTAAAGTAATACTTCGCAGAACAAAAAATAATTAAATGTGTCTGTGTGTAGTTTGATAAAGTATGGAAATTGAATATAATCCTGCCAAATAGACCATTCAAGTAGCTATACTAATTATCATACATTCATCTACACTAAGTTTCAGAAGAGAATAAAACAACGCATTACTTGCAGTTCTTTAATACTTGATTATAAAAACTAAATTCCTTAGAAACATCGCCTCGGTCATTTATATAACATTAAAATCTTAAGATACTAAAAATAATAAACATATGAAAAATGTGAAAAAATAAGTATGCTACGTGTAATAGTAGTTATATTTATTTATGTAACTACTATACTACTGGATCAAGGACAAGTATATGTAGTTGTACACACATTCGAAACGGGACTAAAAACAGATGAAGTAGGGCATGTATAGGAATATTGCAATAATGTCCCATTCGCAGCAAGGACACACAAAAAGTATCTTTGACAGGTTGTATCTGTGGTGTCCGGTATTCTACCAGCTGATGAACAAGTTACACTTACAGTCGAAGGGCAGTTATAACTAGCGTCACAAAGTGTAGTATTGGGGTTGTAAAGTGTACCATTCGGGCAAGACAGGACGGTTTCGACGAAGGTACCGTTTATTTGGACGCATTGAATGTATGAAGTACAGCCAGTTGATGATGGATTTGCCACGAAGCCATCAACGGTACATATTGAGGTCGTTGTATTGGTTGTGTTACACACATAATTTGTTGTGCAGGTACGGGAAATAGGACTGAAAAGGGAGGTTGTCGGGCAGGTGTATTCGTAGGATATAAATGTATTAGCCGTGGTTAATACACACAAGGTGTAGTTTTTGCAGGTTGTATCGACTGGGTCTGCATATCGGCCTGCGGAGGTACAGTTGACAGCTCCTTGAACCTGGCACACAACGCAGAATAGCTGAAACGAAAGTAATGATTAATATTACGAAGCCTTTGTAAGTATATTACGGCGTATACATGCTGCTAGTTTTTTCATAAGAAAATTGGCAGGCAACTGCCATTATTTTTTATTTTTAAACTGATCCTATTACTGTAACTCAATAGAAATAAAAGAGAATAGTATTTAAAGAGCACCAGGCTTTTAACTCTTGCACCGACATCAAGTCTTTGTCAACCGTCACCGAATTGTGGGTATCTCAGTAGAAACCAGATCAGAAAGATACAGATACAGATCTTCTTGGCCACTGGTGGAAATGGATAGGTAAAAAGAGAGTCCAATCATTTCCCTAAGCAGGTGTTTTATTGGAATCCAAGGAAAGCGGAAGCGTGGCCGTGGCCGTTGCCTCATGCAGATGAGGCTAAGACAGACTTGGAGGCTACGACCGAGACGAGGCTTAAGACCTAACGCTATGAAGACTCCCCTTGCCCTCTGCCCCATCTAGGGGTTATAGGACAGTAAGTCAAGTCCAGTAATTCATGCTTTAAGCTGGATATTGTTAATAAGGTAATTGAATATTCCGTAGCAATCCTAGTACAATGTGTGAGCGACCCTGGAGTCTCTCTGACTACCTGAGGTGGTATAATGGGTATTGCCATCCATATACCCAGTTCCTGGATAACAGATTTTCTGGTGTGGGTTGACAAATCCCTACTACTTTCGGGGGTACAGGGAGTATTCGCAAATTTAGTTCCACTTCGGTTATTTACGAGCATTTATAATAATAGTTTTTTTTTTATAATGGTAAAATCAGAGCAGTAAATACGTACCAACACAACTATCCAAATTTGAGTCTGCATTTTAAATTCTTTCAAGTCAATAAAGATTGAAAGCATGCTCGTATTTATAGTTTGGTCATTTAAGCCTAAATCTATACAATCATCTTTATTGCGACGCAGTGTTTCCAATGCCATTTTGTCCATCTTTTCGTAAATCCATAAGAACGCATGCATTGAGTTTATCTTGTAATAACCTTCCTCAACAAATATATACCACAATGAGCGATTCGGAGTCTGTTGATACACATTTTAACTTAATAAATAAGCCGTACTATAATACTATATAAGTACTATATACTCTTATAGCTATCGCAAGTGCGTTGTCGACCTTTTAGGAATGGACTTTTTATTGGATCGCCAATATCTATGTGGACGGCTGGTTCCATAGTGGTGGTGGGCGGCAAAAAGACCATTAAAAACGATAATTTACGAATGACGGACGTCGAAGTGATACGGGTGGAATTTCGTATTCTGCCTCGACCGCCGATGATGGGCGATGATGAAACTCAGCCTCAGTTATTAATAAGAAGCACTCCTCTGAAAACTTAGATTCAGAGATACTCCACTCACGCATACGCAACGCCTAGGGTTATATACGTATAAATAAAATCGATGTAAATAAAAAAAACGTGTGTTTATTTATATATACGCGTTAGAACGTGTACTTCTTTGGCGTAACAAGATAAAAATCTCTTCAACATTTTTATTTTAAGTTTGTAGAAAAAAAGACACCAACAAAAGGTATTAATTACATTGAAAGTTTTATTAAAACGCATAATCTAGTTAAATAAAGTATATATAACTAAACATTTGACTATAGCTAACTTCAGGGTGTCGGTATTTTGTAGCGGTGTGCGTGTGTCGTTTTTTTACGACGGTGTGCGCGCATCGTAAAAGAAGTATAATACCGAAAATAGTAATTTGAATTGAGGAAAACGTGAGAAATTTCAGAGTAAAGAGGAATACAATAAATAGGGTCAGAAAAGATCTCGCTATTTGTTTGGTTTAATACACATTTTACCATCTAATAAATATGTGATTCAAAAGCGCGCATTATATTCAATTTGCTATTCAGTTTTTAAAAGGTGTTAATTTATTGTATAAATTGAACCTTTTACGATTCTGTTAATCATTTTTTCTTTTGTTTCGTACCTCTATGTCAATAGAAAGATAAGAGCAGAAAAGAGCAGTGTTAGCCTAGTAGCTTCAGCGACTCTCATCAACGAGGACGTAAGTTCGATTACCGGATGAGCACCGGCTTTCTGTCTTTGTGCGCATTTAACACTCACTCGTACAAAGGAAATATCGTTCGGAAATTGGAATCTCTTAGACCCAAGAAGTCGAAATCGTGTGTCAAAAATAGACTGATCACTTTCTAAGTAGAAAAACAAATGAACGGGTAATTTTATTAACTTACGACATAATAAGAAATAGTAGGGTAAAAATCTAGACTAAAAATCTAGATCTAGAAGGTGGGTTTAACCTAGTCATAGTATATAACATAATATTATGATTCTATTAATAAGACCCTAATCGAGAAACTATGACTAAGCCACATATAACTCATGCAATCATCACAATATAACCTACAAACATGGAAACCTTTTATCATAAACCAACATAGTGCTGCGTCAATTTATCGATAGAAATATAAATATGTACTTTAACACGTGTACACGTACGTTTTTTGGAAATTAATTTATATTTTAATTTTAATCCACACTAACCGCTTTATTCATTGTTTTACTGACTTTCGTCTCTTTCTGTCAAATTATGTTTATGGTGTGATAGTGGGTGACATGAGAATTTCAGTTAAAATAGTGGAAAAGGGAATTTTATATAAGGGAATTTATTTTAATATTACATAAAAAACTTTACTATTTACAATTTAAAGAATAAATAGGTAAATAGAAAGTGCAGTAACCCTACACTAGGATTCCCTCTGTCGCAGTCGTGGGCTGCCAGTCTATTCCATTCAGTGGCGTAGCAAAGGGGAGGCGGCGGGGGCGGGCCCCACCATCCGATCTCTCAACTTTAATAACAATATACATACAAACAAAAAAAACGTTAGCATAAAAATTTATTTTTCAGGGATTCCTCCACTAGCACTAGCTCAGCTCAATGTAGAATTCGGGGATTCCCGCAAAGGAGCCTGACGCCGTCGTGAGGGAATGCCACCTACTCGAGATCTTTTGATGAATGATCCATGTCCTTTATCATATTTAATTTCTTGCTGTTTACTTTCGATGGGGTGTCACCACGAACTTCCGCACTCAAGGTAGCTCCACCACTGTTTCCATTTGACAAATTAATAATTGTAGGTACTTGACTTGACATTTTTCACAATACTTATAACTTTATAATTAAACTATTGTTGCACAATAAAAATATTTTCTGTTTCAGCATAGGTTTGCTAGAGAAGATGTTATTTAAGTTTGTTAGTGAATGTAAAAAGTTGTGAATATGAAGGCAGTTGACCCCTATTTCAAGCGAGGTCTGCCCCCACTTTAGATCGTAGTTAGCGGCGCTGGCACTGTTCTCCGTTTCTCTTGCTCTCGTAGTTAAGACACCCTGGGGGAACGTTCTTCTCTCTTCTTCGCGTAGCTTATTGTTCAGTTAGACTGCGGACTGTAAAACCAAGCCATCAGGCACAATTTGGGTCGCAGAAAGTTTATCTTCAGATCGCCCATAAGAACTGTGCTTCTATCCTACATCTAAATTCGTTGGTATAGGTGTCACCGAGTGCCAACTCGATACTAATAAATGCATTACATTGATGAATATTTTTCCTTATTTATCGATAATAATAGGCATCCTTACACTCTGAAAGAGATCGTGTAGTTTTATCATTTATGCCGTGCTGTATTAGTTGCCATAAAGCCTGGATCTATCATGAAAAGTGTTTAATACAATGAAGGCTATTTTTTACTGCGCTATAGTGATATCGGTGAGTTAACGATGTTTAATCTTTAATGAGTGCGACCGAACGAAACTTACTACTTAGAGCATACTAAAATTTATTAAAAATACTATAAAATACGTATTGATTAAGTTTATATTGCCTTATTTTTTCTATATAAAGCATATCAAATAATAATTATGTATAAAAAATATATGACATTTAATTTCTAATGTAAAAAAAATTACATTAGTAAATTCAAATAAATTTTCTCTTTATATGCTTTATTTACAGTTTTCCAGCTATGTCCAAACAACATGCTTAGTTAATGGACGATTTCCGAACAACTCGGTGGCTGACTGTCGTGGTTTCACAATGTGCTTGCAAGGCGCTGCAGGATTTATGGAATACAATCTTGTCTGCCCAGAAAACTCCATATTCAGTCACATAGACAGTCAGTGCACGAACATTACCGAGTATACATGCGTATCGAATTACAATTGCACTCAGGAGGAAAGTATATTGTCAAAAAATTGCACAGACTACATATCGTGCATAAAAGATTTGAATGGAGTATTTTCTGCTCGACGCTTTGAATGCCCATTAAATACAATTTACAATGGAACCTTTTGCGTCGATAGGGACGTTTATCAATGTCCAACTACTGAACAACCGTCAATAGGAGTTACGGTTAAAAATTTCGAGGGAAATACCACTGGGAACTCAGCCGCATCCGCGCCTTTACATTTAAGTTTCGTAATTCTATTTCTTGTGATATTGTTACAATAAATATGGTGGCATCTACATTGTTATCGTTTTATTGTCCGTTTCCTGCGTTTACTTTTGTTAACTCAGAGACGTATTAAATAAACGAGACCAAGGCCGAGGTGAGGCATACAACTTATCAGATTTTACGGAATGTTATTATTTACTTACTTAACTGAATAATGTATATCACCAATTCGACTTAGGGTCTTGCAAGAAAAGAGCGTACCGATTCTTAAAAGGCCGGCAGCGCGCTTGCGAGCCTTCTAGGAGGGCGAGTGTCGATGGGCGGCGGTGTCACTTAACATCAGGTGAGCCTCCTACCCGGCTGCCTCCTGTAACATAAAAAAATATATCAGTTGAATATAGGCTAAATACCTACGAGTTTTGACATTATGACCACTGAATTTGTAAATCCGACTAAAACCCTGGTGGTATGTAGAACCTTATTAGGCGGATTAGGTTGATGATAAAAATACTCTCTTATCTTTCCCTATCTTACATCACACAGCACTGATGTCTACAATAGTCGCTGTTGAAAGACATCCCTCACGCGGATCATCACTAAAATTGTTAAAAAAAAATCTAATCCCAGACTATCAGAGCTTTGTTGTTGAGTAACCCCATAACGAAAGTCATAATACATCAAAATTTTCTCGTGTTAGATACATTTTCACTCGTATCAAGAGTTTTAAATTTACCGCCAATATACATAAGCAGAATATGGCAAATGAATGCAATATACTACATTTGGTTAGCAAAAAGTTCTAAGATTGAAATTCAAAAAAGTTTTCATTAGCAATGTTTCTAACCAGCCAGTTCTAAACACTTTCAGTGTTACCCACGTACATTTTCTATTTATCGGAATTATTATTAGCTTTCCATTACAACCAAAAGTTTGTTATTTATCTATAAATCATTATAATATCATTGTTTGCGCTAAATCTGTGTCATTCAAAGATTGATGACAATTGTCGATTTAACTTTGACACACGAACCGGAGACGGAGGTTGCGTTCCGGCATGATGGCGCAGATATGAGATATAGTTAAATTTTAAACGCCGTCGCTTGCGCACTTAATATAGACTGCAAACCGTACCACATTTACTTTTATTCATCATTTTCAAGGATCCAGGGTTTGGAGGAAGCCAAACCACCGTTGATGGTAAGTGCTAGTCTTAGTCTTATCGATTGTTGGATTCCTTTTTTCATTATACTGACACGCGACAGCCGAACCCAAAATTATTTCAACGGAGGGAATGGAGCATCCTGGATATAGCTTCCGGATACCCAGGCTCACACATCCCTTTTTGGTCCTGTTCGAGCCGTGTATGTATCATATCTCTTATTTAGGCATATTTATTTTCGTATTTTTTTCAATTTTGTGCGTTAGGTGAAATTGCCGGTGGGCATTTTCTTATTTGTATAACGACAAATTTAATATAGATTTTTTAAATATTATATGTTTTTATAAATCTATTATCCGTATTTTGTATCCTGTACTTCATATTTACGTTTTTATTAATATATTGTGCCTGATTTGGTGAGAATAATCATGCGTAATTAGTATCTACCTACATCATTTTTTTCTTTAAAATTGTTTCACAGTTAACGTTCGGAATAAATTTAATTGAATCGTTTTTGTGTTTTTTATTTAGTTCTTGTTTTTATTCATTTAGTTTGAAATAATTATTAATTAGGGTTGGATTTATAAATCAATAGCTCGAATTTGACGTTACTGAGTATGTAGGAGTCTCGGGGGACTTTGATTGGAACACCTCCGTGTGATTTGGATTAATTTATGCTACAGAAGTTGCATCCAATTATTTTTTAAAAAAATTATATTTTGTGCAATATATTGAAATTTCTTAAACAATCCGCCGTTTTAAAATTTTCAATTGGTTACAAGAGATGGGACATTCTGCATAAAAAATTTTTTTAATTAATCGATTATTTTTAGTGTGAAAATCGATGATAATAAATAATTATTTTTTTATTTATTTATCTGTTATTTCCTCATTTTTTATGTTAAAGTTATAGAATAATCAAACTTGAAGTAAACCTAATTGCGTGTTGATAGATTTTAGGTGAAATCCCTATTAAATATATAAACGCAACCGCCATTTCGAATGTTTTGCCAGAACAGTGTGTGAATTTGTCATTTCACGTATGTTTACTGCTTGCTTCTGCATTTATAGTGCTGCGTGGATAGTGGCCACGTGATCTGTTCTGCCCTACATAAAAAATCGAAGGAAGAGCAGCGCCCACCCGCTGTAACAAAGCTGAACTGTCCAAAATACTTTTAAATAAATATTGTTCTGTTAATATATCAATATTCTTTGTAATATCACTGTTCTAAAAAACTAAAAATAAAATGCCTGTGCCTTGTTATGCAAGGGTGGAGCTGCATTTGCCGCAGCGCCGGAGCTCTCCGAAAAAGCTATAATTAATATTGTTGCTTTAGGTTAGGTTAATATATTAATATTTTTTTAAATAACTGTTATTTCAATACCTCTTCAAAGCATCGGATTTATTCGATGTATGTATGATGTATCGCATTATAAATATCGATGTATATCAAATATCTCTAATAGTTTGAAGTCTGGGTTATAAAAGACCACGCATAATATCAGATGTCAGGTCGGAAGGTGGCATTCTCAATTATTTTTAATAATAAAATCGCGCTCAAAAATCGATTTTCACTTTCAAAATTTGATGATTTTTTCACATCCCTTTTACTTTTATAAACGCAAACCGCCATTTCGAATGTAGATTTTACCAGAATAGTGTGTGAATAGTGTTACAGTGTGGATGATCTTGTAATTTGGACGTGTCGTGCCATAAGCAAAAGCCCGCAAATGTCGGCGCTTAATCGGCTTAAATTTGACCAACCTTTAAAATTTGTAGTGACTTTTATATTGTATGACTACAATCACAGCGATGACGTTTTACCCCGAAACGAGCTAACGACATTTTATTTTCGGATTTCGGATATATTATTAAACAACTTAAGACCTCAGCCACTAGGAAACGGCCAGCCAGTGTTTAGATTAGCATAGGATCCTCTCTTAAGGCCGAAGGTTCTTCCTCCAGCGCCAATATTTCTCCATAATTTAATATAAAAGACAAAACTATTGCCGCATATGTCTGTCTACTTTATTATTTTGCGTGGCATGGAAAATAAAAGAAGCGTTTAGGTTTAGCGTAAGCTGTTTTAGGGCGGCTACGCATTTTCTGTTAATTATGATAATAATATATTGGAAACATCCATTGAAAAAAATATCTATAGCTACTTGATTTAAGCTGACACTGACAATTTATTTCTTACTTTTCAGTGTTGGTTGTCATGGTCACTGTCATCTTTCATTTGTCAAAGACATCTGTTTCCAATTTCCTTTATCCAAAACATAGATTTTTGGTTATGTTGATTAAGCCGTATATATAATACACTTATTTTGTTAAATAATTACTTTGTGGCAAATATATTTAGTGAAACAATCTCATAGCTTATTAAATAAATTTATCTCTTTACCTTAGTGTTAATAAACTCGAACCGCTATGTATTCAACCATTCCACTTCAAAGGTATGTACGTTTTTGTTTTAATGGGAAACCGAGTAAATATTTGGTATACTTAGATGGATGATTTGTTCAGATTATTGATTATTGGGTATATACATCTTGTTATAACAGACAGTGGGCGAGACTTGCACATGTCTGTCGAGCTTTATCGTCATTGGAGGGCCACAAGCTACCTGTAGGTGGAAAATCAATAGATGGTATTTCACCGCCATTGCGCATATCCCGGTCTCCTACCGACATACTGCAGGCGTTGGCTGCCACGGTCGGTGTCGATCCTACAGCTCCTCATTACAAGTAAGTTTTTAATTTAAATTTGCTTTTAATTTTGTTTTTGTTTTGTTGTTGTATCTTTAAAATTGAAGTGAAGGCAATAAAAATACTTAATTTTAAAATATTTGTACTTGTTTCTTCATCCATCCTTTGTTCCCTAACTGGGTGTGGTCCAAATATGTCTTCCAAACTTTACCGTTTCATTAGTAATATCTCAAATTTGTATTACATGTATCATGAAAAGAAAATCAATTCTTTTAAAAACTAACTGAAGAAATTTTAGAAACTTCTACCCCCATTGATATCCACTTGTTGATTCTATATTTAGACTATGCAATAATACTATTGAAACTTTTTTAAATTCCTGCTAAAGAATCTTTATTAAATAATTGAAATAAGATAACATGGGTTTTTTATGTCGAAATCCCAAAGCTTATAAGTGTTATTAATAACGGCTTAAAGAATAAAGTATGTTTGCTGACCCAAGGTGGAAATACATTTGTAAATCTCTTTTATGTCACTATCTAATAACAAACTAAACCTAGCGTAACTACTTTTTGTACTAATAGTACACATACACAAGAATTTTAAAGAATCCATATGGTACCAAATACAATCAGCATTAAGACTATTTATTGGTCTGGATTTAAATATTGTCTGTAATTTTCTATGCGGATGATTTAATTAACTTCTTTAAAAAAAATCATGCCATAGAGTGTATATATATATATATATATATATATATTTATTTATAGAACCTACAAAAAGCAATCCATATATATGTCTTTATTTCTTGTTACACAAAAATTTAAATATGAAATATATAAAAATAATATAAATATTCCATTATTAGGTATCATGATGACCCTTTCCTCATACCTCAGTCCAATTATCGAAAGCGAGCATATGCACTATCTGCTGAGGCAGGACGTAAGGCTGCCACCTGGATAAGGGATGAACAAGCCCATTTATTTACTACTCGAGAATGGGATCCGCCAATGAAAATGAAAACTCCATATTTCAATGCCGACCCTCATATTGATGCATTTACTCCAAGACCAATTTATAATGATGAAAGCAAGGTAGAATATTACTTAAAAACAATATTTTCTTTTGTAACTTGTAAAGATTTTCTTATTATTTACTTAAATGTTTCATGGACAGGTCACTGAAGAAGATCTTTTATACACAATTAACAATGCCCTTCTAGAGGATGCTATAAAAGTATACCAGCTGTTAGGAGCATCGGAGGGGGTTAGTGATGAACTGAAACTATCACTCCTTCAATTATTATGTTTTTATAATGAAAAAGAACCTATTGGGGCTGAATGGTTGGAGGAAAGATGGTTTGCTGCGGCTACAAGAGAACGACAAGCAGCCACATGGAAGTTAGTATAAATAATCATTACATATGAGATTATGTATGAATTTGGCTACTTTACATGAAACAAGAATACATTCCAGGCCTTAAGGGTTATCACAGCCCCAAATTTTACTATAACATAGGAAGCTACCACAGGAGTCGCTTCCTATATATGACTATGTACGTATTGTTGGAATGTCAAGTAGCTTTGCAATATCATTGCACATGCAATTGTTTTTTTATTGACATTTACCAACATCGACTTAATCGATATATCGACATAATCGATTCGGCCATAATTTGTGACTATCCGGCTACAAGTTTGGCCGAATAACTGATATTCGTTTCATCAAATAATTCTTAAGGCAATAAAAATTTTCTTCAGTTTTGGTGTTTATTTTCCTTTCTTCAATAATTGTAATTAATTTTCTTAAGGTTAGGTGGGCTTGCCGATAAGATCTTTGCTTCAATGGATCCGAAAACACCTGAAGCTTATTGCACTCTTATTCAAGGAATGGCAAAATATTATCAGGTAATTATCTTTAATTAAATATTTACTTCCTTTGATATAGGAATAAAGGTAAATTTATATGTATAGGTATCATGATGACCCGCCGTTATGTATTAAAAATAAATCTTAGTGTGCTTAAAAGTTACAAATCACAAAATGTTTAGTTATATTTACATTGTTTTAATATAGCTGGTGAAGATTTCAAATAAGAAAACTCTGGACACCTTTTTTTTATATTCCACTGTTCAAATTTTTGCGCGGTTTCTGAAAACGGGACAATTTTGCGTCCCACACTTCATTTCGGGGACACCGGGTCTCGTAATTGGAAAAAGGGACAGTCCCGTTCAAAACGGGACGTCTGATCACGTTAATTATACCTCCAGTGGCTTAAAAAAATAGCGTTAGTGGGTAGCGCTTGTCGAAGAGTGAGTTTATGTCAAGTAATTTGATTTTTATTTTAGGCTGAGCGTGCGCATGCATTCGCTCAAGAGGCGATAGAAAAAGGTATTCCCTTGTCTACCGGAGTTTATAATTCTCTACTCAGCTGCGTCGGTTTTCTTAAAGAAGGCACGGCCTTACGTATTGACGCGTTAAAGGGACTTCTAGCGGAAATGAATGAACAGGTAAGATTAAACATACAATAATATTCAATTCTGTATTTAAAAACAACTGTTATCTGTTAGAAAACGATTGGTTCTCCCGTTTTGACGTTTGTACGTGTTGGCCTAGTGGATTCAGCGTGCGATCCCTGAGGTGAGGTTCGATAAGGTGTGCACCGATATACCTACTATCTTTCAATATGCGCATTTAACATTTGATTGAACGGTGACGGAAAACATTGTCAGAAAACCGGCTTGCCTTAGACCCAAAAAGTCTAGGGCGTGCGTCAGGTACAGAAGGCTGATCACCTACTTGCCTATTAGATTGACAATTAATGATCATGAAAATGAAACAGAAATCCAGATATTAAAGCCAAATATTAAAAGAAGCCAGATATTAAAAGGTTGTAGGGCCACTGATTTATTTAATTTTTAAAATAAGAAATATTCGACGTAACTCTCAAAAAGTTTCCAGTGTCTAAGGTTATATATATCTTTATCGCTCGGAAAAACTTTGTTAGTGTTTCAGTGTATGACGTCATTGTCGTGATTGTAGCCATACATTGTTAGTGCGCTGCATATACTATATCACTTAAGTTTTTTTAGGGTATCTCACCTAACGCAGACGCGTTAACGGCGTGCTTACGTTCAATATCTGCTTGGGGTGGAGGAAAGCTATTACAAACGATTGCATTACAAATTTTGGCAGAATTCAAACAATTGAACATTCAGCCGAGCCTTTCTGCTTATTACTACATCTTGTGTTTATTCTGTAAAGAACGTAAGTTATATTAATTAAAACTAAATTGTATGTTAACTGTGGTGGCGTAAACCAATCTTAATTTCTACTCCTGTAGTCACCGCGCGCTTTTTTTGTCTGTGACCTTTGTCTATGCGAGTTGTCATTTGTCAAAATCACGGTTAGTGATTATGCATACAGTACAAATTTAATTGCCATTTGTGATGTCATTCCAGTGCTGAGAACACCCTTTGACATGTACAGAAAAATATAAAAATTTGTTTTCAGGGATTTTTTGCAATTACATATCACTGAATACAAGGATTATATAAATTCATGAGTCCACATTTTTTTTAAAGGGTTCCATCTAATAACCCTTTAGGGGCCTTTCCAGTATTACGGAAGCACTATAGGGAGAGTCATAGATTTTTTTATTTGATGATTACGTAAAGAGTAATTTTTTACTTTTTTACACATATTACATGCTTTTTTACATATATCACACATACAGCATGCTGTATTTGTCTGTGAGGGTACAAACACAGCATGCTTACTATTGGAATACTTTTGTTTCTACTACTGATTCATTTTTCCTAAGAAATATATGAACGGCTATAGTTGCGATTTTCATAGATTTACTGACAGTTCTCAAATGAAGGGTGTAGATTTATTTTACAAGCTATGGATTATTAACCTTTAAAGAAATAAACCCTTCTTGCAGGTGGACAGCGTATAGACATATTGACATCTATATTGACTGATTTAGAAAATAGAGAATGTTTGGAGCCATCAGATGCTATGGATACACATTTCTTCATCACAGCTATTGGAGTGTGTAGTGATCATTTACAGGTAAATTTATCATAATTTATATATATCCGCTTCCTTCAGATTGCATTCGTTTTAGAATAATATGAATAAATGAATGAAGACGTGATATTAATGATAATTAAAAAGAAGTAAAGTGAGGGTAGGATACAAAATTTGTTTATTTTTTTCCATAACATCGAAAAATTAAATCAAGCCAGACAGATATGTGAGAATTATTTTAAAAAAATAATCTGGGGTTGGGATAAAAAAATTGTTAATTCACAAAATGTGAGGGTAGGGTACAAAATTTTAATAAGTAATGCAAGCGATCATAATAATAATAATATAGCCCATGTATTTCCAATCTTTATACATGTTGAGTTTTTTTTTTGTTACTCGGTTTCCTCACCTACATCCACCTTTTTTCGGCCTTTTCTTCATCTCCACCTTGGTTCTTTTAATAATAGCATAACATTTAAAACAACAATGTACAAGAGGCAACCTTAATTTTTTTTAATAATTCAGTTAGTTATTCTGTTATTTTTTTCCACAGGACATAAATCTGGCTGAGCGTGTACACACATTACTTATGAAAGATGATAACTACAAGTTGGTAGGAGACGCGTATAAAGAAAGCATTTATTATAGGCATTTGGTCACAGTTACATGCAGGTATTTAATAATAATAATTAAAAAATTATAAGTAAAACGAACTTACAAAAGTTTGGTCCCTATGTACCTTTATTGCTGGCACCATTTCCTCTGTATTGCAAAACTTATTCGTTCAGCTCTAGGGTCACTAGTACTATCTACCAGGCGTCAACTTAAATCTTCAATTAGCACCTGTACACTAATTATAATCATATAAAATAAAAATGCCAGTTTAATTCTAAACTGCAAAATTTTTTGTTAAAACTAAGTCTACGTTAGTTATTGTTACGAGCCATATTAAAAAAATAAGGGCCGTTTTATCATAAAATAAATTATAACTAAATGAAATAGGTTTTATTAGCACATTTAGTTTTCTACTAATCATTTTCACTTTTCCACATAATCGCCGTTTATTTCTAAGCATTTTTCGTACCGCTTGAATAGCTTCCTTAACCCATCTGCATAGAAGCTGCCGCGAGTTAAACCAGTTTTCTACGGCGTTCTGAAGTTTCTTGTCATTTTCAAAGCGTTGTCCACCGAGCCATTTTTTGAAATGTAAGAAAAGGAAGTAGTCACTAGGTGCAAGGTCGGGACTGAACGGTGGGTGGTTAAAAAGTTCCCAACGAAAATCTTGAACTTTCTCTTGGGTCTTGGCTGCAGTGTGAGGACGCGCATTGTCATGAAGGAGGATTATACCGGATGACAGTTTACCACGTCGTCGATTTTGGATTGCACGTCTTAGTTTATTGAGCGTTTCACAATACACGTCAGCTGTAATAATTGTTGTCCCACGTTCCTTTGGATTGCACGTCTTAGTTTATTGAGCGTTTCACAATACACGTCAGCTGTAATAATTGTTGTCCCACGTTCCATAAAATCAACCAAAAGAACACCCTTTTCGTCCCAAAAAACGGTAGCCATCATTTTTCAACTCGTGTACGGAGTTTGCTTAAATTTTTTTGGTTTCGGTGAAGTTGAGTGGCGCCATTGCATTGATTGCTGTTTTGTTTTTATATCCACGATATCCACGTTTCATCTCCGGTAACAATCCTTTTGCACACAAAAATCTTATTACAACTTCACAGCTGGCGGGAGAAACGATTATCGCGGACATTGTCTACTGTACGCACAACTAGCAAAATTGCTACTGAATTAAAACAACACCTGAAATAACTGCACGAGTAGTGCACGTACAGATATGTACAAGTTTAAACGTGTTATGACTTGTCGATTCTGAAATATAAGAGAACGGCCCTTATTTTTTGAATATGCCTCGTATTTTCATTTCTGTGTGTTCTGTACGGACCTCTTCTGGGTAAACGCCTCCTTCTGAACATTCCATTTGGATCTATCCAATATATTTAAATTTAAATATTTGCAAAATGTTTTAAGATCTTAAGATAATAAATTTTCAGACACGCCCCATTCGAGAAAACGGCGCAATTGTTAGACACGTTAATACCAAACATATACGTGCCGGAGCCATCTGTTATGGAAGAGGTGAGTGCGCACACGCATGTTTGCCGCGAATTAATTGTTTTTGATCACTAAATTTTTACCAAAGAGAAAATCAGTTAATCTTAACATATAAATAAGGCAACCATAGTATGGCAAAATAAAAGAAAACCCTTTGTTTATTACTGATGATAATATTTCAGTAAATTTAGTTATATAAGTATTTGGTGAATGTTTGTCGACTTGGAAACCTAATCATAGCGAAATGATTAAGATTTTTTCCAGTAATAATTTTTTTTTTTTTTGTTCAGATTATAAAGACATTGGAAGTAGCTGGGGCTGGTGATAGACTCGCGGAAGTTTGGTCCCAACTTGTCGTATTTGGTCTCGCGAAAAGAATTAAAATTGTTGAACAATTACTAAATGCACTCTGCCAATGCTATTCTTACCAAGGTATGTGAAATCTTATTTATTATGTTATATTTACGATTCCAATATATATGTCGCAGCCAACTAGCTGAATAAGCCGTTCAATCAACAGCCTAGCCGCTTTACTAAACAGCGTAATTTAACAAGCGGCCTAAATGGTTGTCAGTTGTAGCACTTTCTACCAAGATTTAATAAACTGGCCGGCTAATGCTAAGGTCATTCGAACCATGTAACAGAAATCATATGGTCACCCGAATGGTAGCAATTACCGCTAAATAACACGTTATTGTCACTATTTCCAATTAATAAGCACTGCACTAGTAACACTTTCTAGAAGCCTTTTCCAGTCAGCCGCTAGTCGGTATGGGAGCAAAGCTTTTCGGGCAATTTGTATTATAGTAGTATAAAGAACTACCGCTTAAATGTGTGTGTCACTTAAAATAAAGAGCTTCTCATTTCCTGGAACATTATAGCGGCCAGTGAGGATTGATAGGTTTCAATGAGATAACCTCTTAATCACCGACCTCCTAAATCAGTAAGATTAAGGAGGTCGATTCAGACGCACATTATGAGGTCTGTTCCCAAGTTTTTTTCAAGCATATTAATATGTAATATGGTATACTGTAATAGTAGTCTAATGTAACATTTATATATCTTTAAGAGTAATTCTCCGTTATCATCCAGTTTATTTGGATTGTATTTAAAGACAAAAGAAGTGTACTGTTGGCGTCAATGCCGCATGCCTAAGAACACAAATATTTGTGTCCTTTTGTGTTTGTGTAGATAAAACTAATTTTCTTTCATAACATACATAAAGCTTCATTATTAGGTAGCTTATAGTTAATCAATTTAAAAATATATTACATTTTATAGAAAAGTCTTAACATACAACAGAACATTGCTTAAATTTTTTGAAATAATACTTCTTTTGGTGCGATGGAGAAAAATGATGTGAGTGAATTATTACGCTGCGCGCACACCAACACCTAAATTCGACATCGTAAAGTTAGGTCTAGGCGGCATGAAAATCGATAACTATGTTCAAGTTGTATATTCTAGTTTTTTTTATATTAAGAACACGTGTTTCGTAACAGTACAATTAAACAGTGTGAATAAATAAATATTATTTTGGTGTTTTTAAATCAATTTCATATACGACGGTGATAGTATTTAATAATTATTTATTTATTTAAATAAAATCTTTTTTAATAATTTTAATATTTATCGTTAATCACTACTGCATTTTAGTTAGTTTTTTTCCATACGCCAAAGAAGTATAACTTCTAACGCGTGTACATAAGTACACAGACTCTTTTTCCTCTGTTTAATAACGTACCAGTTTCTGTATTATGAATAAAATTTTCCGTTTTATTCATACATAGTCATATCAAAGTAGCCTAGTTAGTGCATAACCAGGCTTCGAACCCGTTCCACATGCTTTCGGGATGTGTATATGAATTCAGATCGGACGTAATGGGGTGTGGTATTCAGATTACGTTTTCTTTTATTATATAACGGGCAGGAGTCTAACTTGATGTCAAGTGATACGCTTAAGCGGTACGCCTCCCATGGACAGTAACAATGCCAGAAAACTTGCAAGTGCGTAACCGGCCTTTTCAGAATTGGTATGCTCTTTGAATGACCCCAAGTTGAATTGGTTTTGAAATAACTGCGCGGCAAATACTGCCTCAAGAAATAAATAAAAATTTGCTTTATTTGACTCAAAACAAACATTACATTCTAAATACAATATTCACTGTGGTTATCCTCATACATAACAAACTTCTTTGAGTACTTTTTAAGCTAGGGCTAGCCTGTAAACGCGAGTACCTCTAATGTCATTAAGAAATTGGTTAAGATGTTTGTCATTAGACCTTTGTTGATTATTTATTGTTTATATATTTATGTAATAAATGCAGGTAGAATTAAATTTAAGTTGTTGCAATTACCTAGACCTTAGTGTGAAATGAATAATGAATATTCTCTAAATGTTTAAATAATTAAATCTTTTGCAGAAGATGAAATTAAAGAGAAAATCCGAAATGCCGCAGCCGATATGCTAAAGTTTGGACAATTGATTGAAGATCAGAACGAAAATAGGAGAACACCAACACAACCGTAAGTATATGTTTAATAATTTTTCGTTTGTATATTAATCATGATGAATGACGATGTTAGTAAATTGAAATTATTATTAATTCGAGTAGAATATATGTATTCGAATAATATATAATATATTAATATTTAGAACTTAAAAAAATATATATATTTATTTATTTATTTATTTATTTATTTCAAACATACACAAATATGATAATTCACAGGCCAGCTTTTACCTTAACATCATATCAGTAGTTCCCAAGGAAACAATTTTTCACGTTTCCTTATTACAAACCGTATATTAATATAACAGTAACTAATTTGTATAGAAATAAGAACAGATAAACATCACATCATGTTATCATGAAATTCGTGCTACCCTGGAAATCTTAACAGACCGGCTGCGTCAGTAAATATGGAACGTAATTCAAAAGGCTCAAAAGTTACAGGGTACCGCTGCTGAACAATAAAACATAAAAAATGCCATGCGTGTATGTCGCAACCAACTGCGTATAGCTTACTTAATAAGCTTACTAGCTTGTTATTTTATTCAATTAAAAGCCTAGCCTTTTAACTAAACTGTGCCATTTAACTCGCTAGTTCCTTCCAAACTCCCGGCCGCTGCTTGAAAGAGATTTAGTCGTAGCGTTTGAAACAACATTTAATGATCTAGTTTATGTACAGTTTATGCATTGTACTTTTTTTGTTTTTCATTAAAATTCGGAAAACACCATCAAAGTTGTGGTTTGACGACGCCATATTGACAGTTTGAAGTGTTTTATTTAAGTGGCAGAAAATGAATCTTAATTTAAATTAACATTCAACTTGGCAAGTAATGAAATGTCATCGATCCAAGTCATCTGCCTAGCTGTTTAATCAACTGGCTGAATATCTTTCAGGCCGCTAATTAAACGGCGCTGTTTAGTTAAGATACTAGACTGTTGAGTTAACGGCTAATTAAGCTAGCTAGTTGGTGTACATGTATATCGTTATTACGTTTGACAGGTTATCAGCAACAGCTTTGGCTAATATAATAGATTTGTGTGCGGACGTTAACGATAAAGCCGATCCCAGCTGGGAGGTCGTTGGAGAGGCTTTGGGAAGGCTTCGATCCGAGCAGGCCGTCGGCGTACCGGATAAACCAGAAATATTGGCGGCGGTCGCGAAAAAGGCCGCTAACATCGGAAAACCGGGTATCGCAGCTGTAAGTATATTATTTTTATAGGATTAATAAATTGTAGCAATTACGTAAGGTTTTAACTCCCGAAGGTAAGACTGAAATAATGCATAAACGTTGTCATAGTAATGGTTGTGTGATTAACGCTTTAGGTTTGCAGGTAACTACATACAGCTTGACATTTATAGTCTGTGAAATATCAGCAGGGTCGCTACTGTAAAAAATTACATATTTTCCATGTATTTGCGCGCGTTTGCGATTTGCCTTAAATATTGCGACTTCTTTTGCTAACATTTGTGTACATTTTCTTTGTGAATATACTCGTAGAACCATTCCACAGTTGAGATGTACTTGGTGAGGCGTTGCATCGATTTCCATGGAGCCGGTGCAATGCCTCGCCAGGCTCGTTTTAACTACTATTCCACTATAGATTCAACTAACTGCAAATCCAAGGCAAGATATGCCTTTTCACGTGTGACTGTTGAGTAAATTATGAATAAATGTCTCTTATTTTAAATTAAACTGTTGAATGTAATTTGCTAATAATTAATCGTATTTGTAATAAGTATAAGTGGGGCATAGCTCGTTAGCCATTGCATTGGCCGTAATACATCGTGCCCAAGTAACGGCCCACCGAGCATGCCCTTACAAAACCCATCCTAGTGTTCTAACGTTCTATGTGAAATGTTTTTTTGTATAAAAATCTGATGTATTATATTGTCAAACGTGTTCGGACATAGCTCGTTAGCCATTGCATTGGCCGTAATACATCGTGCCCAGGTAACGGCCCACCGAGCATGGCCTTACAAAACTCATCCTACTGTTCTGACGCTCTTTGTAATAAGTATTTTTATATAAAAATCTGTTGTAATAATATAATCATACGTGTTCGGGCATAGCTCGTTAGCCATTGCATTGGCCGTAATACATCGTGCCCAAGTAACGGCCCACCGAGCATGCCCTTACTAAACTCATCCTATTTTTCTAACATTCTATGTAAAATGTATATTTGTATAAAAATCAGATTTATTATTTACTAAACGTATTCGATATGCATTTAGCTCACTGATAATGTTTTAATGACAAACAAACTTCCTTTCAATTATTTGTGTAAATAATTAAATCATGACTGTTCATGTGCCTGTGCTACTGTGCCTACTGTGTGGTTACAATACAAACAATACACTGGGTATTAGAATAATTAGTGCGACATTTCGATAACATGCATATTTCAGTTACGAATTATTTTATAATTTGGGTCTATTTTTCTCAGCGTTAGAATTAGCATAGCCTACTTTTTTGGGTAAAGTTGTATATTGGGTAAAATTATTATTGTTAAGTAAACTGACAGTGTTGTAACATTGTTAGTTTATGTTGCTAACGCTACCGCTGATATAGATAGTCTCGACATGCTGAGATCGAAATGCATAGTAATTATTATTCTTGATGTTATGGTAATTAGCTCACTTTTATCGATATTTTATAAATTAGAATATTAAAACTTAGGTTGTGCGTTTGTATAGAAATCTCTCGCCATTATACATCTTGCCCAGATAACAAGTATTAGGTATTGTAAATAAATGTTTGTATAAAAATGTGAAGTATTATATTATCAAGCCGGTCTGGACATAGCTTGTAAGCCGTTGCATTGGCCGTTATACATCGTGCCCAGGTAACGGCTTACGGAGCATGCCCTTACAAAACTCATCCTAGCATTCTAACGGTCTATGTGAAATGTATATTTGTGTAAAAATGTGAAGTATTATATTAAGCCGGTATGGACATAGCTTGTAAGCCGTTGCATTGGCCGTTATACATCGTGCCCAGGTAACGGCTTACGGAGCATGCCTTTACAAAACTCATCCTAGCATTCTAACGGTCTATGTGAAATGTATATTTGTATAAAATGTGAAGTAATATATTAAGCCGGTATGGACATAGCTTGTAAGCCGTTATACATCGTGCCCAGGTAACGGCTTACGGAGCATGCCCTTACAAAACTCATCCTAGCATTCTAACGGTCTATATGAAATGTATATTTGTATAAAAATGTAAAGTAATATATTAAGCCGGTATGGACATAGCTTGTAAGCCGTTGCATTGGCCGTTATACATCGTGCCCAGGTAACGGCTTACGGAGCATGTCCTTACAAAACTCATCCTAGCATTCTAAAGGTCTATATGAAATGTATATTTGTATAAAAATGTGAAGTATTATATTAAGCCGGTATGGACATAGCTTGTAAGCCGTTGCATTGGCCGTTATACATCGTGCCCAGGTAACGGCTTACGGAGCATGCCCTTACAAAACTCATCCTAGCATTCTAACGGTCAATGTGAAATGTATATTTGTATAAAAATGTGAAGTAATATATTAAGCCGGTATGGACATAGCTTGTAAGCCGTTGCATTGGCCGTTATACATCGTGCCCAGGTAACGGCTTACGGAGCATGCCCTTACAAAACTCATCCTAGCATTCTAACGGTCTATATGAAATGTATATTTGTATAAAAATGTGAAGTAATATATTAAGCCGGTATGGACATAGCTTGTAAGCCGTTGCATTGGCCGTTATACATCGTGCCCAGGTAACGGCTTACGGAGCATGTCCTTACAAAACTCATCCTAGCATTCTAACGGTCTATGTGAAATGTATATTTGAATAAAATGTGAAGTAATATATTAAGCCGGTATGGACATAGCTTGTAAGCCGTTATACATCGTGCCCAGGTAACGGCTTACGGAGCATGCCCTTACAAAACTCATCCTAGCATTCTAACGGTCTATATGAAATGTATATTTGTATAAAAATGTAAAGTAATATATTAAGCCGGTATGGACATAGCTTGTAAGCCGTTGCATTGGCCGTTATACATCGTGCCCAGGTAACGGCTTACGGAGCATGTCCTTACAAAACTCATCCTAGCATTCTAAAGGTCTATATGAAATGTATATTTGTATAAAAATGTGAAGTATTATATTAAGCCGGTATGGACATAGCTTGTAAGCCGTTGCATTGGCCGTTATACATCGTGCCCAGGTAACGGCTTACGGAGCATGCCTTTACAAAACTCATCCTAGCATTCTAACGGTCTATGTGAAATGTATATTTGTATAAAATGTGAAGTAATATATTAAGCCGGTATGGACATAGCTTGTAAGCCGTTATACATCGTGCCCAGGTAACGGCTTACGGAGCATGCCCTTACAAAACTCATCCTAGCATTCTAACGGTCTATATGAAATGTATATTTGTATAAAAATGTAAAGTAATATATTAAGCCGGTATGGACATAGCTTGTAAGCCGTTGCATTGGCCGTTATACATCGTGCCCAGGTAACGGCTTACGGAGCATGTCCTTACAAAACTCATCCTAGCATTCTAAAGGTCTATATGAAATGTATATTTGTATAAAAATGTGAAGTATTATATTAAGCCGGTATGGACATAGCTTGTAAGCCGTTGCATTGGCCGTTATACATCGTGCCCAGGTAACGGCTTACGGAGCATGCCCTTACAAAACTCATCCTAGCATTCTAACGGTCAATGTGAAATGTATATTTGTATAAAATGTGAAGTAATATATTAAGCCGGTATGGACATAGCTTGTAAGCCGTTGCATTGGCCGTTATACATCGTGCCCAGGTAACGGCTTACGGAGCATGCCCTTACAAAACTCATCCTAGCATTCTAACGGTCTATATGAAATGTATATTTGTATAAAAATGTGAAGTAATATATTAAGCCGGTATGGACATAGCTTGTAAGCCGTTGCATTGGCCGTTATACATCGTGCCCAGGTAACGGCTTACGGAGCATGTCCTTACAAAACTCATCCTAGCATTCTAACGGTCTATGTGAAATGTATATTTGTATAAAATGTGAAGTAATATATTAAGCCGGTATGGACATAGCTTGTAAGCCGTTGCATTGGCCGTTATACATCGTGCCCAGGTAACGGCTTACGGAGCATGCCCTTACAAAACTCATCCTAGCATTCTAACGGTCTATATGAAATGTATATTTGTATAAAAATGTGAAGTATTATATTAAGCCGGTATGGACATAGCTTGTAAGCCGTTGCATTGGCCGTTATACATCGTGCCCAGGTAACGGCTTACGGAGCATGCCCTAACAAAACTCATCCTGGCATTCTAACGGTCTATGTGAAATGTATATTTGAATAAAATGTGAAGTAATATATTAAGACGGTATGGACATAGCTTGTAAGCCGTTGCATTGGCCGTTATACATCGTGCCCAGGTAACGGCTTACGGAGCATGCCCTTACAAAACTCATCCTAGCATTCTAACGGTCTATGTGAAATGTATATTTGTATAAAATGTGAAGTAATATATTAAGCCGGTATGGACATAGCTTGTAAGCCGTTGCATTGGCCGTTATACATCGTGCCCAGGTAACGGCTTACGGAGCATGTCCTTACAAAACTCATCCTAGCATTCTAACGGTCTATGTGAAATGTATATTTGTATAAAATGTGAAGTAATATATTAAGCCGGTATGGACATAGCTTGTAAGCCGTTGCATTGGCCGTTATACATCGTGCCCAGGTAACGGCTTACGGAGCATGCCCTTACAAAACTCATCCTAGCATTCTAACGGTCTATATGAAATGTATATTTGTATAAAAATGTGAAGTATTATATTAAGCCGGTATGGACATAGCTTGTAAGCCGTTGCATTGGCCGTTATACATCGTGCCCAGGTAACGGCTTACGGAGCATGCCCTAACAAAACTCATCCTGGCATTCTAACGGTCTATGTGAAATGTATATTTGAATAAAATGTGAAGTAATATATTAAGACGGTATGGACATAGCTTGTAAGCCGTTGCATTGGCCGTTATACATCGTGCCCAGGTAACGGCTTACGGAGCATGCCCTTACAAAACTCATCCTGGCATTCTAACGGTCTATATGAAATGTATATTTGTATAAAAATGTGAAGTATTATATTAAGCCGGTATGGACATAGCTTGTAAGCCGTTATACATCGTGCCCAGGTAACGGCTTACGGAGCATGCCCTTACAAAACTCATCCTGGCATTCTAACGGTCTATGTGAAATGTATATTTGTATAAAATGTGAAGTAATATATTAAGCCGGTATGGACATAGCTTGTAAGCCGTTGCATTGGCCGTTATACATCGTGCCCAGGTAACGACTTATGGAGCATGCCCTTACAAAACTCATCCTAGCATTCTAACGGTCTATGTGAAATGTATATTTGTATAAAATGTGAAGTAATATATTAAGCCGGTATGGACATAGCTTGTAAGCCGTTGCATTGGCCGTTATACATCGTGCCCAGGTAACGGCTTACGGAGCATGCCCTTACAAAACTCATCCTAGCATTCTAACGGTCTATGTGAAATGTATATTAGTATAAAATGTGAAGTAATATATTAAGCCGGTATGGACATAGCTTGTAAGCCGTTATACATCGTGCCCAGGTAACGGCTTACGGAGCATGCCCTTACAAAAGTCATCCAAGTATTGTAACGATGTATGTGAAACGTATATTTATATAAAAATGTGAAGTATTATATTATCAAGCCGGTCTGGACATAGCTTGTAAGCCGTTGCATTGGCCGTTCTACACCGTGCCCAGGCAACGGCTTACGGAGCTTGCCCTTACAAAAGTCATCCAAGTATTGTAACGATGTATGTGAAACGTATATTTATATAAAAATGTGAAGTATTATATTATCAAGCCGGTCTGGACATAGCTTGTAAGCCGTTGCATTGGCCGTTATACATCGTGCCCAGGTAACGGCTTACGGAGCATGCCCTTACAAAACTCATCCTAGCATTCTAACGGTCTATGTGAAATGTATATTTGTATAAAATGTGAAGTAATATATTAAGCCGGTATGGACATAGCTTGTAAGCCGTTGCATTGGCCGTTATACATCGTGCCCAGGTAACGACTTACGGAGCATGCCCTTACAAAACTCATCCTAGCATTCTAACGGTCTATGTGAAATGTATATTTGTATAAAATGTGAAGTAATATATTAAGCCGGTATGGACATAGCTTGTAAGCCGTTGCATTGGCTGTTATACATCGTGCCCAGGTAACGGCTTACGGAGCATGTCCTTACAAAACTCATCCTAGCATTCTAACGGTCAATGTGAAATGTATATTTGTATAAAAATGTGAAGTAATATATTAAGCCGGTATGGACATAGCTTGTAAGCCGTTGCATTGGCCGTTATACATCGTGCCCAGGTAACGGCTTACGGAGCATGCCCTTACAAAACTCATCCTGGCATTCTAACGGTCTATGTGAAATGTATATTTGTATAAAATGTGAAGTAATATATTAAGCCGGTATGGACATAGCTTGTAAGCCGTTGCATTGGCCGTGATACATCGTGCCCAGGTAACGGCTTACGGAGCATGCCCTTACAAAAGTCATCCAAGTATTGTAACGATGTATGTGAAACGTATATTTATATAAAAATGTGAAGTATTATATTATCAAGCCGGTCTGGACATAGCTTGTAAGCCGTTGCATTGGCCGTTCTACACCGTGCCCAGGCAACGGCTTACGGAGCTTGCCCTTTGCCCTTACAAAAGTCATCCAAGTATTGTAACGATGTATGTGAAACGTATATTTATATAAAAATGTGAAGTATTATATTATCAAGCCGGTCTGGACATAGCTTGTAAGCCGTTGCATTGGCCGTTATACATCGTGCCCAGGTAACGGCTTACGGAGCATGCCCTTACAAAACTCATCCTAGCATTCTAACGGTCTATGTGAAATGTATATTTGTATAAAATGTGAAGTAATATATTAAGCCGGTATGGACATAGCTTGTAAGCCGTTGCATTGGCCGTTATACATCGTGCCCAGGTAACGACTTACGGAGCATGCCCTTACAAAACTCATCCTAGCATTCTAACGGTCTATGTGAAATGTATATTTGTATAAAATGTGAAGTAATATATTAAGCCGGTATGGACATAGCTTGTAAGCCGTTGCATTGGCTGTTATACATCGTGCCCAGGTAACGGCTTACGGAGCATGCCCTTACAAAACTCATCCTAGCATTCTAACGGTCTTTGTGAAATGTATATTAGTATAAAATGTGAAGTAATATATTAAGCCGGTATGGACATAGCTTGTAAGCCGTTATACATCGTGCCCAGGTAACGGCTTACGGAGCATGCCCTTACAAAACTCATCCTGGCATTCTAACGGTCTATGTGAAATGTATATTTGTATAAAATGTGAAGTAATATATTAAGCCGGTATGGACATAGCTTGTAAGCCGTTGCATTGGCCGTTATACATCGTGCCCAGGTAACGGCTTACGGAGCATGCCCTTACAAAACCCATCCTGGCATTCTAACGGTCTATGTGAAATGTATATTTGTATAAAATGTGAAGTAATATATTAAGCCGGTATGGACATAGCTTGTAAGCCGTTGCATTGGCCGTTATACGTCGTGCCCAGGTAACGGCTTACGGAGCATGCCCTTACAAAACTCATCCTGGCATTCTAACGGTCTATGTGAAATGTATATTTGTATAAAATGTGAAGTAATATATTAAGCCGGTATGGACATAGCTTGTAAGCCGTTGCATTGGCCGTTATACATCGTGCCCAGGTAACGACTTACGGAGCATGCCCTTACAAAACTCATCCTAGCATTCTAACGGTCTATGTGAAATGTATATTTGTATAAAATGTGAAGTAATATATTAAGCCGGTATGGACATAGCTTGTAAGCCGTTGCATTGGCTGTTATACATCGTGCCCAGGTAACGGCTTGCGGAGCATGCCCTTACAAAACTCATCCTAGCATTCTAACGGTCTTTGTGAAATGTATATTAGTATAAAATGTGAAGTAATATATTAAGCCGGTATGGACATAGCTTGTAAGCCGTTATACATCGTGCCCAGGTAACGGCTTACGGAGCATGCCCTTACAAAACTCATCCTGGCATTCTAACGGTCTATGTGAAATGTATATTTGTATAAAATGTGAAGTAATATATTAAGCCGGTATGGACATAGCTTGTAAGCCGTTGCATTGGCCGTTATACATCGTGCCCAGGTAACGGCTTACGGAGCATGCCCTTACAAAACTCATCCTGGCATTCTAACGGTCTATGTGAAATGTATATTTGTATAAAATGTGAAGTAATATATTAAGCCGGTATGGACATAGCTTGTAAGCCGTTGCATTGGCCGTTATACGTCGTGCCCAGGTAACGGCTTACGGAGCATGCCCTTACAAAACTCATCCTGGCATTCTAACGGTCTATGTGAAATGTATATTTGTATAAAATGTGAAGTAATATATTAAGCCGGTATGGACATAGCTTGTAAGCCGTTGCATTGGCCGTTATTCATCGTGCCCAGGTAACGGCTTACGGAGCATGCCCTTACAAAACTCATCCTGGCATTCTAACGGTCTATGTGAAATGTATATTTGTATAAAATGTGAAGTAATATATTAAGCCGGTATGGACATAGCTTGTAAGCCGTTGCATTGGCCGTTCTACACCGTGCCCAGGCAACGGCTTATGGAGCATGCCCTTACAAAAGTCATCCAAGTATTGTAACGATGTATGTGAAACGTATATTTATATAAAAATGTGAAGTATTATATTATCAAGCCGGTCTGGACATAGCTTGTAAGCCGTTGCATTGGCCGTTCTACATCGTGCCCAGGCAACGGCTTACGGAGCATGCCCTTACAAAACTCATCCTAGTCGTCCAACGTTCTACGTGAAAATTTCTGTAAAATGTTAAGTATTATATATGTATATGCATGTCCAAACAATTGTCGACAGAACATTAATATGTTGTCTATTAAAAATCGTGTCTTATTACAAAATTGTTACAAATCTATTGTATAAAATTCCTTAACGCGGCCAACGAAACCTCACAATTTACTAACCATATGCTTGGGATTGCTTGGATCTAATGGAACTAATCGCCAAGTGAGTGTATTGTTCATATATTTTGTTATGCTACGCGAAGATATTTTGAAACTTATTTTTTTACCTTAGCAAAAGTTTTTTAAGTTTTTTTATGGATGTCGATGTTATCTGTATGACACTGCAGATATAAATAAATTTCAATGTATTTCAGACTGCACTAACCTACCTTGCCGAGTGTGGTTTTGAAGAAGCAACGAAAGCATGTGTGGAGACACTTGGAGTTATGTTGAATAGACCAGCTGATGAAGTCCAGACATTACTGCAGGAGCCGAGATCTGCCCTTGAGGCTTCATTGCACCCCTCGGCACTTGTCATCGCTGAAGCTTTTCATTTGTAAGTACCATGATTTCTTTAACATTAATTAACCTACTGGTCATTTTAATATAAATTCTAGTGTACGTGCGTATGTTAGTAAATATTGTAACAGACGCTACGGCTGAATATCTTTCAGGCTGCTAATTGAACGGCTTATTAAGTTGGCTGCGACATATATATAAATTTTCTGTGCATGTGTTCGTAATTAAACTCCTAAACGGCTGCACTGATTTTGATGAAATTTTTCGTGAACAAGTGGAGTCGAGAATGATTTAACATTTTTTTGTAAGACGTGTTCAGAACGTCTTTCGGATTTAATAGTTAACTATGTTATTTATATCTTATTTAAGTAATAATAAACCCTATTAGTTAGTTCACTTGTTTTGTAGCTTAGCACCGACTATTCCTAGACATTCCTCTTTTAGAATTATAATGGAACATTCTTTAATTACCCTGACATATAACAAACATTTGTTTTCAATTTAAATAAATAAATGCATTTTGTGATTTTTTCCCAATATTATTTTATGTTAATACCCAAAACTTTTCAGGGCCAAAACGGGTGCATCCATTGACACCTCGAGTTCGGAGAGTGATAGCGATTCTTCAGACAGTGATTAGATTTAGTTTTTAGTGAATAATAGTTGGAAATAAAAGAATAGTCAATATATCGTTTTTTATTTACCTACGTTCACAATAAAATTTATGTTCAACAGAATTTTTCTATTTATTGATTTATTGTCGGACCTATATCAAATACTTGAGCAGCGTTGGCAAAGTGGCTTTAACGCGTGACTCTCACCTCTGAGGTCCTCTCGGTCCCCGGCTATGCACCAATGGACTTTCTATCTGCGCATTTAACAGTTGCAATGTACAAACGTTGGAAGTAATCATAGCAAGGAAATCTTACCTTAGAGCGACGGCATATAGAGCACAGAAGACTGATCACCTATTTGCCTATTAGTTTGACAAATGATCATGAAACAGATACAGAAATCTGAAGCAGATCTGTAATGCCAAAGATGTATGTTGTATGTTAATCACTTACAAATTTGAAATGATATAGGGTACACCCTACCAAAGTCAATATATTATTTATTGCGGCCCTACTGATTCCAGCACAACCCTAAATTAATACATAGGTACATATGGATTTTCCAGTTGTTAACACTGTCTAATAATGCCTAATGCATATAAAAAGATTTAAGAGAGCGACATCCAATGTCGGGTTATGTAAATATCGTAATATTCTGAGATTTACATCTGTTAAACAAGTTCTATTACAATCTTAAACTAAAACTCGGCCAGTATATTTATCACAACAATGAACCAGTGACATGAACTCATTTCTTCAAGAAGTGTTAAATATGATAATTGGATGCGAAAATCGTATTAGAAAGTTTTCTCCATTCTGCGTTAGTATTCGTTTAGATGTCACCAAGTTACAAACTAATTTATGTAAAAATGGAAAAGTTACTTTTTGGAATATTTGTGATTATGGTAAGTCTTTCAAATTTTAAGCTCGACAAAGAAACTTCGTATTCAGAGGCACTATTAGCTGCTAAATCATGTGGAGTTTGATAAGATCATGTTTATGAAACATTGTCAAAGTCAAATCATTCATTCCAATTAGACGACCTCAAATGGCACAATTGGACGTTAAATAAATGCCCCCATTAAATACATGCCCCTTCCAAAAGGTTTCGTGTGAAGGAGAATGGTCAAGAAATTTGAAAACCAAAACTGTTTTTCATTCATTCATTTCGTTTCGCCCTTTTTAATTTACACAAGGTTCCCCTGGTAACTCAAACCCAGGCTGACTAATGTATCGGAAAATCAACGACGAATAGTTCTTATCTGTAAAGTAATAAAAAGTATATTTGCCTTATAAAATGGAAAACTATTCTACATACAATAATACAATTGTTTATCTTCAGGTTTTTCCGACCGTTCAGTGCAGAGGACGTAACTACATATCCAGTAAACTCGAATGTGGTCCTTATGGCTTTGTTTGCGACGGGATTACAAGAGTGCGCATTTGTGAAGAAGGCAATGTTTTAGGTCCTAGCTTTCGTTGTCCATCTAACACCGTATGCAACGAAGAGTCAACAGACGTGTGTGAAAGCACTTTGAATTATATAGATCCAATTATCACCAGAAACATCCGGTGCTATCGTAACGAACGTCTCGCTGACACCAGCGTTCCAGGGTGCAAAGGTTATATCATGTGCATTCCCAATAAAAATAGATTCCAAGGCCTGAAATTCCAGTGCTCTGGTCAAACAATATTTAACGGTTTCACTAGATCATGCACGTCACCAGAGAAATATAAATGCCCACTTACAAATAGTACTACACAAAATAAATTCTACTCGGAATCTCTCGGGAACCGTAAGCCTCTTAATGCATACGACCAGCTTCATAAGCCTATTGAATGTGAGAACTATAAATTCGCAGTGACAAGTGAACACAGTCCATCACGTATTACGTACTTTTGCCCGCAAAGACCACCTCGAGGAGAAAACAAAATTCGATGTACTGTATTTTCCAACAATTTCTGCCTCGCACTGGAGAAAGACGATGAGGACCAATTTTTGCAAGTTGCGGGCTCTGCGTTTAGAAGACCAAGAAATGATGACTAAGCTTAATTTCTAAGTTATTGTTAAAGCACTTTTATTTATAAGACTGAATTGTACCTTAATGTTAGCGACCCCTTTAATTGTATGCTACTTAATATTCTTCACTTTGGATATAAGCTCATACTTCTTATAAGGCATTCAAATAAAAATCATACACATTTAACAAATATAAGGTATTATATTAATTAATTCAAATATAAAAAACTACAATAAATAAAAAATAAATGAACTGTGTACACTTATGTTTTACATTCATAGCTATCTTCATCAACACATTTCTTTTTCTTATTATTAAAAACCTCATCCGAATCGCATTTTTTCTTCTTAAGTCGAATAGATTTCGACATTTTTTTACAAACGTAGTATTTCCTACAGTGGTTAGGATCTGGGAAGACCCCCTCTTTTTCGCATTTAAATTCAACATCCGTAGTCTTGCTTACAATTTGCCCCGATTTAGAATCCGCGCTACTACTACTACTTGAAGTTGAATAAGATTCTAATGTAAATGACTGCTTCTCAATAACAGGATCTTCAACACATGTTATAGACGTCCTATTTAAAAAGTATCCTTTTTGGCACCTTAGCTTAAACCTTAAAAACTTGCTTTTGTGTCTCACACAAATATAATAAGTGCCTCTACTCCAAAGATCACCGAACCTTCCTGGAGAAACACATTGAAACTCGTTGTTTCTTACGCAATGTGATAAATTTCGAGTGCACTGGTTTAGGATGTCACTGAATACGGAATTTTGAGGGCATTGGCCAACTATAGGACTCATTGTTCCAATACACATGTAGAAAGTTTGGCAGTTGTTTTGATCTGGATATTTACCGCTGTATCGATTCAAACAAGTAAAATTTAACTTTTCTGAAGTAATGGTATGTGATGTTTTGTTATTGCTTGTAGTATCAGGTATGGTTTTGTTGCAAGGCTGAGTAATCTGTACTGAGACGGTTTCTTTTTTATCATGTATATTTGGTAAAACGCTTTGCTTTTCTCCTATAGTTTCATGTCTATCTAAAGTTATATTATGAGCCGATGCAATAGATGGTGATTTAATTTCCTCAACGTTATTTATATGTATATATGACGCATTTGATATTAAGGGTACTTTGCTACTGAGCTGCGATAAATTCTGCATTTTCAAACTGTGCCTTACTAGTACTGTTGTATTTCTTGTAGCGTTAGTATTAACTTCCATAGCAGGTAATTTATTCGCATCGCCTGCATCTTCAATTTTTGAAGCTTCAGAGTATATAACAACTGTCTTAGTACCATTAATTATCGCAATTATTGGAACTGGAGGCACTCCCGTTGAGAACTTCTGAATTGTTTCAGTTGTTATATCTGCAATTTTATCTGGCAATTTATTAAACATTGGGTAAGTAGCTCCAACAAAAGAGGAGTGTATATCATCATTATTTGCCGCGTTTGTTGTAATTGATTCTTGTATATAATTTACACTCTCTGTGATTTCGTTATCTTGAAAATTACTAGGCGCATAACTTTCAGTAGCATTCACATTTGAAGTAATAAACTTTTCATTTACAAATGTTAATAAATTGTTAATACTCGCTCCATCTTGTGAAATAGATAGTGTTGATTTCATTTTAGATGAGGGTTCTTTTACAGTTTTCTCTAAATTGTTCTTATCATCTATTGTCACTTTTTCTAAGTTATGTAGATCAAATATTGATGGTGTGGCAGTATCAGGGCTTTTATCATGATATGTCACATTCATCTCCTTTGTAACTTCATATTGCTTGTTATTACTTTCAGCATTCTTTAACCACGGTGAAGTCGTAAATTCCGATATTATGGCACGATCTTCCTTAGGGAAAGTATGCACATCTGTGTTTCTTTGTTCACTGATTGTAGTTTCATTGACATAAGTGTCCAGAGTTTTAAAATCAGTTTTTAATTCTGTAGAGATTGTTTTTGGATTCATATAATCAGGCAATGTTATCTTTATATTCGTTTTATCGTCATAAGCTGATGAGGAACCAGTAGATCCATACGATGGTGTGGGAGTAGTATAAAATTTCGCATTTGTTTTGTCTTGATTTTTATAGTTGCTCTGTTTCGTACTGTGGTCATTATATCTTTCAGTAAAAACTGTACCATTTATTTTGAATTTTACATTATCTAGGGCTGAGAAGTTTTCATTAATAACGGACGGAGCTTCGATTGGCGATAAGATTGAACTATCGGTGGATATTTGATAATCTAATGGATGAGTTAATTCTAAATTTATTTCTATAAAATCATCCTTTGTCGATGAAACAATGTCATTCAATACAGTTATATTTTCAATGCTGAATAGGGATTGTTGCTCGACGTAAGGAATGATTCCTCTATAATAATAAGGAGTAGTATTATCTTGCATTATATTATCTGTAACTGGAACTTTTGAAGTTGTTTGTTGCATCTCCGAGTATTTTTTTTTATCTGTTTGAAATGACATTTCATTCACGTTTAAATCCAAATGTGATACGTCAGTACTGGTTGTAATATCCTGAGTATTTTTTAATACAACATTGATATTTGCTTTTGGTGAAAAGCGACTTGAATGTTGTGTATTTTCTTCATTCGTTATTTGATTAACATCGCTATTAAATATTTGCGAAACATATGGGGTTGTCATATATTTAATACCTTTAATATAACTTTCGTCTATTGTTGTCGTAAACTTTGGAAAGTATTTTGCCTCATATTCTTTATTAATTGTATTTTGTTCAGTTGTACTAACTATAGTATTTTTATAATCGTGTACATCTGTTGTTGTTGGATAATTTATATTAGTATCGATAATATTGCCGTAAATAATTTCAGTGTCTTTAGTTTTTCCATAATTCGTTGTAGTATCTTCTTCTGGTACTTTTGTTATTGAATTATTAGTGATATAGTCCTGTAAATTTGAAGCATCACTAATATTGGTTACTAGTACATCTTTTACTATCATATTATCCTGTTGGGGTGTTATTAATGGTGTCGTCGTGTCAAATTTATAATTATTTATGTAATTGTTGAACTCTGTAGTTATTTCATAAATAGTATTTTTAATAGTAGTTACTTCGTTGGGCATCTCCCCTGCCTCCTTAAATTCTGTTACTGGACTTAATGTATCTGCATAATCTGAATAAGTATTCAAATATTCCTCTATCTCTGTAAAACTTTTGTCTATTGTTGTCGTAAACTTTGGAAAGTATTTTGCCTGATATTCTTCATTAATTATATTTTGTTCAGTTGTACTAACTATAGTATTTATATAGTCGTGTACATCTGTAGTTGTTGGATAATTTATATTGGTATCGATAATATTGCTGCAATTAATTTCAGTGTCTTCAGTTTTTCCATAATTCTTTGTAGTATCTTCTTCTGGTACTTTTGTTATTGAATTATTATTGATATGGTCCTGTAAATTTGAAGCATCACTAATATTGGTCACTAGTACATCTTTTACTGTCATATTATCCTGTTGGGGTGTTATTAATGGTGTCGTCGTGTCAAATTTATAATTATTTATGTAATTGTTGAACTCTGTAGTTATTTCATAATTAGTATTTTTAATGGTAGTTACTTCGTTGGGCATATCCCCTGCCTCCTTCAATTCTGTTATTGGACTAAATGTATCTACATAATGTGAATAAGTATTCAAATATTCCTCTTTCTCTGTAGTTAAAGCAGTTATTTCGCTGTTAGTTGTTCTTTTAAATTCCTCGTGTTTTGACTCTTGCACTGTTGTTATAAGCTTAACCGATGCAAAATTAGTTGTAAGAGTATTCTCATCTGCCCAAAACTCGAAATTTAGAGGTGCATATGTAGTGGCTTCTTCTTTATATGTATAAAAACGAAGTATTGGAGGTTCTTCTTTAGTAATTATGATATTATTTCTGGAAATATGTTCATCGATATAGCCAGTAGTGGGTTGTGTTTCATCATATTGCGTTGTCGATTGTGTAGTACTTTCTGAAATAGTATTTGAACTTACAGTATCAAAATGATGATCATATCTGTCTGATACTGCATTGTTTACTACTTTTACCTGTTGACTAGATATAGTTACACCTTCAGTTATAGTATAAACAGTTGGAGGTAGAGTACTCTTCTCTTCTGGAGTAAATGTCATTCTCTCTGTATTAATTTCTTCGCTTATATTTGTTTCAGTTGTGGATTCTTGTTGTGTCGATGTTTCAGGTATTGTTATTCTTGTTGTCAACGGATCATCTAATATATCGTAATATTTTTCTGATTTTACAGAATCCTCTTTATTATACCAAAAAGGTAAAAACGTCGTATAATCACTCTCAACTCGCCATGTTTGTGAATTTAATTCAGTTACAGGCCCTTCACTCTGCAAAATTGGTTTGAAAGTAGTCGTTGTGTGATATTCGCATTCAAAATCATTAGTTTCTAAACACATCGTCGGCGGTGGGCATGGTATTATAAAATCTTCCACAGTTGTTGAAACACCGTCGCCTAAATCCAGGCATATCATAAAGTGAGTTGAATTGAGGCAGTAGAAAGCTTTTCCTCTGCAATCAGAATTTCTGGCATTGATAAACGTCACTTGGGTAATAAACATTGCCTGAAAATAGAAACGATTTTAAATAAATACATTTACATAGTAAATAAAAGAGTTAAGGTTAACTCAAGTACTTACCAGAAACAAGAGCACACACGATTTTTTAATTTCCTTTTCTTTGTAAGCCATAGCCACATTGTTATCGTTATAAAACTTGCACTATTAAACACTCGGTTGTTTATAACGTCGTTTCGTCTGCAGACTTTCCGTCAAATGTCTACCTCGCATGTTGAACTAAGATAATGTGAATCGTCAAGGCAGTTATTAGCTCAAACTAAAATTATTTACGTACACATAGATTACGAGTGATATTAAACAAATACAACTTGACACATAATTTCCCGTGATGTGTTAAATATTGATGAAACACATTCTTAGCTCTAACACTCGTCAAGTTGTATGCCTAACACAATAATATATCAATTCTAACATACAGTATTTATAATGTTATTAACCTACATAGTAATAATAATTAAAAAGTCATAAATAGAAAATTAAAACAAACAATTAAAACAAACAAATTACATAGTTTGGACCCTGTGGCAGTGTACCTTTAATGCTGCCAGGGTTTCTTCGCCGTATTTTATTAGCGCCTGTGCACTGGAACCCTCCAAAGCTGGCCCAAGAGCCTTTACTCCAACGGGAACAGAATCGAAGTTGAAGAAAACTCTTATATTGAGCCCTTTATATAGACCTGTGCCAAATATGGGCTAACGAGTCCACACAAGTAGCATCCCATACCAAAAGCCGTCTACGCCGAAGGTATTGAAGACATCACATATATTCAATAAATATTTTTTTTTTAGTAAAATGTAATACTAATAAATAAACATTCTAGATCGATAGTTCATTGTACTATTATGATTGGGAAATCCGAAAGAAGCGATAATAGTCACACCATTAAATTGGAAATAATGTTTCATCGCTTTTAAATATATTATTCTGTTGAAAATGATTAAGGTTAGAAATCTTAGTAGCCTGAGATAACTGAATTATATGACAATGTCATTTATAATATGTTTACAAAAGTAATTACATTATGAGCACTCTACTAAAGCAGAGGCCTATGTCCTATACTAACATTATATAGAGGAAACATTTGTTTTTACATGTTTGTAAGTGTATATCTGAAAGGAACGTATTAAAAATATACAGAAAGCATATTTTTAGATTAAAAATATATTTTTATAATATATTAATTATAATTTTAATAAATATCTACATTGGTTAGAGATTTGCACTTTAATTCTCAGATTTAACTTTCTGTACGCAGCTTGATGTTTGTGTTACGGGGAAATTCTATTTGCCAGTTATCATACCACACCAATTTCATTACGTAAATATTTGTTCTTAAACAGTGTAATCTTAATCTTTGCTTGAACATACATTAGGTCACTATGATTTGAATGTTTTATAGAACAGTATAGAAAAAAATATGACGTCCAGTTTTTCCCTCAAAGGAAAGAAAGGTGTATAGTATATTGACGTCGTTTCAAAACAATGTTGTAGAAATTTATACGTTTAAGGGCCATATTCAACGATTCGAATTGACAATGAACTTGTATGAAATTGAATGTTAATTATCTCTCTGCATCTTCTACCGTATTTACCACAAAGAGTTTTTACAGGAGTCGTTCGTCTGCAGCTGAAGATTCAAGACCCTGCTTCAAGAAAAGAACGTGCCAATTTTTAAAACGCTCTTGTGAGCTTTCTGGCAGTAAGGGTCCATGGGGAACATTGAGCATGAGTTGGGTCTTCTGCCCGTTTGTAATTGTTTTGTAATGTTTTTAATATATGTATTTTTCCGATTTAAGTGATATATACTTTTTTTTTTATTAAACTTATTTAAAGTGATAAACCACCAACGCATCTTACATTTGTATTATATTTGCAAGATTAGACCTTGTGGGATAATTGTGGTCTTTCACATTTCTTCTATGACGCATACAAATACGAAGATTAAAAGGTCGGCAACGCACTCGCGAGCCCTCTGGAATTGACTGCCAATGGGCGGCTGTGTTACTTAACATCAGATGAGCCTCTTGCCGTTTGCCTTCCTGTTTTATAAATAGACAAAAAAATTACGTATTTATTGTTTTGTAGTACTAGAATTCAAATTTGTTTTTTTTTCTTTTAATATTATAAGGCTTTGGCAGGAAAAAGGAATAGAACCAATGATTTCAAATTTTATATACATTTTTTCATTTATTAACCAACTCCTAATTTCTTCATCAATACAGTTAAAACCCAGTATACTACCTTCTAGGTTTGACCCTCAGTTTTCAATATGTTTAATTTGTTTTTGTAATAGGCAATCAGCTTTGTGTACCTGAAACACATCGTCGACTTTTTCCTCACGATTCCTCATGCGGAATAAACCTTCGACCTCAGACATGAGAGTCGCACGCTGGAGCCACTTGGCTAACTGCTCTTTGAAATATCTATTTTATAGATTTTTAATTGTATATTTTAGTACATTATTTAAATTATGAATTTGAAAGTAAAGTTATTGTCCTCACTTTAGTGAAGTATATCGCTACACACGCAATGGCGAACCAAACCATCGTTATCACAGCCAAAATAATACCCAAAATGAACATGACAAGTTTAAAGCCTCTCTCCACGTCAATTAAAAACGAGAGTGCTAAAAGAAATCCAGCTAACATAATTGCGGAAAGAGTTTCCAGGGCACTGTGGAGCTTAGGCCATTTTCGGGCGCCGACATAATCCTGGATTGCTCCTTCCCAACATGATGTTACAGCGCCAAAACCAAGACCGGCGACGATGCAGCCAATAGAGTATGAATCGTGGTTGTTGTCTGCTGCCAAAACTGAAAGGTAATTCTGATGTACTGCTAGTCTGAAGGGACACTCAATTTATGTAATTATAGGAAATTTGTTTGAACTAGAATTATAATATAAAAATTTTAGAGAGGAAAGATTTGCTTGGATTGGCTACGAAACTCGACAGATTTAAAAAATCTTTCAGCGTTAGAACCCTACGTGATCCCTGATAAACATAGGCTTTTAAAATCGTTGCGGTTCTGTATGAAATTGTTATAGTGTAATCTAAGATAAAAAAAAGTCACTATAGTTTTCCAGAACACTTCTATTTCTACGAAAACTCCGCAAAGCCATTTGTCTATCACAAACATATTTCTCCTGGCATTTAAAAGTCTATTATCGAGATAAGCAATAGAACATTTTGTTACCACTGAAATAGTTCTAAAATATTTATAGACTAATTTAGGAGATTATATTCTACATAAACAAAATTTGTAATGTTTCTGAGAACGATAACTAATAATTCCAATATTTCTATTTCACGTTCTTCAAATAATTTAACGGGCCTTAAGGGTTAAGGTTATTTTCAGAAATCCGTTAAAATATCTATCTGTCTCTTTTCATCACATCGTTAACACATGTTGACAGAAATCAAGGTGTAAACATTTGATTGCGAGTACAAAAACATTTTCATAAAATACTTACGAAACGCTGATGCTGTAGATATGAGCAGACCCAATACTACTATATATTTATAATTCCTTTTAGGTGTCTGCGCTAACCACGGAGTGCAGATCAAAAAACATAACCATGTAAACCCATGAAGAGACATCAAAAAGTTCATTTCCAGAATCGAAATCTTCGGCTCCACCTCTGACGCCAACATCGGCAACAATACTAATGATATTGATAATAAACTTAATCTAGAGAAACTTAACATTAACGCTGGATAAAACTTCCCACACGTCAGAGATCTTGTTAATGGTTTAACGAATGTATCGACTACACTATACGTTAGATATGTGAACCTCCGTCTGATTCTGTACATTTTATACGACGGCAACCAAATCTTTCTCCTTGCATTTAAATACGCTGATTGGCATCGGAAACTAAATGAATTCAGTATTCTCTCCGTCCGTATATCTGTTACTGGTGTCACAGTTTCATATTTTACTTCTAAGAATTCTACAAATGATTTATTACTATCCTCTGGCTGGGAATCTCTCCTCACTTGATTTGTTATACACCCGTCAATATTATCTCCTAAAGTGCTCAGTCTTTTAATCGCTACACTAAAACGTCTCTTATTGTTGGTGTCTTTAGTGTATTGTTCCTCATTTTCTTCCTCGCTTTCTTCAGGTATTTGTGGCAGAATATCAACCCCAAATATATTCCGTCTTTTTTCTTCAGGACTAGGAGGAGGTGTTACAGTCTCTGAAACGTATCCGTCATCACAAATCTCTCCTGCCTTGTGCAACTGATCGTCTGAAGGACTTTTCCAACATTTATTGTTTAAGTTATGTAACTGTAGTTCGGTTCCATAAGCTTCATTTCTGTATACCATGTATGTTTGAGATAGGTCTTTATATCGAGAGAAGGATGCGGGCCGTCTAATGTTTTCGTCTATATTCAGATACATGATCGCTACCAGCGATTGTAGCATGATGCCTGCTATTACAATATGTGAAAGGGAATAGCTATAGCTATCTATTAAGGCTGTTAGTATGTGGGGAAATATTGACAGTCCAATTGCTTGGCCGCAATAGCATAGCCCCCGAACGGCTACTACGTGAGAGTCGTAAGTTTCAAATATAATTGCATCCATTTGCGCTGATATAAGAGAGAAACCTAAACCTGAAATGAAAAGTAATATTCTATTTTAATCGTTATCAAAAGATTAGACTATCACTATAGATGTCATGACGTCACTAATGCTTAAACATTATCAAAGTTAAGTTAATCTCGCGAAATTATCTATATGTAACGTATTTAATGAATGAATAATTGATTGTAAAACAATTACAAATTATTCAAAATTAAAATTAAACGTAATTTATATTTTTAATTATATTTATATATTAATTTATAAAGGGTTAATAAAATATAACATAAATCACTGCCAAATAAACAAAATGGTGATAATTTCTTACCGCAAAAAATTCCATAGACAAATGACTGCAGTTCATAAGGTATGTAAGCACAGATAAGAAGAGCAGAAACTACAAGCAAGAGACCAATGGTTGCCATCACTCGATAGCCTATGGATCCGCCCCAAGAGTCGGCAGCTTCCCTAAACCAGCATTCTGTAAATCAGACGTAAAATAAATTTAAAGCTTCCTATGTCAAACAAATATTAACGAATAATCTAATATCTTTATTGCATTGCAATACTGCTAGATTTAAAGTTGTCTAGATATTTTTATATTTTTTTAGACATGGTGACGAGATCGACAATATGTTTTTATTGTTATGTATATGTTATTTAATTATTGCTACTTTATCACCTTACGTGTTTTTGAATAAGGTAATAAAGTATTTACTTTTTTATTTTTGTTATGTGTATAACAAAATTAAAAAAGCGGGTTAAAAAAATAATAAGGCAACGGGCGGCCTTATCGCTAACAAGCGATTTCTTCGAGGCAACTCTAATTTGTTAAAGACCAACCTACCTATCATAACAAATAATGTACAATGAAACACCTGAGAATTTTGTGTTAAACCGAACTTAACGTCCAAGTATGCGTAAGTAACCAATGTATGCGTAAGTGCCCCCGTGGCACAGCCGATAAGTAATCGATACTCGCAGGCCCTAGGGATTTCAAATAGGTTATCGGTAATAGCGAGATTCCTCCTTATCTCTAGCTAAATGTATCCAACTACCTCAAAATGAACAATGTCAATGACATGGGCTGGTAAACTTCATACTCACATAGACTATAGCTAAAGTACAATCAATTGAGTCCATAATTTTTTTCAAACAATCGCCCATTGCTAGTCCCTGACCTTTCCTAATAATATGCAATACTAATAGATCATGTAACAATGGGATATAACTTACGTGTAAGGTTATAAGTAACCATAAAAATGGATGGTGTGATGAGACCAAGCCATACTGGTCCTTCGAAACTGGATAAACTGTGCACCCACAAGACGCCATAGGATAGTACTAAGCTCGGCAAACATATCTGAAATAACATTATTAAGAAAAAAATACTTTATTAGTAAAAAAAAATTTTACATAGGTAATAATAATCCAGTGAGCTGACATCGTTCGTAGGCAGTTAAGATAAAATATTCTAATGTTTTTTTTCAATTTTAATGAATTATAATTTTTATTTTTTTACGTTGTTAAATTATGTTTATGTGATATTTTTTGTTTCTGGAAGGAGTCTTTGTAAACGTATATAGTGCATACCCACTGTGAGTGTGTTTGTAAATATTGTTAAAAATCATAACAATAAATTAAATAGCAAAACCGTTTTCCTAACATTTTAAACTGCCAATAATTGCATGTATAAAGTTACATTGCCCTTTTAAATTCTTTTATTTTTTAATACTATTTTGTGTAATTATGATGTAAATAAAGTTGTATTGTCATATTTGATTTCAATTAGTTTCCAAGTGACTGAACAGAAATTAACAGTCAAAAAATCAGTTCACTAGCTTTTTAAGAATTTTATAACCAAGCATTTCTGGATACGTATATATATAGTTGACAGATAAGTATTTGAATTAAATTAATTTTTTTAAGTAACTTTTCTGAGTACCTTTTTGAAACTATTACCAAAGACTAATTAATCTGACCTTCATTTATTAACTTCATAAATTCCAAACAAAATAACACCACTACCTTTGTAGATAACAATTCCTTTATATTAATAATCTTGACGTCACCAACATATTATGTAACTATGCATAACCAATTAATCAAAGCTTATTTTATCATGTTTAAGTTAACGTATCTACAACGAATTGCATTTTAATTATACAAAGCACGTGATCACATGTTCTTTATAGATAAACAATGAATTAAGCTAAATGATTGGCTTAATGTTTTACGTGTATTGAGTAGCAAATTACTAAATTCTCTTTCACTTGTCTAGAAGCACGCCAGTATCAGACAGTTAAATTAGGTTTTATTAAATTAAGACCCGTTAATGTCATGTCATATTATGCGTTAGTTACCCGTTGAGCCGTGCCGTTTTCGAAGGCCAAATCGAAACCCGAAAATTTTATGAAAACCGCAATAAATTCTGTGCCATAAGTTTATAATTTTATAGCGAACAGACAGGTAGATGTGGCATTATTATGTTAAACATACGCTATTTAACTTTTCTGTATGTCATCATTAAGGCAGCGTTCGTAAGAAACGTTTTCGTTCGACCGTTTTTCCTCCGACAAACAAAACAAAAAAGTATTTTTTATTTTTCAGGTAAATCGGTTCAGTAGATCCAGAGATTACCGCGTACAACCTCACAAGCTTTACCTCTCTATATTATTAATAAGTAAGCAGCCCACTGAAGTATTTCCGAACCAATTCGACTTAGGGCCCTTCAAGAAAAGAGCGTGCCAATTCTTAAAAGGCCGGCAACGCACTTGCGAGCCCTATGGCATTGAGAGTGTTCATGGGCGGCGGTCATCACAGGTGATCCAACATCAGGTGAGCCTCCTGCCCGTTTGCCTTTGTTTGTTTGTTTGTTCTATGAAAATAAAATATGACAATAGTGACAGGCGTAGCACCCAAAGGCGTTGGGAAAGTTATGTAATGTAATATTAGTTGGTTTTTTTTTTAAGAAACATCATGAGGAAACCAGAATACCTTGGACCAAAACCTTGGAAAAAAAATTGACGGCGTGCGTCAGGCAAAGACAGTATGTATATATCTACCTATACGATGTGCATAAACTTTTATTAGTAAGACTGTTAAAATTTAATACACTATATGTATATATATATATATGTATTTCTTATTCATTATATTCATTTTCAATACTGTAATGGCGCTTCTAAACGGGCCATGTTTTGCTGCAATTGATGGCTGCAACACATGGCCCGGCAACATTGCAAACAATGTCAGCCACACTATGCAATATTGCAGTAATGTCCCGGCCATATAGCCAAACGTGTTTTGTATAGCCACTTATGGCCGATATTGCCCCGAGGGGTGGCCGGACGATCGCTAGGCTATCGAATTCAACTGCAATATTTCACGGCCAGTTCTATTGTTGTCTCAGTCACTCTCTTTGTTATGGCACAGTGTATCCCTTTCTACGCGACATGAAGTTTACTATGAGTGAAGTGTGCCTGTTGCTATATTCTGTGTTTTGCGATCAGCTGCATTTTGACAACTACGTAAAAATGGTTATTACCTGATCTAAGAAGACAATTACTGATTTTATTAATTAATACATTTGCACCCCGAGTTGTGGGATATAAAAACCGGCATCTACAAAAATAGAAATGCTAAAAAAGATGCATGGAATGAAATCGCTGATAAGTTTGGCATAACAAGCAACGAGGCTTACAAAAAATTCAGAAGCCTAAGAACTTACACAAATAATGAGGAGAAAAAGAAGAAAAGTGGTAGTGCTGGCAGTAAAACAGTAAAGTGGTTTGCTTACGATGCGATATCTTTTTTCTTTACTCAAAATACCGCGAATATAGGATTAGATAGTGAAAATGCAACTTATAACGTAAGTATCTTTAATAAAGTATTTTAGACTTAAAAATGTACATATCTCTGTATTACGTATGTATCATATCGATTGATAAATTGAACTTCTTCCCTCGAAATCTTGCAACTTGTTTCCATTCTGTGACTCCTGACGGCATCTGAAAAGCTTAAAGATATATTAACAATTTTATGCATTCACAGGCGACTGAAACTTTGGAAGCCGTCGATACTAGAAAAGGCTCAAAATATTATACGCGATGCTGGCGAAAATAAAAGCGAATATGCTGCTTTCGGACAGCATGTTGCCAGTAAAATGCATGTTGTTTTACTATCCAAAATGATGTATCAAACCGAAAATTATAATTTTTAAGGAATACCTAATAAATTTTTTACTATGATTAGCCACTAATTGTTTTTTACTAGATACCTATTATTATTAAATTTAAAAAGTACATAATAGTTACTCCTTATGATTAACATATTTAATAAACCTATGTTGACTTACCTTGATGTATTATTTTAATCCTTCTATAATAGCTGCACACACCTCTTGAATAATAGTAGAAATCGAAGCATCTGATACTCGGAACATATACATCAAACTTTTTAATGAATCTCCAGTTGGCAAAAACCGTAGAGTTATCGCAAATCTCGTGATGGCGATGAAACAGGTTTTGCTGTTCTCATGGTTGTATCATTTCTTTTTATTTTTGGCCCAATTTTGTTTAAAAGAAAGTCAAAGTCGCCTTTTGAAATTCTAATAAAATTCTTGAATAATTTATTATAAAGGCTTATTATTTCTAGACTGAAATTGTCTACAGTTTCACGCCTATTTAAGTAAGGTCGAATCCACAATCTCTTCTTTTTCTGTTATTTTTAAATTAATATAAGCTGCTGCGACAAGTGTGATTTCGTCAGCCATTGTTGCCGGTATGTGTGGCCCGTTTAGGAGTCTGCATCATGGGCCATACTATTGCAGACATATTGCAACACATGGCCCGGCCATTGATTGCTCGGCCATCATCTGCATTAAAACATTTTTGTGGTGGCCGGGCAATTAGTTGTCAATAGTGCAGCCATCAATTGCAAAACATGGCCCGTTTAGAAGCCCCATTAAGCAAACAAAAAATAATATCTAAATCGTTGGCACTATATTTGGCGCGCCGTTCATATTTACAGTTATTTTTCATTGTTTATACATCTAAGCGCATAACCGCTATATAAAATATACTTGTTAAACTTGTTACTACACGATTAGTAAGTGCCTATTATTCATTCATTCGTTTACAAATAAGTTTGTGATATTTTCTACATCTTGTTATCTGTCACCTGTGTATATTGACGGCGTGATAACGTCCGACTGACATGGCCTCGGAGAGATAAAACCATTAGCCATTAGATCTAAATAACAAATGTAATATTGTTTACGTCTGTCATGCAAAAATATAGGTACTCGCAAACAGTTTTACCAGTAACCTAAATTAATTTTAACTAGTTACAGCTTAAAATTAATTTAGACTTAGTTTAGTATTTTTATTGTAACTCGAAACTTTTTAGGGAGATAAATAAGTTTTACCTTGAACTCTGAGTATGGCTGTAAGGTCTATTGCGTTTAAATAAATTTTTAAGAAGAGGTGCTTGGAAATGCACCTACCTAGCTTGTTTTTGAAATAACTATTGATGTACGAGTTTGTTATTGTTACGAGTAATTCGAAAAACACCTTTGATTTAAAACAATAAACAGTTTACACTCTTCTTAATACGTCAAAATCTCCCATAGTAAAATTGTTCTACTTGAATTTAGAAATACATATTAAATGCTGCGTGATTCAATCATAGTTACGAAACATACGTCGTTCTAGGTAATTATCTATTGACGCCTTATTGTCAACAAAGATATTAAAACGATATGATTCAGGACTTCGTAAGAGACGAAGATTGGCCAAGAGATTCCGTCAGATTTATATTCCTATTAGGCTTTACCTAGTTTTAAATTTTATCATTTCATAAACCATATCTTTCAAAGCTCCTTTGTGTTATTTGTTTAAGTACGTCGTTAGTTGTTATTTAATAGTGACGCATATGAATTTCCGCTAGCATACATAAAATATTTATAAAGGATTTACCTGTTTACATTTCACTATGTTAATATTTTGTAATTGTTACTCACGTTCAAGAATATAGCTGATATAAGAAGTGACCAGCGCCACCCAGCCCTTTCTTGTTGTTGATTGAAATCCATTCAAGAAGTTAACACGGGCATTTTACTTAGCACTGAATTGACGTATCACTAGGCGGATCTTTTACATCATACTATTGAAAATAGATTATAAGAGAGCATGTCGATGTATCGACGCTCTTTAGTAGAATTGACAGAATTATCGGGGGACACGGCTACTTTCCGTTATCTTATCGTAATTATTTTGTGGTTAACATGTGTCTAGAGAATGCATTGTGAAAAATATTCTTTTCCCAATAGCTTCAAGTTAAATCCAGATTTCGCAAAAGGCTTTTCACAATAATTGTGTTACTTTTGCGTCAGGGATCATTATAAGTGATTAGTGACTTGTATAACGTTGATATCCAAAAATTAAATATTCGCGGCTGTTACGCCTGTCGCCAAAGTAATCTGGCAGAAACTAAAATTATTGATTATATTTAAAGCTTATTTTTTTCTGAAATAGCTATCGCGGTCTGCTATAATTAAAATCAAAAGTTATTTTCTCAAATATCGTGGTGATGCTAATACATAATATAGCATATATTAGTAATTAAGAATTTGTACAAAGAGAACTTACTTTTAAATCTGCTAACACACCTACATTGTAGGACATGCTTATCTATTACCAGGACAAGCAAAATAGTTTGAGAGAAGTTTGAACGGTTTTTGATGAGATGAGCAGAGTAGTTTTGGTACCTCTTGTAGAATAATAAATATTAACCTGTACTAATTTACGGCTTTGATTAGTAACGAGCAGAAACTATATTTTCTATCATATCAAAAATATATTGTTAAATCTGTTCCAAAGCAGAGAAAATTGGTCAATAAAAAATAAATATACAACTACAAAATAAGGTAAAGATGAATTCGTGATAGGGAAAGATTAAATATTTTTCTAAAATCGTTAACATTAATGTAAGATGACGTCAATGGTTTTAAGTTCATAGCTTTTATTGACTATAAAACCCAAATCTGGGTTAAGTGAAAAATACCTTTATTTAACAAAAATACAGCTAATTGTTTGTTTTTTATATATCAATCTTAATTCTTACCCCAATGGGGAAAGATTGTAACAGACGTTCTCAATCTCAGTTATTTAAGTCATTCACGAATCCCGATGTTGTTCGTAACCATTTCCGGACGTAGTTATGAGGCATTGTTACTGAATAAAACAATTGCAATTATTAAATAATTAGGTATCATTACACGATATACCTTCAACCATAATTAATAAAATATTTTTTAGGTTTTACTATTGCCAATGTCTGATATGGATACCTTTTTTAACACTTTTTTACTTAAATTTAAATATATACGATCTTAAAATATTCAATTTTTACATATCTTTGCATAATATTCCCTAATGTGATACTTAATCGCGTGAAAGTATGAACTAGGTACATTGCCAATGTATTTACTGTTAACAGTTAAAGTTTGAGAACAACTGAATCTTTGTATGTCACTTGGGAACGGAGTAAGATCAAAACTTTTATATGAGTACATATTTATCTTTCCCCGTAATTTTTTGGGTAAAGATAGAAAATTGAGATAATTTCTAAATTACTAAAAATAGCCCTATTTTGATGTGATTTTGTAACTAAGAACAAAAAACTATAATTAAATATTCCTATAAAACAGTCAGATTTTACGAAAAAAACACAACGCAGAAAATATCCAAATTTACGCACTCAACGCGGCTTATTTTAACTATGGATTTCAATGTTAGAAACTGGCGGTTTTAATAATAATGCCAGCTTTGAAACAAATCAATTAAAATTGGTGTTATAGACCATTTGTTGTCTTACCTCATTTTTCATCTTGCCCCACTTACCTTATTACTTCATACAATTGAACTATTTTTTCAATGTGTGTGTGACCCGTGCCTTCATTATTTTAACCTTAGAAAATCCATATCTATAGACGCCCGCACCGGGTATTATATATATGAAAGTGATGCGGGAAGTATGGGTGTCGATGTCGGTCTGGGAAGTACCCAGTAATTTCAGACTGGTGATAAATATTAAAGCACTTCTCTAACAAAAAAAAAATTAAAAACTCGAATATCACTTCGGGGCGATTGATTTCATGAATTTTAAATTAATATGAATGGTTAAGTAGGTTATTACTAATACAAAAAGGAAACTTTACATTTTTGCATATTAATATTGCATATATGGAATCTAGATACAAAGGTCCAAATAAGATCTATACAAATAAAAATATAGACTCAGTGTTGGCTTCTAGATATAATTTTTTGTATTACTCATGAAAAATTCTCCCTTTTCACATATTATTATCCCACAAACAGTTAAATTACTTATAATTTAAAATGGTTGCAAATACATAAATGATTCTTATATTTTCAGTTCACTTTTATTTAAATGAACTATGTATATGAATATAAAAACAATATATATGAATGTTATAATATCTTTATATAAGAAATTGTAGTATTGTTGAACTAAATATTCTAAATTATAAAACAAAATAAATAATCATTCCCTCGGAATGTACATTTAATCATACTATCAATTCATCTAAAATAAATTAACTATAAACAAAAATAGTTATTCAAACTTTTTCTTAAGTTTTTGCTTAAGTAAAACAGGTACTAAAGAGATTATGGCAAACAGAGCTAGTACAGTCATTGAAGTCCATGACCATGCATCACGGGTGGATGTCAGAGTGTGCAACGTCTGACCAGCTTGTATGGCAACAAACGATGGTGGGGCGACACCTAAAAAAAGTTATAACTATTGTGAAATTATACTTATTACTTCTTAAATGTAATGAAAAGTTTGCCTAGTGACTTTAGCATGCAACTCTCCCTGAAGTCATAGCTTCAATCTCTTGCTGGATTCATTTTATGCACTTAAAATGCCTGATTGGTAGTAAAAGAAAACATTATAATGAAATCGAGAAACCAGCCTTAGACCTTAATAGTCACTTTTAGACAAAAAATATCACAGAACATACACAAATATTAGATCAAAACCACCGATTGTAGGTGCCTGTTTCATTTTTTTTATTTTTTATAATATGGATTATATAAGTATACTTACTGAGAACAATTAACAAAATGTCTTTTTTAGTGCCAACAACTTTATAATAATTCAACAATCATGGAAATAAGAAAACCTAAACTTTTATACTCACCTATAAAAGTTCCCAAAGCAAAAGGCACCAATGGAACTCCAATGACTGGTGCAGTCAAATTAATAAACCAGTTAGGTAAAAATGGTGTGACCCTCAAAAATATCATGTAATTGAGCAAATTGTGTTTGTGCTTTTCAACAGCAATGGACCACTGTGCTGCTCTTTCAGGAAAAAATTTTTTCACAACTCTCTTGCCTAGTATGTTTGATAAGAAGAAACAGAGACTCGCTCCAATAGCAGAACAACAACATACTAAAATCAAGGCAAAATAAAATGGAAACAAAAATCCTGAAAGTATACTGAGGAATAAAGAGCCTGGTATTGCAAATGTTTGCAAACTGAATAATTAATTATGGAAGATTATTGAAGCATAATACTTTTTAGATTGCATATTACAAAACATGTGTAACAAGTACATCATTTCTACATGACACTTTATTATAAAAAATTAATCTCTAATTTTAAAATTTCTCTACCCATAGCTTAATTTCTTATTCATTATATTAGCATTGACTATAAAAGGATACAATATATAGACCAAAAACACTCCTAGTAATACTTCATAAAAATACTTTTCTTTATATCTATCTAAAACAAGACCAAGGTTTTTTGCATCATCAAGATCCCATGGTAATTTCAAATGTTGTCTTTCTTGACTGTAATACCAAAATAATACAATAAAATTTATTATATTAAACATTTCTATAAGTATATGAAAAATAAACATATCCACAGCTGATAAATTTTGAAATGTGAATTGTACTTTCTACTTGTCTTAAAATATTTTATTTATTATTTTCGGCCATTCAAGTAGTTAATTTGGCTACTAAACACTTTTTGATAGGAGCCTGTAATAATAAGTTAGAATTATGTATTCTGAATGATGAGGACTTAATACTGTCTTGCACATGAAATCCTGTCCAAAAAAAAATTATAAATTCCTCCTTGATTGACAAAACTGATTAAACAAAGAACATTTAATATTCTAATAGAAATAAATGAAGAAATCAATAAATGTAAGAAAAACTTACTCTTCTAAATCAGGAAATTGTTTATAAAGAAATCCCAAGGCCAAAACTGAAGACAAAAAAAGAATTGCTACTATTATCACAGCTTTGGATGTCGACAAACTGTTATTTTTGGCTGCAGTTTGTTGGTCTGTAAAAGAATCGCTTTATTAAAATTTATTTATTACATTATAAGTATATTTAAGTAACTAACTTAACTACATAAAAAATACTTAAACAATCAATCATTAATGAAAATTGATATGATCTCTAATAGCAAATTATGGATTAGATATGCATAGATAGGATAAAAGGAATGAGGTAGGTACTTTGAACAGGGTAACGCAATCCAATGCTATCCTTTTTAATAATGTGAGCTGGATTCTTCATAGTAGAAGATATTGATGGGTCTTGAATAATAACTTCACCTTGGTGACTTTGCAATTCCCGATTTTGTCTTCTATTTGAAACATTCATTTTTGTAAATTTATAGGCAAAAGAGCTATGCTTGTTTCATCCGTTATAAGAAATTTAGGTATAATAATTTATAAAAGTTCGACGGTATATAAATAATACAAAATTGGAAATAGTTGTGAATTGCTATTACTGATTAGTAAACAAAATATAATAATCTCTTCTATGCTTAGCCGGTCATATGCTTATGGACAATATGGTGAATGGGAAGGACTATGACACTACACTACGGTTTGACACGAAGGATTGACTAATGACAAATAGCGCAGACTTGTAAATTTTTATATAACAGTTTTCTAAAGCAATATGTCCCAGACCTTTTTTAGAACAAATGGCAAGGCTCATCTGAATTTTAGTGATATCGTCGCCCATGGACACTTTTGATTTGACTGACACCGATTTAGCGCAAACAAGGTAAACACATATATACACCTAATGTAACATCATTTTTTATGGCATTTATGTTCTGATAAAATATTTTTCTATAGGTCAATAAATTCTAGTTTACTTTATTATATAAAGCACATAGCTTCCTTTATACTCCATAGTGAACCCTTTTCGGGGAAATCATAATAATGTTTCGGCAATCTTCCTGTTCAGGTTACTATAGGCTTATTCTCTTAAATTTAAAAAATATTAATTAAATGCAATGTCATAAACCTAACCGATGAGGATCCTAAAACGTGCAATTCGAACCTCTATCCCATTTTCATAAGATCGATTTATGTCATGCTGGTTGAAAAAAGTATTTTCAACATGCTGGTCTTATTTTAAGGCATGTTATAATATTAAAAAACAATAATAAGAATGTTGGTAAATAGGAACAAAATTAATCACCAACGTCAAGTCTAGACGTGACGATAATAAATATCTCTCCTGACGTACACGCAAACCACACGCAGTACAAAGGAATGTTCCTATTTGTACCCTGAATATCTCTTACTTTGTAAGAAGTATCAGCCGGAGAAAGAGACAAACTGGGGGATTTACCCTTACAGGTTAAACCTTCCCTTTCCATAGTCTTGTATTAGGTCCTTACATATGAAATTGGCGTATTTCGTACTGGCCACTTTAATCACGATGTTCTCTTTGGTAAGGAATTCCAAATTCGAATTTGTACAGCTATTTACTCATGTATTTGTGCTTCGATGACGAAATTTCGACCTGCAGAACAAGCCCAGTGGACGACCAGAGACCCAAGTTGATAATGAAGTATTGAAGGCTATTGTGGAAGCGGATCCATCGCAAACCACGTCCGAGTTATTTGCAGGCTGCGGTGTTAGTGATAAAACTGTTTTAATTCACTTGAAGCAAATTGGGAAGATTAAAATGCTTGAAAGATGGGTACCTCACGAATTGACTGAAGCAAACCGGCAAACGCGCGTCGACTGCTGCGTTACATTACTGAACCGGCACAATAATGAAGGTATTTTAAACCGAATTATGTGTGATGAAAAATGGATTCTTTACGATAATCGGAAGCGCTCAGCGCAATGGTTGGATCCTGGCCAGCCAGCCAAATCCTGTCCCAAGCGAAAATTAACCCCAAAAAAGTTACTTGTAAGCGTTTGGTGGACTAGTGCCGGTATTGTTCATTGCAGTTTCCTCAAATCTGGCCAGACTATTATGGCTGATTAAGGCTGATGTCTATTGTCAGCATCGTGATGGAAAAGCTAGCGGCTAAACAACCTAGGCTGGTCAATCGCTCCACGCCACTGCTACTTGACGACAACGCTAGACCACACACTGCACAACAGACGGCTACCAAATTAGAAAAGCTTCAATTGGAATGTCTAAGACATCCTCCGTACTCCCCGGGCCTTGCTCCAACAGATTACCAATTTTTTCGAAATTTGGACAACTTTTTGCAAGGGAAAAAATTTAACTCTGATGGGGCAGTCCAAATCGCCTTCACAGATTTTATTGATTCCCGTTTGACTGTTTTTTTTAGTAATGGGATCAATGAACTACCTATGAGATGGCAAAATGTGCATAGAAAACAATGGTTCATACTTTGATTAATTAAATATATTATATTTAAAAATATTCGACTTTTTGTTCCTCCCATACAAAACGCAAATGTCATATGTAAGGACCTAATATAATAATGTTTAAAAAAATTTAGTTTCCCGAAATTCTTTCAAACTCAGAATTGCGCTACACTTATGGCTTGGTAGCTCGTTAATTGATAATATTGATATAATTTTAAACAACATGTCATATAATATCAACTATATATTTTAGATAATGTTTAATTGTATAATGTGAATTCATTTAATTAAGACCATAGTTAAAAAAATATAAACTTGACATAATATGTTCGAAAAGTCAGTGACAACCGACAACTGATAAGTGAGGTGACTGCTGACGTACGGGCGCATAGCGCAGAGTTGTGAGTTAACTCAAACTCAAAGCGCGAGCGCAGTTAACAGTTGCTATAGCTCTAAGTCTGTATTCTGCAGTCGATTGTACGACATATTCGAGTGCAAACGGATCAACGTGTTCTTTTAATTGTTAAGATTTACATGAATTTAAATAACATAAACAGTAGTTATCTTCCTTAACATCTGTATGTTAAATATATAGTGGTGTTTAGTTTCTCTCCAAGGTGAGATGTAATGTTTTAAAAATATCAGCTAGGATTGATTCAAATTGAGATGCGGACCTTCCTGAAGACATAGCCAGTCTACATGAATCTAAGCATTAAGGTAATTAAAGTTAATATATTTTAAACATAATTATATTATTAAACTATTCGATGCGAATTGTAAGATGCAATATATTAAATATACTTTTTACTAGGGAGATCTTGAATATATTAAAATTAAATTAAAGAAAATAACTAAATTTATAATTCAGTAACTATGCAATATTCCGGGTTCTATGTTACCGAATAAAGCTCTATTTAAGATCAATTAATGTATTTTCCCAATTTATATAGTAATACGCCCTAATTAATGGCTACTTAATAATTTTAATAAGTGCCGATTACAATAATTCTGCTATTCTTTTAGGACGAATGCATATTTGAATAGCGATGTTGCAAAATTATATGAAATATATTAAAAACGGACTAGGAATTAAAATAGCAAGTTACTTAGCTTGCTGGAATAACAATGACCGGTAGTATCACAGTATTCTGGTGTACTTATGTAGAAATTCCAATTTACAGACAATCTAGTGAGAGACTTAGCTCTAAATGACTACCATTGACATAAAAACGGATAAAAATATTTGTTTGTCATAGTTCGCGCTGTCCCGTTTTCAGAGTAGACACTAAGCGACAAGTATAACTTATCATAAATAGACTCAGAACATTAGACTAGACTAGAAAGTGTACTTCAACCAACCATCCAAACTAATTGTAAACCAGTATTTTGACTCGTTTGAATTACGTTACCATGGTACTATTTTATTAGATATAAAGTGCGAAAGCGAGAAATATGTTTATTAATATTAAATTTTATTATAGTATATTAGTATTGGTATCAATAATTATTATAACTTCTTAAAAAAATATATTAAGAGAATAATTATATGAGAATGATAATTTTTGAATTTAAGTTTTTGCATTTGTTATTAAAAAGAAATTCCTACTGCAATCAAGGCCTGCTTTATGGATTATACAAAGTTTCATTTCTGAACTTTCACAGGTAATGCGAGGTGGAATATCAATATGCCTGCTCATCAGCATTCTGCCGCTCGCACCTGTGCTCGGTAGCAGAGCCTGCGAGCGTGGAAGGACCTGGTGGCATCGCGAGAATGGCGTCTGTATGCCATGCACTCGCTGCGACCCTCGCCGCCTCGCTGTCAAATATCCCTGTGAAGTACACAGGGACACTATATGTCAGCCTCTATACGAGGTCCGCATATGGCCATTCAACACCCCCCGCAAGGAGGACTCAAACGCGAGTGACACAAGTGATTACGAATATTATGAATACGCGGACTACGGTGAAGTGACTGAGAGTGATGATATCGTGTGGGACGTTCAGACGTCCACCTTGACCCTGGCTGTTAGTGGATGTGTAGTTTTCTTTGTGGTGGTGCTGACTCTATCCTTCTACCATGCACGGCAGTGGCGTGCGCTCAAACTAGCTCTTAAGTCAGGTGAGAATGACCAAAGATCTTTATAATATAAAATCCACTTATTTCTTTTCGGCTGTGGAAAATTTTCTCTTCGAAATGTTTAAGTATGAACAAAACGTTTAATGCATTTCTTTTTAAAAGTATGAACTCATATAAACTTGCTTCAAACGTAAAAAACATGATTCGTTCGTTTACCGATACGCGCGAAAATAAATTATTGGCCAAGATCCATATTTTGGCAGACTTATTTATCTGGAAAATGCGCCAAGGAAAACTGTAAAGTTTCATCACTGATCGCATTGTTATAATAAACAAATATACACTTCAATATATAAAGAATATACTGTATATATATATATACATTTGAAAATATCTAAAATATCAGCGTGGACGACGGAAGGTAAGACGCCAAAATTGTAACTATGACGTATCACATCCCGTATTTCAAAATTTTTAGCAAATCTTAATTGATTTAGAATACTTTAAACAAAAATACAAAGTATTAATATTTAAAAAAAGAATTTATTCCATTGAATTAAAGTATTATGACAGATCTACAGTATATAACTTTAATAAATGTTTATGAATCAGTAAAAAATATCTTAATCTATAAATCCGTAAGGTAAATCTCGTAAGAACACGCGTACAGTTTATTTATTCAGGACAACGGTGATCAAGCGACCTCCATGTATTATTGTGGGTATGTGGGCGTACACGAGTATGTAGGTAACGTTGACGAAACTGCACGACGTCCCGTGAATGTTAAAGATAAACTATTAAATAATCTCGAGTTGGACGGCAATCCTTCCTAAATTCTTTTAGAATTTTGTCTGCTTGAATCTAGAATATTAATTGCTATGTCTGTCTTGAGCATAGCTGAATACGATTTTATAATTGAATTAAGGGATTCCTTTACTCCCAAACACAGTAACCTATCTCAATCCATTTATGACCATCTGAGATAGACATCTTAAGCCAAATATTGATAAAAATATGCAATCGACGGATTGTAATAGTCATCTGTCGATTCAAGCTATCCACGGTAGGTCGGATCGGTATATGTGAATAGACCTTTGTATGAAAATGACAGTTCAACTGTACCAATATCCTATCTTAAGATTTTAACATACACCAGTTTTTAAAATAATTAAAAAGCTATTTGATATATTTTAAATATGGACTTGTATATTTTAATATTATTTGTACGGTCTTAATTAATTTATTTGCTTTATATCGAATATCAACTATGAGTGTAAAGAGCGAAGAGATTGCATTCTATCCGTCGCCAAAAATTTGGATTGTCTTCGTAGGGTTTGGTTATTGGGATGCAGATGGGAGATCGATCGACTGTCACGATCTGATAAATAATACTATTGTATTATGAATATACTATTGTAGTATTTATCAGATAATAATTAATCCACAATCTCAGATTATTAATAACTAATTATTATTGGGTGAGGGCGTTAGTACAAGTCCTCAACATATAAAGTCCAATCTTTAAATTTACTGTCTAGAATAAAATTTTAAATAGTAATGAATATTCAACTAAACGATTTTCAGACAATGTTTAGTTGGCTCCGTAACCAAGTGTAAACAATGTGTGTTTGTGAACATGTGCGCTACTAATTTTGACCTGCCCATCATAACAATAGGTAACGGCGGTTTTTGTGTGCATTTCATTATACCGAAATAGAATTGTGATGTTTGTAGTCGTTTCAGATTATACGGTTATGCATAACCACTGAAAATATTTTGATATACTGCAAATCGGAATACAAAATTGTTTGTTTCAATAACATCTTTGTTTTATAGTAAAAGAAAAATTACGTAATGTCAACTTCATGACAACACAGGGTTTGTGTGAAGATTTGAAGTTTGAAGTTTATTAGTAAATTGGGTTAGACATAAATTCCTGGTTACTCTTAAGTTAGGCTAGATGAAAATGTTGATCTCTCAGTGAAGAAACAAAGGCTTTAAAAAATCCGAGTGTCAAAAATAAATATAAAATTACACAAAACAAATAGGCTATATTAAGGTACATTGTTAAATGATTGTTAAGAAACAGCTTTAAAAACATTCCTAGATTCATTATCGGCTTAAAATGCGAGTCACAAATGCCCTACCCTAAAAGGCCGGTAACGGACCCATAGATCTTCTGATAATACGAATGTGTGTAGCCTGTGGAAGCCATTGTTACCTTCAGAATCGTATCCCTTGTTACATACATAAAAACTGATTATATACAATATATTCTTGAATTACAGATTTTGTGCCAATTGGAATTGAATAAGCTTTAGCTAACATATTCATTTTTTTTTCTATTTGCATATGCAATGTTTACTATGGTACATCTTTCTCTTTTCGCCCCAATGCTAACACAATTTGACAGAAAGAGATAATAAAACTCTTTCCTAGTATACTAAACCGCGGCAATTCCATTTTCTATAACTTGACATATTCCGTTTTTTATCTGTAGTAGCGCCCGCTTTAGCGATTGCATTTTGGCGCCATAGATATTCGACGGAAATAACTCACAATTTTTTACCAAGCTGCGTCGAGACGAGACTTATTCGACCTAATAGGCATTTTATAAAATAACCATAATTAAGAAGTGTATGAAATTGTACTTAAATAAATAAAAATACTAATACAATATTATTAAATACAATTAAAATCCAATAATAACCATAAAGGATATTAAAACATATCAAAGGTTATACTTTCGTGTTCTCTTATAAAGCATTTCTTTCCCATTAAATTATACTCTTTATTCTGTATCTACTTCTCGAAACGCCATCAAAATATTATATAATTTAAATTTAATTATTAAATTTCAGATGTGCACGATTTATCAGCTAAGCTGAAATTAATGGAATCAGGCGGGGAAACACGGGCCGAGCCTATCGTTCCCAGTGACCACATCTACTGCAACATTCACATGGGCAAAGATGCTTTACTTGGTAAGTGTTAGCAGTGATTTACTTATTACTTAAATAATTTTCTGTTTTCCTATTTTCGAAGTTGTACTTCTTTTGGCGCTTTAGAAAAAACTGATGAAAGTAAATTTTTACTGCTGCAGTCAACATTTGAGTTTTTTGCTGTTATACTTTTTTGGCGCATTAGAGAAAAATGATGCGAGTAAATTTTTTCAAATGGTAGTGTCGTTTCTTCTACAAACGTAGACAAATGCGAAATATAAACATTTTGAAAAGATTTTTATCTTGTTACGTCAAATTGTCTGATAATAAATCTTTTCGATAATCACGGATCCAACCTCTAACAGCAGCTATCATCCTACTTGCGGAAGCTCCACAATCACTCCATACACAGTCCAAGTTGTAGCGCCCAATAAGATTAACATTAGTGTTTCAACCAATCCGATAACTGGAACTGCTAACTAAACTAATACATAGACTACAGAAATTGGTTTAAGAAAAAAGAAATGGGACGTCACTGTCTTTTCCTTGGCTAGATTTTTTGGACCCTTACACTAGTAGAATTTTATCAGCCTTTTAAATATGTAATTATAAGTACTTTTAATATAAAGCTGTGGTCCAAATAAGTACATTCCGTTCTAAATAAAAGAGAGAAAGTGCAATAACCTACGCGTTATGGCATTCCTAACAAACGATGAGGATACCAAAAAAGAAATCCTAAAAAGGAATGTTTATGTGTTACAGTCATAACTTTCTTTAAAGTCATACCTGGCTACACGTCTAGTCAGATGGACTTTTACACTTTACGGAGAAATATGGATTAAAAGAAATCCTAAGAATGTTTTCTGTAAAACTATTCAAACAATTTCTTTCTTTCGCGAATATTTATTTTTCGGATCCGAGTTCGTACTTGCGTTATTTTTTTTTTATTACTTACTAATCATAAACCCAAAACCTTATAACCAATTAGATAGTGTAACTGAATTTGATTTTCTTAAATAAATTACATAAAAATGTCAAAGTTAGTTGAGGCACTAAAAATAGAGTACATATTTATAAGTCCTTAACGTATAATAGTAATACATAATAAGAATAGTCAATATTTCTTAATTTTTTTACCCGCACCGACAAGCAAATTATTATTTTTAAATTGAATTTAGTTCAAACCAATGTCTTTATGTTGCAGTGTTTTTGTAATAAGAATAACTAATTTACGAATACGAATTCTAAAACACATTTACGTATTATTTAAAAATACGATTAATATATATTGAAACAATTAAAAAACTTACTTTTTCTATCAGTTACAGACACACAAAAAACGCTAAAAGCAGACGTAATGGTCATTAGTCATCACTTTTTGTTCGCAATTCCTAGGTCATTCCACCCCATAAAAATTTTATAGTTACGGAAATGGTTGAGCCTGACTTAAAAAAGGAATATTGCTTTCGAGTTCATCAAGCCTAGCAGCTGTATTTTATATATTGGGCAATAATCAAAAAAAAAAGTAGAGGACACATATTGTCACTCACCACAGATTAGAAAAGATTCTTACATATTTTTTTAGTAATGTAGTAGCAGTGTTGATCGCGGCGACTCTTATAGGCGGTTTAGGTTTGATACCCGGCTGTGCACCAATTAACTCTCTATGTGCGAATCTAACACTAGCTCGTCCCGTAAAGGAAGACATCGTGAGCATGTTTCAAGTCCAAAAATTGACGACAGGTCAGACTGAAAGCTTTCTATATAATAATAATTATCAAAAAAACATGCAACAATGGTTATAGCTCTATGGATTATTATTTTATTATTAGTAACCCCTTATTTTAAATTTTACTGAGCGCGCAATATGTCTTAAGTTTTCGTCATACACAAAAGAATTAACCGTACACTAACATAATTTTCCTACAATTATATTGATGTGAACTTTAAATACACAACGGGGTAAACAAACTGAAAACTCAGCCATGGTACTTCCAAGGAACATATTGGCCTATTTATTTCATATCCGTTCTAATTTAAGATGATTTATTGAACGATCCGATAACTGATGAAGAACATTGTTGGCTAGCACTAGAGTAGTAATTGGGTGGCCATAATATATACACATTAATCATATTAAGAAGATGCAAGCTTTGTAACTAAAATGGCAAAGGGGCTGGTTATGTAACAAGAGACCCGGATAATAGATGGATATTAAAGACAAAGGGAAGGGACCACCAGGATGCCAAATAGAAGGTGGGCTGGTGACTTAAGGCCCGCAAAGTACTTGCCAGCTTTCTGGCAATGTGAGTGTCCATGGGCACTTAAGATCAGGTGAGCCTCCGTCCCGTTTGTCTCCTATTATGTAAGCAGTTTATGCTATTTTATGATTATGTAATCATAAAATAGCATAAAACTGGCAGACTTAGCAATGATACAAAGGGTTGAAGAAGGACTTTACCCAAGACGGTATCCACAGACGAAACAGAAGCTATCAGTGAATACTAACAATATTTGAAATCGAAATTAAGGATACGGAAACAGACTTTATTATTATTAATATTCAGGGTTTGCAAGACATATTTTTAAGAAGCACGGAAGATAACTCAACCCTAAGAGTTTTGAACCGGTCCAACGACTTTGTCCTACCTATTTTAAGATGCTTCTAGGACTTGAATCCTGAGCATTGAACAACTTTCGAAATTTAATAAGAAATAATTAAATAAGTATCGCAATATAGAGGAAATACTGCCAGCATTGAAGGTACACACAAAACACAAAATATTTAATTTGTTATAATTTTTTTGTGCACAATTTTTTTTTCTATTTATCGGTTAAATATTATTAGGTTAATAATATTTTCATTTCCTTTTCATTATTATGTTGGAAATAAATGATAACTATTAAAAAAAGTCAGTGACGCTAAAACCAGTATAGGTATGACCCTCAGATTTAGGTTTCTTTTGCATGATCATTTGCCAATGTTATAGACGGCTGATCAGCTTCCTGGGTCTGATACTTGTCAACTGTTTGGGTCTAAGTCAAGCCGGTTTCCTCAAGACGTTTTCCTTCGCCGTTCAAGCGAATGTTAAATGCGCACATAGACAGAAAGTCCAATGGTGCTCAGCCGGGTATCAAACCTCGGGGATGAGAGTCTCACGCTGAATCCACTCGGTGAACACCGCTCACAATTGTTTAAGAAAGCTATATGAAATGTATCAGTATGCTACGGGACTAATTATGAAGATGCATTTAATATATACACTAGTTCACTTCCGGCGTTATATGAGTAGTGTAGGCACGTGGGTTCATTTATTAATGCTCAGAACCACAGAACATATAAAGGAGGTTATATGTTTACCTCCTTTATATGTTCTGTGCTCAGAACGTTGCGATATTCTTAATAGAATAGCGAGAATTATATAATTTTGGTCACGTTTAAATACAGTGTTTTATTACTACCACTCCGTAAGTGGTATGGAAAATTCATTGGTAGTATCGTAAAAATATTTGTTATTACATATATTTATGAAGACAGGTTTAGAGTTTTGTTAATAAGATTTAAAACTTTATTAATAAGCCCACAGTTGACAAACAACTCTTGTTTATGATAACTGTCAAGTTGCTGAACTGTCAAACTTTGTAAAGCGCAATCAGCAATGCCTAAATTCTGTAGCAGACTTTTAACTGACGCACAAAAAGGTCTAACATTGATAAGACTTACTCTTCAACATGTTATCTCACTTGAGACATTTAACATCGATAAATAGATATTATTTACGTCTACGTAATTGTTGGAATAATAGCAAATCTTTAAAATTTCTTAACAGCGCATTTTAACATTAACAATTCATAAAACACTAATATTCATCAGCACTATTTTATCCGAAGTCTATCTCTTTTCATCACAGCGAAACACAATTTTTCAGATAGAGACGAAAGAAATTTATAGTACAATTAGATTTTTATAAATAAATACAGACAACTCGATACAGTTAATATAGTAATAGTAATTTGTAATGCAAGCATTGCCACCGAGCACTTCCGCTGTTGAGGTTTTCACTCGGCCCGCCGGGAAGACTCTTCCTGCTCCTCGATTTTTGACCACTATAAAACATAAATATCGATCCTAAATTGGTTAGGTCGTTGAACTGTTTATTTATATATATTCAGTGAATTCCCGCGTAAATAGCGAGCATATACGTTTTACTGACAACAGTAATGTTCGAATCAGTGTGTTTTACAAAATAATTAAAAATATGTTATATAAAAGGTCCGAAAATATCAATTTAAAATTTAACTTATATGGAGATAGTTTAATAAAGTTTGAATTTTAATAAATGGGTTGGAATTTTTTAATTTTTTTTTTTTATATTTATGTTTTAAGAATTTTTAAATTTGTATGGTGTAGTAATTTTTATTTTAAAGAAAACTCTGGCGGCGGTATCACTTAACATCATGTGAGCCTCCTGCCCGTTTGCCCCGTTCTATAAAAAAATATATTTAGGTTTTTGAAGAACCCTAAGCGCTCAGTATAACTGACACATGCCATGTACAATACATGACATTCGTTGATTTCTTATTTACGATAAAAATAACGGTCGAAACTTAAAGTTAAATCATAACGATGTTGGTGTAATTAAAAAAAAAATGTTTTTCTATACCGTGGACATCATCATGTTTGTTACCATGATCACGATATTTAAGCCATGGTAAAGAAAGCAGTACAATCTTTATCTAATTTATAAAATGTTTCTTAGTTAATAGAATTCTCATACAATTCTATTTATACAGTGCGTGCCTTAAATGCCTATCAAACAGTTTAGTTTCTTTGTAATCCTTGTTTATTTATAGTCTGGGCAGAAATGTTCCATTTATATAAACCAGAATAAACAGAAATGCTATAGCAATGAACTCGGTGAAGTTACCTATTTATTATTCAACAGAGAACATACATATATCGTGGGATAAGGTAGCTCTGAGCAGACTTCATTCTAAGAGATATGAAAATTATGCGTGCGATTTTTTAGTAAAAGTAAAATTATTTACTACCAAATTCTAATATTTTATCAAATCAAGTTACCTATAAAATGGTTGATATCTTACAAATAAACTTATTTTCGTATTTTTTTTAATTATTTTAATTAATGTATAACTTATGTGTCTGGTGTCTTGTCTGACTGTAGTCAAAATTAATAATTAGAAGCAGTAAAGTAATTTATTAATTTGGTTTAATGTCAGATACGGAAAACAGTATAAATTCAAATAAATTTAGTTATTTTATCAAACTTAAATGCCTTTTGAATTAATAAACTAACCTACACTTTTGTTGCGTTTACGATACTTAAAACAGAATCAGTACGTCCCAGTTTCACCTTTCAAAAAATATTAGTACAGCTATACAAAACGGAAGCTTAGAGATCTTGACACATTTAATTACTAAAAATTCAACAATTTATAAATATGGACGGATGTAGGTAAAAACGTGCGTCACGGCTGGCCCCATTTCTCTCAGGAAACGAGCCGAAAGCTTCCTTCAAGATGTTTGCGTAGTCAATAATAGACTACACTTCGTTTAATATCGATCTATCGAGAGTTAAGTCGTTATGTTTAGATGGGTACTGTATTGTGAATAACATTGTAGATTTATGAGAATTTAGTTTCTTGGTTATCGTTTTTGTTCTGAACGACAGATTTATGTGCTTTCGTATTAGCAAATTCCTCTCAATGAATGTACTTGCATTCTTCAGTCAAAGATATTTGTTTCCCTATTACCTCGTACTGTACTCATTAATTCTTAAAAAAGGATGCAACCTAAACTCCAGTGTATTTTTTTGTCTCTTTTCGTCAATGAGGTTATGATAAGGACAGATCATTTTAGTTAAAAAACTGGACCTAATTAATTTTTAATGAATCGGTCTTAGTTGCTACTCAAATGTTATCTACTATTCTGTTGTAAAAATGTAAAAGAAATTGCTACCTTATTTAGGTTTTTGTTTTGTTTCTTTTGATTATAACATTAAAAAGTTTTTATAAACTTTGATGTTTATTAAGTTTCAATTTTAATAATAAAATGACTTCATTTTAAAGAAACGTAAAAAACATAAGGTTCGCAACTTTGATTTCAGAAACAGTAGAAAAAGCAGTTAAACTACACGCACAAATCAACTTGATCCTTGACAATCAACATAATCACCTGATTTGGCGATAATTACACTTGCCTGGTTAACTTCTACTGCGTGTAGTACTTTTGTGAACCGTGGGTAAAAAAGACACCTTTTTAAATGCATAATTGACATATTTTATTTTTTAATTACGCTCGTCGGTTTAAGCGTTTTAAATACATCATTAAGTAAGGCGTTTTATGTTCCATTAACTCTAGTAAAGCATGGTTTCCATGACAACACGCAACTCAATAAACGCACGTCCTGATATAATTGCTAATTCACTGGTGAATTTCCCTTCCTTTTGGGTCACGGAAGTGCCGCGATACGATCCTCTTAACATGCGAAACATACACTGTTTATGTGTGATTGATATGGAATTATGTATTTGATACTTACTATATTTAAGATATCAACAAGGTATATTTAAGCTACAAACTTTCAATATATATATATTTTTTCTATATTTCATTACTACATTATAGTGCAATAATTAAAAATAAATAAATGGAATATGACACCTTTAATGTTGGGATTATTTCGTATATTTTATAAGTCGGTACTTATATTCGCTAATGTATATTATACAGATAATTATGTAAAATACCATTGCTTGTGTACGTATAAACTTGATCTTTCTAAGCTATGTAAAAAAAATGTAGGAACCACAACGTGCCGCAAGTAGGTATGCCGCATAATCATTATACGGAAAAAGTGGCTAAATAACCTTTAAGATGTTGGCCTCAGATTTGTGTATCTGTAATAATTTGTTTCATTTATAAAAGACAAGCAGATGATCAGCCTTATGTGCCTGACACACGCCGTCAATGTTTGGGTCTAAGTCATGTCGGTAACCTTACGATGTTTTTCTTCAGCGTACGAGCGAATGTTAAATGCACGCTTAGACAAAAAATCCAATCCAGCCGGGGTTCGAACCAACGATCAAGCCTAAGCTGCCACTATGCTCCCTCTTATTTATTTGTTTTATTCAGAAACACTATTTCAATTTAATACAATTTAGTATTAAAACATATACCTACAATAAACAGTTCATTAGCTCTGAAGCATCTAAGTATAATTGTATATTAATTAAACCGGCTTCGTAACCAACATACCAGACTAATCAAACATCTTTACCGATTGATACTGCGCAACCGTATAATTTAATTTTCTAAGCACGCGTTGGTTATCCATGCTACAATAATATTATGATAAAAATGAACACGATCCTACTTATGTAACTACAAACGAGTATAGTGTACTCCATATCTTAAGCTACAACTCAGTGAAGTTTTCTTTTAAGCAAAGTTAATAATAATAATAATTAATATTTTATACCTTGGTCAAGAATTACCTAGTGCCTCCATAAATAAATGAAGTCATGTCAACCTAAAGAAAAGAGCGTACAATTCTTAAAAGGCCGGCAACGCACTCGCGAGCCCTCTGGCATTGAGTGTCCATGGGCGGCGGTATCACTTAACATCAGGTGAGCTTCCAGCCCGTTTGCCCCGTGTTCTATAAAAAAAAAGAGAAAAATTTAGTGACGTAAGTTGACAGTAGGTACATTTAGTTGCTACTTTAATCAAGTGGTGATAGAAAAGGGAAAGTGACTACAATACTTACTTCTAACCAAATTCAAAAATTAAGTTAGAAGAATTGCAGCAGTAGCCAGTCGTGTTCTTCGAACGAGAGTTCGATATATCAAAAATATGAGAATATTCGCTGAGTTTAAAATGTTGAGTCCCGTTAATATGTCGACATCTAATAAATTTAATTTGCTTGGCGTTCAGTCTCGTTTCTGAATCTTACCCTTAAACCGATAGCCAAAATCTTCTCAAGATCTTTCAGTTCAAAAGTGGCAGAGAATTTTTTACCACTAAATTTGTAACTAAACAATTGCAATCTGATCTTTAACTACTTGAAGTGGGATGTTGTCTACCGTTGTAAGATCATAAGCAATAAATATAACGCACCATTATTTCGTACAAGAGTTTTCGCAACAGCATCAATAAATATATAGCAACGGTTACTGAGGTCGTGTAATATACGGAAGACATTTTTACTTTAACATAGCGTACCGACATTTTTACAGGCTATGCCCTAAAACAGAAATACCAAAGGGCGGGGCATAAAGCAAGATGCACAGATAATAAGGTGGACTTTAAATACGATAAAGCGGAAGAGAAGAAGAGGGCGCCCCAAAAAATGTGTTTACTGTTATATTTTGAGAAAGGTGGAAGAGAAAAAAACCCGTGAAGGTTTCTGAAGGAAGCTAGGATATTAGGACAACAAGACAAAAATGAATATAACAAATTTAAGCTGTCTCTACTTTTGTAATAATTGGAAATGAAACGGGCTTCTATTTTTATTACTACCCACATATTATTTTACATACCTATTCTCTTTAAATTTCTCTTTAAACGTCTTATCGACTTCATAACATTGCGCTATTGTGTTTAATACGTGTACACGACTAGGCCTCGTATTGAATACAAATGTATTAATCTCTAATTTCACACAACTTTTACCTGCGCCGGCTGGCTTTATAGACAGTAAATCACGATGGTCGTGGGTCATTGTAAGTGCGAGGTATCATTGATTGAGCAAGCGTCATGGGAGGTCGCTGCCCTAGCAGAAATTGTATTATAATAGATTTTTTAAATAATCATTTTCTTTGGTATATAGGAAATAAGTATAATATAATGTGCGAAAACTCATTTTCTTGAAGTGAAAACTTCTTTAGCGGCGTTATACACACTTTTTGGAATGGGTAAAATTTTTTAAACTCGCGTGACCTGATCGAAAATTCGTGAGACGGATGGAGAGTAGACAGCTGGCGCGTAAAAATAAATTGTCATGTTTGTGTACGATAGCGCAATAATTAAAAATTGTATATATAAGCTGATAATAAAAGCAATTCGTGCAAAATTATTCCCTAACCATTCCAAAATATCAAAAATGCACAACGTTAATATTGAAATTTTCACTTGGCTCTCCCGGAGTGCAACCCTTCATTTTTTATAATATATTTTAAGTTTAAAGTTCCAACCTTTTCGTTCGCGGCATCTATGTTCTATCATTATTATCTATTTAAGTAGACCTATTATCAATTGCAAAATAAACTAGTCGTTTCAGCAATCTTGCAGTGTTAATTATTTAATCTTATTATTTTCTGATGATTGTCCTCATTTTAACATGTGATGTTTGATATCATAAATAATATAAAAAATATAAACGTAAAACAAATATTTTAAAGCAACAAATAACTATTACATAACATTGCCTGCATTATACGCAGTTATCCAATTAGAAGCTATCCATTTCATTACGAGTAGTCTCATGTGGTTTGATGAATGGCCCTTGAAGATCGATCATAACATGAGAAATGTCTGCGTACAAAGCTCCCCTAGTGAAAGTTGTTATTTTAATTAATCTATTATAATAATAATTCCGTAGATTAAATTTTATTAAAATCTGTTAATATAGAGTAAACATAGTTTTTAAACAAATGAAGTCTAGCTACTAAAGATTTGTCTTCTTTCTGACATTTGGTAATAATTAACCGAACCGCAATATTTGTCAAAGTTATACAACATGTGAATGTGTAGATATATATAAAAATGTTCATATTTTCTTTATCATCCTTCTAGTGCCGTGTGTAATAAACATTAGTTTATAATATGTACATAAATTTGAAACTTTACCCTTTTTCACTATATTGTATTTTTGCTGCATCAATCTTATTAGCATCTCAACAGATCACAGACGATTGGATGATAGAGGGAATGATTTATTGCGCAAATCGTCTCACTTCGTAAATAACTTTTAAATAGTCTCTCAAACCAGACAAATAGTGGGCACACGAAGGTTAAATTATATACTGTTTGTTTAGATGTTTCCTGGAAATCCAGACTGAAATAGGCATCTCTCGCATGTTCCCGATACTCTTGCCAATATCACGATGTTTATAAACAACACTGGTTAGCTTTTTTAGTACGCGACTATGTATATATATATGGTGTTCGAAAAGTTTTTCCTTGACCAACGTTCAGTATTTAAGAAAGAGCAAGGTCACGCGCTTTACCCCTTGTATCGTTGAATGTCTATATTAAAATCCCCAGTTTAATTCCTGCGAAAGAGTATCTTTTGGTTTGACCAAAATTCCTGATATATATAAAAATATCTATTACTTCAGCAGCTCCTAAAAATCCACATCAGTATGTCATTTCTGCTATATATTTTAAGACTTTATAAAATTCTCGGGTTATAACATATTATCTGAATTCTACATAGACGCTACTGTACAATGATATGCAGTGAGCAGCTGCGATCCATTTACAATTCCGTATGCAAGCACGCACGCCATAAATTCAAATGTGGCCACAAACCGCAATTAGCATTGACTCTGTGGAACTTTTTATATTGCGAACGTTGACGTAATGCAATTCTCAATGCATAATATTTTGTACCGACTTTAAGGCATGTTCTGTATTCGGATCTTAGGTCCAGATCGCAAACATAACGAATCTAATTTAAGTAGGAATAGCTTTGCATATATTAAGATTTCAAAATTATTCTAAGTACGAAAAATAATCTAATTTTGTGTTGTTTCAGGTTCACCTTCAGCTAAAGGCGGGAACGTGTACACTCAAGAAAAACACTGAATTACCACCGAATCGACAAAATCCGTTTGCAAGTACAAAGTCTGAAAACCTCGCACGACATTGGAATTGTTAATATTTATAAACTTTTTAGTATAGTATTATATAGTTAGTATAGTATTAATTAAACACTTACAATACATTTTTGTTTCATTTGGTAATCCTATACACTGTTATAGTTTAATTTAAGTTAAAGGCATAATAATTGTATTTAATAAATCTAGAAGATTTCCGTATCATTGTTTCAAGGAAGATGTTAATTCTGTGGATCAAAAACAAAAATAATCTACGAAGTCAACAATACATACTAATACAAATTATACAAAATGGAAACGGAATTGGTTTCTTTTATTATCTATTAAGAAATATAAGTTGCGGTTCTGCAGCTAATTTATTTTTGCAAAAAAAAAATAATCATTTATTTCAGACCAATTAAAAAGTCAATATATTGTTAGTATAGTAATACAAGCAAAGTGTAGGTTAATTTTGGGGATGTTGTAGAGGGGTTAATAATTTGATAAATAGGAAGGCTTCATTGATGCGCTTAGAAATTATGATTTAATCAGTACATTTTCTGTTACTTTAAATATTTTTTGATTTATTTTACTGTTCAGCCGCTAACTGTGCTAAACAATTTTGCACATGCGGTTTCCTTGTGTCTGACATCGCAATTTGCACAGCCGAGATCAGTAGCCCGGAACGTGTGACGCCCATTCTGCGAATAGATTTTACTGCTAGATTCTTTGTCTAGCCATGTTGGTTTTGATAAATCTTGAACCATAGTTAACTAGAAAACCAATTTGGCAGCATCGAAACAGCCGTCTGAAATTCCTTAGTTTAACTAGTAGCTATTTTTTCAACTCTTTCAAGTCATTTTAAGTGTTACCTACGTCTGTATTCACATACAAATACGTGATAAGCCTTCTGTGCTATACATATAGGAAGTGTCTATTAGTGCTAAGGATAAGAAAACGCCACGTCAAACATTCTGACAATTTCCACTTAGCTAATATTATTATGACGAAATCAATCAGGGCCGGCATAAAAGAAGGGCACATTAGACATCTTATTTTCTTTTTTTAAATTCCGACTAGTGTTTGGATATTGAAGTTATACTTCATTTGACACGCTAGGAAAAGATGAGAGCGGATGAGTGTAAATTTTTACGATGCGCGCGCACAACGTCACAAAAAACCCATCACATTATGTCACAAAATACACTGAAGTTAGCCATAGTCAACATTTTAGTTTTTTCTACAAACGTAAAAAAACGAAAGCGAAAGATAAAATGTTAGAAAAGATTTTTACCTTGTTACGCCAAAGCATAACTTTTAACGCGTGTACATAAATTTTTTTTCGCTATTGCTCTTAAATATTAACGGAAATCATTTACCTGTATTTATATTTTTATGTTTGTTAAATACTAAAATAATACATTTCTATCAATAATTTCATTTAGTTTCCCAATAAACTATTGATAAAAAAAATATTCAATTTATTTAGATTTTTTTTGTAGATACCACAAAAAACCGGAAAAAGTATTTTTCATACCGCCGATTTAAAAGGTATACGATCTTTATGGAAAATTATATATATGTCGCAGCCAACTAAGTAATTAGCCGATTAACTAGCAACCTGAAAGAAATTTAGGCGTAGCGTTTGATACATTTAATAAACTGGCTGGCTAATGCTTAAGCCATTCGTACGAGTCACTATTTTTTGGCAGAAATAAAAAACGTGAAACACGACAAAAAATATTTCTTTTAAAATTAAATTGCCCCACTCAAATTCACATGATTATTGTCACTACACTCTTCCATTGTACGTTGTTGCCATCAAAGTTGTGGTTTGCCGACGCCATATTGCCAGTTTGAAGTTTTGATTTAAGTCTCAGTGACAGAAAGTGGAATTAAATTAACGGTCAACAGGCTAGGCAAGTAATGAAACGCCATCGATCCAAGTCATTTGCCTAGCTGATTGATCAACTGGCTGAACATGTTTTAGGCCGCTAGTTAAACGGATAATTTTTACAGTTTAAGTAATTTGAATTCATTTATTTCTTTCATTGATCACCAAAGTAAAATTAAAAAAAATCCGTGGCGCTACAACCTCTTTAGGTCCTGGCCTCAGATTTCTGAATCTGTTTCATAATCCTTTTTTAAATCTAACAGGCAAGTAGGTGATCAGCCTCCAGTGCCTGACACACGTCGTTGACTTTTTGGGTCTACGACATTTCGGTTTCCTCACGATGTTTTCCTTTACCGTTCGAGCAAATATTAAATGAGCATATAGAAACTCAATTGGCGCACAGCCGGGGATCGAACCTACGTCCTCAGGTATGTGAGTCGCACGCTGAAGCCACTAGGCCAACACTGCTGCAAAGTTAAATAAAACACCTATTTATTTAAATACCATATATTATCATTATAAATAGCTCAAACTTGGCTCCACTAGAAACGCTGAATATGCAGATTTATTATATTAAAATTATTAAATTACATTAAAAACTACTTATCAACATTAAAAACATACCTTATATCTCAAAAATAATAATAATTTACTAACAAAGTGAGCGAACTAAGTGTTGGCAGTTGTTATATCCACAAAAGTATAGAAAATGCATTACAACCACAAATTATACTAAAATAAGCCTAATTGACTTTTAACCTACATCTAGTTGGTCCACGAAGGTCTTACATTTAACCGACTTAATGTAAATGTCAATTTAAGTTCCATGAAACCGTCGTAAAAATATTACAAGTCATTATCAAATGTTTACTCAATTTATCATATTAAAATAACGACAAAAAAATTACAAAATCATTGGCAATATTTATATTATAAACCGACTTAAAAAAACAAGGTTATCAACCTGTAATTGCATTTGAAACATGATTTCGCACATCATTAAATATGAATATTCGTTATTGCCTTAAAAGAGATAATTCCTCAAAAGAGGTTTTTTTAATGTAATAAGCACTAAACGCACAAACAGTTTTATTGTCATTCCAGCATTTTGGAACATGATTAAACACTCAAGATTCCAGTCGTGCTTCAATCCTGACAAGTGAGAATTCGTTTTCTCAAATGTGATTTCCTTAAGCATAAGTCCAGATACATGATTTAGGGTTCGTCGCAAATTGTATCGATCCTATCCAGTGCGCCCGGTTTCGTTATTCCGAGCGGCAGGTGGCGCTGGTGGTTGGTATTTCCCTACTGGGTACATTGGCTTCGGTTCAATAGTTGAAACTGCATCATATCTGAAATTACATTTTATTAAATACTTTTTCTAAGTGTTGGGCTTCAGCGTGCGACTGTCATATGTACTTTCTATGTACGCATTAAACACTTACTCGTACGGTGAAGGAAAACATTCAAACAAACAATCCAAAAAGTCGACGTGTGTCAGGCACAGGAGGCTGATCACCTACTTGCCTATTAGATTTAAAAGTGTTCATAAATCTGAGGCCCAGACCTAAAGAGGTTATAGCACCACTTTTATTTTTATATTTATTAACACTTTTTCTAATAACTAGATTTTATAAATCTAAATCATAAAAGATTTGATTCCGAGTGATGATTTTGTACTTAAAGGTTGTGTGTTATAATCCTGACTTTTAAGATTTTATTTCTATGGTAAGTAATTAGTATTGTTAGCGAATCGGCTGCTTTATTATAAAGAAATTAATGGAATAATCATTCATTAATCAAAGAACAATAAATCTCAATAAGTGCAGATTATATTTCATCCAGTCATTAGGTAATGTAGTTTGCAGTGATACTCACTTGTTGTTGGAGTACTTGTCGGGAATAGCGCGATAAGACTGCGCAGCTGCGTGCGCGTGAGTGCGAGCCAACTCGCGGGCACAAGGCTCCAACTCGCGCACTGCGTAACCCGTGCTTTGCGCCAACGCCGCTGGCCACGCTGCAATTATTTGAAATAATACAGAAACTTGAAGTCGTTTAGTAAGCATAAATACAGAAACTTGAAGTCGTTTTAGAGATAGGAAGGAGTTTTAGGGTTGAACAGCATGGAATATGGAGACATCTTCACATCGGAGAGAGCTTCACATCGCTGACGAATGGGTAACTACTAACTTAGCCGCTTACGGAACGCAGAGACATAGTTGTTCCTTGTTTAGATCGGAATCGGCGTAGTCCAGTAATGGTAGGAAGAGAGAATGAGCCAGTGAGGTTTAAGTACTAAAGGGAAGAAAATTACTATGACATCGAAGAATACTGGACCGTACAATTTGCGCCTTCTTTAACATGGGTGTAGCATGGATAAATTTTGATCAAGTAAAACCCTCAAATTCATTTAACATGTAATGTTAATATTTATTAGTAGACCAAAATTTTACTTCTTTGCTAGCTCATAGTAGATGGTATGGGTTGCGGGAGCTCATTGAGAATTTACAAGATCTTTATATAAAAAAAAAAATTAATAAGAAAAAAATCTTTGAAATATCCATATGGACACTAAATTTTATTATTATTTAATGAACAGTAAAACATTTTATTATTTAATGAACAGTAAAACATTTTATTATTTAATGAACAGTAAAACATTTTATTATTTAATGAACAGTAAAACATTTTATTATTTAATGAACAGTAAAACATTTTATTATTTAATGAACAGTAAAACATTTTATTATTTAATGAACAGTAAAACATTTTATTATTTAATGAACAGTAAAACATTTTATTATTTAATGAACAGTAAAACATTTTATTATTTAATGAACAGTAAAACATTTTATTATTTAATGAACAGTAAAACATTTTATTATTTAATGAACAGTAAAACATTTTATTATTTAATGAACAGTAAAACATTTTATTATTTAATGAACAGTAAAACATTTTATTATTTAATGAACAGTAAAACATTTTATTATTTAATGAACAGTAAAACATTTTATTATTTAATGAACAGTAAAACATTTTATTATTTAATGAACAGTAAAACATTTTATTATTAAATGAACAGTAAAACATTTTATTATTTAATGAACAGTAAAACATTTTATTATTTAATGAACAGTAAAACATTTTATTATTTAATGAACAGTAAAACATTTTATTATTAAATGAACAGTAAAACATTTTATTATTTAATGAACAGTAACACGTTGTAAGGAATAAGGAACTAAAATAATAGTTCCTTATTCCTTACAACGTTTAGACAACAAAATATTTTTATAATGAACTATTTAATTGAAAAAATGTGTGAATTTTAATTTGGCTTGTTAGCCGCCGTTGACCTCTAAAAACAAAATATCTCTCCCTGCCGTAGAAGGTATGTTTCGATTGTAACATTTTTCTGGCTGTATGGCGTAAGCAATAAATTCACTAAACACATTCTTTAGACAGAGCACAAACAATGATTTTGTTCAAAATTGTTTTAAAGAACTTGTCTTTTTTCTAATCAAATATGTTTTCCGATTAATTTTATTAAAAAAAATATATAGTGTTTTAGAGAATTACAACAAATACTGTTTCATTATATGAGTATTGAATTGCAAACTTTACGGGTATTACACAAATATCATTATACCACAGGCAGATGAATCCCAAGTTTATATCTTGTCTGCCAACATTTATATCTCATACAAGTTGTGATTGCACTCAATAGTGGCTTGAATAAGGACAAGAATTTTTAATACTGTGTTAAAATTATACAGAGACAAAGATAAATCTCGGAATTGGCTTTAAAATCAAACACCTTATTCTTTATAAGCTTTAACTTACCTATGTTAGCACATTGGGGCCGTAATCCCTGGTCATCCTCTCCAGTCCTTAGACTGCAGTCCTGTCTTTCACAAAGAAGACAATGGCGTGCTGTGGCCAAAGCACTAGCTGCTATTATCGAGGGTCTGAATTGAAGGTAGGGGTCTGATTCGAGTAATGACAACTCTGCTATGTACTGGAAATAAATAATTTTAATCATTCTCAAGCACCTTGTCAAAACTATTTTATACAGAGAAAGTTACACTACAAAAGCTTGTTCGATTAAAAAAAAATAATAATTCAATTTTGCTAAGCTCCATTTAATATCTGAAATAAAGTATTATGTCCATAAAGGACATTTAAGCAATATTCTCTAAGTGCCCAAAAAGTTTCCGGCAGTTTAGCCAATGAACCACCAAACCTTTAGCGTTATCTGTCCCCAAGAAATCTCAGTAATTATATATAATCTGGTATACCAGAATAATTTATTTTGGTTATAGTCTTCATAAATGAAGCTGAAATAGCTTATTTTTTATAAAAAAGTATCACTAATCCAATATATTTAAAGAGACAATCTAATAGAATTGAATGTTATTAATAAACAATTATTAATAAATAATATTCTGTATCATAGATACTAAATATACTCACAGCAGCTAAATGAAAGATTTTCTTGGACAGACCATTAGATATGCAGAAGAGTGATAGGAAAGCCAAAGATGTCGGTGTGGATAGGTCAAAAGACAGCACTTTCAGTATTAGATGTTCCATACGCAACACTTCCTTCTTTGTGTATGTGTCATCAGTTATGTAGACAAACTCTGATACTTCCGGTGGGTAAACTTCTTCATATTTCCTGGAGGTTTTGAAAGTAGCTTAACTCAGGTCAATTTAAGTAGCATGGGAAATATTTTTGCAATAATGAAACTTTCAAGTAATAAATTTAGCTGGAAATCTATCAAAAACTCTGCCCTGCAGTGTAATATAATAACAGCTTAATTAATTAGTTTACACATGAAACTTAGACAAGGATACATACACTAACACTAAGCAAAATTAAGTGATAGAACCTATGGAAAGAATTTTTACATAGACATTTATTTAAACAATTGAAGCAAATAGATTTTATGCAATAAATGTTTTTGATTAGATATAAATAGCTACCTATTGTTCTATAAATAAATAATTAAACTTACGAGGCAATGTATGTAGCAGCAGTACCAACAAGCTGAAGTTTTGTGCGTACCACACTCATATAAGACAGGAATCTGTCAACATATGACACAGCCAAGTGCAATGTCTCACTCTGCTGATTGTATTCATCACACACCTCAACAAGCCAATCAATGAGAATAGATCTCATAACTTGAGTGATATCTGGTTGCTTACGCATGTAACGGGGGTTGGCACGATTCTTTACCTGTATTACAGTGTATTATTAAGAAATTAAATTATTGAAAGAAATTAATTTTTCATTGATTTATTTCTGATATAAAATATGAATATATATTGTGTGGTTGTTTAATCTAAATAAATTAAAAAATTTGATCTATTCAGAATATTACCTTCCAAAAGGAGCTGTTAACAAAATTGTCCCATGTTGTTAAAGACTTAGAATTTAAATATGTATTAAAGTTAAAGTTGTAATGGTAAGAAGTGTAACTTTAAAGTTCGGTTTTTTTTTAATTTTCATAGTCCTCACTGATGTGTAATATCTGATGCTTACCTCTATCTCTCTCATATAGTCATAAATATCTTGCCTATATTCCACCACGTGGAAAAACAATTCCCTGTTAGTCTGAGCTGTAGTTGCATCTTCATCAATCACATCTAGCTGGCTCTCATTCTTGGAAATTGACATAGACAGTATACTTGAGTCTACTACAGACATTGGTGACTCAATATCATCTTTAACAGCTTTCTGTTCTTTCTTATCTTCTACCTCTTTCTTCTCTTGTAGGGGTTTTCTAGATAAAGAAATATCCCAGATTCAGATTTGTCAGTTAACAAGAAGTGATAAAGTTCTGCTTAATCACCTTAATAATCTTTGATCCATGTGTTTAATATCAATGAAAGTATTTATATTTATGAGAAAGCAGTAAGCATCTTCAAACCATAGTTGTCATTTGTTTGCCAAAACATGTATTTTGCTAATATAAGTTACATATAGAAACATTAATAGAAGACACAAAATGACTAAGGTATTTCATAAAGGTTGAACAGGCAAAGCTGAGGCCGAGACTACATTTATAGAAAAGAGTACAAGAATTACTTACAAAATAATGTCCCAATGATACAAGCGTTATGAAAAAGTTAATAACTGTTAGATATAAAGTAAACACTAATTTGATTAGCTTTACCATTAAATTTTGGAATAAGATTGTATTATATAGTGCAGTAAGAAAAAGGTTGATGATTTGACAAAACCTTGACACATTGACACACTTTAAGCTGTACATGCATAAGCATTTTTTATTTTTTAATATTATGGTGTGATATCTGTAATCAATAGCTAACCATTAAATCCTAAGTCACAGTTTTAAAACTGCAGTCTTGATAATTGTATAACAAAAACCTGTACTTCCCATATATTTTGTTTTATAATGTAAAACTTAGCATAACGTTAAGCCTAAACTTAGTAAAACCAAAATATAGAGGGCCAGGTAAATCATTATATTAAAAATTGTTTTGTAAAAAGCATAGTAAATACATCTTTAATTACTGTAAATATATATCATTAGGTTTAACTTACCTAACAGGAAGATTAGGCTTATCCTTTTCATATTGCTTCTCAGCTTGAGCACAAAGTGCCTTGACATTTTCTGCAGCATTAAGAAAAAAGTTATCCTTTTTCAATTCTTTGGAAATGAAAGGTTTAAATGCTTGCTCTCGTTTCTTTAACTCTACTTCCAAAGGTTTTGTGGGATTATCTTCATATACACTGAAGGCGCGAAACTGAGCTACAGGGGGGACGATATTCTTTTCGTTCTTGATATTCCGCACCGTTCTATTTTCATCTTGGCCCTTGTAGGGTCCAGTCGTTATTCCAACCTAAGACAAAAGTTTAAATTGCTTAACAAGAAGTTAACAAAACTTTAACTTAACTGAAATTCGACTTACATTTTTCACGTTGCGATTCTGGTTGCATTTGAACTGGCTCAGATCACCTAATGCACGTCTCTGAGTCGCAGCAGCAAATACTTCTGCTTCCTTCCTTGCAGCTAGTGAAGAATTTTCTTGATCCTCGTGAATTCTGAACGATGCCATTGTCCCTGTTTCCGCAAACACTAACCGTTTAACGAGTATTAGAGCTCAAAACGGGGTTCGCATACAGGAAGGCAACTCTGCGGAAATACGTAATGAGCAAAGCATTTACAATTGCATTTTGACAAAAAAAGGGTGTAGGTTTAAAAATATTTCCGCAAATCTGTAAAATTCACCCTCAAAATGAAACTAGCGTCAACGGAAAAAATGCATTTTGATAGATTCAGCTGTTGCAGTTTTTGTTCCTCTTTAGTCTATTATAATTTAAATTCTAACCAATAGCGTTAGCCCATGGACACCAAAAGTAATCTGTCTTCACACAGATAAGCAATAATTGTTTTCTCTATGTAATAATTAGAATTTGGTACTGTTCAATTCAAAAGTCACATTAAATATTAGTTAAAGTTTGATTTCAAACAAAATAAAAATAATAAGATAATGGGAAATACACTGTTATAAAAACGTAACAAGATAAAAATATTTTCTAAAATTGTATCTTTCGTATTATTGTACATTTGAAGATAAAACCTTACTTTATCTTTAGATGATCAAATTATGATCCACTTTTACATTATTAGTGATTACAATATTTTTTCCCTTTGCATGCTACTCGCCAGCATTCAGATTATTATTGCTTGATTAGCATAACCAAAACATTTCTGAAACCACAGTATTATTTATCTATGTTTATACAGTTGCAACTTGCAGCGTTGGCACTTGGCAGTTGGCACTTGTTACTTGGCATTTGGCAAGTTTTATCACAGATATTTCCCTTAGAAAAACATAATATTTAATTTATCAATTAATATTTATTAATTGGTAATTTTTACCTATTTTAGTTTTCGTGTTTAGTTAGTCGTGGCAAATTAAATAAAAAATGTAAGAATTAAATTAAAAAAAATATATGTTTAAAATGTAACCTAGGGAAGCCGAACTATTAGTATACATTTATGAAAAGACGGAAATACGATATCTGATACCTAATAATTCTGTTACAATGTATTTCGTACCAAGACTGCATATATATTTAATTGGAGTTATTAGTTTAAGTAATTTGTGTTATACAATACGCGAATATAAAAAGGAAGATATAATAAAACTGCGGTAAGTTTACAGAAAACTTATTTTAAATGTGCTTTTATATGTAGGTATGTTTTAGAAAATAGCCACGTAATGAATAAATACTCTTTCAGAGAGGAGGTTCGTGAAATGTTCCAGCATGCTTATGATAGTTATTTAAAATATGCATATCCATATGATGAGCTGCGTCCATTGAGTTGCGATGGCATGGATACTTGGGGTAGCTACTCCCTAACTCTTATAGATTCCCTGGATATGTTAGTTATCATGGGAAACTACACTGAGTTTAATAGAGTGGTAGATATAGTGTTGGAGCGAAAAGACTTTGATACAGATATTAATGTTTCTGTGTTTGAAACTAATATCAGAATAATTGGTGGTTTATTGAGTGCACATCTTTTATCTCACAAGTAAGTTGCATAAATGACTTTTCAGATAATATACGAGCGACATACACATCGTCATTAGCCGTCCCAATTTTAGTCAATTATGTTCATTCTAACATGCATCTTTACTGCCTTTTTGAATTTGTCAAACACTCCAATATTGCGAATTTGGGATGGTAATTGATTAAATAATTGCACACCCTCGTACCTAATAGATTTCTTCAAATAATTTGTACGCGGCTTCCACAAGATAAGCAAACTCGCTTGACAAGTATTAATATATAATAAATAATTAATATCAATATATAATATATTAATATTTATATAAATAGGTTTAACTTTACACAAATCACTTTTTTCCACCACTAATCAACCACAACTTCCTAATGCTGCTGTGGCAATTAATCCACCAGTAACGGATTCTTCATACTGTAGTAGGAACAAAAACTGATTTTGTTAAATTTTTCTATTTACTTTAATTTACATTATAGGTCTGGCATGAAATTAGAGCCTGGTTGGCCATGCAATGGTCCATTATTAAGATTAGCTGAGGATGTTGCTCATAGGCTCATAGCTGCATTTGATACAACTACTGGTATGCCATATGGAACAATTAATTTAAGATCTGGAGTTCCACCTGGGGAAACAAGTATCACCTGCACTGCTGGCGTAGGGACATTTATCATTGAATTTGGTACTCTAAGCAGGTTGACAGGGGACCCTTTGTATGAAGAGGTAATTGTGTATATATATGTATACTGCTGTTCATTCTACACAACAAAAATAATATAAAGTAGTTATTTAAAAAAAACACAATATAATTTTTTATAAGATAAGATTTTATACAAGAAAACAACATATTTATTGGTTTGTATTGTTAACAATCAAATTTTTGTGTGTTTATAGGTTGCATACAATGCATTGAAAGCTCTGTACCATCATAGGTCACCAATTGGTTTAGTGGGTAATCATATAGATGTGATGACCGGCCGCTGGACAGCCCAGGATGCTGGTATTGGGGGCGGAGTGGATTCTTATTTTGAGTATTTAGTTAAAGGTAATTATTTCATTCTTGTTAGCTATGTAGCCGTAATGTGATGTTAAATGGCTGAAGAATTTTGAGATAAATATCAGGCAGATATAGATCTGATATATATCAGTTAAGGCTCACATTTTATGAATACCCAACTAAAACTTTTGGTGACTTAGATTTTTATAAATTGATATAATCCCCAAAACTCTAATTTAGGCCTTAGTTTAGTAATCATAGAGAATTTGTAATGGTGAAAGAATTTTTCAAATGTCCCTATTACTCTATTTATGTTTGTATCCTATGCAAATTGGGCGAATATCTTCTTGATCTTTTATTAGCAAACTCAGTTATCTGATTGACCAGTGACACACTCCAATATTTTTATAATGTACTTTCATTTACTGGTATGTAATATATATTTCCTCCTCCTATTATTATTCTCTACTACGCATTCCTCCTCACGATATTGATTTTGTAAAATCGTTAAATAAATTGTTAAATAAACTGTGGGTGCCCACAGTGTCCATACAGTTCCAAGGTGTTGGAACTGTATGGACACTGTGGATTGTGTTGTGGATGTTTCAGGAAATGGTGGTTTTCTGAAGACTCCTAATTTCTGATTCTGAAATATCTATGACACCTTTCATAAACAGATGATGCGCGCTTTGTGCCTTAAAAAGCGCAGTTGACGTCAAAATGTACCCTTAAATAAATTGAGTTCCGCTTCAACCTTTTTAGGTCTAGGCCTCAGATTGTTCAATTGGTTTCATGATTATTTGTCAATCTAATTGACATTCGCCGTCGAATTTTTTGGGTCTAATGCGAGGTTTCCTTACGATTTTTACCTTTATCGAGCGAATGTTAAATGGGCACTTAGAAAGAATTTCTATTGGTGCATAGCCGCGGCTCGAATCTACGACCTCTGGAATGAGAGTCGCGTGCTGAAGCCACAAGCCAAAACTACTCTTAGCCTTAAATAAAGTTGCAACCAATTGTAAGTCTGAAATGTTTAAGGTGCAATATTGTTGGAAAGGCCGGAACTAATGTCAATGTTTAATGAGGCTCGTGCCAACATTGATAAATATTTGAAGAAAGATGATTGGTATGTGTGGGCGACAATGCTGCGAGGACACGTCACCCTGCCCGTCTTTCAGTCACTCGAGTCCTACTGGCCTGGTGTACTGAGCTTAATTGGTGAGCATACTTTATTTTTTAAGCGACCTCTAAAAGGTATAAAAAAAATGTTTTTAATAGTAAAATTCATTTTAAGTACATATGTATTACAATGTGTAAGATTTTAACCCTTTAAGTAAAAAATAACTTTGTAAATGTTTCCAGGTATCGATAACAAACTTAATTATTAATTCTTTAAAATAGATTTATGTATGATTTAATTACATATTTTTTATTTTCGTTGTATTTTTAATTTTTATTTCATTGAACTGATTTGTTTGCGTCGGAGTGACGTAGTGTATAATATCACACACGTCAAGATCCATTTAGAAATGATTTTGTTTGTATTATATGAACGTCAACTATACCTAAATCTAGTTCTTACAAGAGCTGTCAAAGTATATTTCCTTATGACGTTTGACATATTTGACATATAAGACTGAAAACCTAAAAATTCGTTGCAGGCGAAAGCGATACAGCGATGCGAATCATACACAATTACCACAGTGTATGGAAACAGTATGGTTTTACACCGGAGGTATATAATCTTGGTACGGGGGAGGCATCTTCCTCAAGGGAGAGCTATCCCCTTAGGCCGGAGCTTATAGAGTCAATAATGTATTTATATAGAGAAACGAGAGATCCGATACTCTTGCAAATGGGTGAGGATATTCTGAGAAGTATTCAGCACAGTGCATGGACACCGTGTGGTTATGCCACGGTAAGTATCTTCTGTTGTTTGTGTAATAAAATAAATTAAAACATAAATATATCATAAACTAAATTCTAATTAAAATGATTTTTTCTTGAATCTTCTTTAAATACAAGGTGTTTTAAATATAACTTATTTAGCTAAGCAAACAACTATTTATATATTATCGTTGTTACAATTATTCAGAGATTCCCTTATTTGAGCGTTATCTGTCATAATCCGTGTTTGACATATTTATATCGTAATCGTACAGCTAATAAAAATTATATATAAAATAATACACTAAAATATAGTCAAAGATGGAATACATAATATTTACAAAAAGGTTCAAACATTTACAAACAGGGAAAATCAATAAAAATTCTTCAATACATTTAACTAAGTAATACCTAATTTGGCTGTGTTGTGTGATGGTGTTAAAGTGAGGGTATGTACGTAAATATGTGTTTGTTGGGTATGCTCATGATGCAGGGTATTGTTTGTTATGAATATTCTTAATCATCCTTTATCCATGTCCCCCGATAGCTTAAAATAGTCAGGGGTTAAAGTTCGGTCGTTGTATGGCCGGGTTGCGCGATATATAACGGACTTTCTTGCATAATTAGTGTTTATGTCAGTAACATGAAACAAAGCAAGACTACGAGTCTTTTAGGCATATGGGAGTTTAAGTGTGTCAGATGTCAAAAGATTAGATTTTGACATACGTCATATTTCACTGAGTCTCTCGGAATGTTGCGCTTTGACTTGACATGTAATCTTATCCTAATCTGTGACCATTTAAGAGTAATTAGTAATTGATTTGATTAAGGCCATTAAACTTAAAACTAGTTTCTAGAGACAGGTTTGACAGAAACCGCATTTGACAGCGCTTAATACGAGTTCATGACTAACGTATTTTGTAACTAAGTCTGTGAAGGTAACTAAAAATAAGTTGAATAAAAGTAAATCATTTTTAAAAACCTTAATTCCATTTTATATTTTTTTGTTATATTTGTTAGCTGTGGGTTTACGAAATAAAATAAAATTTCCAGATAAAAGATGTCCGCGATCATCGCAAAGAGAACCGAATGGAGTCGTTTTTCTTGGCCGAGACGACAAAATATCTCTACCTACTTTTTGACCCGGATAACTTTATTCACAATCCGGGTGTACACGGGACGGTGATAGACACACCAAATGGTGAATGCATAGTGGACGTCGGTGGATATATATTTAATACCGAAGCTCATCCAATTGACCCAACAATGTTGTATTGCTGCCATGAAGCAAGGCAAGGGTAGGTTTTGACCTTTTCTTTGACATGTTCTTAGTGGCGCTGCAAACTTTCTAGGTCTTGTTTTTTAGAGTAACCAAGGTGATCAGCCATCCGTGCCTGACACATGATATCGTCTCTATGTCAAACACTGCCGTTCGCCAACGTCGGATCCAGTTACCACAAAGGGGTTTCGATTGTTAAGAGGGACAATTCGAAAATGGACTCGACGTTTTTCCTTCTTTGAAAGTTTATTTATATTTACATTTTCGTTAACAATTTCACAGTGATTTCATCCTAAAACTTTTAATTACCTAAAATTACACATGTTACATGGGAATGACGGGCAAAACATATAAGAAAGGTCACAAAGGTTGGGAAACTCGTAAGATATGCCGGTATTCTCACTTTTCGTTTATGAACAAGTTAAATGCGCACATTAAAAGTGGTGGTGCATCCGGGGTTCGAACTTATGACGTCAGAGATAATTCAGCACCGGCAAAACATAACTAAATGTTGATTACGGAGACACTGTATACGGACGGAATATAGTTAAATCTTTTTTATAATAAACGTAGTAAAAATACTAAAAGCGAAACATATATTAGAAAATAATGTTGGAATGGTAGATTTTTAAAAGCCAATAACTAGTATAAAAGTTGATATAGACTCCGGCGAAATAAATACAGATGATACAACTTTTTCTACAGCTGTGATACTTTTTTGACATTTAACACCTTTTGTCTTTAGTCACCGTGACCACGCACGTTGTAAAGCACGAAACGTCGGATGTGTAAAATTATGTTAAATAATTATAAGTTTTCAATAATACATAGCTTCAATCCGGTAAAAATCCGGTGTTTTCTTGAAATGTATAAAAGCTATGTTAATAAAAGAAAGTAAATTAGATTTTTGTTTAACATGCACTACATCGTTACAAGTGATTTCCAAAAAGGTTACCAATGATAAAATATTACAATTCCATAAATAGAGAAGATTTTTTGTAATGTGGTTACGCGATAGCTTAAGCTTTTTTTTATTTTTAAATTGATCAAAATCTATAGATATATCAGGCCCTGATTAAAAACCGTTTATTCTGCTGTAATTACGAAGAATTCATTAATTGATTCCTCATAAAAAAAAACAAAATACGTTTATTTTGGAACATAAGATCATCAAGATATCACCCATTCCACGTCATTAAATTCGAAGCTGTAGGCATCCCTACTCATCGGCAAAGAAGACAGAGGGTGTAGGCCGAGAGAAAAAGCGGCGTAAAAAACTCTCAGTACTCTTTTAAGGAAACAAATATAGCAGAGCCACGCCAGAAACAAATTTAGAAGTAGCCTGCCCTTTTTATCAACTAGATTATCGCTAAGTTTATAGTAAGCCTTTTTACACAGCTTTTCTTTAATACATTTCTTAAATTTATTAAAAGGCAGAGATAAAAGAGCCTCTGGTATTTTATTAAAGAAGAGTATCCCTTTTCCAAATAATAATGACTAACTTTAGATAGTCTAGTACATATTATACATTTACCTTCACGCCAGGTATTTGACCATACCGACATGACTTCGCTCACGTAAAATATTTTCTCCAGAAAATACTATATTCACTTGGGATAACATCAGCAAATGCTAATTGATAAGCACTTCGTACTTGCACTAAATTGTAATCTTATACATATAAATATTTGCAGGATAAATATCAGCGAAGTACACAGAGTATACCAAATGTTAGAAGAAGAAGACAACATACACTTCATGACTATGATTGATAATTCAACTAATCCAACAGAAAAAACTGTAACTCAAATGGTGTCGGAGCCTATAGAACTTGAAGCAATATCACAAACAAATGCATTACGGGATACAAGTAAAAATGAAGTGTTCATCAAAACAGAGACAAGAACGGGCTACGTAAACATAGATGGTACAGAGAGAGAGAAAAACAAAAATGAAACAAAACTAAGCGACGTTTTGAAAGATCGTATCAACAATTTCTATAACAAAACAGATAATGAAGAAACAAAAGAAGAAAATTTCACTGAAAAAGTCGATGTGGACGATATTATCATCCCCGAAAAACATGAAGATAGATTAGAGTTGCCGAGTACAACACGAGCGAAGGAAACAATGAAATTGTTGCCCAAAGTAATTCAGGACTTTTTGAATAACGACTGGAAGACAAAGCACAAATGCGAACCGCAGCACATGTTTGAGAGAATGAGACGAGAGAATAAATATCCGACTCACCCAGATGTGGACAAGTACGAACTTTTGTTAACGCCGGTGCCATCTTTTTTACAACGAATATCGTTAGCTGGAGAGTTTTTAAATAAAAAACAACTAGAAGTATAGAAAAATATGTTTTGTTTGATTTAGATTTTGATAAAATCTAGTGAGTTTTTACTATAGCATAAATTGTTTTCTTTTCATGAATTTATTTATTTTTATTTCAAAAAAAGGGTAACCAAATTGGTTCAACAATTATTTCTGTTATTATTTATTTAAGACAAAATATGTTTCATTTAAATAAAAGACTGACATCGAAAATTTTGTCTTATTTCAAAATCCTAATAAATCTTCTTTCATACCAGGGTTAAATAGACAAGTGATCAAAGGATCTGTCACGTTAGCATGTCAAAATAAGATCAACATGTTAGTGAATCGTCAAAATTAATAAGTAAAAATTATACAAAAATATATAACAACACAAAAATGCTCGGGTTTCTCTCAATGAGTTTGAATCGTGCTATGCTAGGAGTGAGCGCCGCTCTGTCCCTGGCCTCATGCACGATCTATCATGACCGATCTGAAAACATCAGCATCCGAAGAAAATACTTTGTCTGCTAAAGGTTATAAACTCACGAAATTCGTTGGCGAAGGTGCTTACGCAAAGGTCCTAACATCTAGTCTTTTAAACCAAAATTTCATATTTACATAGATTTCATTATCCTATACTTTTCACAGGTATATTTAACAGAATACGCCGCAAAGGAAGGCACCAATAAAGTTACACTCGCGTGTAAAATAATTGAAACCTCAAAAGCCCCGAAGGACTTTGTTGTAAAGTTTTTACCTCGTGAAATAGATGTTTTGATACGATTAAACCATCCCCACCTGATACACGTGCACAGCATTTTTCAGCGAAAAACTAAATACTATATTTTCATGAGATACACTGAAAACGGTGATCTCTTGGGTTATATTTTAAAGAATGGTTGCGTTTCTGAAAATCAGTCAAGAGTTTGGTTCCGCCAATTAGCTTTAGCTCTCCAATACCTTCACGAGTTGGAAATAACACACCGAGATATTAAGTGCGAAAACGTATTACTGACAGCAAATTTTAACGTAAAGCTTTCCGATTTCGGATTCTCAAGGTCTTGCGTTGATGAGGAAGAACAGCCCATATTGAGTGAGACCTATTGTGGGTCTATGTCATACGCAGCTCCGGAGATCTTGAGAGGCAAGCCCTATTTGCCAAAGCCAACTGATCTTTGGTCGTTGGGAGTTGTACTATTTGTAATGTTAAATAAATCTATGCCCTTTGATGATACACGAATGAGAAAACTATATGAACAGCAGATGGGAAAAAAGTATAGATTTAGATCACGTGTAGCTAGTGCTGTATCTTTGGAGTGCAAATCTGTGGTAAAGCATTTATTGGAGCCTGATCCTGGCTTACGCCACTCGGCGACACATGTCCTCAATTCCGAATGGATTGCAATGGACAGTAGACTTACAAGTATGTTGCATTTTATACAAATCACTTTTGGCGTTGTATTTTAAATGTATTACGATATTCTGTTATAATATTTTAGCTCTTAACACAGTTGAAGCAGCGGCATTACAAAAAGCGCGCGAAGAGCGCCGTAGGTTATCAGATTCACATCGCAACCCGCCAAAACGGCAAGGTGACATATTAAACAGAGAAACGAGAGATTCCTATAGAGTGGGTATACTTGTTTTTAACAGTATATTTAAAAAATTATGTATTGTATGTATTCTTTATTTTCAGGCAAGTGAAATGATAAAATCTCTAGCTAATATAACTGCCAGACAGAAAAAACACGATTAAATGGAAGCGAAAGCAAAGGTATTGTAATTGTTAAGTAACTCATTTATGAATCGTTGACGCCTATAATATCTAACTTATAGGTTCATGTTGAGGAAGATTTGAAATTGAGTGGCTCTGAACAACTAACGCTCGCAACTCGGGGATATAAAATGATAAAGAAAATAAACGAAGGCTCCTATGCTAAGGTATATTACATTAATTAAACCAAATATGTATATTAATTTAAGCGCCATTAGGAAAACTTGAGTAAGAATTGCACGAGAAGGTTTGGTCGTATTATTTATTGTCTTGCAACTTAATTACTGTATATGTTAATGATTGTTTGTTTAATTATAAGCTCTTTTCTTCTTGTTTGTTTCTTGTTTCTATTTTTTAAACATTGTGTCTGTTCTGAGCGGTAATGGGCGCCCCGCCCCATTCGCGCCATTTTAGTTAGGGTAGCAACCTTTTCTGAACTTATATTTATACTGAAATACTTTGGAATAAATGTTTTGTTTTCTAAAAAAAACCGATTTATTTGATACCACATTTCTTTCATTTAGGTTTATCTCGCTGAATACAGAAATCCTAATAAAAAGGATCGTTTGTCAGTTCTCGCTTGTAAAATCATAGACACCAATACGGCTCCAAAAGATTTTGTTAAGAAGTTCCTACCGAGGGAGATAGATATGCTAATCAAGTTGAACCACCCTCATCTCGTGCATACTCACAGCATCTTCCAAAGACGATATAAATATTTTATATTTATGCGTTACATGGAACACGGGGATTTGTTAGAGCATGTTTTGCAAAAAGGTGCTGTTCCAGAGGACCAAGCCAGAATTTGGACGCGTCAGCTCGCACTCGCTATTCAATATATGCACGAGTTGGAAATAGCTCACCGCGATATCAAATGTGAGAACGTCCTTCTCACCGCCAACCAAAACGCGAAATTATCAGACTTCGGTTTTGCCAGGATGTGCGTGGACAAACGATTCAAAGACATTCCCAGCGAGACGTTTTGTGGGTCGCTCTCATACACTGCGCCAGAGATTTTACAAGGATCGCCCTACTATCCTAAGCCCACTGATATTTGGTCCCTAGGCATTGTGCTGTACGTTATGCTTAACAGGGCGATGCCCTTTGAAGATAAGCATATAAAGCAATTGTACCAAGCTCAGATAAACAAAAGTTGGAGATTCCGATCGCGATACAAAGAATCGCTTTCAGAGAATTGTAAACGCCTCGTAAATTTAATGTTAGAACCGAATTACAGAAATAGAATCAAAGTGGATAATATCATTAACGGCGCATGGATCGCTATGGATTCGAGATTGTTGGGTAAATAAAATTTCTCTCGTGTGTCACGTGATACAATCCTTTATTTTATAAACTGATATTTTTAGAGTGGAATACACAAGAAACATCAGCGTTTAAGAAAGCTCGAGAAGAGAAAATTTTAAGCATGCAGAAAGTGGAAGTGACCGAGCCTCTTAAACAGGAAAAGGAGACATCATGCCTTCCCGACCAATCTCTAGTTAAAGCTACGTATGATATACAAGATTCGACATCCTCTTGGTAATTATGTACCTAAAAACTTTTTTGTTATAATTTTTAACACTGTCATTTTCTGTTTGTTAGAATGTCAGTTTTAAGCTTTTTGACATCAATCACAAAGATGTAGCTTTATTTTTAACGTTTATTTTTTATCCTTTAACACAATCGCCAATATGTAAATATGTTGATAAAAGTAAAAATAAAGTAAAAATGCGCGCGTGGCAGTCGGTCGCATAAATGCCAGCTACAGAAAAATTTGAACTCACAGCCACACAATCCGACATCGCCGTATTACAGGAAAAGGGGTTTATATTAGAGAAGATAGTTGGCGAAGGCTCTTACGCTAAAGTAAGCGGTTACAACAAGAAATTCAACTAAAACGTTAACAATCGTTTAAAAAACTTACTACTTTCAGGTGTTTAAAGCGACTCATATGGTTGACGAGACCCGGCACACGGTCATGGCATGTAAAGTAATAGACACGGCTCAGGCGCCTCGCGACTATCTCACAAAATTCTTGCCACGCGAACTAGATGTTCTAATTCGAGTCAATCACCCGCACATCGTACACGTGTCAAACATATTTCAGCGTCGCGCTAAATACTTTATTTTCCTCCGATTCGCTGAGAATGGCGATTTATTAGATTTCCTCACCCAAAACGGCGCAGTTCCGGAGAACCAAAGTAGACTTTGGATGCGTCAGATACTGTCGGGAATACATTACATACACACACTTAATATCGCGCACAGGGATCTGAAATGTGAGAATGTACTGATCACTGCTAATTATAATGTCAAAATAACAGATTTTGGTTTTGCTCGCAATGTCAGACAGAGGGACCGCGACGTCCTAAGTGAGACGTACTGTGGTTCGCTGTCTTACGCCGCACCAGAAGTGTTAAAAGGCGTACCGTACCTCCCGAAACTTGCGGATATGTGGTCGATTGGAATTATTATGTACACAATGCTTAATAAGGCGCTTCCCTTCAATGAGACTTCGGTTAAGAAATTATATGAGAAACAGGTACCTACTACTCTGTGTCAGTCGATCAGATATACAAATTAAGATTACAATTCTTCCAAAACACACACGAATTGTGTTATTTAAGTAAGAAAAGTTGACTACTTTAGGGTAATTATTACAATTCTTTTGTACTGCTATTGGAGCTTAAACCAGATTTTCTGTTGATTCATTGATATTGTTTTTTTGTATGGTAATAGATGAATTTTCCTTACATAATAAAATGATGTTTCATGTGAATTTGAGACTAATAAAAAAAATGGGAAAATATGATAGTAAAAAGTCCTGGTTTCTTAGTAAGTTACAATTATTCTCGCTTAATTTTAGATTTATTTTTACTTAAACATGCTGATAATCCTAACGAATCCTAATTAATAAGTTGTCTTACATTTTAGGTAATGCGAAAATGGCGTTTTCGCACTGGTGTAGTGAATCAACTATCGTCTGAATGCAAGCTGCAGGTTACGCAATTAATGGAGCCTGAAGCCAAAGCCCGACCCACAGCTGCCTCCATCTTCAATGGACCCTGGATCGCTATGGACCCCAGATTAACAAGTACGCGTTTGCATTTACTCTTTTTTTGATGTTGAATTAGAATTGTGCTAGTACCGTTTCTTTTGATTAAAAATTATCGTAGCTAGAGTACATTCATTTAAAGTCTTAATAATTTTTAACCAAAAAATATCTAACTAGGAAGATTAGGGTTTTCTTCTTATAGTGCCATCTCCTTGCGAAGGTTGGCGATCATAATGGTTAGTTTAATTTTGGACGCCGCGCTTATAAGCAATGACTTGGTGCTTTGACCAAAAGCATTGTCTAAGTTTTTCTCTTTTCTCTTTCTATCTGCCACTGCCTTATATGATTAGTTGAAGGAGCTCGTATTTTTTACAGTTACGGAAAACGTATCCGAAATACTCAAGTTTCCTTTTCTTAAACAAATCATTTATTCCAATTAGACCACCTTAAATGGCACTGTTCAATGTTAAATAAAATATAAAGATTATTTTAGTTGCCCCTTCCAAAAGGTGGTTTCGTGTGGAGTAGAATGGTTAAGAAACTCCATTCTCAAATAGAATTTACAATATTTTTATACATTAATCAAATAAATATATGTGAAGAATTGGCTTTTTTGTGTTCTGCGTTCTGCGGATGCGGTAGTGTTTTAGACTTAATCAATAACTATACTGCAAAATTAGAAAGCGTGCGTGCACATTACTGGATTATTACATTTTTTTTCCTTCAAAATCCTTTAAAAGCCTTTAAAAGGTAGGAAGTATTCAGCAGGTACTAGTACTATGGAGGCTAAATCTACAATCTATTAATACATTTTTCAGAGCTAACGTTTCTTGAAGAATCTCTTCTAAAGCAAGCCCAAGAAGAGTCGCAGAGACGAGAAATGGAGCACTTTGAGGACGAGAGTGAAGTGGAGCGACTCGCGGAACTACGGCGCAAAGGGAGAGGCAAAGGTTAATTTTTATAATTCAACTTTTTTTTTAAAGCATACTTGTTTTTAGTAGGCAAACGGGTAGAGGCTCACCTGATAATAAGTGTTTGCCCATGGACACTCACATTGCCAGAAGGCTCACAAATGCGTCGCCGGCCTTTTTTATTTTAAACTCGCATTTTAATCCTATTTTATAAAATAATTAGTTGAAAAAGTGATAAAATTTTCAGGTTTAAAAAATATATATACTCAAATTTTAATATTAAGCTCAAAAGGGTTGTTATAATTTTACATCCTGAGAAATGTTTTATTTGTTGAATTACTTTTAATTTTGCATTTAATATCTGCTTCATAAAAACTATTTATATAAATCGTTTTCAGAGGGCTTAAAAGTATTGAAGAACGCCGACTCAAACTTCGCAAAATCTCAACCATTGTTCGAGGAGAGGGAATGAAAGACAACGATATGCAATCAGTGTTTATTAATTTATATTAACCATGATATTAAGTTATTGTAAAAATTATTTAATATATTTATTGTATAAACAAGTTGTATTTCAACTGGATTATAACACTTATTTCTAGTTTTACATTGTTATGGAAGACAAGGGTTCATATGGGCATCGCACAATTTATGCTTTTTGGCACAATCACTAGGAACAGGATCATTAGTAAACGCATCAAAAACATTAAATTAACTGCTTAAAAAATCAAAAGACTTGTGACAAAGACAAGTTAGAAGAGAAATTGTAAAGAACCCTCGAAAATGCATTTGGTGTTGTGCGATATACAGGCATTTCACAATTGGCAATTCATACTTAATAAATACTTATTTAAATACGTTATCAAACTCTAACGAAGAAAACTCTTAAAAAACTCAACACTCATCTGTACAAGGCAAAGATTACATTTATTGGCTAATTTTGACATGACAGTTGACAGTAAAAACTATTAACTTTTTTTAAATTAGTTGTGACAGCTCGAAGTTGTCATACGAACTGGTTTGGCGCCAACTATGACTATAAATGTCATCTCCACCTTGAACTATTAAGAATGAAAGACAAGTACAAATTATAGAATTTTGATAGATATATGATAGATTTGATAGTTCAGACTTGTCTCTGATTCTTAAAGTACTTATAACAATTTTTTACCAGTAACTATGTAATAAATAGCAGCGAATAGAACGAGACCAGTTTAATATTGTCCTTTATCAGTCATTTTCTAACTACTTATAAGTACATTTGCGAATATTTTTCTTTTATTGACAGTACCCAGAAATAGGCTAGTAAATTTTGTCAGTTGTGTTACAGCCTTATAAAGATACTAAAAGTGGTAATTGGTTTAATGTTGTCTATTTCGGAGCATGATTGCGACCACAGATTCAATATTGTATAAGAGGCTATACGTCAAAATTTCACTTATAGTTTATAGTCTATAGGTCGAGTTCTATTATTTTGCAAAAAAGTTCGTTGTTGGAGTACAATATAGATTTTGACTTATAATAACGATCTTATAAGCATCAACAGTACTTATTATAAATTATTTTGCAAACTCAATATTAAGATGTTATGAAAATATTGCATACACTATTGTGGAATGTCTATTTCTTGAATAGATTTGTGCTGGTAGCAGTAACTTAAAATAAAAACCAATTTAAAATAATATTTGGCTTCAGCACCGAATGCTTCTAATTATATCTCATAATTTAATACAGTTTATTTTTAATAGCTTTTTCTTAAAACTCCTAAAAAAATCTAAAAACCCTAAATCGAACTGTCTTATATAAAGACAAAATAAAAGTTATGTTTTGAAAGTTGCATTTAATCTACGACAAAATGGCTTGACTGAAATATAATCTTCGTAGTATAGCTTCAGTACATCGTGAACTGATTGCGTATACGCATAGAACAGTATTAAAAAAAATATATTGAAAACTCTCTCAAATATACGATAACATGTAAGGTCCAAATCTTCCAGAAAATTATATAAAGGTTCTACGCGTATACGCTTGTTTAACAAAGATTTATGAAAAAGTTTTAATATTCCGTTCATATTAGAGTATTACAAAACTAAGAGTTATAATATTAAATCATCAGCAAAACCTTAAATTGTTAATAAATGTTTTGTCACCTTATATACCAAAAACATTCAACAATTTGAGGTTGGCAAGTCTGTATTAAACGTCAGTTCATCCAAAGAATTGAATTTACAATAAATAAATAGTCACGAGAAATGTTAATTAAATTAATTTGTAGTGGGATGTCAGAAGTCAGGATGAATATATTACGAAAGTATTTTCCATAAAAACAAATTCTTATTGCATTATTTACGCTGTCTCTTTTCAACACAGCATAAATAATTGTATAGAAAGAGACGAGAGATTTAGTTTTTATGAATCAAAATTATACCTAAACACAAGGCAATATAGTCGAAATTACAGAGTCTTGAGTGGTGTAATCTTTATAGCACGGTCTCCGAAGCCGCGTGTATCGCGAGCGCGGATCCGCGTAGCGAGCGCTAGTGTCCGCGTGTGACGTCACGCGGGGGACAAACACCCGACTCGACGTCCGATGCTGAGTTTGCTTTCGTCGTCTGTTTTGAATAATATTCATTACACACCCTTAGTTATAAATTCAATCTGTCTCACTCAGCGTAAATGTGACAGAAAGAGACGAAATAGTATTTTAAATGAGAGCATTTACTATCCTACTCCTGTAAACCTAATAAAGGAAATTTGTATGAAAACAGTCCTCAGCTATCATACATTTTGCATACAGTTATTCTGAATACAAATTTTTGTATTGTCAAAAAGCTGGTAATGTATTTTATTAAAATCAGTTCAGCAGTTTCCAATAGAAAACATTATTATCGACCGGGCATAAAATATATATTTTATAAAAAGCATTATAAAGGGTGTTTCAACAAGAACTTTGTTTTCTAAAACAAAATAAAACAAAGAATTTAGAGGAAAATGAATAAAATTTTTATTGTATTACAAAGAGAAAAGTTTGGCAATTATGAATGAAAAATGATATCTGGCAAATGTCCACCACGACCACGCTGACAGATGTTGATTCTTTCATCAAAATTTTTAATTACTTTTTGGCAAAATGGAGGGTTTATTTCGTTAATGACATCACGGATTTTGAGTTTTAAGGCTGCAATCGATTCGATTGGCTCCGTATAGACTCTGTCTTTAACATAGCCCCACAAAAAATAATCCAGTGGTGTTAAATCACACGATCTGGCTGGCCACTTAACAGCTGAATTTCGCGAAATTATGCGCTCGGGAAATTTGGTTTGCAATAAATTGATCGTTTCATTGGCTGTGTGAACTGTGGCACCGTCCTGTTGAAACCACATTTCAGTGATATCCATGTCATCAATAATAGGCCAAAATTTAGTGGTTAACATCTCGCGATAATTTCCCGAGCGCATAATTTCGCGAAATTCAGCTGTTAAGTGGCCAGCCAGATCGTGTGATTTAACACCACTGGATTATTTTTTGTGGGGCTATGTTAAAGACAGAGTCTATACGGAGCCAATCGAATCGATTGCAGCCTTAAAACTCAAAATCCGTGATGTCATTAACGAAATAAACCCTCCATTTTGCCAAAAAGTGATTAAAAATTTTGATGAAAGAATCAACATCTGTCAGCGTGGTCGTGGTGGACATTTGCCAGATATCATTTTTCATTCATAATTGCCAAACTTTTCTCTTTGTAATACAATAAAAATTTTATTCATTTTCCTCTAAATTCTTTGTTTTATTTTGTTTTAGAAAACAAAGTTCTTGTTGAAATACCCTTTATAAACAAATGAAGAAAAAGAGAATATTTACATAGATACATATAACCAAAACCACTAAAGCCTTTTGAATCATCCATTAACCCACACCTGTTATTTCTGTTAAACTGTTAGATTACAAAACCCTTGAAAAATCTTTAAACCTGATATTCGACTAGTAAAAATTGCGAACCTTGATATGCTTTTGACATACAGGAGGTATGTCAACACATATTAAATTTGACATACGAATTTTACTTGAAAATTTTTTAATACGAAAACCAATAAAAATTTGAAATACTTATTCATAAAAACTGAAGCAGTCTAATTGCACTCGTCTAAAGTAATCCATCTCTTTCTCTCAATTATATTTACGCTGTGATGAAAAGAGAGAGATGAGATAAAACTGTGCAATCACACTGCTTTATTTTATGAACGAGGATAAACCTTTAATAGACACTTTATCAACATTACGTTGGCTAAGGCATCTTCAGGGCATGGGCCAAGATCGGGCCATGAAAGTGCTTGCCTAATACTCAGAGACCGGTTTATAGACCTAGGTACCCCTGTGTGGAAAGAGTGTAGGTGGACCTGCTGCTGCTAAAAATCAGCAATTGACGGAAGATGGCGCAGGACTGGCGTAGGAAGTATCTCATACCAGAGGCTAAGACACTTTTTGGGTCACAGCCAGCGGAGGGAGTGAGATCCTTTATCGAAATGAGAGACATTTTATTCCGAATAATTCCTTATAATTTTCTTCAATAAAGTTTATTTTAAAAGTACTACTATCATTCTTGTTCCTGATTCATATTCCTACTTTGGTATAACTTGAAAATTATCATATTCAAAGTCTCCCATTCATATCAATTATTTATATAACACAAATAACATTTTCACTTTAAAATTACTTCTGCTTCCATTAAAACCATATGCATTAATGTTTTGCGTCAATACTGCTTTCGTTCCGATTTTATCAAAAGGCCGGAAAGCCAGAAGGACCAATTTCATTCAAACATTAGAAACGAGTTTTGAACTTAAATTTCTGTTTTCTTTCTTTACATACCTAAGCCCCAGCAGCATATGAGACCTTTATCAAGGGGATCAACTAAACAAGGTTAGGTTAAGCAGTTAGTAAGGTTAGTGCGACTTACGGGTTTAGCGTCACCTGAGCAGTCGTCGTGTAGCGGACACACCAGTTCGCCTAATTCCATGTCATCGCGGCTCTTCTTGCGTTTCAGGGAGAACTGGCTTCTCTTTGGCACCTGGATTGGAATATTCAATGTTCAGTTAAAACTTAGCGCTAAGTATGACTTCCGTATGTCAAATATTTTATACATAAAAATATTTTATTTATTTATTAATACTTTGTTGTAGTAACGGGCGGCCATTAATCAAGCAATTTTACCTTGTATTTGGTTGTAGCTGTGAGTGGCTGATATCCTAAAGTTTGCTCCGCGTTCCGTTTCTGCTGAATCACATCTCGGCCTAGGAGATCGTTAAATCTGAAAATAAAACATCTATATAGTAAAAACGATAATAATTATTTGACATTAATAAAAACCAAATCAGTCAGCACTCTTTTGTCTCTCTCTGACAAATTCTGTTTACGCTGAGATAAACGGAGACAAATGATTCGTAATGTTTTAAAATCTAAAAAAAAATATTAAAATCTTATGCAGGCTCGAATTGATATCCTAAATAGTAAATAATAATAAACAAACTAAAATCACTTGTATTCAAATTTTGATAAATAGCTATAATGTTTAGTCACACCACAATTCATATATAAAATATAATGTTAGTAAAATAGAAAATATCATTTGCATCTTTTAATAGAACAGGGGGCAAACGGGCAGGAGGCTCACCTGATGTTAAGTGATACCGCCGCTTATGGTATTTTTGTGTGGCTGATTGTGTAGATTTTTATAATTGATCATTATAGATGTACCACTTTCTTTCAAATAAATGATTTATTATTATTATATCTAATTGAAACACGGGGCATTCAAAAACAATTTTTTAACATACAATCAATTTATATACAATTTATCACACAGGCTCTATCTACCAAGAAACCCAAATAATGACGAATAAAATAATTCTATTTAAAAGTGTAAGTATGGAGTTTCTTGCCTATTCTTCTCCACCCGAAACTACCTTTTGGAAGAGGCAACTAGAGTCATTTTTATATTTTATTCAACGTTCAAAAGTGCCATTTAAGGTGACCTAATTGTAATATATGATTTGTTTTGAATGATAATATGTTTATGGCATATGTATCGTACTTAAGTGTGAGGGTGTGCAATTACTTATTCAATTACCGTCTAAAGTATATTACCATCGTAATATTAGCTTATTTGAAGTCTGTTAGTATGAAACTGTGCAATTCTTTATTTTATTACCGTCTAAAGTATATTACCGTCGTAATATTAGCTTATTTGAAGTCTGTTAGTATGAGGGTGTGCAATTATTTATTTTATTACCGTCCAAAGTATATTACCGTCGTAAAATTAGCTTATTTGAAGTCTGTTAGTATGAGGGTGTGAAATTATTTATTCAATTACCGTCTTAAGTATATTACCGTCGTAATATTAGCTTATTTTAAGTCTGTAAGTAGGAGGGTGTGCAATTATTTATTCAATTACCGTCTAAAGTATATTACCGTCGTAATTTTAGCTTATTTGAAGTCTGTTAGTGTGAGGGTGTGAAATTATTTATTCAATTACCGTCTCAAGTATATTACCATCGTAATATTAGCTTATTTGAGTCTGTAAATATGAGGGTGTGCAAAGGATGTTATTACATTATCCGGAGATGAAATTGAGACGACTGATGGCGAGGTGTATCTCGTTCGTATAAGTTTGTCATGTAAAAAAAATCATTTTTGTAATAAGATATTATATTATTTAAACATTTAACAGCTATGGAGTTCAAATTTAATGAATAAAACTATATAATAAATAAAAACAAAAAGATTTATCGTTACAGTACAATTCATACCTTTGAGTAAGATGTCGCCTAAGGAGAGTCTTATTTGCGGGGATGTTCAGTAAGGCAGCTAAAAGCTCGGCCGTGAATCGGGGTTCTAACAGCATCAGGCCGCCGTGAACACCTGGAATGTTTATATTCAAAATAATTTTATCTGCTTTATTCATAGGCAAAAGATCAAGAGGTAGACCATAGGAAAAATGGATTGATGAAATAAAAATACAAGGTGGTGGAAACTGGATCACCAAAGGGGCCGTCCATATATTACGTCATTCTAAATTTAGGGGGGGGGGGGTTTGGTCTGCGGATGACGGTAAAATGATTGATGGGGGGCGGGGTGTTTCGAAATTGACGTCATTCTTATTTATTTACTTAAAGTTTATTTTTCACGTACAAAAAGATTATTTCTAACTAAAATAACTCTTATAAAAGAAATCGGCGCTGTTTAAACAAAGTCGGCTTCCTTTTTCTTTGCCGCGCGCCGCCACCGCTGCGGACCTGCGGCTTGCGCTCGCTTCAATCTGAGTACGAACGTGAACGATGCAACACGTTTATCCGCGCTGATTTTTCCATCACGCGTTTAACGCAAATTGGTTAAATAACAAAAACAGAAAACTATTTTCACTGCTATTTATTACTTTAATTGATCCGCGATGGTTGTTGACTTTATTTTGTCAAACTGGTAATGACGTCAATTTTGGGAGAAGGGGGGGGGGGTCAGTAAGAAATGACGATAGGATGATTATAGGGGGGGGTCTAAAATCGGGAAAAAAATCGATGACGTAATTTATGGACGGCCCCAAATCAAAAGACAGATGTGGAGCAAAATGGAGGAAGCCTTTACTCGTAGAGGGATCCATAATTTATGATTTTGATTATTTTTTAATTTATTTACATTGAAATCACTCATTATCATTGGAATTTAAATTTAAGGATAAATGAAAATTAGTTGATTTTTAATGCATGCACATATTATGTAATAATCATGATATACTTGTTTAAAATATATTATTAATTATGGAAAAAAAGAGGCTATAATAATAATAATTCATAGGCAAATAGGCAGGAGGCTCACCTAATGTTAAGCGATAAAGCCGTCTATGGATATTCTAATGCGAGAAGGCTCGCGACAGCGTTGCCGGCCTTTTAAAAATTGCTACGCTCTTATCAACTTTAATTGCTGGAATGTCAGAAACATACCTGCTCCCCTCAAATTAGGCGCATACTCAGCCAAGTCGATCTCTTTCAGCCACTGCATCACCCTATGAGAAGACCACCTGGCCAATTCCCCTGCTGGAGTACTCCCACCCTGACTCTCATTTTCCGTCAACTCGGCTCCGACTAGGGAGACTTCACTCTCAGCTGCACGACGTATCATTGTTTCGGGGTTGAATTTGTTGTCTCGGAGTACTTGGATTCCTGGAAAAATTGAGCATTGTATTTGCTGGACTAACAATCTTAGGCCAGGCCTGCAGGCTTACCCTGTAACTTAAACCACCATTTTAATACTTAGTTTTCGTACTACGGTATTTTTTAAGGGCAGTCATCAGCCTATGGGCTGTGATGACTGTCCTTTTGTGACACCCATTTTTAGTGGATGCGTTGTCCGCCTTTGAGGGAGGAGTACGGAGGAAGACCCCCACCGGTAGTCGATTCCACAGTTCGCTAGTTCGCAAAAGAAACTACCTTGTGAAACGGACTGTGGAAGATTTCCAGCCATCAACTGATATATACTTTTTCGAATAACTACCTCTCCGTATCGACAACGCGTGTAAGGCGTGCGTGACCCTCAAATGCGTATAAAGGTCGGAATGCGTAAGCCGATGCAGAAGCCTGGCGTCGAGGGCCGCTTCAGCAGCCGCTGCACGTGCGCCGCACACGCCCACGTCTTCTAGCCAACGCAACGCCCACGCGCTATCGAGACGACCCGACGCCGTTAATAATGGGTCGCCATGCCCTCCCTATAAATTTTGTAATAAAAATATAAAATTTAAAAAGTTACCATAAATTATAAAAAAAAATCTATGGTCTATTTCAAAGATTGCCACCTTAAAATATTCTTAAATATACTACTTAAATTTTTCCACAGACTAAAGGAAAATTTCACCACTAAGTATATACTTTGACTGATTTGCATAAGACAAAAAAAATAAATATCTTAATTGTGTGAAATGTTTCTTAACCTTTGCTGTGCGATGTTCTTATGAGTTCTAAAATTCACAAGACCCACCACCATAGGGGGTAACTACATATCCCCCCCCCCGGCTATACATATTTTTAATATTAAAAAAATTAATTGTTTATTTTATTTAAGAAACATAAATGATAGTTTTAAGAAGAAATTGCTAAAAATTTGTGCACACGGAAAAACTGAAATTGAACATTCCAAATAATTTCAGAACAATCAAATTGCTTCAGTTTTAGTTACAAAAAATAATAATAATAAAAATTAGATAAATAAATAATGGTTAGATAAATTGTACATATTAACATAACAAATACCCAGTAAAACTCACCAAGAGATCAGTCAATGCCAGCACAATCTTCTTCTTGTGCATGGGATGTTTGATTGCCAATTCCTTCTCTATAGCCTGTTGTGATGCTGCAGCAATAACTCCCTTTGCATCAGACGCCCCAAGCCAAGCTCTAGCAGTTGGCACGTATATCTCTAGACCAAGATGTTCCAGCCAACCACAAGTGGTTTCACAGTCCCATTGGCGAACATCGGTCGTCTGCCTATGTTATTAATAAAAACAAACAATTTTGTTCTTTTAATTCAAAATATTACACTATTAATTCATTAAACTTAATACACATTTTAATTATTAACTAGATATTTATTTTTCAGAAATTCGATAAATATATACTAGGGATGCAACGAGCGGCCTTATAGTTAACAAGCGATCTCTTCCAGGCCAACACTCGTATGAAAAAAAACTAATGGTGCAATTATGTGTTTAATAACTATGTACATTAAAATGTGGACCTCAAACTCTCATTTAGATCCTTAGGGTATAACAAATAATATGAGTTAAAGATACTTCTATAGTCTGTGAGGAGAGACTTTTTTGATGTTGACAGGTCATTATTGTTCGAGATAAATCTTGACACTTATGTAATATAAAAGGAATTATACAAGATTAAATTTCAAATAATTCTAGTCTATCGAGCTAATTAAACTCACCAGGGCATATTCTGCGTACGCTGCCTAGGCGCAGACGCCCTTAGCGACGATCGTGACAGGTCATCTCCTTCCAACCTCACTCCGCCACTGCCAAGTCTGGCTCGCACTTCCCGTAATGAGGGAGATGGACTGCCACGTGGTATTGCCTCTTCTTTTTCCGCTACATACATTAAACTTTATATGATTAAAAATAGTAATAATAATAGTGGATGACTAGTGTGAATTAGTCTTTATAAATGAAAGTCCTGCTAAGCGCAAAACTCGAAGATGACTGGACAAATTAGAGTAATTTATGCCTTGAACTCTGAGGAAGGTTTTTATTAAAACTTTTAGACAAAACAAATATTTTAAGGTTTTTTTTGGAAAATCAATCTATATGGGGTATAGCAAAATTACACAACTGCTTGTATGTAGCTAATAAAAAGGTAGGCTACGTATCAGATTAAGGCGAAACGAAGTTCGCGATAAAAAAATATTTGAAGAGGCTGTAAAAAAATGATTAAGTTCCAAATTATTAAATCATTATCACTGAAACTGACTAGAAATAAACAAACAATTGTTATAGTTATTAAAAAAACTTTACCAACTCTTAAATTTATTAAAAATGTTCTTGAAACTGGGATTTCATCTTTCTTAGTAAACTATCTAACTTTATGATTTTTAACAAAGGAGTTTCAAAGACTTAAGCAAACAAAGACATGCAAAAACATTTCTATTATTTTTAGAAATAATTCTTTGATTAAATCGCAATGTCGTATGGCGAAAAGATATAAATACTATAAACACAATTATAAAGTTAAGAAATCAGAATTTAGCTCAAAGTTTCGTCGAAAAGAAAAGCGTCTGGTTGTTATATTTATAATCAGGTAGCAAAAACATTTACGTTTTACGAACAATAGTTTGTTTAAATCGTGAAATTCCATAAATATTTAGAAATTAAACAACCATCAATACATAACACAATTTAAAAGCTAAAAAATCAAATTCAAAACGATTATACAGTTACGCAACATTAGATCAAAGCAAGTATTTTTTGAAATAGCTAATGAAAAGCGTGCATATTATTTATCAAAATATTAAAACGCTGAAAAAAGCTATGCGTACGTATTAACAGAACTAATAATCAATAATAAAAATTAATTAAGTCAAGGCTAGCCCGTAATCTCAGACTATTGTCTAAAGTAAACATGACTAGATTTTAGTTCCGACAGAACTACTGTGGATCCAGTCTAAAGCTAAGTAAAAACGCAATTAGTTCTAATAATATCCAAACTATTGAATCGGTTAGAATATAACAGGCGACTACATAAAAAAAGATATTAGGATATCGTTTGTATAATAACTGCAACTCTCAATAGCGATTCCGCGCGATTCCAGGGGACATCAGCGCTACGGAACTACATCAAATTTGCGAACAAAAATGTTATTATATTATGTATGTAATAAAAACAAATGACTAAAGGATATTTGTAAAATCAAACTTTTGCGGAGAAAAGAAACTTTTGTTTGTTTCTTGAAACTCCTATTCATGACTCCTCCTCCACTGTGCAAAGTATCTTGCTATGGAATTTCTTACCAATTGCTATCAGACGAAATCTTTAAACTTCATTTTGTTTTTGTTCATGTCTGTTTATACATATGGGGCCGTTCATAAAATACGTCACACTGAAATCAGCTTTTTTTGACGCCCCCCCCCCCATTGTCACGCTGTGTCACACTTTTTGTGACCCCCCCTAGAAATATTTCGTCACAAAAACTAAGACCCCCCCCCTGCTGAGTATGATAAATTCTAAATGATAGTAGACAAATTCTGAAAATTAAAAACATTTATTATTTAGTTCACTGCTAATTGACGAATGAAGGAATAAAATAACAATAAATACATGAGAAATAGTATTTTCATTTGTTACTGAAACGAGAGCGCAGGGTACGTGGAAACGTTACTCTCTCAAGTATTGGAAAAACAAAGAAACCCGTTGTGACGGATCGCACCGCCGCTAGAGTCGCGCCACAGAGCTAGCGCTCATGTCAAAAAATAATAAACGGCGAACGTCACGCTGCCCTATACCCCCCCCCCTCCCCCCTTGTCACATCTTGTCACACTCATCCAGACCCCTCCCCCCCCTTGTATGCGAACGTATTTTATGAACGGCCCCTATTATTATTTATATTTTTTAATAAATTCGTAATATACATCAAAAAACGTCTATTCTATAGCGTTAAAAACCACGGCAATGACCTACCTTTCATATTTTATTTACAAAAATCCCTATTTCCATCATTATCTTATAATTGTAGATTATTTGTTGTTCTATTATAAACACCATTTAGGCATTTGTTCATAATACATAATCATATGTCAGTATCGCAGTTGCTATTGGAAGTTATTATATATAGTAATTGTAGAGTAGTACACGCACAAATCAACTTGGCACCTGCGTGGAATTTTCTACCCCTCCCACCACATCCCACCGCCTACCGCTTTTGTGCTTGACAGTTCAATCAGTAAATCAAATATTACTTTGTCAATTTATTAAAAAATAAACTAAAATTATTATTATATTATTATGATTATGTTTTATTAACCTATAGATACAGAACTATTACCGAAAAACATACCTACATGTAACCTCCTTCGCCGACACCTACCTTCGCGAGTATCGAGGGGCATTAAAGATTACTACACTATGACGTCATTACAGCGAGGTGCCTAGTTAACTTCTGCGTGTAGTACGCGGAATAAAAGCAGAGGGTGTCGCATGCCATAGACCCTAGAGACCTAAATTGGGTACGGAGTGACCCTTTCCACGCGCCACCACCATGTTGTTTTTACCGAAGGCCAGCCGCGCCTCCACTGTCGAGGACGGAAGCACAGAAGATCGTGGAAGGGAGGAATACATGTGCGTGTTACGCTCGATTTGACGCCCGTAGTTTGCTGGCGGAGTCTGAAAACGTTATAGTGAAATGTCATTATTAATTATTTTATCTGTGGCAAAAATGTCAGACCGTCAGACCGAATATGCTGTTAAAAGCTTATATGTATCATCCAAAAAAATGAATCAACGACATTTTTTTGTTTTAAATTTGTTCCCATTGGAGAAGAGACTCTTGGGCAATAATAATTATTATTTATTTATTGCAAGAATATGGTACAAAATTTATGTAAAGATTTAAGAAGGGGCCCGGTCGATAGTACCAGAGGCTTGTGTATCCCTCGCTCAACAAATAAGTATCCCAATACAACGAGGAAATGCTGTCAGCAATAAAGATAATCAGGGACCAATTTTTTTTTATTTGTTTTAATTCTATTAAAAATATATATATTATTATATCTATCTGGGTTAAGAATATTGTAAATACTGTATATTTGTGTATCGGAAATAAACGATATAAACGTAAAAATAAAGAGACTTGTAATGCCCGGAACTTTGCATAAGTTTACTACGGGTTAAACTCATAATATTACATTTTTCCAAACAAAAACAGTCGCCAATAGACGCAGTGATATAGAACAAAAATCTAGGTTAGTTGGGGACTAAAATTGTCGAGGACGTCTAAATGCCTCATTAGGCCTCAATTTGAGAGCAGAGCGGCTCATTAGTCCCCTTGTTACTGCTGGTTGATAATATTGTTTAATATTCAAGATACGTACACTTATGAGAGACAATTGCGATATACAACAGATCATACATGTACATTCATAATTAAAATAACATTTAATTTTTAAACCCTTATATATAAGACAAATTTAATAGTTTTTTTTTATAGAAGGGGGACAAACGAGCCTGCGGGACGCCCAAAAAAGGCAGTCATCGGAGCCCATCACTTCACGTCATGTCCTATAACCTCCAGGTGGGGCAGAGGGCGTCCACAGCGAGTCTCCATCGCGTTCGGTCTTGGGCCTCGTATTTCACCTCGCTCCAAGTCTTACCAGCTCTCTTTGCCTCGTCCGCTACTGTACGGCGCCAGGTTTGCTTGGGACGGCCACGCCTTCGCTTTCCTTGCGGGTTCCACTCAAGGGTCTGCTTGGGAATATGATTAGGATCCCTTCGAAGTGTATGGCCTATCCAATCCCACTTGCGCCTCTTGATCTGCTGATTGATCGGGGTTTCTCGGCAGCGCTCCCATAGTTGCTCGTTAGAGATTTTTTCAGGCCAGTAGATACCCAGAATATGGCGAAGACAGCGGTTGACGAAGACTTGGAGTCGGTGCGAGATGTCTTTGAGGGAGGGAAGTTGGGGATGGTTGTTGGTGGGAATCGCTGATGAAGTGAGGTCAGCATTGAAATTGAATTATAAAAAGCCAAATAAAACCATCTGCTGTGTTATGTAGTGGAACACTAATGTAAGCAGAACCCCGGCCAGTCCGAGTCATCCACGTCCTCGTCGTCCACCCTTAGACCTGCTGCAGCCATGCTTTCGCGTGCCCACTACCTAGAGCTGCAGCTGAGCTGAGGATGCATACGAGCATTCTGCGCCTTAAAACAGAATCTACTCACTAGGGAGGTAACCCGCATAAAACCGAGCTTGTCTGGAAGCTTTAAAGTGGCAGCCCCACTATCAGACTAGGGCACAGTGGGCTAATCTCTTGCTTGCCTGAAAAACAGCGATTCAAGAAACGGAAACAGCGAGAAACCGGATCGATCGGAGCCCATAGGCACCCATTTTTAGTGAGAGCGTTGTCGGCCTTTTTTGATTATAAGTAAAAACGCAATAACATACCCTCGGGGGAGCCGGTCTAGCGATGGGCGTGGAGTCAGGCGGTGGTGACCGCTCTAAGACGCCTCTTTCCGCTGCCCGTAATCTCACTTCACTTAACTTTGATAACAACTCCAACTTCTGCGTTTCTAGTGACGATCGTTGCAGCATTTCCTGTTGACATACATAATATTACACTAGCTGTACCCAACGATTTCTATAGTTTAAGAGCGATATTGTATAGTCAAGCTTGTCCTGACTTTTATAACGGGAGAATGTGACACAAAAAGAAACTTTTGATTCGAAGCAATTCCTAATATTGCCGCGTTGATGTGTATTCATTCGATTTAGAATATTACTATAGATTATACGAAAGTCAAAGCCAAAATCGTTTATTTAAATAGGTAATGTAGTTAATCAAGGGCTTAGAACGGAAGAGAAGAATTTGCAATAAATTCTCCGCCACTCTACTTAAAGACACACACTACATAAAGTCAAGACAGCCAGTCGGTTTTTTTTGAAGTTATACATCTTTTGGCGCGATGGAGAAAAAATAATGAGAGTGAATTTTTACGATGCGCGCGCTCATCGACACCTAAATTTAACAGCATGAAGTTACTTCTAGGTGGTATGAAAATTGATAACTATGTTCAAGTTGTATATTCTAGTATTTATATATGTAGAACACGTGTTTCGTAAGGGTACAATTAAACAGTGTGAATAAATAAATATTATTTTGGTGTTTTTATTAAATCAATTTCATATACGACGGTGATACTAATAATTTATTATTTATTAGTATATATATATATATATATATATATATATTGAATATTAGTGATAAAACTGATTTGAATAAACTGTTTTGAGTGCATTTATAGATTTGATTTTGAAATAAAATGTTTTTGATTAATTTTAATATTTATCGTTAATCACTACTGCATTTTAGTTATTTTTTTTCCATACGCCAAAGAAGTATAACTTCAAACGCGTGTACATAAGTACACACACTCGTTTTTTTTTACTTGGGGAAATGCATTGCGCATACCCTTCCGCGACTGCTTGGTACGGAAGGGTTATGTGGGACTCGCTATTGTGCATACCCAATAAAACCCCAAGGCGCCACTAACAATCCCCCTTATACGGGATGCGGTAACAGCAGAGCCTTATCCGCTTCGTTGCGTCCGCCTCTTCACGCCCATTGTTGGTTTGTGAGGATGCTTGACACAGCAAGCATCTTTCACAGACCGGGCCATACGCTTTAACAAATAGCTAGGGGAGATCGGATCCAGTACTTGTAGGGATGGGTCATCATCTCTTAAATCATATATTAAACGCATGGACCCCTGCTCCCCGCTTAGGCACTTTTTAGGTGGGCGATACTTGGGCGATGTACGGAATGATATAGTTATCAACATTATGCAATATAGGCTATATTATATTCCAAGTTCAAATAACTATATACTCGCTCCCACACTTCAGATCACCGTTTTTATAACAACAATTTTTGCTATAAACCTGTTTTTAAATTTTTTAATAAATAAAAAAAAACCCCACAGAAGTACTGGAATTAAAACAGTACTTGTCTAATTTGATATTTATCAATAAGCGTAAAAAAAAATTAAATAAAACAAATAAAAGCATTAAAGTATAATACAAGCCCCTAACAATCCTTATCTTCGAGTTACGTATTCGTTTTGGCAGGTCACAGACTATTAGCAGTGGGACCTATTTTCCAGCTTGTAATAAAAACTGTGCCATAACCCACGGAAGCAATTAAAATACCCACTGCGCACTTGCTAAGCTATGAAACTTGAAAAGCTTTCAGTCCATTTTTCTTTGTTACATTATGAACTAGCGTGCACTCATTTTAATATTTCAATATTATACTTATTCAATAGATATCATGTTTTTTTAAAGTCTTTATTATATGCCAATGCCTGCGACATTTAAGGATAAAATCTATTTATTTCTAAGGGCCCACGAAAACTATGACTTTTTAATATAATAAAACTGAGAGCAAGTACATAACTAGACAACATAGTAGATTAGATAGGGTTTATAAAAAAATCGTAAGTGAAACATATTTTATAAAGTAAAACACGACACAAGGCTATAAAATTATTAAATATAAAAGAACTTAAATTAAATAGATTATGCTTGAGGATGAGAATTGTATCATATCATATCAAATGTATGTATATAAGCTACACAGCATAAACAACACCTCTCAATCTCAAACTCAAAATATCTTTATTCATATAGGTAAATGAGTACACTTATGAACGTCAAAAAAGATTAAATCAATTTTTAATTTACATTTACTACCAGTTCGCAAATTAAGGGCGTAGAGTGGGCAAGAAACTTTCCGCCACTCTTTTTAATCGCTAAGTTTTGAGTCATACAAATTGTTTGACTGGGGAACTCTCATTCGAATTCTTCGCTAATATAACAGAAAATAAATAAATAAAATAAAACAAAGTGTTTATTTATTTTAAGTACATTTGAATTCCTGTGTGTAAGATTTGGGAAGCCTTTTAAGTAAAAAAATATCTGTGTCAGGGTTCCCAGCTTTTCCATACCAAAATCTCTCCAATACAGAATAAACACTATTACCCAGAGCTTGATATATTCCGTATTGCGCTGATCAATTTTATAAACAGGATTGTTACTACTACTCTCAGTTCTTCACAATCTCTAAAAAAAAGATAGACGAAGACGAAAGACTCTTAAAGTGAACATCTGTTGTCGGGACCGCCATCTTGTTAAACATTGTAAATCAACACGCTGGCTTTCGATCAGACAGATAGTTAAACGTTTTCGACGCTGCTTTATTCAAATCAAAATGCCGACTCGATCGAATATCGATCTTTAATTAACTGTCTAGAGATTCAATTAACTCTCAGATTTAACTACATTACTGCGACATGTCCACCGAGTCAGTGGCTGAATCATTAACATGGCGTATTAAAAGTTCTTGGATCGATTCCCACAAAAATGCGGGCTGGTACAGCTTTAATATTAAAAGAGCTATACAATAAACTATCATGTTATAAAAATGTTCACATACATTAGACAATATTCGTAAGGTATAATTTACAAAACCCAATAAGGTTAAGATGCCTTTAATATGCAGAGCGCTCTTGAGGGTTATTGCCGCCTTGGTTCTATGAAGATTACTCAAATACGGGAAATTTAAATACCCTTAAAATAATATAGGTAGGATAAATTTAGAGTATATATGTTTAAAATTCGAAGTGACACTGTATTACAATTTTTCGTTTCTCTTCTACTTTAAAAACCATTCCATGGAGTTATTTTGAGAGGCTAACACATCGATCGAATTTGGTTTTGTAGATTTGGACTCCTACACAAATAATTATGAACCTTGGGTCTAAGCCTTAAGGCCTGTATGCACTTTGATTGGTGATTAGTGCAGTGCAATTTTTGGAGATTCTTCGCATCGCAACCTTACTCTTTACAAGAGGAAACCCCCCCCCCCCCCAAATAATACGTTACATAATACTTGAGCGCTCCCTTAGACTGCAACCGTTTTTTTGGTAAATTTTATTTCTTAGACAAGGTGATCTACCTTCTGTTACATTCACAGTACACGCTCATATAGAAAGTGCATTGGTGCACAGCCGGGGATTGAACCTAATGAATGCGAGTCGCACGCTGAAACAAGGTCAAGACACCTGAAACATGAGTCATAAATGTTCGACTCGTGAACCTCAACCTTCTAGACGAATTTATTTAAGAAACATGAACTCGAATGCACTGTTTATACGTAAACAGAAATTTCCTCTAATATATAAACAGAGCAGCTTTATCAATCCCACATTTTACAGCTTCTACTCTCATCTCGTTTAAAATGCACCGTTGCAGCCAAATGGAGTACGAAATTAGAGTCTATAAATTTTGTCTGGCTGTATTGTGACCATAAGGACATCAACACAATGTTTGTAAGGAGCTACAACCATTACACCATGAACGATTTCGAAATATATTCACGTCAATCTCAACACATTTTAGACATAGACTTAGACATAACATTTATCATTAACGGAACACATATACAGCAACACACAAAATAAAAATAATCTAAAAAAATAAAAGAGAAAGAAACATATATGTTTTGAATTGATTTGAGTTATTTGTTTGGCTTGGCTCAGCATTATGCTGAGGAGCAGACTGTTCCACAGCGCTGGTCAGAGACTGAGACTGCCAGAGACCTCAACAGCTAGTTTACGTGTCAGTCGCAAAGAAAGGAATGTAATAATAATAATAAAAATTATCGTTAGTAAAACAAATAAATCTCGTGTAAAAGTATATATTTGTTGAGTAACTGGCTGTTATTTATATACTGTTATATATACATATCGTATAAATAAAGTCTAATAAAGATAGAAAAACCCGGTAGACCGAGGCTGCGTTGGTGATATGGAGTCAAGGACCTCGAAACAATAGGTGTTCGAGGCTGGCAAGAAACACAAAATAGATTGTTATAGCAAAATATACTTGTGAAGGCTTGCCCCACAAGGGACTGTAAAGTGATCTGCTTTTTTATATAAGGGGGGGCTAACGGATAAGAGGCTCACCTGATGTTAAGCAATACTGTCAATCACATTGCCACAGAGCAAAGGCTTCATTCAATTATTTTTACGCCAGTTCAAATCCAGAGGTACTACGAAACATATTATTACTTTTATTATAAATAAGTAATAATGAATTCTTATACAGAAACAAAACTGTGGTACTCTGGGTATATATACTAACAAAATTCGCGAACCTTACAGTGTACACTAGCTACTAATAACAAAAATTAACTTCAATTATCGATACTAACATCAATTCATGGCCTTACGTTGTATTGCAATTACTATAACACGTAACTTCTTAAATAACACGGAAACGCTTAGGAATTGTTTAATCAGTCTTCCTGAGTAATTAATTAAAAACCGTGCAATTAAACTATGGTAAAAATTCAGTTCACTTTGTTTATTGAATTGGAAACTCAGCTTAACAGTCACCGACATGCTTAACCTAAATAAATAAAAATAAAAATGTGGTACAATTGTGTAAGACGGAACCCTTTTAAGTAAAAAAATACCTGTATCAGGGTTCCTAGCTCTCCCAAAACAAACAAAATCATAAATTTCTTAAAATATATAATAATATAATTAATAACATATTTTATTTTTGTTTTTGAAAATCAGTCAGTCGTCAGTGCATGACTGACTGAATGAATGAATGAGTGAGTGAGTGAATGAGAGAATGAGTGATTGGGTGTGTGAATGAATGAATTAGTGAGTGAGCGAATGAAATGTGTAATCCTTGTCCAAAAAAAAATAAAGTGTGAGATTTGGCACGTACTATGGACTGACGTCAGTCAGACATGTAAGGACAAACAGCATTGACGTCTTCACTTATTTAGCCCTTAGTGAAATGTAGTTATCGCAAATTTGACCCCTTTCCTACTGACGGTCGGGATCGTAAGGACCAATCATCAAATCTAGGCCATTAATGAAACAAAAAAATAATAATCGCGTAACCTATAAATAGTATTGATTATAATTTCACAAAACCTATTATTATATTTTATCTGATCAATCACAATATCACTGGCACCTAGGATCTATCGAATTATTTAAGTTTTTAGTACAACAATCATTCAATTCTTAAAAGACCGGTAACGCACTGAAGCATTGACAGTGTCCATGGGCGGCGGTATCACTTTAAACGAGGTGAGCCCCATGCCCATGTTTCGACAAACAAAAACATTTTCTACATTATTAAGTATTTAATTTCATTAAAACTTTAAGAAAAATTCCCAATTTTTTCATTTACAATCAGAATCTATTTTAAGAGTTCATGTCGATAGTCAATAGTAAAAAAACGTAAGACATTCGTCATTATTATCTTATTAACTTTATACAAAATCTACTTGGAAATCGCAATCTTCAATTACGACCCATACAAATCCTACCCACGCCTAATAGAAACTGCTTGAGTCATGATTACTTTTAGTTATATTACGTACGACGCTGTAAACAGCCCAAATCAATTTGACGAGAAACAGGCGTACTCCGAAAATAACATCTAAATGTTCTTAAATGATTTTTCGTTTTAAGGCGATAAGGAGTTGCTTTTAGTGCCACCATAAAATTAGGTATGAGATATAATATGCCCTTCTACAATGGATATATATTATACGCTGTATTATTCAAAGAATTACATATGCCCTATTCTGCCATTGGGTGCATTGACAAAAGTTCTATTTGTTAGTGCTTAATTAATTTCTTATTTTTATTTGTTTGTTTTTTGTTTATGTATGTTTCGAGAGCGATTTATTGGACTTGCATTCTTGATGATTTATATTATATATATAATACATATATAAATATTTTTATATTGATAAATGTTTTGTGTAATTAGTAAACCCACAACTAACTTTGAACTAAATGGATATTTAGATATAACGAAAAGGTGGTCAAACTGAGGGGCGTTACCACAGATTATAGGTAATTAGATTGTCATGAAACATGTATATAGTTTAAATGAGGCGATTAAATTTTTGTAATAAATTCATCAACGACATGTATCTCTAATTTCAGAAATTATTCACCATCCGAATGCATTACAGATTACATTACCCCTTTGTAACAAACAACTATTTACTTTTGTCAGCTAAGTAGTTATCGGACCAGCCTTGTATTTTAAACTTATTAAAAATAATAGTCAAAGTCTCAGGAAACTAAATTAAATAATACAGTGGCGATACAACATTTTCAGGTCTGAGCCTCAGATTTCTCTATCTGTTACTGAATGACTGAACCAACTGCGCCTGAAACACACCACCGATTTTTTGTGTCTAAGGCAAGCCGGTTTCCCCACGATATTTTTTCTTTGCCGGTCGAGCGAATGTTAATGCAAGCATAGAAAGATAATCCAATCGACAGTCGGAGATAGAACTCACGGCTTCAGGTTGAAAGTCGCCTGCTAAAGAAACTAGGCCAACACAGCTCTTTATATTTGTATAAAAACATTAATGAGAATTAATACACTTCAATAAGAAATTATTTTAAAACACTAATTGATATTATACCTATTACAGAGCGCATTCTTCTAATTGTAATACTTAATTCAAGAAATTGCACGGCCCAATCATGTTTATTCAATCACGATTCTCAGTGTGCTTTAAATGCTAAGTAGATCCACACCTGATTTGAATAATTCAGTTATAGTACCGTTACTTCTCAATCTAATTTTCTTCGTACGAATGATTTTTAAAACATCAAAGTACATACATATGTTTTTTATTTCAACACAAAATATATTCGTATCTTATACACAATTGCTAAATCAACGTCTTAAATAAATAATTTAATTTATCCTATACACAACCGATCCTCCCGATTTCAAATTACCTTTTGTAGTCTCTGTTCAGTGTCATCCAGTCTTTGCCTTGCGTCATGTAGTGTTCGCTCTAGGTCAGCCATTTTTTCAGTCTGGGCTGTGATCTGCTCTGACAGCACCTGAACTTGCAGCTGTAAACTGTCTTTGTCAGACTCCAGGCGACGCACACGATCTTCAGCGTCATTCTGAAACATCAAAAACCTCCATTATACATATAACCAATAAATAATGAAACATTTTACGCTTAGGTCATTCGGTTAGAGTTATTCACTACTCACAACACCTATACTATTATTTTTTTATTTGCTGTTGCGGTATACCATTCAAAATTCATAGAAATTTGTTTTGTTTACAAACAGAACATAGTTTTATATGGCGTTAATTGTTTCATACACTGTTAGACCACTTAAACCAGCAATACCTTGTACGGACGCGATGGCATTGTCGCAAGAGACGGGTGTGACGGCCAAGAGTGTTCAGAATGCATGCAGCATGGTGGTGGAGGCGGCGGCCCATGACACCAGCACATCGGAGGCCACCAACCACCTTCCGGCCAACGGAACTGCTCGTAGGAGTTCCAGCGTCGCTGTAAGTCTGGTTGGGCCTCCTCATCACGTGAACGCCTTGGTCTAGGGGAAACCCTGAGGCTCGATGGATGTTGCGGCGGTTTTGTGGATAACGACGACCTTGTTTTACGATCTCGCTCTCCACGGTCGCTTGGCGTGCGACGTCTTCTTTCCAAGCTCGCAGAGTTGTAATTATCTCCGCGTGAGCCAGCTGACTGAATTTCCACTGTATCGTCCATTATTTCACCGCTTTGTAACCATTTAAAATCACCGTCACATCGTGTACCATTATCAATACCTCTGTTCGGAGTGAGCGTGCGATAATCAGTACGACAATCACGTGTCACATATTCCTGACCATCAGAGTCATCTTCACTTGTTGAAGTATCGGATTCAGAGGAATCACTATGATGAGGTGGCACCGTTTGATTTTTCCATCCAGAACATTTTACCGTAGTCTCATCAGGGCTGTCCGAGTCACCACCTATTATCACATTTTAGTTAAGAAACGTTACACTGAAAGTCTCATACGCGACAGCGAATCATCACGTACCCATAGGAGAATACATGTAGGAACGAACCGCAGGATGGACGTATCCCACTGCAGTCCGTTCCTCATCATCTTCATCCTCAAAGGGTTCTGTGAGAAATTCACGGTCGGACATGAGTCTTTACGATAACGACACTGCGCGACAAGCTCGCAATACGAGTCACAAACGCTCCTCTATTTTAAAGCTTGGCCACGTTCCAGTGTTAAACGTCATTAAAACGTTTACAAAGCGTATTACGTACTCTCATGTAAGGGAGGTTCCTCGCTAGATTGAATGGAGACCGAATCGCGTTCAGATGTTTCCGATGCTGTTGAGAGGGGACGTTCACTGATCCCAGAAGCACGCCGAATTCTATCGTCATAAATATTATTCCTTGGAGACCGCAACACGTTTCTTTCCACCTCGGCAGCTGGCCGTGTATTGACCGATTGAGATTTAGCATCGATGGTCGAACGATTCAACGTTGCAATAGTGGCAGCCACGATTGATCCCCCGCGGCCGAGCTCACGCATGTTTTGCTTCGAAATGAGTGGCGCCTAATCGAACACGGTGAACGCAAGTCGAAAATAGACCACGTTAAATCCGTGCCGTTGTAAACACCCTTCACACTTTGATCCTTTTATTGAGCATAATGTTACAGCTTTTTTACATAAACAAGCCGTTAGACACACGAGGGTTATTATTACTAGAATTCGCGTTAAATAAACAAGTATAATGTTTTGCGTAAGCGCATGTATCGTGCGGCGCAATGCACACAAGTAACAACACTTGCGCACTCACCGGTTGCCAGTTAACGCCTTCGTACAGAGACCGCCCCCGCCCATCGGTTTCCTCGTCATAGTTCAATGTATGCTGGACGGTGTAGCGCAGTCCTCCGGGTAAATAGTAACTTGTTTTGCTTTCAAAGTTTTCATACACGAACTCAGGATTGTATGGGGGTTGCACTGAGTAGAAGGATGGTATTCTTGATTCGTCATTGTTACGTCTTTTGCTCTTGGGGGTGAGGCAATTCATTGTCTTCGTGAATCTGAATGAGCCTTAACGAAAATTTAAGGATATCATAAATTTATCAGTCTATCTATAAACCATATAATTACTTAGTACGAATGATTCAAGTAGCACACAATGGTGCCTATTTTACAAAGAAACGGAACGAGTCACGTGTACTGTTGAATATTTCGGATAATAAACCTCCCCTCGAGTCGGAAATAGACGACAGCTGTCTCCTTCGTTAATGTTTATGAAAAAGATTTTTATACATTTGTAATCTTATGAACTCAGATGAGAGGAAATAGTCATTTTGGTTGAGAATTTTAGAAGGGAGTTTTTGAAATACTTAAGTCAAAACTTTTCGTATGCAACCGATATAACGTATATTTAGAATTTGAATTTGGAATTCACGTTTTGAACAATGGAGCCGTCAAATTGTTTCAACATTTACTTGCAAGTATCTGAATTCGTTCTGTCGGGAATCGATTGTTGGAAATCAGTGTTTGATTTTGTGCGTTACTGTCAGATGTTGAAACCCCATAAAATTGCGATCAATTTTCAATCGCTTTTAGTATCTAATGATTATTTAAAAAAAAAACAAAATTTTCTCTAAAATATTAGCTTTTAATTATTTCTTAATAATATTAAACTGCCAATCTAACTTAAAGAAGTAAAAGCATAATAAAATTGTCCTTATGTTAATGAAATTTCTGAGCTTCGGCTCGGTCATAATAGAGTTTACGAGAATGGCTTCCATTCCTTAATGTATTGGAAAATTTAATGAACAAGAATACTACAACTATACATTCAAATGAAATACCTCTTTTGAGTCCTTATTAGTAAATACATTGTATTACTTGTTATGGAACAGGGCAAATCTATATGCATTTATATTTTTTTCAAACGCTTTTCCTCGTCTAAAAGCCCTTTTATATTCAGAGACGTTTTTAAAAAAATCACTAACGTTTAAAACCTCACATTAAAAAATCATTAAAAAACATCTTGTCAATATGTCCTATACTGATACAGAAAATATTGTCAAAAGAAAGAGTCCTTGTATTATGCATTATATTTCTTTTTCTTTCATATTATCATTATTAAGATAATATAATCTAGGACCTCTAAACACAGAGTTTTAAACATCTCAGTAAACCGTTTCAGAAAGAAAATTGCCTATAAGTAAATCACTTCGGGTCACTAGCTATTACAGCGCTCCGAGTAACTTCAAGTTTATTTAACTAGAAATACATACACAAAGTTTAATCTGGACTTGACAGCGGCTGCTAGACGCAATTTTTCTCTGCACAAATAGTGCTGGTGGTTTTACTGTATTAACCATTTGCGGTGTATTTTTGAAGTGAAACTTCTTTAGGCGCATAAGGGTAAAAATTTTACGGAACGTCACGAAGATGTGCAGCGTTTTTGTCGAGGAAAGGGGAGAGAATGAGAAAGGGAGATCCAGAAAAAATACACGCTATTGGTTGATGTATTCGTTTTATACTTAAATATTAGGTGGCGATTCTGTCGCATAACATCTTGTGCAGTGAACGCAGATTTTTATTTATATTAGGTACACAGGTCCAGTACCGTGAGTAAACAGTGTGAATATAGGTCTACGAATACATGGAGTGATCATATACTGGTACTTGATCACCTTGGGGATTTTACCTTAATAATAATTATTTAATAAGTTTCACTTCTAACATATACCTACCTTGTACGCACATTTCGTGGAAGAGAATTTCAATCTCGATTTAAACAGTTTTTTTTACATAAGAGGGAACATAGACTCACATTACCAGAAGACTCGCGTGTTGGTTTGGAAATACTTCAACCAGTAACCTAAAGATAGTGGTTGTGCGCGCCAAAATTGCTTTACGATCAGTTGTCGCGTCCGACGATGAAACTCAGCTGCAGGAATTAATCCGATCAACTCCCATAAATAGTCATGGTAAAAGCGGTAAAAGATGCAAGGCGTCCCCATATCACTACGCAACCTCTACAGTCTACCGTTTTTACTGTAACTTTAACCAGCTGTTCTATTTTAAGAGATCTGGTCTGAGTACAATCGATTACGACGTCCCACTTGAGACAAACGCGTACAAAGGCTCTAACGTTGTTTTAAGTACATACTTTAGTACCGTAGCAAGAACATTTGATGTCTATTTTGTCTTTAAACTGTCATTAAAAAAAAAGTATTTATTATTTAAAAATTACTAGATAATTTAAATAGAATTTTACGCCTGACGTCAAGCGTAATTTAGGTTTGGAGCCGAGACCTTCAAAGGTGTAACTAATTGCAATATCAGTCGAAGGCAATGTGGATGGCTAATTTAGGCAACACGTGACAAAGCTGGCTGCCACCTATGCTAGGCGAAAAAATACGTACAACGGACCTATTGAGAATCATAGTGCGGAAACTGAGTCCACAAACCACGCGAAAGACAATTAAAAAGAAAACCAAATAACCACGAAACAGATCCAGATATCTCAGAGCCAAATCTAAAAGGTTGTAGCGCCACTGGGTTTTTTTTAATCACTACCGTCGCCACTCAAACTTATTATGAATAACCATTTCTTAAGCAACTGTTTAAAGATTTTAGAAGTTTAAAGATTATGTTCTAATCAAAAGCTTAAATTTGGTAAAATATTGTACACTTCGTTCGGGCTAAGACAAACCAAACAATTATTAATCTACCAAAACACTTAATGGACAAATATAAGTACGATTGGGTATAGTAATCTAAGGGTCTGTTTCACAATGTATGGATAAAGTACCAAATAGCTATGCAACACATAAATTATTTGGAAGATAAGTGTTCCGAAAAAGATACTTCGCTATATTTCATGACGAATAGCGCTATTTGACAGTCGTGAAACGCCACAAACACTAGTTTATCCTACCAATAACTAATAAATAGCTTATTTGGAACTTATCCGGACATTGTGACCCTAAGTCTCTGTTTGTGCTGAAACAATAGAACTTTAATAGCATCACGATAACACAATACAGGAAAAACAAAATACAATAAAAGACGAAGAATTTTAGTCTTACTCCTTAAAGCAGATAACTCAGACATAAAAAAGCGGAAGACACTTAAAGCTCACAGTAATCAAACAACTAAATATAAATTTGCATTAAAAATATCCAATAGTTTTATCAATAGAATATTATTAATTGTTTCTTAAACGTATATTCACTTTAGTAGTTGTTAATAAGCAAATAAACACCTGTTAAAGTTTTGTTTGTAAATCGTTCCACTCTCTTATAAAGATCACACAAAACTACTGAACATCACGTTTTCTATTACTTTTTGTTGCAATTAGGTTTGTCACTGTAGTGTTTCACGACTCGCTAATAACTAGAAGAAGCCAAGAGCTCACGTAAGTCAACGACATCTTGATGTCGCTATATATTCGGAACAATACTTTTCTTAATATAAATTCGTTCTAATTATTTTCAACGTTGGATTCCGGTAGACAGGCGTGCTTTTAACGCGTATTATTAATTACTTATACATTATAAATAAACAAAAACATATCAAAGCGCTTGGAGGTTTAACTTTGGTGCCTGAAATAAATTACTATAATATAATAATAAAATACAGCGAGGAATTGCTGCCTTAAATGTATACTATGTACAACTTTTTACATTTGTTTTAATTCTTTATTTATCTATTTTAATTATTATTATTACTATGTAGGTCAAAATACTGAATATTTGTGTGTTGTAAATCAATATTTTAGAAAAACATTTATAATAATAATCTAATGATAAGGGACGGAGGTAGGGATTCTAAGATTCATAGAGACTGTGCTAAGTATGACTTCTGTACGTCTAAAATGTATTTTTGACAAACGAAAGTGATAGTTTATACTGTGATGTTTCTGAATATCACGCCTCACAGTCTTAATCCTAGTTCGACTCCCGTAGATCAAAAACTAACACAATTTATTACCTGGCGATTTTCTTAATTTTCTGAAGATGTAAAAATACTACACTTCGAGTTCTAGGACAAAGATTATCAAACTCTATTTACCCACTACACAGCAAACAAACTGGAATGTAGAATTAAATTTTCGTGTTAGCGACGATTTTAATATAAATCCGCCGACGCATCTTTTCGGACAGTTATGGCCCATGCTAAAAATACTCTTATAATCCCGTTCCATTTAACGTTCGCCTATTGAAATGTAAACACCAAGTATGCGGTTTTAGTTCCTATTTTTCATTCCATTTTATACAAACACGATACGGTGAAGAAATCGTTTGGAATGCCCTAATTTCCAACGGAGCGGGCAAAATCTCATACTAATGTAACCAATGTAAGTATGTAAAGACGGTATAAAGTATACGTACAGATTTGTATTATTGTAACAATGATTGTATAAATCTGTTACAATAAATATTAAAAAGGCTATATTTAGTATCGTCTACGTAGATACAACATTCATTAGTATAACTGAATTCTAGAAAAATTTATTAAAATTTAACTTAAATCAAATTAAATTCCACGTTTTATCCAATGTTTACTTCCTATTAAATTCCCATATGAGGATATACGGGGATAGTCCAAGAGTTTATTTTACTATATCAATCATATCGAGTTCGACGTCATCACATTTAGGCTTACATATTGTATTAGATATAGTAAATTAAACCATATTGAATTGTTTTGAGGTCAAATGTCGATACTTAATTTTTTGTAAGAGATTTTTTTAGAATTGCATTACAATTTGAAACCATACTTTTAAAGGTCCATATACTCAATGTTGCATCGTTATACGCGATTCGATAATTGTTATACCACTAACTGTGAACATGAAATGCCATGATCCAGTTTCTATATCCGACGTATATTGATTTATATGCGTTTTCTGTTTTTAAATATTATGATATCACACGAAGCTTTTGACACAGATACTCAGAAGTGCTATTAAAACTAGTTTGTAGTGCACAAAACAACATGCAATATAATTAAAATTCTCTGAACTTTTAGCTTATTATCTTTCAGCTTTACTTACAATGTTTTATGTATGTACGTTTATTTCATTATAAAATAGTATCACTACAATCTATTCCTTTATTTTTATTTGCATCTTTAACAGTGCTCTAAAAAAAAAAAGAAAATGCTAACAAATTAATAATTTAATAAATTGATAACTGCTAACTCCTTATTAAGGAAATATCTTTTTCTATCAACGATTTTACCTGCAACAGTGTTTGAAAACATCAATGTGTAATTTTAAATGGTATTCTTGCCAGACAAGATATAGTTCGAAGTACATACTTTCTGTTGTAACTAAGATAAAAGCAATAATGAGCGGCTCGACGCTGACGCGACTGAGTCGGGTGAATTTTAAATTACCCTTTGCACAAATTTGCTGAGCCAGTAAACACTTGCTACATGACCCTCCCACGAACGTAATGAACGTAACTCTGTCATTAAAATTAATCATTTCGTTACCATTATTTAATTACACACAAGCTTTACTTTTTTGTTTTTCTTTTCTTTTCATGTTTTGGTAATATTTTTTTATCACTTGTCTGTATGAATCACGATTGTATTTTTTTTTGCCTTATTTACTTCCTCACAATACTTTATTTACTTAAAAATAAAATTACAGCTATAATACAAAATAATTTTTAAATTAATACGCCAACTATAATGTGTAGCGACAATAATATATACAGTAGCTGTGTGTAACTGAAGCCTGTGTGTTAATCGGTTTTAGTGACATTAAATGTCTGATGTTGTAAGGATATTTCTTTAGAAAGAGTTGCGTAGGGAATTGAATACGTCTAGTTCTTGTCGTATTCCTACTATATATAATATATCCTCGTATCAAAGTTGATATACCGCAGCTGAGGACAATCGAATGTATTATTAAGTATATCGTATATAAACATAATATCCAGAAGTTGACCTCTTTATCTAAGGTACTGAAGATGTCAACTTCTGGATATGTATTTATAGAAGGGCACCCTCAGGCCCGTTGCACTGTGCAATGTTGCTATATAATTCGCGTTCGCTTTCATTTGAATTACGAAATATTATTTGTTTAATGAACATGAACTTGCCTCCTTTGCATGGTGTTTTATGTTTTATGTAAATCCCGAAACTATAGTTCTATCAGATAGATAAGCACAGAAGCCGTACTTACCTATATAAAAATATGAATGAAACCGACTAAAATATCCTCATAAAACTTTAAACCTGGATTCAAGTCCCGCGAGCTTATTACACGAATCTGCGATAATTTAAATTTAATACATTTTACATGCATTCAAATATTTTCAGATACATTGAAATGCATGAGTATATACGTTACATTTTAATTTTGCAAACCAATGGTAAAAGAATCTGGACCGTTGAACATCCAAAAATAATATAACGCTCGAATTTTATATTAAAACCTGCCAACGATAATTGCGACCTGCAGCATAGATTTTAGTATTAACACAGATTTTTTTTCACAATTTTTTAAGGACAGGAGTCCTTCCTCGTCCGAACTACTATTTCTACTACTTATGCAAATTCGAAGCCCCATATCGCCACTTTATATCATTTATATCACGCCCAAATTTAATTTATATAATTATACATTTATTAAAAAAATCTTCCTTTAGATTATTTTTCCTCTGCGTTGTAATTAAGTACTTATATATATGTATATTAATTTTGACTCAATTAACCCTTAGTGTATTTTTTATTTTGAGGTTTTTTTTATTTCCCCTGTAGGTATTTATTTTTTTATCGTTCCAAATTAGGGTTGCCTGGAAGAAATCGCTTTAAGCGATAAGACCGCCCGTTGCCTAATAACTTATATAACCTGCTTTTTTACATGTACGTACAAAATATAAGGTAGAAAAGTATAAATAAATATTTATCAATTACGTCCAGAAGCTAGTCAGTTAAAGCAATAGTCAATGTAACAAACACGCTTTGTGGGAACAAAAGCCTTTCCAAAGTCTAAACACAAGTTTCAACCTCATTCCCAATTTATCCTCGGAGTGATTGGAACAATTGAAACTGTCAATCATCAATTTCCTTGTAATAATCGGACAACGGGTGCGCAAGTAATTTCGTGAGTAAATTAAAAATTATGAAAAGCGGTATTGTTAAATGGTTAAGGATAATGGTTGAAATAAATAATTAATAAAAAAAATATAAAACAGGGTACAACTGGCTCAACTGATGATACTGCCGCCCATAGACGCTCAATGCCAGAAGGCTCGCGAGTGCGTGGTGGGCTTCCCAAAAATTAATTTATTATTGGTTCGTTATTATTTCAGTGAGCAGCTGGTTCCACATAGTGATGGTGCGCGGCAAAAACTGCCATAAAAACTCTCAGTTGTGGAACGACGCACTTCGAGGTAATACGGACATCCGATAATGAAACTCAGCTGATTTAATCCGAACAACTACTCTGAACACTGGTAAATGCGGTGGAAGATGCAGATCTCTACGCAGCGTGATTTTCTGTACAATTCTTTGTTGACGTTACAAGACATTAAGATTCAATAAATTGGTTTTAAAGACATACATTACTTGTTTATTCTGAATTTAATCGTAATAAGTGTTATATATTAATTACTTAAAATAGGTCCTATTACCTTGTTATACGATTTATCTAATTAAATTAAACGTAAAATGAATTTTCCCTTTAGAGCAACCGACTTGGATTTATATTTGCTTTTAATTTACAGTAATAGTTTCGTTGTTTTCGTTAATGGTTGGTTGGTACAAGAGCATTGTTACACTGACTTTAATCCTTTACTTCGGTTTTAGCAAAATATTTCATTTTCAATTTAAGATTTTATTTATATACATTAGATAAAGGGAAACCATTCAGGGGAGAAACCGGGAGATCTTGAGCGGAAACGGGTGGCGGAAGTCGCCCGCTTTCAAGCTCCGTGATGCCTTGACAACGGTCGGGTAATGAAGTACTGAGGTTTCCATTATTAGTAATTATTGCTACTTTACTATATATTTAATTTTAAAGGGTTTTTGACCTTAAAAAAGCATATGAGGTATTTACTCCATACGAACTCCTTAGCAGTTTCTTTCTAAATTCAAGCTTTTTTTATAGAACAAATGTGCAGGAGGCTCACTTGAAGTTACATTAACTTACGACGAAGTTATGGGTTGCCGGCCGTTTAAAGTTAGTACGCTGTTTCCATGAATTCAATGAAATGAAGACTATAATAAATAATTATACTATGTCTCATCATCCACACAAAAACCACCGAATACCGAATGTACGACATATCACCTTCATCCACTCACGTCTTCAAATGTTCCAAATTCAGTGTATATGAAAAATACCTATGAATTAAAATATTGAGTATAATAAGAATTTAGTAGTACTATATTTCAGATTTAAGCCTTCGAGACTTTTGACTTAGCAAAAATAGGAATAAATTCAGCAAATACGTATTCTGGCTCCGTATTAGATGTTCTTACTTCCTTAAAAGAACGTCCCAATTAGGACAAGTCCTTTCACAGGTAGCCGGCAAAAAATTCAGGGCAAACCATATTGATTTTATTACGTTCGAATCGAGTGCTGTCGGGAGTTGTTTATTAAGCCGGTAAGTTAATAGTTCGTGATGAATTTATAGTTTAAATTTAGGACGCACGTTTCGTTTCAAACATGACTCGTAACAAATATTGAAGAAATTTTCACCCAAAGAGGCGATAAAACTAATTGATTGTTTAATTTTTCCGAAATTAATAGAAAATCGAAATCTAAGTCCGATACGAGACGAGCTACTTAAATATCCGAATTAAACAATATACCCACGATATTCTAATCCAAATTAAACAAATTTTAATAATATTTTTTAGTTGAACTAAATTATGTTTAAATAATAATATTCATAAACACGGCAAAGATGTGATTTTTAAATCATTACTATAGGTTATGAAAATCTCTTCAGATTATAAAGATCACCACGTAGTCAATATAACTGACCCTTGCTGCTAAATCATTGAACAAGCAAAGACAAGTACATATTTAACATTTTGACCGGGCCCTGACGAAATTTGGACTCGGAATTTTCAAATATATTAATTTCGACCCTTTTATAAAATATACTGTACTGTTGCAGTATAGATGGTAAATTTGTTGAATCACGGCTCCAACTTCCAGTACATATAATTCAGAACGAACAGACTCTGTTACATATTCTCATCTAAATGGTGTACAATGCAATAATGTGGTGGCGCATTTTAACCCCATAGGAATTATTTATTTGAAATTTTTTTGTTTCAACGCAACCTAACCTAATGAAATTCACTGGGGACTGAGACAATATCGTTTACATTATGCATGTAATATTATCAGTTTTTAATTTTTTTTAAGTGGTATTTATCTTAATATTACATACCAGTTGTAAATATCGATAGAAAAAAAACGTGTGGCACTCGGGGACTGCCGCTGTAAAGCTCTTGCATAGCATTTTCATCAACTTATTATTTATTTTTTATTTATGCAGTTTTTTTTTCTTATTATTATTTGATATTGTACAATGACGATCTACCACTCTACCAGACTACTTAGACTAACACGCCTATATAGTTTGCCTCACTCTTACGCGTACAGGCTGCACCGGCCGCGCTATGTTAGCGATTTCGTCAGAGAGTTGTGTATACGCAGAATGCAGTCTGTCTCGCTCTAACGCGTACTGGCCGCACTTATATTACGTCATCGTGTGTAAGATTTGTTTCGTTACGAAATATCTTAATTCGGTCGCCGTGCTCAAAGCCCGCGATAAAATCTATGCAATAGCTTTAAAATGGAGCAACTTTTTAAATAAATATACAAAACAAACTTGCTCATTTCAGAGCTGTTTCTAAATTTCTACCCGTTTTCGTTTTGTACACACGTAAAATGATGATTCCGTCAACGCACTTGCGAACCTTCTGGCAGTGTTCTCAGGTGAGCCTCCTGCCCATTTTCTATAAAGAATAATATTAACAAATTTGTATTTTTTTTTATAGAACAGGGGGCAAACGGGCAGGAGGCTCACCTGATGTTAAGTGATACCGCCGCCCATGGACACTCTCGAGGGCTCGCGAGTGCGTTGCCGGCCTTTTAAGAATTGGTACGCTCTTTTCTTGAAGGACCCTAAGTCGAATTGGTTCGGAAATACTTCAGTCGGCAGCTGGTTCCACAAAGTGGTGGTGCGCGGCAAAAACTGCCTAGAAAAACGCGCAGTTGTGGATCGGCGGACGTCGAGGTGATAGTGACACCCTGTGTATGATATTATAATAACGCCAGAGCCAATATTTTAATTAAACTTTCATTGAACTTCGGTATTCGATATTGTTAAATTGATTACACTGGGAGTGATTGCCAATGTAATTTTATTAATCTATATATTATTTATTATATATATTTTAAATAATTTACAGATTATTTCCAGAGTAATAACTTTATGGAGTACGAGCTCAAAGATATTTTTTTATCATTTGTCATGAGATTTGCCTTGTCTCTTCAGTAAAAATTTTAGGAGCAGTTATGGTTAAGCGAGCGATTCTCACTACCACCATTTCTTACACGATTAGCACTTACTTGTTGAAGGTACATGATCGTGATCGTGAGAAAACCGGCCTATCGTAAAATGCGCTTGAAGGTTCTCGTTTCGGAAACCAAGACACACTTTGAGTCGCAGGACCATGGAAGTGATTGAGTATGGGCAAAAATCGGTGACACGTGTCAAGGGATATATAAATTGAACTATTACACAAATCTACGGCCATGACTAAGGTTGGTAACATTTCGGGATATTATTATGCTCCCTTTGGAGTACTCGTGGGTCGTAGAGTTTAAGTGCACGAGCGCTAATTACAGAAATAAGTTGGCGCGTGGTGGATAATGCTGTTAGGCCATGAGCTGGTGATTTCCTCTTTTATATGCTGCACAAGGTACACTGCCAGAGAAATTTTTTTTTTTGAATTTTCCATTATTCTAAAATTGTAAATAAATTTGTGTCATAACGTGATGTTGTAAACAGAACACAGGGTAATAACCTGAAATTAACTACAAGCCCTACCTGGTTATATTCTAATTAACGCTAATGGATCGTGCGTTCACCTGGAATCGCCTAGTTTACGGGGGAGCTGTGATTAATATTATATTTTTAATGAGTTTATTGTACACTGACCTGGATATTATACCGATATAAGAATCGAGAAGCTAATGAGTATTAAACGAGATATAAACACGACGCATTCCCATGGTTCGTAGCCGACTCGTACCAGAACTTTCATGTAAAGGACGTCACTACAGTAATAAAAAATATTCCTGGAGCCGACGAACAAAGGCGAACGTGATATATCGAGGGTATTAATCTTCTTGTCACCACGGGCCCAGTGCAAAGATTGAAAAGGAATAACTAATACATATACTGAATTACGTTAGTCATAAGTGTTAAACAAAGGTAAATGGAAAAATAGTACACAAAAACATAGTGTCTTCCCTTAGAGACTTATGTTAAATATCCTTTATTAAATAGGTAAGTTTTAAATGACTTATTAGTCTTAAGTTAGGCTCGTATTGTTAAATTATCTTTGTACCGATGTGCAGAGCCTGATCAAGGGTTTTGACCGCTTTAGGCTATTTATCAGGATGCGCCCCTGTCAGGCGACAGGTGTGTTACGGTTGATTTATCAAGTATAGTAGTTGAATTTATTTACTAATGTGATAATTTTAACATGGTTCATACTAAGTATGTATAAAAGTTTTCAGATTGACCTGCAGCGAAACTGAGGCTGTCCTTTAATTTGCACGACTTGAAGCGATTTTTTAGACCGTAGACAGAGGCAAAGCACCTCACGCATTATACAACTAAAATCATACAAGTGACTGCAACCAAGTAGCTACCAAGTAGAAAACCAAATCCATGTCGTATTTGTCCGCATCACTTCTATTGTCTTAGAATCTATGGACAACTTAGTTATTTCGACCATGACCATGACACACTAGATGAACGTGGACGTGGTTGATGTGTAAAAAAACGTAACCTGTCAGTATCATTAGACTAGTTGTCCTGCAAATGAATAGGATATTAAATAAAGTATAAAAGTACCGACTGCAGCGCCATCTGCCGGGCTGATTTGTGAATCTAAACCAGTAGATCAAACAGCACACGGAGTGCTAATCTAATCGGTATATATATATTATTTAAAACCTCTACATTAAGGTTTCAATAGGTTGCCTCGTGGGTCTCGAAGGCTTTCGTTGGGTTTGACAATGACTGCTTTTAGTTAGCAGGAACAAATGTCCACCCACTTGTATGAAACCTCAGCCTTATTAGACAGTCGAAAATATATAAAAGTATGTAAATATTTTCAATTGACGACAAATTCAGTTTACAAATCAACAGACAAATAGCGATCCAATTAAAAGTACGATTACGCAAATCATAACGATGCTTATTCGGCAGAATTTAATTAAAGGATCATCAAACAGATACAATGAATATTGAAACGATTTTGGCGTGGTTTATTCGTGCATTCCCGATATTACACTGTCCGAAAGTTAGTTTAATAAGCTGTCATTATGGACAGCTTGACATTCACGGTAATACTCAAATTTAATTTATATGCGTATACAGGCTGTTCGCGACTATGAAAAGAACAGATTATAACATGTTAATACACAGTACGATGAAATTAAAATTTAAAACTGACACTTATCAATGTTCATTATCCGGCCCAAAATCCCATAACGGAATACATTTTTGTTTTATAATTTATCAATCTGAATATATTATACCACTTTGCAAATAAACCTAATTACAGTCAATATCTGTTATAACGACATCGAAGGGATTACTTACATTTGGTCGTAGAAACCGATAGTCGTAACAGCCGCTGATGTTGTTTTTAAATATATTATAATACAATAGGAATCAGCCGGGACCTTTGATTTTGCTCAAGTCGGTTTGAGTCAAAGGATGTCGTCGTAAACGATTTTGACCGTAATAAAATCAACGCCTATTTAACGTAATCGTAAATCTATATACAAATAATTATTATATAATCTACTTTTCCTATTAAATATATGCATTTTGTATTTAAATGATCTCTCCGCCCTGTTGGACTTCGAGAAAATATCTATTTGATAGAGGAAACTGTCCATCTCCTCATCACTGGTTATGTAACTTATTTCGGCCTGCCACGCACAAGCCTCGCGAGCCCTCTGCCATTGAGATTGTCCATGGGCTTATCACTTAACTCAGATAAGCCTCCTGCCTCATGTTCTACAATAATATGAAATATCCAGATATCAAAATATATTACTATTAATTCATATCGTCAGTATAGCTTGTCAAAATCAACAATAAGAACGTTTCAAATGTAATATTTTTTGTATCGTCAACAAGTACCGAATACAAAAGTAATCTAGACAGTGCCACAAGAGTGTCGGGCAAAATAGACAGGGCGTTTAAGTCAAGCATAGTCAGGTTAGTTACCCCGTGAGGGAAGCGCTTTCAATGAATGCTTAAGTGGTCCACACGATATGCATTCAAAGTGCACTCAATCCTTGCGTGTATACGTCCTTTCATCCAAAATGTGTCACTTGGTCCTTCCAGCCAAGTGCGTGGGAATTTCTCAATTCAAGCCTAGCCAATGCCCCACTTTGCTACATGTTTCATTTGCAATTTGAATATAGAAGCTTCCTAGACTCCTAGTTGTCCCGCTGACTAGTTGGACGACAACTAGGTTAATATACATTGCCACTAGGGCAGTGATTTCGTTAGGGCTGAAAAGTTTGATTCTCAGTCAAAGTTTCTGTTTCGAAGTATATCTAAAGATAGTAACTGCTACTGAAAAATTTCCTAAAGTAGAACGCCTAGGGTAACCCCCTCAATTTGAGCGTACTAAACTATTATTTTATGGATACTGAAAACTGTTTACGACGACATCGTTTAACTTTAGAACAATACCGGTTATATTACCAAAATCAAAGGCCCCGGCTGAATTCTACTGTATCCGGTTCTTAATACCAACGTCATTGGCTGTTACAGCTATTGGTTTTTACGACCCTTCGAGTAGTGAGTAGTCCCTTCGATAGTAGTCCTTCGTTAAAATAGATTTTTTTTATATAATAGGGGGCTAACGAGCCTGCGGGATGCCCAAAAAGGGCAGTCATCGCAGCTCATAGACAACCATTTAAAGTGGGTGCGTTGCCGGCTTTTAAGGGAGGAGTACGCTCGAATTTTGAATAGTTGGAGGATGTATCTCTCAGGGAAGACCACAGGTAGTCGATTCCACAGTACGCTAGTTCCCAAAAGAAAATGCCTTGTGAAACGAACTGTGGTAGATTTCCAGCCTTCACAAGGTGACTTTTGACTGTGTAACCGTCTTCTTTTATGGCAGACCTATAAACAGTGGTTTGTTGTCCTACGCCAAATATTCCCATTTTATTGTTGGGAAATGAATTAACAGACCTGGGGCAACTTATAAAAGTGACGCGTGAGTGAAGGGTTCTCTCTGCAACCCAAAATATTCATTTCAAAAACATCAAGCTTATAATTTTTGTTAACTACATTATGTATCGCTAAACGCTCGCCAACAAGTCTGCAAACTTTGTAGTTGAGGCACAAAAATTACATCTTGAACTTGCACTAACTTCTATAACGATGGTCGATGCGGAGATCTATAAACAGCTGTTCCATTAAACAAAATGTCTAGCTTACAAAGACTTATAGTAGAACTTTATATATCGTAGTAACCACTTAACCAAAATTCACGCACTTCGTTTATGTGTATGGCTCTTGTTGGTATCTTAACATCATCAGCCTGTGTGCCCCCAGGTTAATATATCAAAAAACATACACACAAGCATAGTAAATTCCCATCATGTAGTAAAACATTAATTCTCTCGAATAAAGAGTTAAGGATACTCAAATAGAACACTTCCTGACCTATTTCAAACATCAGACGAAATTGATGCCGGTTCAGGAAATACGCTGGCTGAGCAATTGAACAAAAGACCAGTCACAAGACAAAAATCTCTTTCCATATGAATTTCCTTTCTAGGTCTTCATCTAAAACCATTACAGACATGGGACAACGGATCAATAACACGAGGTCGCGAATTGTTCGCGGTGAGCATTGTAATTCAGACAGAACGCGTCCATTTCTATTGAAAACGAACAATGGCATTATTTTGCTAAAAAAACTACATTCTTAATGGTTAAAGGCTTAAAAAGCTTGGATGTTTTAGATACAAATTACTGTGAAGGATTATATAATCAAACAATTATCCAATATATTCAGGTATATCAAAGCAAAACAAGTGACGCCAGAACTCTAGGTCTTCTTGATGTCTGTTAAAAAAACTTGGCGATTGAGAAGAGTGGCGGAAAGTTTCTTGCCAGTTCTTGTCCGTTCACCGCCCTCGACATGCTTAGGTGGCAAGACTAAACTGCCGATTTTTGTGACAAGCCTCGGATTCAGTGCCTTATGTAAATTAGAAATACTGTGTACTGTGTAATTTCAACTGTGTTACATTAATAGAAAAACGAATAACATATTATTAGAGATGTATTATCGCTAATAAGCGACCTCCTCCTAGCAATTCTAGTAAAGAAATAAAACAAAAGGAAATATTGATTAAAGTGTATTTTCAAAAAAACAAAAATAAAATTGCAACTAATAAAGCCCTGGGTCATCGGGGTGCTTTAAATAAAAGGGAATATTATTTTACCCTATATTCACCACTCGCGTACAATACAAGCGAAATATTGAACTGTTAATTGCTATGTAACGAATGAATGCAATGTAATCGTTGAAAAATGTTTACGTCTGGCTATACTCTCGGGGCGTAACTCCGACGATTTGAGAAATCGAAAACCAAGAAATATTTGATAAATACACATGTCACATTAAAAATATGTCATATATATATATATATATATATATATATACAGGAAGACAGGGAAAACTAGAGCCCGTATCAGTCTTATTTTAGTTTTGATACTTATTTTATATATATATACGGGCTCTAGTTTTCCCTGTCTTCCTGTATGGAGTAGAAACGTGGACCATGTTGGCTCGAGAACGGCAAAGGATCGATGCCTTTGAGATGTGGTGCTGGCGGCGGATGCTCAGAATACCGTGGACTGCGAAGCGCACCAACACATCAATCCTGACCCAACTTCGCATACGAACTCGCTTGTCTACCGTATTCCTACAGCGAATCGTATCGTATTTCGGCCATACAATGCGCAAAGGCGATGAGAACTTGGAGAAACTGATCGTGGTTGGTAATACAGAAGGCAAAAGATCACCAACCAGATGGACCAATCAAGTGAAAGACTCATCGTCTTCAAAGCTATACAGTGTGATAAGGGAAGCGCTGGACAGAAACCGATGGAGGCAGGTGGTCCGCTCTTCGTTGCTGACCACGACGCTCAGACATGAGCTGCGACTAAAGAGAGAGAGAGACATTAAAAATAGTATTTTGTGGTTCTTTTACCAAACCAATGTAACAGTGTGCCAAGCGATGGCAAGCTTTTATCAATAAAAAGGCATACCGGTTTTCTCACGTTTCCTTTACCGTATTAGCCAGTGTTGAGAGGCCATGTAGAGAGAGATATCCATTTGCACAGGCGTGACTCGAACGCTGTATCCCAGAATTGAGAGTCAGGCCTACACACTAAACCAATACTACTTATTAATATATCAAGAACATGAGTGTTCAAAGTTGTTCGGATTAATACCAGCAGCTGAGTTTCATCATCGGACGTCAAGACGAAATTCCACCCGTATCACATCTACGTCCGTCGCTCCAAATCTTTGCATTTTTAGGCAGTTTTCACCGCGCACCATCACTATGTGGAGCCAGCTTCCCACTGAAGAAGTTCCAAACCAATTCGACTAAGTGTTCTTCAAGAGAAGAACGTACCAATTCTTAAAATGGCCCTAGCTAATTCTCAATCCCTCTGGCATTGAGTGTCCATGGGCGGCGGTATCACTTAACATCAGATGAGCCTCCTGTTCTATAAAAAAAATTATAGACTTACAAATATGTTAGGTAAATTGAAATTTCAAATCCAAAATCTCGTCGATTTATGACTTCTTCATCATTAGAATCAAAGAATTCCGTACGCGTTCATTATATACATAATGCAAATTAAATATCTTATTAGGTCAACATGTTTGGAGTAACCAAATACCATTGAGTATGGTAAAGTTGCCGTTCCAAGCTCGTGCCTCGAACTCACAGAGCGCAATTAGTTCACTTCCGTGCTTTCAAAGGCTTCAACTATGTGCTGCTAAAATTTTAATATCGCAGAGAAAAATTGCACATTCCTAGAATGCGATCTTATTTCGGAGCTATATTAAAACTTTTGTATATTGCCAAACCAATAAATAGAGAAAAAGATATGTTTTTTTCATTATTTTACATGCCTCACCTAAACAAGAAAATTTATGAAATGGATAGTTACATAAATAATATTTTTATTGATTTACTAAAGTTCGCCTCATCATAATAATGATATATCTACAGTATATGGGTAACATATATATACTATATAGACGCAGAGAAAAAAACAAATGCACGAGTAAATAGCTGTAAAAATTTGAATTTGGAATTCCTAATCAAAGAGGCAATACGCTATATGAGATCAAAGTCGCCAGTACGACAAAACGTCAATATTTACATGTAAGGACGTAATATATATTTAAAATAAGCAAATAAACCAGTCCTGATCAACTTACGGTCCTTGTTTACGTGGAGCATACGGAGCGGGCTTAAATACCTCTTTTACCGCTTTTAATTAATAGCAAACCATTAATTTCGTGATTTTGGCTAATATTATTTTCTATACATCAAATTTAAAACGCATGCGTCCCACCCGGAACACGGAATGATGGATTATTAGTAATTATTCTACTGTATAATATTATGCGTTATGGAGTCCGTGTTCAGCGAGGCATTTATTTCAGCGGTCGTGCCTTGCAGCTATGTTACCGCTACGCAATTAAAAACGTGGATTTTGGACCTCGCTCATGTTTAAAACGTTTGTCAGATCGACCAATATTTATTTGAAAACAGCGATAAAGGTTTTACGTTCAGACACGTACATTCCTGCAAATGCCAAACAGTATTCGTTTTTTAATATTTGATATTTTTTATTTTATTTTTGCTCCCAAACATCTCACATGTTAAAAGGAGAAGAATCATATACTTATGAATATGTGTTATAAAAAGATCATACATGTTTAAATATAACATGAGAACTTAAAAAGGCACAACGCTAACCAGAACCATGCAACTTCCTCACAATCTAGTAGCCCGCAAAAAGCTCGAGGGGAGAGTTTTCTTTCTCTCTCTTTGCTTCATGAATCCAGCTTGCCTTAGACCCAAAAATTCGACGTTGTATGTCAGGCACAGAACGTTGATCACCTACTTGCGTAATAGAAATAATCACCAAACAGATACAGACCAAATCATCATACATATTTATTTTAGAGCTATGGCTGTGTAGTTTCCCACAAATTTTCCTTGCTATAACAGCGATCACCCACCTCCTAGTTATTCAAACTTTCTAATTGTACGAATAAGAAACGAAGTTGAAAAAATAAAAATAAATCCTATGTCCAAATTAAATATGAACATAAAAACCAGTACGATACAGCGCCCAAAGAAGCTTTAGAAAAAGGATTTGTTTGTGTAAGCCTCACAACATTGTATTGCCATGATATTCTCCAGAGAATATTAAAAGATGGAAATGAATGAAGTTACAAGTATTACGTAAGCAGATTTAATGCAATTTATCCCCCTTCCTCCTCTTGTCAGCTAAACTAAACAAGGGTCTCAAAAATTATACTACATTAACCGTATTAATTTTTTGTAGGCATTCTCGAAGTTAATATGTATCGGACGCACGACAATTGCCACTAGGCGAACACAGCTAAATTGATTTTTCTATTTGCGCAAATAATACTCTTTTAGTCGGTTAAGACAAACATCATAATATGATATGTGGAACCAGCTGCCGACCGACGTATTTCCATACCAATTCGACTTAGGGTCCTTCGAGAAAACAGCGTACCATTTCTTAAAACGCCAATGGCAATGTGAGTGTCTATGGGTGGCCGTATCACTGAACATCAGATAAGCCTCCTCCATCCGTTTGCCTTTAAAAATCATAGTGAAACTTGTGAGCTTTTAATTAAATTCTAAACATTTTTTATGAAACATTTTCTTAAGAATATTACTACAAGTGCGCATGTGCAATATACATTTGACTCGTTCGGTTGTTTACTAATTGTTACGAATTGACTCGAACAACTGCCCGAAGTGGGATGGTCGGGTCGGAGTACGAAATAGATTATAAAACAGGTTGTAACACATGCGCACAGGCAATTCCTTTGTTCAAGTTTGAAGTTATAGAGTTTACGTAAAATCAGTGAAGTGAATAATAGTCATCATTGGAGTGTTTAATTTCCTACCCTATGAACTAAATCCACTAGTATTTACAAACTGGAATGTCTGATGGCATATGTCAGACATAGAAAGCTAACACCAAATGGCTTATTTAAACTCAATTTTGCATACTCCACACACACACACTTTCACGTACATACCCTCACTGTTACACCATCATACATTACAGCCAAAATAGGTATTACTTCGTTAAATGTATTCGATATTTATTATTGTTTTTTTTTTTCACCTTTTTTTTGATTATGTATCCTTGGCTATATTTTTTTTCATATATAATTTTTGATAGCAATAGGATAACGAAATAAATGATGGAAGCAACCTATGCAATCTGAGGCAAATACCCAAATAGGGTCGTAGCTCGTAGCGCCATTTGATTACTATGCAATTCAACTATACGGAAAGGTTTTTTGTATGAAATACATAGTTCATACAAAATATGTATGCCGTCATCTAAATCCGTTAACAGTCACAATATTTTATTACTAACAGTGTTCCAACAGTACTCTTCATTTAACCGTAATATAATATACTGTTATATAATTAATAGAATACTTACGAGTGCAACGGAGTTATTATTCTGCTGTAGCCATCTAAGTATCGCGCTTGCCGTGGTGAAATCTGGTCTCGGTGGTGGAGGAATGGCATGTTGGAGCGACGAGGCCAACTGTTGAGCTAATTCTAATGCACGACCTCTGGCTTGTCGACCTGGACCTGTTGTACCACCGGGGCCTGTTCCTCCCGCTTCTGCAATACCATGCCGCGGGTTATTGCCTTAAAAAAATGACAGGCGCAAATTGTTTTGATATTGGTTTACATAAAATAATGTCAACATTTACATTCCCTATACTCAACTAAGGTAATGTATTCTTTGTCTATATATATCATACATAATAATTAACAAGAAACAATATTGTAATTAAATTGCGATCAAATTTAATTTATATTCAACATATATTATAACAGAACTCAGAACTCAGAGTTGAATGAGATGAAATCATAAAACAGCAACCAGGAATACTTTGATAAAATATGAAACGCTCAGTAAATATCTGTGTGAAAAATCTTACAACTCAAAACTGAAAGGTTCCATACAAATCACTTAATGATATTTCACATTAATAGTAAATTAATCCCTCCTAAAACATGGTAGAATGGTTACGCGTTATAGAAAACGCGCTGTAGGAATATTCTAGCATAACCCCGTATAACGCGTTATGTACAAATGATTCAAGTTCAAGTGTCTGGTATAAGGGGATTTAAATCGGAATTATGTTATGAACGAAATCCCCGCGTAATATGAACATAAGCTATAAGAGTTCATGTTATAATGTATCCCATTTTAAATAACATCTTAGATACATAACATCAATGAATAGGGATTAGGAAACTTCCTAAAGGACTGAAATATTTAAATTTGGAATGATATTAACAATTGAATATCAGTTGTTACAATCTTCGTGGAAATAAAGAATTAAAATTCAAAATAGTTTTACCATGACTCTCTGTAAACTGATACTTATGTTAAATCTCTATACACCAATCCTGAACCTAACTCATTACTGAAACAAATGAGGTAACGGACGTGAGTCCTTATAACGAACTGCTGGTAATTGCAACAAGTTTTAAGTGATGTGTGCCAAATTAATGAACCTTAGTAGGATTATACGTGAAAATCACGTTTCTATGAAATGAGCTAATAGGAGTCTCGGGCAACCTGTAAATAAAATGGTTGTTGGAGAAACATTTGACGTACAAATACTGTGTTTTAAGTTTGTGTGACAAATAATTCAGCCTGAAGGACGAGGCGGAAAACTAATTGCAATAATTTTAATCAATGCGTAAGTGTTAGGCGAACACAAATGTTAGGTGACCAGAGTGTTAGTTGAACGTGAGTTAGGTGACCAAAAGTGTTAGTTGAACATTAGAGTTAGGTGACCATAAGTTTTAGGAATTTAAATTAAGTAAAAACATTACTATGTTTCGTTAGGCTTTAAAAAATATTTATCAGTTTATACTAGAATTAAGTAACAACATGGCACAAAAAGGCCGGGAAACCCTGGTCTTAAGCTAAATAGGCAAGTTTCTTCACATTTTTCTCCACAGTATGAGGGAGTTTTAAACGCGCACATAGAAAGTCCATTGGTGCACAGCCGGGGTTCGAATTTATTTGTCGCACGCTCAAGCCACTAGGCCGACAACATACATTTATAAATCTAATATAAATCTTGAATATGCTCATACGACTAATTAACACGTGAGTAAAATATATTATGTCGTTTGAATACAATTAGCTTCCGGGCGGTGTGTGCTAAATTGAATCTAAATTATAAGCGGATGAAATAAACCCCTTATGAATATGATTGTTTATATATGAGACAATTTTTCATATTAATATTTAAAAGAATAAATTTGTTATTATTGTCAATATCTCAGTACAGAGTAGTTTTAGCCTAGTGGCTCCTACCGACTATGAACCAATGGATGTTCTTTCTATGTGGGCATTAAACATTCGGCCAAACAGTGAAGGAATGAATGCTTCGAGAAGAAACCGGCTTGATACAAAAAGTCGTCGTCGTGTGTCAGGCACGGGAGGCTGATCACCTACTTGCATATTAAATTGGTTTATCAATCACGAAACAGATACAGAAAACTGAGGCCCAGACCAGCAAACGTAGTACCGCCACTGATTTATTTATTCAAATGTATCAATAACTAATTTAATCGAAACTTTGATCGTATAATAAACTTGATTGTTATAAATTTTTATAAGCCATTTTTTATTGAAATATTATAATATCCATTTTCAATTATTCTCATGAAAGGAAACGAAACAAGAGGCAGAATTAAAACACATTGTACAAATGATTTTTTGTGAGGAAAAATATAGCAACAATAGGTTAATTATCTCCTGTGCCGGAGGCGAATAATGGCAACATCTCAAATTGAGATGAGATCTCAATGTATTATTTAATAATGCCACAAGACTATGTGACCCAATAAAATTGATTGTTAGCTTAAGTTGACAAGGTGCCATATAAGAGTTTTAATCATATGAAGTATCACCCCATATCCCCTGGGGTATATATTTCCCCATTGTTTCATGTATCGTGAGCCACCTTGTAATAAATATAATATAATGTTTAAAGAACTTTATTTCTCATTACAAAAATTGTATTTTTATTTACGTGAGAAGTTTAATATGCATATACGAACGAGACACACGTCGCCATCAGTCCACCTAATTTTGTCTTCTAGGCTCAATATGATATATTTAATGCCCTTTTGATTGGTACAACGGGCGTTGGGAATTTCAGACGGTAATTTATTAAATAATTGCACACCCCCTCATACTTAAAAGACTTCTTCAAATAATTTGTACGCGGTTTCAGCAAGATAAGCAATCTCGCTCGACGAGTATTGCATGCAATGGTGTGTTTGATTTTTCTAGCTTTTTCGGGTTGGGTTTACAATTCAATACCTTGAGTTTGATTATACTGAGTATGTACGAATCTAAGCATCCAAAAAACGAATTATTATCTAGTTGGGTTAGGTTAGGTTAGTATATTAATATTCTATTTTAAATAACTGTCCAAAAAACGAATTTTTATCTATTTGGTTAGGTTAGGTATTATTTTTCTTAATAAGCTACTATAGAGAGGTATTTATTTATTTATTAAGATAATTGTGCTATAAGGATATACATCATCGATAAGTGATTAAAAAATTGTCGTTTGACGTGCGACATAATAGTTGTTCGTGAGGAGAACGAACAACTATTATGTCGCACATTTAACACATTGAATGCCTAAACCATGGATACAAAGTAATAGCCGGAAACCAAAACATTTTATGGCAAATTTTGATTTAAAATGATTTTGATTACGAATGTTTAAAAATATGAGTTCATATAAAAAAATCATTTTTCGGATTCGAGTAGTCGGCATGTCGAGTGCCCGAATACTAGGATCCGAGACCCATGGACGGCAATGCTTTAAAAAATGAACGGGCACGCGCACGGAACCGAGTGGGTGGCACTACCCCACTCCACTCGGATCCGAGAAAAGAGCACTTAATGTGTTAAACAATTGTACGGGTTTTTAAGTATTCGAAGCTTTTATCAGATCAGTCTAGTACTTCTATATACGGTATAAAGCCAACAGATTATGTCTGCCACGCTGTCTACACTTATACATCGATCGGCTATAACTACACCGAGGTAATGCCTAACGTTCCTTGCTGGAAATTCCTTTTGCACCGCTACGAAGCTTATGCAACAAAATTCCGACCTGTGAATATGCAATTTATCGAAAGCTTTCAAATACCTTGAATTTTATTTAATTTATACATATGTATATAAATTTAGATATTCTTGAAATCCAGTCGGACGTATCGATAAAAATTATATATAAGAAATCGATAAATCATGAATGCGATTATTTCAGATTAGATTATTTTATGCACTCATCTCACACATTCATCAATAAAATTAGTATTAATTTTGATTCAAATAAATCATATCGTGACTTGCCCGTAATCTTAATTACACACGTGCATTTGCGAATGATAATTAGAATATAGACCCGTTAGTTAAATGAAAGTACCGTATGGTTTATAAAGCCTTTTCCCGCGGCATTTATCAACAATAATTTGCAAAGTTGACAGTAACTTAGAACCAAAATGTCCTACGAACTTAAATTCGGTGCCCTTCAGCGAACTTCAATAACACGGAAGTTTATAATGAACTTTTTAATATCTTTAATATTGTTTTCACAATAAAAACTTTACGGGTTCCACAGCTGCGGTCCTGTAAAGCAAGATTTAATGTAACGATATAAAATGTTCTGTGCAAAGCCTAGATCATTAGTACTAAGTGCTTATATACTTACAACGGAATATCACTACTGTTGATATTTTATCATCAAATCCTTAATTAAAAGTAAGCGTACCCGTTACAGCAAAGTTTCCTATTAACATGACAAAATTAGAAAGGTTAATTTAAACAGTTTAATCAAAAGTACCCTCAAAAAAGTTTTGTTTCCCTTTTTACATTTTTAATGGTAGTTGATTTGATATACTTGTGTAGTTTTTTTATTATTTCCTGTATCCAAAATACTGTATCTGTAGATTTATTGCCAAAGCATGTTTTCGAGGATGTATAATATATTTAGATAAGATTGTATATACTATTGGCCGGTCCGTTGTGTATTCGTCAAGATATACGAGTTTCTTCACTTTAAACATATTTTCACAAATTAAAACATTGCCACCGTACAATAAAACAAGATTCAGAAATAGAACCTAGGTAAATTTAAGCAAGTCAATAGTTCACAGACATAACGATTAGATTCACCATTGTATGTAAACATTTTCAACATAGTGATTGCAATGTCGTCGAAATTATTGCAGTTGCAGAAATAACAGAACGAGGGAATTGTACCCGCGATGGAACAATGACTCTCTCGCTTCGGGCACGAAAACAAAAAACACGCCATCAGGTTTTTCTTTTCATTACATTGCGGATATCTAGTACGATATTTTTAAAGGAAATTTTCATGTACATTATTGTTTATGAAATAAATGCTGCGATATTTCCACGTACACCTTTATTGTATATAAAATAAATGTTGTCTGCCATTACTATTTGTAATAACTTTAGTGGTAATAAAAAGCTTTATTTTATATAAAACCACAAATGTATCGAAATAAAAGGTACTTACTCAATCTTTTCACTGAGGATTTGGTAACAAAATATGCAACATTCTCTACCATAATTTTATAAACACACTTCAGTTAAGTAATAAGCAGAGTAAAGCAGTACTTAACTAAATAAACGACAGTAAACAAGATATTATTGCTTCATAAGTTATGAACAAACCTACAAAGGGCTCCCATAGGTGCAATGTCTTAATACTTGAAATTACATATAAATGTCTCCTTTATAAATCAAAAGTATCTAAGTAATGGAGGGCAGATGAAATTTACAGTTTCGGAAATGAACGAGAGATACAATGTTATCGACTTCCATTTTAGTATGTATATTGATATTGTCTTCTCGTAATGAATCACCGATAAACACATAATAAAATCATTATATTTATTTATTCACACTTCGTTGCTAGAAAGAAACACAAATAACACAATACATATAAATTACAAGGGATGCAACGGGCGGCCTTATCGCTAACAAGCGATCTCTTCCAGGCAACCCTAGTAAGAAAAGAAAACAATAAATAAAAAAATATCTGTATCTCTAAAATAAATTTTACAAATTTATTTAAAGAAAAGCTGTGTAAAAAGGCTTACTATAAAGTTGCGATTACCTAGTAACAAGTTGATAAAAGGATCTAGTGCTAGGCAGGCTATTTCTTATTAATTTGCTATACTTGTTTTAAAACAAGTGTTATTTGTTGATTGGTATTTTTAAGAGACTACCGAGAATTTTTTACGCCGGCTTTTTTTCTCAGCCTTCTTTGCCGATGAGTAAGGAATCCTACAGGTTTAATGACGTGGAATAAGTGATGCCTGTATATCTTATGTTCCATAATAAACATTTTATTTTATTGTTTTTCTACAATTATTATTTTATTTAAAATAAAACATACGTTGGGGTATCTGCGACTCGGCTTCAACGTCGAACAGCCCACGGCCACAGACATCGAACATCCAACACCTGGTCACATGGTTCGGCCATTGCCAACACCCCGGCATCACTCACAATTCACATCACACACAACACCACTATTTGTAATCAATCGGTTATACTATTAAGACAAATCTAGGACTGGAAAATATAATACAATTTGTAGTACATACGATTAGTATCGCAATGTAGCGAGGAAATACTGACAGTTTTAAATGTACTCAGCCAACTAAACTTTTTAAATAGTATTTTATTATTATAATGAAAATAAAAACACAAATCGACGGCACATAAACAGATATTCAGTACTAGCATATAAAACCTAATCTTAAAGCTTTAATTATCATTTCAAAGCTCTGTCTCATGTAACTCGTGCTTTAGATGAAACTCGTGACTACAATACGATCGCTGTATATGCATCGTAGACTAGACTTTTTACTACAGCTCAGAAAATATCAGACGTCTTCCTCATACGACACACAATACGGCTTATCGGGATTACTCGCTCCTTCACGAACAATAGGGACTGGGGTCAATGGGGGTGTTCTGATCGAAATCCGTGTGAAAAATACGAACCTGTTGAATGGCAGACACTAGACATTGCCGTAGAAAGTCAAACAAAAGGGAAAGAGTATGTATACTGAAGAGTACTTCACACGAAGGAATACCTACCTACATAAACAAAAGTTATACGTACGAGGATGTACTAATTAATAACATTTAATACAGTATAGAATTCGAATTATGAGTAACCAACAAACTCCTGAGGATAATATTAGATCCGTAAGTAAATATTTGAGAAACGGCCGTCAGCGATAAGCTATGTCGGAAAAATTGATCATTTTACATTCCAAGTGAGATTAAATTCTCTATCCAGCCTGGTTTCTTTGTACATGTATTTGTTTCTCTGTCACATTTCTGTTTCCTTTACATGAATGCCTCCTGTGCCTTTTGACTTTTGGCCTCCTACAATAACGTATTTCTTATTGTAATCTTCTTATTATTTTTATTATGATTGTTCAAAAAAACTTGATGTTTTTTAAAAAAAAATTGATATTTTGCGTTATTCTTAAGTAGAACAGATAATAAAAGAAATATTAATTAATCTGAGTATACTGTAATCTGATTTGAATTTGATAATTGATTGATAGAAACAATAAATAATAATTTATTTAATAAACTACTAATTCATTTAGCTTTAATAAAACTGATTTTAAGGTCAGATTTTATAAAGTATACATAAATATATTAAAATAACGATAACATACGATACAACTAAGTAAAAATAAAAATGTCATGTAACTAACAATGTTTGATTAATTAAAATATATTAATATGATTTTTTGCGCGAAATACGCGTATGTCACAAACGACACGTGCGAACGACACGCGTGTTGCGGCCGACTGGCGCCATTTCACCCTCTGTTCAACAGTTAGCACCCCTTGCTCCCCTGCATTTACCCACTGGTTTAAATTTTGTTGCTGTCAGTCATATGAAGTTAGTTTGTATTCAAAATAACAGTCCTATTAGTTATCAACCTTTAAGTAATTGTGATTAACAGTAAATAGTTTAAAAAAAGGTATAATAAAAGTATTTTACATTATGCAAATTCGTTTTTATATAGCATTCAAATAAGAATGTATATTTTTATAAATTCCTCAAGGAATTAAGTCAATTAAGTCAAATGTTCAAACAATAAAAAAAAATACAGTTAATGTATTTCCTAGACAATTTTTTTCTTTTATTTCAATTATGGTCTAATTATGGTCCTCAAAATCATTATATTTAGAAATGTTTAATTTTTACAACTGAAGCATTGGAAACACATTCAATTATTATTTGAGTCAAGCATATATATCATACCAATCAACAAAATCATCTACGTTTCGGCATAACTTTTATATTCTAACTGAATGCTGCAAAATGACTAAACTAAGGAGAGTAATAGTTTTAAACCATCCTAAAAGACTGTAACTTCAATGAAGCTTGATAAAAACAACAATTTGGAATCTTTAAACAAATGTTCATGACCTAATAAGATAACCAAAAGAAATGTTTATACTATTCACTGTGCAAATCTTATCTCATCAAAATTATTAACCTTGTATTTCTTGTGAAAATATAAGCCATTATTATTAATCAAATTACTTTGTTTAAAAGTTGCTTCAACAGTTTCAAAGTTTAATCTTTTCATGAGTTTGTTTGTAGAAAACCCTGTTTCATTAATGAAATTAGAATTACATTGAAATTAAAACAAGATTAGTAAAATAACGAGCTTTTGATAAGGGTTAAGGGTTTACTATATATTGTAAAACAGGAACTAACCAGCTATGATTCCATCCATCTGTTCTAGAGCAGCTTCCAGCAGCTTTGCAGGATCTGACTCTGCTGATGTTGGATTATTGTCGCCATCGACCTGCGTGGTCCTTCCCATCACACTTTTTAGAAATAAGTATTATGGAATGCACTCGCAAAACTACATAAATTATTAATTAATAACTTTACAAAAAGTTTAGTCAAAACTTTTTGGCTCAACAACTTTTTTGACATTAATCCGAAGAAATTGACATATGACAATTTACTGTCAACAGGTAATATCCTGTTTTATAAATGGTAAAATTACAGGTTATATTTTATAACTGTGATGGAGTTTATAATAGTAATTTCACATTGATAATTATATAAATTGCATTTTTTATTTTGTTAGCTTAAGGTTTAGAGCGTAATACCCATGGCATGGCTCTTGGCGTTGCATGTGTCCATGGGGTGCACTAGCCATTTATTTCAAAGTGCTTTCTCGTTTGCCCCATCCCATTAGCAATATTACAGACAATGGCGTCAATGTCCAGTGACACTGCAATTTAACGGCCTGCAGGCTGCAGCCATTTGAAAGGTAAGTTGCCTACTAGACTTGCTGCTGCTATTTCTTCTGTCTTTCCTGTCAGAAGTAGGACCTTTTAACTTTACAGATTGAATGCATTGCAACATAGATAATTTGTACAATTGTATCTAAAACTTCATTTTCACAAAAAATAAAAACCACCATTTTATCTCATATTTTATTTAGACCCTTTACCAAATTATTTTATTATAAGTAAATAAATTACAATATTCGGTAATAAGTACCAATCCTTTTAAAACCTAGACAATATTTTGTAACAAGATGACATTCACAACTGCAAATAAACTTTACCATAAAAACAAGCTAAACAGCCACTTGCAAATATTGCGCTATATAAATAAATAACATTGAACTTTGTGTAAATATATCTGTGAGAACAGTTTAACACACACATCTAAATACTTTTTTATATAAATTTCGAAACAATTTAATTTATTACTGATCTAAGGCACAATCTTCTATGATATCATTTACTATCACTCAGGTTACAAAGTTGGTTTCTCATAAATTTTATACCCCCTATCTTAGTAGTATGTTAATAATTAGAAATAAGATTAATATATTATAACGCAATAAATTTAACAGCAAAATATCAACGATCTTCTCCATCTACCTACCGTAATGTTTTATTCTTAACTACATTGTTACACACATAACAACTAAAACAAAAAAAATTAAATGTTGGTAAGCTGTATTTTGGTATTAAGGTGAGGACTGCTATTCTACGATACGTCTATGAATAAAATGAATATGAACGTAATTAAAGTCAATTCTAGCCTACAGGCCCATAAAGGCATCAATTTCAGGTCAAAAAGTATAGAACGTAGTAAAACCATAGTGTCAGAGACAAGGAAAAATAGCATAAGAGCTAATTATAATCGTACAGGTCTTAATCAATTTGAAAATATTTCAAATTAATAAAGACTTGTTCTTCATGTTCTTTTCTTTGAAAATGAAATTGCTTTCTTGTCCATGCTAATACACTACATTCTCATAAACACTTAATTACAAATTGAGGGCTAATTTTTCAAATGTTAAAGATGTAATTCACAATGTAACAATTGAAAAATCAAGGCCAAATATCTTATATTTAACTCACGTTTGACTTATATTGGATGATTTGAATACTGCTCTGTATCGTTATAAATTGACAATGTACAATCACGACAACTAAGATACTACCACACGATAAAGCATTTACATGAAAACCGCAACATCCAAAAATCGAAGCCTACCCCCTCTTCAATTCTCTAAACTAATTAAACCTCTTGTTATTTGTAAATATTTTCACTTATCTGTTCTTATCTAACGCTTATAAATATATTATCTCTATTAAATAGTAAAGGCAATATCTATCTTTAGACGTGGACGGATTAAGTGAAGGCGCCCAATGGGGTTACCATCAACTGGTAAACTTCCCTAAGCTAAGCCACGGCGCGACGGTAGGGACCGAAAAACATCAAGTCTACAACAAAATCAACAAAGAGGAAAAATGTATCTATATAATAAATAATAAATATGTGTTGTTCCATCAGGTAACTCACTAGGTCCATTGGACGTCACCGCGCGCTGCGGCTCTTACACTAATAGCATTTAAAACAAAACAAATACATCTAAACAAAATACTGTTATTAAAATCCTTCATAGACAACTAATGAAGTAGGCTAACTATGACTTATAGCTCCAATCAAATGTCAGAAAGAGCCAGTATGAGAGTAGGTTTTTAAGTTTTAAATGTTTTAACAGTATTTTATTTAAACGTAAAGACAATAGACACTTCGTTGGTTAACAGTTCCATCTAAACGATTTCGTTAACTTAACAGGCAAGACCACAACCGATATTAAGTACTTATCGTCTATACTATAAGGAATGTTTTGTATTAAGCCAAAACTCACCTGCAAGTACCGAAACTAACCCCAATGCAGTTAATGCAATCGTTAAATTTAAAAAAGGAATGCTTAGAAGTTCAATAGACTATAGAATAATTGTATAACTGCATTAGAACTCATAAATAATATATTAATCTGATAACATTTAAATATCTTAAATTTTCTCTAATAAATAATTTGCATAAAATATTTCTCTGTTGAGCACATTTGGCGCAATAATTAATAGCTGTTATATCGCTTATATTAAGTAGTTTTATATTTCCAATTCAAATACCTACGAGGGTATATATAGGTGCACCAAAAAGCACGCATTACAATGTTACAAGATAATTTTGTGCGAATCGCTTGCACCGAATTGAACCCACTCCTTGAGCCTTGAAAGTATTGAGCAATATATTACTGAGCGTCTACACGCTCGCTGAATAGCGAGGCGAATGAAGAGAAAAGTGTTGCCAACTACAAATATGAAAATAAAAAAGTGTAAGTTAGCAGTAAACATGAGATTAAACGTTACTCAAATCATGTAAAATTCTAATGCGCTTCAAAACAGCGCTAAAAAGGCAATGATTATGTGAAGTGCTGTTTTTCATAACTCACTAAACCTTCTTTGGTGAATGAAGAGAAAAGCGGTGTTGCCAAGGGAACTACAAATAGAAAGTCGAAAAAGTGCAAGATTATAACAAGGAAAATCTGCGATGTTTTTCCATAACTCGTAGATTTTGGGCAGAAACTCTTCTAGCTATTCGCCTCACCATACGTGGGTTCTTTATACTTTCAACTAAATCACGATTCATGGACCACTTAAGTACGATATCCCATTTTAGAATATAAATAAAATAACAACAAAAATCAACTTGTACATTAAGTATAGTCGTGGACTTGCATCATATGCGTAGAAAATAAATAGAAACGGAAAATTTTTAATTCCGGTCATCACATTTAGGCTTTGCCATAATAAAATATTGAATAGTGAAATGTAAAAATATATTAATTTGTACATGCATTAAACATTTGTAAAATTCACTATCGCACCACAATAGATATTTGTATATCACTATACATAAGTACACAAAATAAATAAATAAAATCTTTTATGATAAACAATATTCCCCGCCAGAGGCCATAAGTCAATCTCATTAAATGGAATGCACTCGTTGCAATTCGGAATGTTTAAATTTCACTTCGATAATTTCCGACAGGTCCCAAACACTAATTAATTAAACCGATTTAGTACTAAAATATCCATAAAAATATCCTTACTCGCACCACAATTTGGTAAACCAGTATGATCCTTCAAACGAGTTAAGTTCCAAATTCAAATTGTCGTGAAGCAATATTTGACATATGATATACCCAACAACAACGCTAAATTTTGCTAAAAACATATTTGACAACTGACATAGTCCATTCTATAAACCCATAACATAACTTCACACCTTAAGGTATGTCTTACTAACATCGTTAAAAGTTCAGCAGTACAAAAACAATTATATATTGCCCAAAAAAACGCGTTCATATTTTACTCCCGTCTTCTTCACACTTATTTCAAAAACAAGACACGATATACTAAAAACAATTTGGAACAAGATTGAACCATATGTGATCTTGTTTTAATAGGTGCACAAAAGATAATACCATATTTACCATTTATTTAAATTAATTTCACGATGGTTCCAATACAGTACAATCTATAGTACACATTCTCATTGTATTACCGTCCTACAACAAAATAATAAATTAAATATGGAACATTGTCAATCAAAGCTAATTCCCATTCATGTCTTGAATTCCAATACTACAATACCATAACTAGGCGGTATGGTCGAAAGACTATAGCCTGCGCCATGGGCGAAAAAAATAAAAACAATACCAAAACTTTAAATTTGGAACTTTTGTTTTCGATACTGCTGTCCCTTTCTTATCCATTCGTAACGAGACAATCATCAAATTTGAATTTGGAACATTTCAAAAACGGCATTCCTTTCCACAAAAGGGACACATGACAATTACCCATTTGAGAGAAATATTTAAAGTACCATACCAGTTTCCACTTCAGCTTCGGGGGGACGTATCAGCAGTTCGAAGATCTTCCTAAATAAAGAGATAAATACCTTCGAATCGCTCACGTATAGTGCTTATATCATTGCGTCCCCCCAGCAAACAGTCATTGGTGGCTTTTGGACAGTAGATGCGAGTTGAATTCGTAAACATTGCAGCATTGTTCGCCGCAAATGTTGCATTTCCATGGATTTGAGTCGCAATGGCAACCCTTGTGAAGGAAATATAGAGTCGAATCCGGGAATGTGATAGAGCAGAATGTGCAGACAAGAGAAGATGGTAGTAGGGCGTCGCCGTGGGTGGACGTTATTATGCCGCCTTCGCTTGGTGATGCACGAGCCTGAAATCATTTTATTAAATTAAATAAAAATTTAAAATTACTTAAACGAAGCTGGAATATCGTCTGAAGACTGCTTGGTGAGGCTTTGCCTTACGTACGCTTTTTACTTAGGGTTAAAAAATATGTTTTAATTTTTGAGTATAGTAAGTAATTAAATGTCAAGGCAAAGATCAACAGCCTGATTGCTCTTAGACACTCCTCTTAATCCGGCTCCAATAGGGTGAATGAAACGTCAGAGGAAACACGAAACGATGAAAGTTTGTTTTTGTCTTTCGCTTTTACTTGAAATTATAAACTGTTTCTTTTTGACTTTCAGAAAAACTAAAACAGCAACCAGCATTTATTCATAAATAGCAAATAGTATGTAATCCTGTTTTTACTCATATTTGTGTTGTCTGTGCTGTCTTTAAACAATCGAATTCCAACTGTTTTTTAATTTTTTAGGTGCATAATTATTTTCACCGATCAATCTCCTTCGTGCCTTCTCCATCTACACGACACTGGCGAAGTACCTTATGCCCAGTTGGCACAAATTAAAGCCATTAAAAATAAAACCACCAGCATGAGTTTACCACTTAACCTCAACAGCAATCAATAAAACTCAATAAAATTTGTAACTGACTAGCATTGGAGTTGCAAGGAACCATAATGACGTCATCTTACGATGATCCTTATAAAAAATCTAAAAACCGATTAAATAACCTTAAGATTAATGTTGAACTTACGTGGTACGAAAATTCAATATAAAAATCGGTTTTATAAACTGAAATAAATAAATTAAAAAAAATAACTTTTTTAAATCATTCATGCATGCGATACCTATATTCAACCAACGAATGTCCATAAAACATACGCAAAATACAAGTATACCAAACATCCGTTAGTTAAATATTGGAACCGGGCGTTAATACTAACATTTGAGCCACGCGAGCGTCCACGCGCTGAGATTCTACGGCGTAAGTCTTCTCTAAGGAGGCTTTTGAGCGGCGAAACCTTTATAAGGGAATTGAGACTCGATTTAACGTCTCGTTTTTCGCCATTGCCATCTTCACCTGCATTCTCTTCCGCATTTGGCTCCTAAAACCCCAAACACCGAATTTCAGACATTTAGTAAACCCGGTCCAAATATTCAACTAACGGATGTCATATACATTACCATTCGACAAGCTGTAAAACTATTGCGGTCTTATTATGAAGAACTCTATTTTTGTTAATGACTTGTCAAACATTTAAAGGGCCTTCCTAGAAAACCCTTCAAAAGTTTCTTAAATCTTATGTCATTAATTTAATATCAAAACATTTGAAGTCTTGTTTCGATAGACATCCATTACTTGAACATAGTATTGGATATTCAAACATTGAGAACAAAATCTTATCTATGGGTTTAGACCAGTGATTCCCAAAGTTGTCTATATCAACTCCTATGGGTCTATGACAACCTGCAAGGGGTCTACGTCAGCGAAAAAAATTTGGGGGTCTATAAAATAATATCAGAACATATACATTATTTATGTATGTACCTATGAAGTAAAAAATGTATTATATACATATGTTTATAAAATTGTGTAAATTGTAGGAAGTTGGTATTCGCTTTGTGGTAGCAATACATTTTGAACTTGTAAAAACAAAAAAAAATTCAATGCAATTAATAAATGTATAAATTGACACGTGTTTTTACTTTAAGTTGTTAACACTAAACTTCACTACAGTTAGAAATATACAGGAAATCAATATGAGGCAAGTAGGGGGTCTACCCAACACGGAAAATCATGGTAAGGGGTCTACGACACAAAAAAGCTTGGGGAACTCTGGTTTAGACCATCAGATATACTGGGTCCTCTGAGCAATGCTGAATATACCGTGTTTATCAATTTTAACTTTTAAGTAAAAAGCCGACGGAGATTTAATTTAATTATATTATATAGGATATTTTAAATATTGAGTAATGTTTTGTGTGTAATTATCAGTAAAATTATTCATCAAAATTATGTATACAAGCTTAGTGTCACTTTAATATAAAAACATTTATGAGCCTACATACCAACATTCAAGTTCAAGTATTACATAAGCAATATTTTCTATAAAGAATTTTGTAATGTATTTTTATTTAAAACAAATTATATTTTATAGTTAAACATTCTGATTACCAAAATCAAACATAATGTATTATTCACTATATGTCAATAAGGATATTATTTCATAAAATCTAATTTTAGTTTAATTTAATGGCTATATAGTAAACAATAAGTAAATATGTAAAATAAATAATCATACCGACCTGTTTAATAGGTATAAGTGTGATTGATGGAGTGATGTTAGTAGGCAGGCCTGCGGAGAGTGAGCTACTTGCCACTGCGCTATCTCCTGATTGGGGTGAACTGGGGCCTTCCCCATTCACACGGGAATCTGAAATGATTAACATTAATAAACTTAACAAAACATTTGTGTTTGGGACTTTTCCGCATCAATCTAACGACATGCTCCTAAATTAACTTTGCCTATTGCTGATAGAGGTTGAATATCATTTCTTTTATTATAAAAATCTTGCAGATTTAAATGGTTACAGAGTGCCAGATTCTCTTGTATGTACACCTTTGATTTTAGAACAAAGCATAAAAATTTTTGTTTAATGTATAAGTGTAACACAAATATAAACCTACAGTCAAAACCGTTTACAACAATATATTTTAGAACAACATTCTAGTTACAGTCCTAGCTGAATTCAATTGTATTAGAAGCTTAGGCTGTCAACTGTTACTGACTAATATCATTCAGTTTTATTTTGTTATAACAGATTTTGACTTTTACAGTCAAACGGAAACAACATCAAAGGGATTGTGTCTTGATTCTTCGGTTTGTTATCTGTATGTTTCTTAATAAATATTTAATAATTTTATGAAATATTATGTAATATATTTAAAAAATTGCAGTCTAGATTTAAACATAAACTAAAGAGGTAGATCAAATACGGAATCTGCTAAGACATCGAAGCTTATCTTCATATTATATAAAATATTTAAAAATATATCATGTTACATTATCGTTCTGTTGTTATTGGAAAAAAAAAATTATAACTGCTATTACAAAACAGGTTTAGGTGAAACACATAGATATGGTTAAGAATTATATTTTACATTAAAAGGAAAACAAGATAAAAGGAAAATCTAATTATGTTCTATGCATTGATTATACCTAGGTACTATGAAGTTATAATTACCTGAATTGCCCATATGACTTGTCTGTCCAGGGGAAAATGTTTCATTATTGTCTGCCATTGATATTTCAACGTGAGGGGTCAAATAGTGCATCGGTGGTGTCGCATTGTCAACCGATCTCTCTCCATTGCTGTCACCACTGTCTGAATAAGCTGCCGCAACTGATACCGATAGTCCGGACCCAAGAGCACCCAATGCATTTAGTGTACTAGGGTCCATTGTACCATCACCATATGCTGCATTTGCGATTCCAGCAGCCAAAAGGGAAACAGAGGTATTCCCAGGGCCTGGGTTGTCGAGATCAATACCGTGTCTGAAAATTTTGTATAAAATTATAAGCTATATATAAAGATCTCATATGAATGATACAGTCAAACATTATTTATGAGAATTTTCATACAGTAATTATGTAACCGTATAAATTTAGCTCTAGTTAGTTGCTTAACTACATTAAGACATTGTTTAGGACACAAATAGGTACATGCTTTTTATAACAAAATTAAAATCATCTAGTCATTATATAACTTATTCATAAAAAGAAAGTTACCTGTTAAAGAAGTGTACTCGAAGACTCTTCATAGTGGGCGCGCGGTAACTACATAGAGGGCAAGTTTTGACAAGGTCATGCTGACCTACGTGTTCGTTCTGGAAATGGGCGCGCATCGCGATCTGGCGTTGGAAACCCCGATTGCAAATTGGACAATGATATGGCAAGCTTTTTGTATGAGTTGTAAAATGCTCAGCTAAGTGATCTTTCCTGAAGAATCGCTTCTGACAGACTCTGCATTCATAAGGTTTGACACCAGTATGCCGCATTTTATGGCGACGCATATTGGCGCCATTGGAGAATTTCATATTGCACACATCACACTCAAAGAGTTTTCTGTGCGGCCGGGCATCAGTATTCTGAGCCGTGGCCACATTATTGTTATCAGGGGAGCACTGTGCCATGTGAGTGTTTAGAGCCCGGGTACTTAGTGTACTGAAGCTATTACATGTTGTACATTTTAATAATGTACTATTATTTCGTTTGGGAGTCTCCTTACTTGGTGCCGCCACCTGAAAAATGCATTTTTCCTTCTAGTCTCTGAGGTATTACCTAAAGTTTTCATTCAAGAGAAATATGAAGTAAGTATTTCTTTTACCATACATATATTTAAATAAAAAACCAAACTTTTTACTGAGATTGTCAATGGCAAAATAATCATAAACAATAATAGATGAAATAATTTTTAAAAGATGTAGCCAGCAAAATTTTGTGTCTCTGAGATAAGATTAAAATTTTGGGCAAACTAGAACAAATACAAAATGAAAAGTAATAATTTCTATCTTATCCCACTTTGAGAATATTCAAAGTGGTACTTGTGGTATGTGTAGTGGCTATCATAAATAAAAATATAAAACAAAACTTGTCCTAGATATCACATTTATAGCACAATTTTTTTATATAATAATGATTCAAGGCCATGAATTCCCTCGATAACTAGATTGACCTCATAGGGAAAAGATAAAATAATAACAGTAAATTATTACATCTAATTAATGTACAAAACATGGGTAATGTACAAAATATGTTTATAATAGGTTAAGTATCACATTCTGAAACAGCTAGATCAGCTGTTAAACTTACCAAACTTTAAAAAAGTGTTAAGAGTTTGACTTTAGGATGGTTCCAAATATTAAAAACATTAAGGTTATTAACTTATCTTTATTTAATAAAACTTAACATATTTTTTATGTAAGTTTGTAAAGTGTTGTTGTTTAAATTTGGACTTCCAACTATTCACAAACTATACTAACAAAAAGATGACATTTTTTTGCTGGCTATGTAAAACATAAACATATTATGTTTATGTTTTACTTTTTAAATCAATGGAAAACAGTCCACTATAAAATCAACACTTGAGCTAAAATAACTGTGAATTGTCCCACTTTTACTATGCACACTGGGATGTGTTTTTGTATTACATGGACTTACTAACCGGTTCATTTTTAACAGGTAATGTATTTGGCGACACCGTGCCAGAATCGGCCTCTGTTTCCCCTTTTGATGACATCACATTAGTTCACGGCCTTTTGATCATCACTATCCCGCCTCACTTATCTAGAACTAAGACGTATTTACATTTAAAATGTTCCTTAATACAATAATAAAAACGAGTAAGACTCCTATCTGATGAAGAGAATACACCTAGCAACCCATTCTTGAAGAATGGCGAGGTGACCTATTTACGAAAACATACGAATAAAATGATTTGCTAACACTATCTTTCCTATTCACGTTCCATGACATTTAAATGTTTATTTTAACCATGTTATATAGTTTTATTTGCACTTATTAATCACTTTAATACACTTACTTGCAAGTCCGTCTTAATACGTAGACACGCGACAGCCAGAACAGCGGTATTTTAGGGAGAGATCGCTATGTGGCCTAATTCAATACTTGAACTCTATGCACAAAATACGTGTTACGCGAATAACTGTAAATGCACGAATAAGTGGGCTTCCACTTCTAGTTATTTAGAATTTATACATTAATTTTAATAAAAATCACAGAAAATATTTTATTTACAATAAAATTACTAATTTATTATTTTTATGAAACCCATTCCGTCGAACTATCTAATGGCCAACTATAAATCTAGATACCTACGGCTAACATACCTACACTACACTCTAGGGATGGCGATCTGAGATCGATTAATCGCAGAATCGATTTTTCGAGCAGAAAATATCGATTTTTTAAATCGATATGAAGTACTGTGTCGATTCACTGAATCGATATATCACCCTTGAAAATCGACATTCGATTTTTTCTGTTTTGGTATAAACCATACAATTATTTGCATTTAGTTGAATGTGCCTGAATTATAAGAGTGCTGCCGGTTAAAGAGTTAACTACTCATAAACTCGCGAGATGGCTGTATGTTTAGTATCCTTTACTCGCCTCTCTTTAATAAAAAAGTTACGTTGAATTGGATGGAATTGGACCAGATGGAATTCTGTTTTTTATCAATTGGAACGATTTGTTGAGTTATCCGAAATAATTGCGCCAATATTACTCAAGTATCCTAAAGCGCCAACAATGCTAACTGCACAGCAGTTAGAATTTATAAAAGATCTTATAAATATATTGAGACCATTAGAAGTAATAACTAAAGAAATATCGGGAGAAGACTACGTTACAGCCAGTAAAATTATACCCATCGTGTCTTGTCTGACTGAAACATATAATACAATGAAAAATTCAACGGATATTGGTGTTAAAACAAGGACTTTAATTGTGGACGGCTTGAAGAAAAGATTTGGAAATGTTGAACAAGTTCATTTGTTAGCTGCTGCGACCATTTTAGATCCTAGATTTAAAAAAAATCATTTTACTGACCATGTAGCCTGTTCTCGAGCGATAAATAAAATAAACACTTCAATTTTGGATATTACACGACAATCACTTCCACAAAATAATAGTGAGGAAGTCGACGCAATAGAAAGCGCTGATAAGGATATGAAAAACGGAATATGGGATTTTCATAAGTTGCTTGTGAAAAAGCAACTCTCTTTATGCAATGCACTTGCACAGGAAAATCAAGGCTTAAATGAAGAATTCAAACATTATTTATCGCAGGCAGTTGTGCACCTGAAGTATGATCCTGTACTTTACTGGCAAGAACAAAAGAGCTCCATTTATCATCACGTTCACCCAATCGCCATGATGTATATGAGTATCGTTGGATCATCCGTTCCTTGTGAGCGCCTGTTTTCAATTGCTGGAAACATCGCAAGTGATGAGCGTAACCGCTTGGATCCCAAAAGGCTTGACAGACTGTTGTTTTTAAAAAGTTTAGATATTGAGCATTGGGAACTATAGTTCCCAGTTATAATTCCCAATGCTTAATATTTAAACTTTTAACTCTTACCTTATTTTTTACTTTTTTGCAATCAATAAAAACATTCAGTATATAAATACTTATTTTTTTTTTATAGTTGATCTTATGGTTTGATACGGTAATAAAAATAATTGTTATTTTTGAATTCCCTGATTTTATTGATAAGATATCGTTAATTGCAATATTAATCTTGTTTTTAGTAAAATTGATACAAATTTACATTGTAAACGCAAACTTGAAAAAAAGATCGATTTTTTAAGAATCGATTTTGTAGGCCTCGATTTTTTCGTGAATCGATTCATTAGACTACGATTCGAATCGATTTAAAAATCGATCTTTTTCGTAAAGAATCGCCATCCCTACTACACTCTTCATGTCTACAGATAACGAAGTACGAAAACACAAAAGTTTTACATCACGATACTAGTATACGTATTGGGACAGTAATTTATTAGGTTTGATACCCCAGACAAAATATTAGTGTGTTGCTCTTACTTAAATAATCATCGGGAATTCTCGTAAGTGATTTAGGTACTATAATTATAGAGTATTTAACAATATGTATTTAATTATCATTTATAAATTAAATCGATTAGTAGCAGCTTTATAATATTTAACATATAACTTATCTAAATATCTCTAGAAGAAACTTCTTCCATCTATTTTTTCATAATTCACATTACCAGTGCTAACGAAAGCCACTAACCATGGGGACAAATGACTGACGATATTTAAGTATAAAGTTAGTATTGAGCAGTAATGACCATTTGTTATGTTTTTATAAGAAATAAAATAACAAAATATGTACTTATATACTACGTAATAATTTACTGAGATCTTAATCTATCCATCCCTTTTGTCATTGTAGTTGCATTATACTTTTCTCGTCTCTCGATTCTAAATAAAACTAAATAGTACTAGTTACTACAGAAATTTTAAAACAGACAGTTTTTGACAGTTTTATGAATTAAAATCACTTAATTTACACTAATTTTCATCAATAATCTGTCCAGCATGTTATATCAACATTCGATTAAAAACGTCAATAATCAGCCTTGTAAATGACATTTAAGTTTATGACACTGACAGTTGTGAAATTAAGGAAAATGATAAAATTGCGAGATGGTGATTCAAAACTTAGTTAATAATTATTGTTATTATGTACTTTCCTAATTCTTTTTGTTAAGTAAATATTGTGTACATTGTTGTAATAATTTAGAATTCAACATACTGATTATTTAATAAATAGTAATAATAACTAATATTCGGTTAAAGTTATAATTATTTTCTTTTTAAATTTATGCCAATGAATTAAGTGTATTCACATGCGTAACGATTTGCTTAGAGTATCAGATGAAAGTGACTTTCCGTGTAGGTATTTTTTGTGAAAAACTATAGTAATCAACGAAATGTGCACGGAGCCAGTGAGATCATTTTTTAGCCAGTGGCGACTTTGGATCAGGCCATTCTTTATTGCGACATATATATTATTGGTAATTGTATTAGTGCCAACACTAATTGTACATGCAATAGAAAATGGATTTACAAAATCTGATCAGGGAACGTTGGTTGCTGGGGGCTTCGTACTCTTGGCTATGCCAATATCAATTTGGCAAATTACACAACACATAGTGCACTACACTAAACCATCATTACAAAAACATATTATTCGGTGAGTGTTTACATGCCATGTTCATCCTGATTCAATAAACTGTTGCTGTCATAATAAGTTAATAACTATTTCAATAGAAATAAAGTGTATCACTTCTTACATTGCATAATTAATATTGTCACTTATTTTATTACTTTTTTCTGACATGCTTTTATTTGTTGCAGAATATTATGGATGGTACCAATTTATGCCTTAAATGCTTGGCTTGGCTTAGAATTTCCTGAGCAGTCTATATACATGGACTCCCTAAGAGAGTGTTATGAAGCATATGTTATATATAATTTCATGAAGTATTTACTTAATTACCTCAATGTTGATAATGATTTTGAAGCATCATTAGAGTTAAAGCCTCAAGTGTATCATATATTCCCTTTGTGTTGTTTGGCTCCTTGGGAAATGGGAAGGTAAGTTATTTTTTGGGATAAATTACCCTAATATATATTTTTGTTTTAAAAATCTTATATATATAGGTCATATATAATATATAAATTCTAAATAAATTGAACATTACCAGTTATAATTTCTATACTAGTAATTAATAGTTAAACGTCAATTTATTAAAAACTACTATTACGATACATTTAAATATATTTCACGTTTTTAAACATGAAAGCTTTTAATATTCATTTTAGACCTATTTAGTTGTATTAAAAACTTGTCTTAAAATTTTAAGTACCAAATTATGTTAAGGTGGAATTTGCATTTTTATGAGGTCATGTATGATAATTATTTATGATTCTGACACAAGTAGCAGAAAAACTAAACAACAAATTGTATAAAACATATTTTGACGCATTTAAACTATTATAAAAAATTAATAATTTTTATCAGTAGCCAGGACACAGATATCCTGTGTAAGATGAATTGTTATTTAATCTTTTTAATTTGTAGTATATAAATTCTATTTTAAATAGTAGTTAAACATTTTTTATAAAAACAACTAAAATGTAAGCAAAATATTTAAAACTAATATATGAATTGGCCTTTGTTAGTCCCTACCCCAACAGAAAAAAATAATTTTGAAAAAATAAATAATAATAGTAATTTTGACTGACTGACTGAACAAGAAGGTATATTGTCACATATATTTATATTGAATTTATCTAACATGTAAAAATTAAATTAAGCACTAATTTATAATAGGAATTGATTAAGTTTTAAGGAATACACTAGAAACAAAATAAAAATAAAATACGTTTATTTTGGAACATAGGATCATAATGGTATCACTTATTCCACGTCATTAAATTCGAGCCTGTTGGCATCCCTACTCATCGGCAAAGAAGACTGAAGGTGTTGGCCGAGAGAAAAAGCCGGCGTAAAAAACTCTCAGTACCCTTTTAAAAAAAAGCAAATCATCAAACAATTCTACAATATTCAATAACAAATATAGCAAATTAATTGAATACATATGAAAAATAAATATGAATTATTATTTTACAGTGAATTTATTCATAACTGCAAGCATGGGATTTTGCAGTACACACTTGTGAGGCCTCTGACCACAGTCATCTCAATGATATGTGAACTTTGCGGTGTCTATGGAGAAAGTGACTTCAGTGCAAATGTTGCTTTCCCTTACATGGTAGCATTTAATAACTTGTCACAATTTGTGGCTATGTATTGTTTAGTATTATTTTATAGAGCAAATAGGACAGAGTTAAAACCAATGAAGCCTATTGGAAAATTTCTATGCATCAAAGCTGTAGTTTTCTTCTCATTCTTGTAAGTACAACTTTACATTTGATCTGCTCAATTTTTTTATGAGGAATTATTAATATATTATGTAAGCTATACACAGCTATATATATTAAATATACTATAGTATATTTAATGTATATTTCTCTTTTTTTGATGTTCATAAGTGTTACCTATATGAATAAATGATTTTTGACTTTGGCTTTAACTTTGTATGTTGTTAATATTTTAATAGATGTTCTGATTTCAAGTGAAATCAAGTTGCTTAATTGTAACTGTCATGATGATGCGATGGCAAAATAAAGTGGAGAGTGGTTGAGTGATAAGTGTGTGCTGTCTGGGTTAGTTTTTGCAACATCTGAGTCATGTCAATATATGTTGGAAGGCTTCTGTATAATCAAAATTCAAATAGGCTTGCATAATTTTTTGTATTTCTGAGTTTATGTCTGCATAGTTTGACTATCTCATAGATTGGAGTTTTAGAACTTTCCCATATTCATAATTTCTTTTACTTTTCAGCCAAGGCGTTATTATAAATATTTTGGTATACTGTGGTGTGATATCAACAATATTTGATATTTCTGATAAGGACAAGATAAAGATTATGTCTTCCAAACTTCAGGTACTTTTTTGTTTACATTTTATGATCTTTATCTACATACAAATAATATGTTATTGTTTTAATATGACTTTGGCTTGTCAGTAGACTTATTATGAGAATGTAAAATCTTTGAGTTTTTCTAGAAACAACTAATTCTTTTTGATTTATCAGTTTAGGCCAGTGTGACAACTATGTCTTGTAATCTAACACATGTCTTAGGTCACAAACTTATATTGGGTGTCATAAATTTTGGTCTAAAGACATCAAATATTTGAGTTAGATTAATGTTTTCAGTATGTTAAAGGTGAGATTCAGAAACGCAACTGACTCCCGTGTGTCAAAATCCAATACATTTTTTTCGTACGGGAGGACAGACTTTGAGATAAGTCTCGTTTCTTAATCAAAAGCCATATTATAGAATATCAATTGAAATAAAATCTTGTGTCACAATTTCAAACAGTTTTTTCAGTATGAAGTTTTACACATATTAGAGATTGTCACTTGAGATACGAAATCGAACGTGGGCCTTAGTATATAATTATTTATGAGTACATAAAAAGTTCGTATTTGTCTCTCATTTATTATTAGTATTATTTTTCGAGATTTTAAGCCAGTTTAATCATCATAATTTATGAATTTCGAAATCTAAATTTTCTGTTGCGCAATCACAAATTCCACATGACGTGGCCATGATATTTTGATTAAATATAATATGAAATATTGTATTAATAAATAATTAAAATTTTATTCATGACAAATTGGTTGTAATACAATTTATCTATCGCTAGTACCTACACTAGTGCGTCCCTGTTTTGTAGGTAACTAGAAAACAATTATGAAGTGGTACATGGTTAACCTGACCAAACGTCTTGTATTGAACGCGACTGTCGCTTTTTCCACTCGGTGTCCCCGAAATGAACTGTTATACGCAAAATTGTCCCGTTTTCAGAAACCGCGATAAATTTTAACATTTGTATATAAAATGAACCTGCCCAGAGTTTCATTATTATTTGAAATTAATTAAAACAAATTGGTTTTTCTGATTAATACAACTAAACATTTTGGATGCCTATATTTTGTGATTTGTAACTTTTAAGCAAACTTTTACTAAATAATTACTTTAAAAAAGTGTTTTTTTTTTCATTGAGTAGGTACTTATTATTTGACCTATATTAAACCAATATCCCGTTTTGAGTCAAATAATGAAAGGTCACTTTATACATGGTAGGTACATGCTTAAAACTGTTTTTTAAACGAAGTAGTTAGTACTACAACTAATCAAACACATCTTTTACAAGTTAGTAGGTGAATGTGTGTGCGCATGTATTTGAGAGTTATTATAGGCGCTGGCTGTGTCTGTGTTAGTTTTTGAATCCTGTGTCATGTCAAGATACGTAGTAAGACATCTCTAGATTCGAAATTCAATTTGCTAACGTAATTTTAATGTAATTTGCGAGTTTGTATCTGGATAGTTTTAAATTTAATGTTAACATTTTTGTAATTACATTTATTCTTTAACGCTGAATATGACTCCTGTACCTATGTCAAAAGTATTTTAAGTCATTTACTTCTTTATATTAGAAATAGTATAATAGTTATAATATATGAGATAGATATATATTCTTTAGGGAACCCCGAACACAAAATGTAGAAGTTATTTAATGAATAACAAAAGATAAACTTTGTTATAGTCTGTGGCAGGGGCGGGCCGTATGTAAGAATTTTCTTAAGGTCACCTATCATTTGGAATTGGAAAATTGTTTTTTTTTTGTTAAGTTAAATCCATTAACTGTTAACCATTTTTAGGACTTCCTGATTTGCATAGAGATGTTCATAGCAGCGATAGCCCATCACTACAGTTTCTCGTACAAGCCTTATGTATCGCCACTCGATCCATCCCCATCATGTTTGGGCTCGTTCCTCGCAATGTGGGATGTATCAGATGTCAAACGGGACATTTCTGAGCATCTTGGAGTTGTGGGTGAGTGACCTAAATTATCGTACATTGAAAAAGGTTTTATAAAATCCTTGGCGCTATAAACATTCTAGGGCATCATATTTCTGGATATGTTTATTGATCATTTGTCAATCTAATAGGCAAGTAGGTGATCAGACACCTGTGCCTGACGCACGCCGTCGACGTTTTTTTCGATTTCATCACGATGTTTTTCTGTTACCGTTCGAGCGAATTAAATTCGCACATAGAAATAAAGTCCATTGGTCCTGGGTTAGAAATGACCTCAGGCATGAGAGTCGCACACTGAAGCCAACGCCGCGCTGTTGAAATAATTTTATGCCATTTTAATCTAATGTAGATTTCAGAACAATTTCAGAATAAAAGTTGTATTTGCGTAATATTTTTCAAGAATTTTTTCGAACTATATCTCTCGACCCTTGAATTCGTATATTTCATCATATGTATCACAAAGGCATACCTCAATCACTATGAAATTCTTTTACTTCTAAAAAAATAAAATAAATGAGTGGCGCTACAACCTCTTTAGGTCTTGGCCTCAGATTTATAAATCTGTTTCATGATCTTTTTTTTTAAATCTAATGGGCAAGATGTAAGGCCTCCAGTGCCTGACATACGTCGTCGACATTTTGAGTCTAAGACATGTTGATTTCCTCACGATGTTTTCCTTCACCGTTCGAGCAAATGTTAAATCTGCACATAGAAAGAAAGTCCATTGGTGCAAAGCTGGGGATCGAACCTACGACCTCGGGTATTACAGTCGCACGCTGAAGCCACTAGGCCAACACTGCTCTTTTTCTTTTACTTCTAAATTAATTTTAAATTTTGTTCCAGGAAGCTCATTTAGCAGACGATTACGAGGTAAATCAATGTATCACATGACCAAAGGTTATGATGAGAGCTCAAGACTTGTCAGCGAACAAGTTCCATCCAGCTCTGTGCCAGATTTGACAGTTGAGGCCACAGAACCACCGTCTGTGGACATACGGCCTTCTGTATATGGATCTCTCGATAACACTGTGGCAACGGGATCAATGAACTCTGAAACTGACCCCTTACTTGATATGTCCGAAGATAAATTTGATCCGAGAGCGTAATTACGAAATATTACGAATTTTATATTAGCGAATGCAGTTTGAAAAACCTTACGCCTATTTTTTTAAATAAAAAATAAAATTTATATAATAACGGAATGATGGGTATGCCATGTCCACTTTTGTGTGTCACTTTGCTAGAAGTCTAATGTCTACATAGTTTGGGGGATTCCCATAGTAAAAATAATAGAGGAGTGTGGTATGTATGTTCATAATATACTATTAAAGTTATTAAGGTTGGTCACAGTTTGGAACGTTTTTTAATAATCCAAAAATATCCAATATCTAGCCAAGTAGCAACAATTAAAATTGTGTTATAAAAATACCCCAATCCAAGTCCCAGAGTTTATATTGAAACAATTTGAAAATATATTGAAGTGTAATGGCGTCGTCATCAAATTGTTAAAAGTTGTATTTTTAAATGCAATTTAAATATCACTTTTGTATGGCCATGGCGGTGTAACAGCATTTATAATTGAACCCAGAAATGTGAAACGAAAAATATTTTTGAAACTACATATTGATGAGTTTAGTATTGTCTTTGGTTTAAGCGATGACATTACATCACTAGCGTGAATTAGTTTATGATTTACATAAGTCGGCGATTTTTTTTTTAATTTTTGTTGTAACATTTACATTAAGATTTTATACTCTATATGGTATTCCAATAATCGTACATTTTCAATTAAAGGATGACAGTCCATCAATTACAGATGTCATATCAACTTTTTTTTCGGTTTTTAATCAAAATCTTTACGAAACGAATGTTAAGTAAACTGCAGACAACGGATATGCACTAACCTAACCAAGTGTATTTAGCATAAATTTCTAGAAAATCCTTCATATTTTTGGCTAGTTTTATGAATTACAAAATTAATATGACATTTTAAATATATATTTAAGTATTACTGATGTTGCATTCCAAAGGCTAGAGCAAGTATTTCTTCCTTAACTGTACTTAAAGTATGTTTTGTTGAGTGCAATAACATTTTTATTACTATGCTATTACAATACTATTGAAGCGTAAAGTTTAATATCACTTTAAAATTTACCAAAATAGAATGTGTTTAACACTGATAACTGATTAAACATCTTTTTAAAAAATTAGCTAAGCTTGAAAGAATTTTTAATTTATTTGAAATAACGGATATTCTTATAAATTCATGCATTAGTCATTGTTATTGGAAGATATATAATATGTCGCAGCCAACTAGCTTAATTAGCCGTTTAATTAACAGCGTAGCCTTTTAACTAAACCGCGCCGTTTAACTAGCGGCCTGAAATATATTCAGTCGTAGCGTTTGTTACATTTAATAAGCTGGCTGGCTAATGCTAAGGCCATTCGTACGATACAGACACCATTTCGCAGAAATAAAAAATATGAAACATAAGAAAAAAAAATTTCTTTTAAAATAAAATTACTTAAGTCACATTATTATTGTCACTACACACTTTTATTGTGCTTGTTGTTTTTTATGAAACTTTGGGAAACACCATCAAAGTTATGGTTTGCCCACGCCATATTGACACTTTGAAGAGTTTCGTTTCTAGTTTGAGAGTGGCATAATTAAATTAACAGTAAACAGGCTAGGCAAGTAATGAAACGTCATCGATCCAAGTCATTTACCTAGCTGTTTGATCAACTGGCTGAACATGTTTTAGGCCGCTAGTTAAACGTCGCCGTTTAGTTAAAAGGTTAGGCTGTTAATTGAACTGTTGATTAATCTAGTTGACTGCGACATATACATAAGCATTTCAATAATATTGTTAATACATTTAAAAAGCGCGGTTTTAGTCTTGCCATATTAAAGGAGTGATTATTACTACTATTTCTAACGAATCTGTTGTATGCCTAGAATTTCAGTTACATTAATTACAAAAGTATAAAACTTGTTTAGGCCTTATAATATCAGTACCCTTGCTGTAACTTCACATAGCGGCAACAAAATAGTTTTTGTATAAGATGTAGTTCTTTCAATAACCATCCCAAGATCTACAAAAACCTATTGACATCGGCTAACTGTCGCTATCGCTATTGGGAGTTACACAGTAAGAACTTAGAAAAATTAATTTTTAAAAATTCTGAATTTTTTAATGGACTGAAATGTGTAACAAAAATGTATAAAACACTCTATTCTCATTTATTTTTTCACGTTTAAAAAGCTTTAAATATTTTACTGTGTGTGTGTTAGTATATATTATAGATCTTTCTTTTATTAGCAATAAAGCATAATAACCAAACTATGGTAATATAATGGAATGTGATATATTTTGTTGTTTTTTAATATAGTTCATTGTACCGTTGAATATCATTTGTGAAATAAAACAATTTTTCTAAGAATTGGTTTTTAATTTTTAAAACAAACATTGAGTATGTACTCATATCACAATTATTGGTATGTATTAGACATATGAGCCTCTTGTATTAATGTATAAGGCAAATTTGTCTTTAAGACAAGGAAAAATTACATTCTAAACAATAGCTTATAAGTACTGATAAATGCATTATGCGTAATTACGTATTGAAATACTGTATTTGTTGAATTATCTGTGCTTCCAAATATTAAAAAAAAAATATACCTACATTATTTGATTTTTGAATGACATGCTGCGATGACATTTAAAAACTACAAACAAAATTATGTATTAAGATTAGATTTTCGTATATTTGTATAATGGGAAGACCGATAAAATATGTAACATTTGGAAGTCTGATTAAAACGTTATATAAATTAAATTAGATTGCACCTATTAAATTAATTAAATAAATATTTTAACTAAAACTAATTTTCACTTAAACGGCTATTTTGGAAATTTTCTAATGCAGACAACCCGGCTTTAAGACTGTTCATCTCGATTCTGTTCCAAATGGTCCCCATAACAATATAATAAAAACAAATTCCGGTCATAAATATTTTAATGATATCGGCTAAAACATTGTTCGGCCAATACCCAACCGAACCAATCAAAAACATGAAAATAAGACCACCGGTTATCAAAAATAACTTCCTCGATTTGGCCACAGTTAATTTCGCTTCTTTACAGATTTTTATTGCTTCCACTACTGTGTCATCGTATTTGTCGTATATGCTTTTAGGCCGTTCCTTGTTCTTGGCATTTGCCTTCACCTTTAACTCGAGCGACACGGCGTTGTGGTCTGAATATGAAAATTCTTGTCCTGGTACTCTATCTGGTAGCGGATTCTTGAGACTGATGACTTCGGCCTTCAATAGTAAATATTGAACGGTATATTGCAGTGTTTTTTTAAAAGAATAGGTAACGAGATACAGAAATATCTTTGAAAACAGCATTTGCGGATATCAGACGTAGACGGGATTTAATTTGTCCTCTGTGCATCAACAAATTTTTGAAGTTATACTTCTTTTGGCGCGATGGAGAAAAAGGATGAGAGTGAATTTTTACGATGCGCGCGCCAACCAAACCCTAAATTCGACATCGTAAAGTTAGGTCTAGGCGGCATGGAAATTGATAACTATGTTCAAGTTGTATATTCTAGTATTTTTATATTTAGAACACGTGTTTTTTAACAGTACAATTAAACAGTGTGAATAAATAAATATTATTTCGGTGTTTTTAAATCAATTTCATATACGACGGTGATTTACTAATAATTTATTTATTTAAATAAAATATTTTTGATTAATTTTAATATTTATCGTTAATCACTACTGCATTTTAGTTATTTTTTTCCATACACCAAAGAAGTATAACTTCTGACGCGTGTACATAAGTACACACACCCTTTTTTTTTGTAACGCTCTTGCTTGTACGGTTTATATAAACAGTGCTAGGAAACCGCCCCTGTTAGACTCGAGAATTGAGATGTCATTCAGCCATCATGTATTTTAAAGAACCGATGCTATATTGTACCATATGTACAGAGGATTGTAGCAATAAATTACTGCTACCTTTTAAAAATAAAGAAACATCAAAACAGGAGCTCAGAAACTCTAACCTAAAATTCATGTATTTGTTAAATTATGGATCTGTTACTAGCCAGATATATCGTCAGCCTTCGATTCCTGACAGTGTCGGTTTTTGAGCCTAAGGCCGGTGTCTTCACGATGTTTTTACTGTACAAGCAAGCGCATACAATAAAGTCCATAGATGCACAGGCGTAGTTCAAACTCAAGATGTCTAAGTTGGAGGCACACCCTCAAACCAAGGCAAGACTACTTTAATATCTGAAAAAAAATTATATACACAAATTTAGAAAGAAAAAAAATTTACCTCCCATCCCGAATTCACATTGAACAGTATATGATCAATTCTCTTTCCTTCCGGACAGGTTTTTGTCAATTTCGGGTTGGAATAACTATTGTTAATATTATCACAGGTCCCCAAAGCTTTTATCGTCTTTGCTGTATCCCCAATTGATTCTACATCACAAGGATCCATAAGATTTGCTATTTGAGTTATTAATCTGTAATGAAAATATGTATACTAAATTAGTTTTGTTTTATTGATTTTAATAAATTACTAATACATTCGTAGGTACTTCAAAGTATAATTATATACCTAGTCTTAGAACATTATTTATTGCTGTGCATAAAGTGATAATGAGGTTGGCACAAATATTTTATTAAATTCATATTTCGACGTCATATTTTTGCTTTATAAATGTATAAAGCAAAAATTAAATACAAGCTAAAATCTCTAAGATCTTGTCTGAGAGATTCAGTTTAGTTTCGTTTGTATCGAAACTTTTACGACATTTACAGTGTACACAAAATCTAAAATTTCAAATCCTTCCCATTACAACAAATTAAAAAAGAAAATTAGAAGAAATGCTAAATTTTAATTTGTGCAAAGAATTAGTTTATTCTAAGTTTTTAATTAGACACTCAATTGGTTTTTGAATTTTTTTTTCTATCTACTTTTAAGACCAAACAAATCAGACTGGCATGCTGCCTATATGGATCAATTGGATCAATTCAATCGTGCGTCAAGTTTATAAAAGAAAAAGAAGACTTTCCTCTTAATTAAAGACAAGCATTTAACACACTTTCCCTCACACAAAAATAATAGGAAAGTGTGAAATGAATACTTTCAAAACATATTTGTTAAGAACCTTACCTTACCCTACTTAGATATCTTAATAAAATGATATTCACCTAAACGATATTTCTCCAGGAGCTGTATTAAAATCACCAGCTAGAATAGATATATCAGCTGGAGAAGAGGTGAGGTTCACAAACTCGGCAGTCGAATGTGCTTGCAACACTCGATGGGCTAGGTAAATGTCATCTTCATGGTATTCAGCATGCAACTATAATTAATAAACCATAACATTAAAAATGTAGTTTAAAATTGATCTTTATATTAGATTGAAATTAGATGTCTACCAGTCATGAGATGTGAACTTCAAGTCTTAGATAAAGAAATGCAAAACAAAGTAAACCAATAACAACATGACTTGCGCTATCTATTTATCTATTGTATTAGTTTTTTAAATTACTAGGTATAAGTAACAGAAAGAAGTAGCGAATTATCTTAAATAAACTTGCATGCAGATAATTACAGAAAGTAGTCTATTACTAATAGGAACTAAATTAGTGCAATAAACTTACCAAAAAGAAATATACTTACATGTGTACAATAAACATTTATAAATCTGTCCAAATATTTAATGCGACAAAGACCAACCCCTTTCCCTCCAAACCAATCTCCATGATGTATCTTATGAATGTAACCATTCAACGGCCATTGATGAAAAAAGACATCTTTTATAAGCCACTTAGAGAACACACATAGTCCTGAACCAAGAACTCCACTAAAAAAATAAAAGTAACATTTTGATGTTCTCAAAGTTAGAATTTTTATGTTAATTTACCTACCAAGGGAAAAAAGAAGCTTTAGCGACAGCTTAAATGGGATATTTATTATTATATACATTTAAATTCTATATAATTTATTCCGTTAGAAGGTTTGCTATGGGTCATGTATGGTTTTTTAAAATATAATAGGTGCTATTAATATTGTGTTAGTATTCTTGGAAGCTTATTAAATACAATATATAGTCTTATGTGTATTCAAACACTATCATTTAAATGAGATTTTTCTGCAAATGGCTAATAAAATTTCTTAATATATTGAACACTACAATCTATTAGAAAATGTGGTAAAAGAGGTGTTTGTGCAAAGCAAATTTGGGAGAAATGCAGCATCATCTAGTACAAAGTTTGTGCAATACAGATAAGATAGGTTAGTACTATTATCATTTGACATCACTTATGGCTTAAATACTTATATCAAGCTATAAAAATATATGTAAAAAAATTATTATTGAAATAAATATTTATTATTATAAATGGATAAAATAAACAAAGCAGTAAATTTTAAGCTTACCTATAAAAATAGTGTGAATATGGCAGTACACTACTTAAATTCTCTTTTAAATAAAGATAATCATTTTCACTCCATACTTCTTGAAGGCATACAATATCTTGATCACCAGAGAGTAAATACTTAGCAATTGCTTCAATTCTTTCCTTACGATTTTTGGATACAATAGGGATACCCCTTTAAAAAATTATATTAAAAAGTTTCTGTAGGTAATTTCTTTGAAAAAGATCTTTTTAAATTTTGAGCCACTTACCAACAGTTCAGTGTAAACAAATTTATAGAGAATTCCATTGTACTACTATTTAGAAAATGTTTAATTGTATCGGTAATTTGTTCAATATTGATCGCACTAATTTAATATGTATGACACAAATAAAAATAAAAATTGAAAACTCTTCGCCTTCGTTGTTTTATTATCAATTTGTACTTTTAAGCATTTAAATATAAAATATTATAATACACAAGGAATGTAAATTTAACTAGATATTATTTTTGGGTATCAACTAACAGCTGTTCAATGTTCACTGTCGATTCCACAACACTATTTTGATTTAGCAACTGTCAATAAACAGCTGTTGTACAGCATAGATAATTTGCAGAGATGTCAATCGTATGACATATGTATTTTCGAAAAATATAAATTTGTGACGATTTTATGGTTTGCGTCGTTGCGGGTATAAGTGTCAACACGTGTTTCGGATTTAATTATTTAGTTTTTTCTATTTTTATCGTACTTTAAGCTGACTTATCTAATTGGTGGTGGTTAATTAATAACATCAACTAATAACGTAAGTTATTTTTATTTATTTTTTAATTTTTCCCTTTAACTTGTTATATTTTTGGTAGTCCATAATGGAGAAACATCCTCCAGACCCTCCGGATCCTCCGGATAGGGTCTCTTCTCCGGTTGAGTTAATGGATTCATCCCCCTCAATGTTTTCCCATCCCGGTGTCAAACGCAGACTCGACACTGACAAAGAAGTTTTAATGGAACCCTCTAAAAAACCATTGATTGAAGGCCGGTCATCTGCTGATGATGTCAACCCTGGGTTTTATACCCATCCATCATTAACTGACTCACCCAAGTCTTACCTTGTCAATGACAAGGGTCCTTTTTTAGTACATGTTTCTTGCCCTGAAGCTGACCCATCCGCTGGAACATCAATCCGCCCAATTAAATTTGGTCACTTCTTGGTCAAAAACAAAGTAGCCAACATTGTTCGAGATGGTGTTAAGAAAGTGGGTCGTAACAGAATATCTGTTGAGTTTAAGTCTGGTTTAGATGCCAATAATTTTATATCTAGTCCCATAGTACCTTCCAGCAATTATTCTGTTACTATTCCCAATTATAATGTTTCCCGTATGGGCCTTGTGAGAGGTGTCCCAGCTGATTGGTCGATGCAAGAATTTGTTGAGACTGTTGAAATTCCCGAAGGTTTTGGTATAGTCCTCAAGGCCAGACGCCTAAATCGCAAGACAATCTCCGATGGTCAAATTACATGGACTCCAACACAAACCGTTGTTTTGACGTTTCAAGGACAAAATCTTCCAGAGAGAATATTCTCCTGTCATAATTCCCTCCCCGTAGATACTTACCAACTCCCAACAATCCAGTGTCTTAACTGTTGCAGATTTGGCCATGTAAAGTCACAATGCCGGTCTAAACCTAGATGTTTTCGTTGTACTCTAGCCCATTCTGGCGATGAATGTAATATCCCGGAAACAAAATCATTATGTTTATTTTGTACTGCCTCACACTTTGCAACCAACAAAGCATGCCCCGAGCATAATAGACAACGAAATATTAAACATTGTATGTCTCAGGAAAATATATCCTATCTGGAAGCATCAGCTCGCTTTAGACCTAGCAGTGGCAAATCTTTTGCAGATTCTGCAAAATCTACCCCATCCTCTTCATACAGTTTATCCCAGCCCATTAATATACCTTCCCAAGTATCCCCCCAGACTACATCATACAGGAAAACTATATTTCTCCCTTCTCGCTCTAGGCCAACATCAGTTAAATCTTATGATAAAGCGGCCCATGAGGCCATTACTTCCAATTTACCCTCATGTTTACCAAATGGTTGTGCCATAAGCCCCTCTTCCCTTATCAACAATGAAGTTTCCCCTAATGAAAATCTTCTTGACTGCTTATGGGCATTGATTTGTAACATGCTATCTAAGTATGATGATATCCCCGTACCGTCCCACGTTGCCCAAAAAATCAACTTGCTCCACTCATTTGTTACCAAAAATGGCGAATCTGGTGATTCAGTGGAATTGTAAGAGTATTCGTAATAAAAAATCCGAATTAACCTTTCTGATCAACAAATTCTCTCCATCTATTCTAGCCATATCGGAGACTTGGTTATTGCCGGATTCTCGCTTTAGGGTTTCTGGGTATCGGTGTCTCCGAGATGACAGGGATGATGGCTATGCTGGCTGTGCCTTTTTGGTCAGTCGATCTCTCACTTTCCACTCATTATCCCTTCCTCATAGTGATGGTATTAATGCTGTTGCTATGAGGGCTTATAATATCTCATTTATTTCTGTTTATATTCCCCATCCCCATTTTGACCTCATTTCTGATTTACGTTCTATTATCCTTTCGGTTCCTCCTCCTGTTGTCATGTTGGGTGATTTCAATGCCCACCATGTTTCTTGGGGTTGTCATTCCTCAGATTCTTTTGGGTCCCTTCTACTCGATTTACTTGATGATATAAACATAAGTGTCTTGAATAATGGGTGTCCTACGAGAAGGTGTCTTCCATCTCTGAATCCCGCTAGCGCAGTGGATTTATCACTTTGTTCTCCTGATCTCTTCCCTTTTCTATCCTGGCGGGTTTTTGAGAGCACATGTGGAAGCGACCATTTCCCTATTTTCATTGATCTCCCAACCAATTTAAGGAGTGTTATTCACCATTCTCCTCTCTTAAAATTTAATCTGAATCAGGCCAATTGGTCAGACTTTTCATCCACTATGGACTCAAAAATAGCTGCGCTCCCTGCAGTTTCTGCTGAAAACTGCCTATCTTCATACAATGATTTTATCAATTCCCTTAACTCATCTGCCTGTTTACATATTCCTCTTAAACCTTCAACACAAAGAAAAATATCCCCTCCTTGGTGGGATTCCGAATGCACTGAGATGATTCAAAAAAGAAAAGCATCAGAAAGGTCATACAGTCTCTGCATGATCTTGGAAAACTTTTTAATTTATCAACAAGCTTCTGCAGCTGCTCGTAGACTTTTTAATAAAAAAAACGTCTTGGGTGGCATAAGTTTTGTGAGAGCATGTCCCCTGGTACCCCTTCGTCTGTGGTTTGGAGGCAGATCAGAAGATTCCGATGTTCGCTCAATTCCTACGATGTCCCTTTCAATGATCCTTCCAGCTGGATTACCTCCTTTGCCGATAAATTGGCTCCTTCATCAGTCCCTTTTTATGATTGTCTTCCTTTTAAGTATAATTCTTTCATCCCCTCTTCAAACAGTCTGGATTGTCAATTTTCCTTGGAAGAACTTAATAAATCATTAAATGGTCTTTCTGACTCTTCCCCTGGAGAAGATGGAATCCCCTACTCATTCCTTATAAATTCTTAATTAGGCACGAAAAGATACTATCTTGATTTAGTCAACAATTTTTTCGATCTTGGAATTATTCCTGACTCATGGAATCGACAAATCGTCATTCCACTGCTTAAACCTGGCAAGGACCCATCAGATTTCTCTTCATACAGACCTATTGCTTTGTCTTCTACCTTTTTAAAAATTATGGAATACATGATTAAAAATCGTTTAGAATGGTTTTGTGAAAGTAACAATATCCTTGCAAAATCCCAGTTCGGTTTCAGGAAGGGCTTGAGTACGACGGATAGCCTAAGTGTAATAACCACCGATATTCGGATTGCTTTTAAAAAGAAACAGTTCCTTGTGGGTGTTTTCTTGGATATCGCATCTGCGTATGACCACGTGCTGGTTCCAGTGCTCAGGCAAAAAATGCTTCAGCTGAGTATCCCTGAGAAGTTGGTACGTTTTATTTGCAATTCTATTTCGTGTCGTTATGTTATTATAAGATCCCAAAATACCGAGCTGTCTCCTAGATCTATATGGAGGGGCTTACCTCAAGGTTCTGTGTTGAGTCCACTCCTGTATAATATTTACACCTATGATCTGGAGCTTGTAGTGAATTCCTTCTGTCAGATCCTTCAATACGCGGACGATGTAGCCTTATACCTTTCATCAAATTCAATTGAAGAAGCATCATCACGCATAAATACGGCTCTGGATTACTTGGGTGATTGGTTAGATGATCATGGTCTTTCCATTTCTGTGTCCAAATGTACGGCAGTCACGTTTACTAGAAAATACAGGGTTCCTCAATGTAACATTTCATTTAAAGGGTCCCCTGTGTCTTGCTGTAAGCATGTAAAATTTTTAGGCCTTATTTTAGATTCAAAATTAAACGGGGTTCCCCATTTCAACCATGTCATTAAAAAAAGTGAGAAGGGTGTTAACGTTCTTCGTTCGTTATCTGGTGTGAGATGGGGAGCACATCCCTACTCGCAAAAGCTTTTATACAATGCTGTAGTACGAAGTCATTTTGATTAATTATGGCACCTTCCTTTTAGATCCTGGCAACAAGCAAGCCCTTGACAAAATTTCCAAAATTCAATCAAAATCTTTACGCATCATCCTTGGTGCTATGAAATCCTCACCCATCAATGCTCTCCAAATAGAATGTGCTGACCCCCCCCTGTATTTGCGTAGACAATTTTTAAGTGACCGATTCTTCATCAAAGTCCTTCAATATTCTTCACACTCCATCTTGTCCAAATTACGTCGCTTATCTTCTCTTACGATGCCATCTAGTACAGGTAATGTTCCATGCCTATTACTCAGTTTTAAGAAACTTTCTCGTCTTCCTAATCCCGTTGAAAGTTTCCCTAGTAATCCCTTGTTTTTAAATAGTTACGAATCCCTCATTTTTGATCCTAAAATAATTTTAAACTTTGGAATTGATATAAAATCCCCCCAAGCTTCCATTTCTTTTCTAGAAAAAATTTCAAAAGACTGGCAGGGGTGGTTGCCGATGTATACTGATGCCTCCAAGTTTCCCAGTAATGAGTGCATCGGTGCGGCTGTATGGGTCCCTTCATACCAAACAGTATTGAGCTATAAACTTCCTCCTTTGACCTCCGTATTTTCAGGTGAAGCTTTTGCAATTCTGGAGGCTGTTTTGTACGCTGAGTCCCACAACCTGAAACCTGAAAGTTACATTTTTTTCCGATTCTCGCAGCTGCTTACAGGCAATTCTTTCTAATCCATTTAGATCTAAAAAAAACATAATACAATTTTAAAAATAAGAGAAGCTTTGTTTAGGTGTAGTAAAAAAGATATTCAAATTGTACTTATATGGATACCTAGTCATTGTGGTATAGCGGGTAATGAAACTGCTGACTCTTGTGCAAAAGGTGCTATTTTCTGCGGGTCTTGTCAGCACCCTAACATCTCAGCCCACGACCTAACAGCTCTTGCATACTCCCACCTTCTAAAATCCTGGACTATTGATTGGCAATCTTCTAAAGAAAAAACCGGCAAGCACTATGCCAATATTCAATCCCTTCTTCGCCGTGGTTTTTTAAACATAAGTTTTTAAGCAAAAAGGTCACATCTTTAATCTGCCGTCTTCGTATAGGGCACGCTTGTACTCCCGTTCACTTAGCCAAAATTAAAATTAAAGACAGTTCTCTCTGTGAGTGTGGTATGGACGAAGGCTCGACAGATCATATATTTTTTAACTGTTCTCTAATTAACGACTCGTTATTTGACCATCTACCTCCAAACTTCCCTCGTCCATGTAACCTTAACTCCCTTCTTTCCCACCCATCCAGTCCTATCGTCAAAATGTTAGGGAAATTTATTTCTGTTAATAAATTAAACTTATAGGATTCTCCCCTCCATAACTTGTAGTATTATGTTAACCTCTTTTATATATTATTATATATCTGTGATTGATGTAAGCTTTGTGTGTGTTGTCTTTTTTTGTGAAGTCATTTTTGTTTTGGGTAACTCTGCTTAGATTTAATTCAATCCATCAAATCTATCCTTACCGTGATAATGCTTATAACGTGACATTGGCGGAATTGTGATTGACACAGAAGTCGCCATTAAAAATAAAATGAATGAATGATAATTTGCAACTGGCAACTATTTTTTATAATATAGTATCATTTATATAGTGCAGATAACACGAAAATATTTTAATCAACAGTATTTTAATATAATATTATGTATACTATGTAAAAATTATTTTAATAAAATAGTAAATGTATGTATAAAGCAATTTAATATTAATAATTACGCTCGCTCGATAACACTGAATCTGTTTTGAATATTTTATTTCAACTGCATTTACATTTCATATAGTTATCACCTATAATTATTATATTACGGTTAAGAATGCCGATTGCATAGCATAATATAAGCGCAACCTAAACTTCAGTAGGTATACAAAAACATAATAGATTTTATGTATGGCAGAATACTATTAATACATTAATGTATTGTTTTTGCACATTACGTAATCAAGCAGGACATAAGAATGAGCAAGTTTACAAAAACTGTCGCCTTCGCATTGATGTATTTCAGGTTATTTAATCAAAACCATAACCGTAAGTAAAAAACGTTCATAGTTTATTTGTACATCAAAATCACTAAGTACCAACAGCAAATAAAATAAAATTGTTTGTACTCTCTTGGACTTGTCAAACATAAACAACATAAATTTTATTTCAAGCTATTGTTGGTAAAGCAATGAGCTAACAGTGATTTCTTTTTACATTCCAACGCTTAATAGTTGATTAACACTGGCATTTTCTTCTCTTTCTACATATGCATCTGGTAATGATGGATTTTCTAAAATAGGACATGGTAATCCAGCTAACTTGAGGGCTGTATTGGATCGAGGTATAAAGGCATCTTTCCTCTTTTTTCGGCCTGTTAACAATGTCTTTGGGGGTTTATAAGGTGTAGGACGACTGTGTCTCATAATATGCTCTTTTAGTTTTGCCTGTAAAATACATAAATGGTTACCTCAAATATACACCTTGTTTAGAGATAGGGTTTTAAATTAAAATACTAAAAGCCATCAAAATAAATCTTTTAGGCTAATATTGATAAGGAAAAGTTAATTATAGACTTAAAATGACAAATACAGCTACATTTCAGCTTGAAGTAGCCATGACATGCCAGAAATCAATCTAGTTTTATTTAAAGATTATTGTCTTATCACTTGATTATTATACTTTCAAAACCGTTTACGACGACATCGTTTAGAACAACATTACACTTTTAGTTACCACAATTAAAGGTCCCAGCTGAATTCTACATATTTCTTTCTTAATAACAATGTCATCAAACATTTCAATTAAGTTTTCATTCAAATATGAGTAGACCCTTCAATATTGTTATATTTAGTTTCATTTTGTATACATTAAAACAGATTTTGACTGTATATATAAACCATTTAATAAAGTAAACAGTACTATTAGCTAATATGCAGTTTGATGTGTCAAAAGGAAAGCCAAAATTAAGATAAGAATATAAATGCTTAATACAAGTATAGTCTATTCAAAGAAATACCTTTGTTGATAATTTTGATTCACATAAATGGCAGTTAAAAGTCAAACCCTCATGTTTAACTAATATGTGCTGCTTCAAATTACTATTTCTTGAATAATTCCTGAAACATACAAACAAATAACTTTTATTAAGAATAATTCCAAATACCTTCAAAATTTTTCACTCCAGTAGTTTGTAAATTTTTCTATAAATAGATGCTTTCATTATGATGAATTGAGATGATTAAATCAGTGTAAAGTATTGGTCTCAGCATGAAACAAGTTTGCATGGCCGTAGTTGGACAGCATTATCATTATTACTTCTTTCATATATTATAAATATTTAAAAACCTAGATTTAAATATATCTTATAATAATAGGGAGACATATATGCAGCAAATCTTATGAAAAAACAGTATAGATAATATTATAGAAAAAAGTAAACAGTTAACCAACATAAGAAGTTATTGAATATTATGCATTTAAAGTGACAAAGTGTAAAAATAAATGTTTAGCATTATATATAATATACAATTTTCTTACCTGGAACAATTTTCATATGGACATATAAAAAGTGAAATTTCTCTGGTATAATGTTGTATCTTTAAATGACGAATAATGTGTTGTCTTTGCCTAAAAATTTTCCCACAGTGATCACAAATATATTCTGAAAAAAAAAAACATATTACTTAATTTTTAAAATCATTGTATTATGGAAATTATAACTTGGTCCTCTGAGTTATTTGCAATATTAACCACAAAGCCACAGACTTAGACAGCAGCATAATTGTAATTTACATATAATACTGAATAGTATTATCTTTTACACTACATGTTACATACTGCAATTTTTATTTTAAAACTTAATTAACTTTTAACACTATCATTTTTGTAAAATGTTACTTCATAAGATAATAACTATAAAATCTACTATATGGGCTACTTTACTAGAAAACAATTGCATATAAAAAGACATTTGACTTATACAAGACAAATTGTGGCAAAGAAACATACCTTCTGATTGGTGACTTGTCTGTCTATGTTGTACCAGATCAAGCCACCGTGTAAATTTCTGATAACAATGTTCACAAGTAAATTCTTTATGATTTCTTATGTGTTTTTTCTGCTCCGTCATAGTTATAAATTGTTTTGGGCACATTGGACAACTGCAACATTTACTATGTCAGTGGCCTAAAATAGTATCTTTATTAAATAGATAAATGAGCAAATAATGTAATAGATAATAGGGGTACAATTATTTTCTTCGTGTATTTTTTTTATTATTAAGTCTAGTTCTAGAATTAAAATGGTACTGTGGTATAGCGATCAAAGCACCAGTATACAACCCTTCAATGGGTTTGTTGCCTTTGGTTAAATTTTATAATATATATATAAATATATATTATAAAATTTTACCATGTATTAACATTTACCATATATGTTCTTATATATGTATATTTATATATTTAATATATGTATATTTAAATCAAAATCAATAAAAAAAACACTTAAAAAGCTTATGTTCATGCAAGTTCCACTAATTCTAAAATTGTGATAGTTACACATGTTTAATTAATTTAATGCATTACTTTTTATCAATATTTAAACATACTGAATATTAATACAATGTTACTCAATTTATTGCCCTCCATTAAGTTGAAACTTGCCATTCAAAATACTTTACTCTTTACTTTACACATACAAATAATAGGACTATTTAACCTTATACACCAGAAATGTATTTACCTAAAGTCTTTTACTCCTGTATGTCTATACATATGTGTCCTTAGCTGGTGGTTACGCTTAAAACTCATATGACAAATTTCACAGGAGAACTTTTCCACACCACCCACATGATGTATTTTATAATGTCTTTTAAGATTTTGGCGATTGCTATATTGTTTAAAGCAAGTTGGACAGCTGAAAGAAGGAAATATTTATATGCTTAATTGAAGAAAATTGTGGGAAACATTTATACACAATCTTTAATCTTTTAAATGTTTCTCATTGTTAAGGAATAATTCAGGGATAAAACATCAGAAACTATGCCTAACAATAAAAAAAACAATGTTACAAGAGGCTTAATTAGCTCTAAGCCTCTTTGAGTTAATGTTATTGTTAGAAGTAATTTTTGACCTTATTTAATTTTGATGGTAGAAAATATGATGATGGACTTTGATAATAACAATATATTAAGATACCTGTACATTTCATTATCATTGTAAGATCTGTGAGCAGTATTTATGTGCCTTTCTAAGTGATTTTTGCTAGTGTAGGCTTTACCACATCCATCTTCTATACAAGAATATGGTTTCTGGAAATATTAATATATTAATTAACAAAGCATTGTCATGTTACTATGGACTAGAAAATATACACCAAACTTACAATATTTGAGTGTGTTAGTCGATGTTTTAACAGCCTGTTAGGTCTGTCAAATTGAGCTCTACAACCTTCTATCTCACATTGAAATTTCTTTGGTTTCACCGCTTCTTCACTATCCGACATAATTTAGTAGGTTCTCTAACTTCCCGGAATTGTTTAACCAATCTATACCCGATGTAATATTGACTTTAATATTATGTATAAGCAACCAATACATTAAATTTATTTATTTCCGTCTACAAAACATGACATCAAAATTCTTAGATAAATTGTATCACTAGTCAGTTATCAGTATTCAGTATTCACGAATAATATACCTGGATTCTGGTCATTACATGGTATGGCACATACTACATCCTTCCACTTACCACTGACAAGCCACAGATTAGATATTGCTTTTGCTACTTAGTAGCACAATGAAGTACACTTATCTCCATTTCACGAAATACGATATCAGTTGGAGATCTAATATCATTTCCATATATTTTGCAAAGATATGAAATTATTATATGTACATATTGCTTTTAACAAATATGGTAAATAAATTCTAATCCACGCTAAGTATAAATAAAGTTACTATAGCATTACTTTATAATGTAGGCTTTCCTAATTAATTTCTAGTTACTTGTATACATTTTTGTTTGTAGGGTCACCTGGATAGGATAGGTTTGTTTTTTTTTTTTTGAAAAAAATAGGATTTTTTATTATTTTTTAAATAAGAGTAAGTGATTCATGTGGTATAAAATGTTTTCAGTATAATAAGTATTATTATACTGAAAACAGTCCACATTTCAAGGATCGTCATGCTCACTTAAATGTCATTGCTTGTGGCGGCGTTCATGCGTCGGGTTGTCCCTCTCCCTAAAATATGGCGAGGGGGCCGATGGCTGACCATGCGTCATACTCGAGAACGGGTGCTACTTGTGGTGACTGGTCGTACTTGAATTCGTGTATGCGGTGATATTAATTGTTTATACTACGTCTTTGCGTGTTGTTCTCACGAGTATGTAAGTGCGTGCTCCTATATTTTCACCATGCCTCCTGCTGATATAAGACAAATCTTTGTTTTTAATTTATTATTCTTTATTACTGAAAATGTCATATGGAACATGGTGTAATGGTTGCAGCTCCTTACAAACATTGTGTAAAAAAAACTTGGCGATTAAAAAGAGTGGCGGAGGGTTTATTGCCAGTTCTTCTCTTCCGTTCTACGCCCTTGATTTGAGAACAGGCAGTAAATGTAAAATTAGAATTATTTTATGTATATTTCTTTTCTTTTTTTGAAAGTCATAAGTTGTTACCTATATGAATAAATGTTTTTTTTTTTATCTTCCTCTTAAAATCCTTTGCGCGCTTATCATAAGTGACGATTCAAAAATTTACTTAAGTAAGTTTTTAGAAATGTTAATTTTCAAAATTAGCTTGTTTTAAGTCTAAATGGCAGTGTTTTATTTGACACCATTATTTTTCTTTAAATAGATCAATATATTATACCTATATCGCGATTTTCATGCATCCAAAAAATGATAACTCTGAATCGGCTAAAAATCACATTTTTAGAATCTGTGAGGTTGTTTATCGTCATCATTTTATATATCTATACCGAGTGGAGCTTATCTCTGTGGAATATTGTGCTATGAAAAACTTGAAGTTTATTATTCTGAAATCCGGATAGTGAATACAATGTACTTAAAAACTTTGAATTATTGGAATATAAATATATGTTTCAATTAGATTAAGAGCTCAAAAGTATCGTGCTCCGTAATTTTTTCCATTTAGTTGATGTATATTTACAATTATTTTGTCAGCTGACTAATATAAACAAAGGAATGTCAAAAGTGTAGTCTTGAGACGTAGTGGTGCAATAACTTACAACAATGGATGTTGACGGTTCAGCTGTTCCTGGGGAAATAGATCAAAATCTTCTCTTGCAATTTAGTTGTATGAATACCACTGATAGGGATGAGCTTATAAATCAAATGCAAAGGCTTTTGGGGCCTAGTTTAAATTATAACACAGCAAGCTTTTTCCTAGACATGAGTAATTGGTAATACAATTTCACTAAACATTAATGAAAATACATTAAATATTATAAATAATAGAAAATCTTAATTACAGGAACTTACAGGCTGCAATATGTTGTTATTTAGATTATAATTTACCACCAAAACTTCCATCAATGTCTTTAAAAGCTGCTCAAACACAGGAATCAGCAGTTAGTCCAGGAACGAGGTAAACAATTTTTACAGTTAATACAATATAATATTTACATATTTAAACTTTTCCAGAGGAGTACATTAATAGAGATTAATGTGACAAAACACATTGCAATATTACCTATTTGGTAAAGGCAAAAAATTACTAATAACATAAATTGAAAAATATATAATCTTCTTGAAATATTATTGCAGTTTTGAACAAAGTTGGAGTATTGCAAATACAGGGACAGAAGGTTGGCCGGGCAGTTGTAGGTTGATACAGGCTGGTGGTGATCCATTAGGAGCAACATCCTTGTATGTACCACCATTGCTCCCAGGGCATAGTACAACAGTTACTATGAAGTTAGTGGCACCTAGTACACCTGGCACATTTAGGGGCTATTTCCATTTGGTTTCTGATAAAGGAGATCAAATAGGAGGTAATTTAAAATTATTTTCTATTCACAATAGATAATATTTCATTTATAGAAATTACTGTTTTTAAAATATAATTTACCATACATAATAATAATAAAATGAAGTTTTACTATAAAAAAGCAAACTTGAGAAGTTTTAAGGTATCCTAAAGATAAATTAATCTTTTGAAACTTACCTTCCATTGTATATGATCAATTAAATACAATTTTTGTTAAATTATATTCATATTGTAAACCTACATATACACCAGAAGATATTAAACAGTAAATAAAGTTGTTTGCAATAAATAAACTAGCGCATTGAGAATGTTCCTTTGTTACCAATATTCCAAATATATTGTTTCAGATCCACTATGGGCAATAATTAAGGTAGAATCTGAGGAAACCATGGCCCTCGCAGAACAATTAGCTGCACTGCCTATACCAAGTAGTAGGCTAGAAGAACAATCACAGGTAAACATTAATAAATAAATTCAGTTTCTAGTTCCTAAAATTTTAAGTAGTAATAATTAATAAATCTTAAGACTCACAATAATTTTAGTGTTTAATGTATTGTACAAAGGATTGTCTACATCTAAGGATAAACATGTGGTTTATACTAGCACATATATATCGTGAAAAATCTGGTCTTTTTTATTGGATAAGAATATCTCAAATAGAAGTTGACAATGGCTGGCTAAACTGCTAGATTAATAATGATTTTTTTTTCAGGAACCTGCTTCAGATGATCAAATGTGTTGATAATATGATTACTTTTTTGTTCTCTTAATATATTTGCCATACAATTGATTAAGTTGAGAAAATTTTATAAACGCCCGTATATAGTTTTTGAATAATTTTTAACACATTTTTTTAAATGTTAGCTCCTTATGTTATCAAATTGCTAATTTAAATTACAATAATGTAAGAAATGTAAAATCCAATCAATGTACAAATAGTAAGTACCTATATTAAGAATGTTGTCTAGATTATAAGGTATCACAATTTTGGTTTATATTACACAAAAATAATTTTTATCATAAAAAATTTCAACTTTTTATTTAAGAATTAGAAATACATTTTTGGTGTTTTCATATCTTATAATAGGGTTTTTATTTTAATAAAACAATGATTTGATTTTTATACAATTATTATTTGATCGGCAATCTTATGGTACAATACTGGCTAAAATACAAATTTGGTATGATTTTGTAAGCATCACAAAATTTATTCACCATAATGGTGAATATATTTTAAGTATTAAAAATAAAAATGATTATATATTTTTTCTTAATTTTTGGCTTCATAATTTAAGGACATTCGGTAATGTCTTTCTTTTATAAAATTTGTCTTATCAAAGCAGGAAACTTTATTAAATATATAATTATGATGTCCATAAAAAGTTAAATTTCATACTGCCATGTCCATTTCAATCTTAGGATGTGGTTCATAACCCCTAATTATAAAATCTTCATATTTAAAATCATCTATTGATTTAATTTTCCTGGTAAATTCTAAAGTTGGAAATGGCTTTGGGTGTCTTTCTAATTGTTTTTTAAGAGGTTCTATGTGATTGAGGTACACATGAGTATCCCCTGTAGTATGTACAAATTCTCCTGCCTGAAATGTTTTTGAATTAGGTCAGAATATGAAAAAAACTATTTTATCACTATGAAGCTATAATCAAGATCCACAGAAGGTACTGATTATAAAAATAAGTAAATCATTGCAGCAAGAAAAAAAGACAACATTTTTGAAATTGTATCACTTACCTCAAGTCCAGTTATGTGAGCTATCATATGTGTCAATATGGCATAACTGGCAATATTAAAAGGTACACCAAGTCCCATATCAGCACTTCTTTGATACAATAGACAGGAGAGTTTACCATTAGCTACATGAAACTGAGCAAGACAATGGCAAGGCGGTAATGCCATTTTATCAAGATCAGATGGGTTCCAGGAACACATTAAGATTCTTCTGTCTGCTGGATTGTTTCTGAAATAATTATTAATCATACCATATAATTGATAACTTATATCTAGTTTGTAAAAATAATTTTTATTACTTTATTGTATTTATAACATTCTGCAATTGATCTATTCCTTGTCCAGTGTAATTAGTTTTACAATCTATGTATTTGGCACCACTGTGTCTCCATTGAAAGCCATAGACAGGACCAAGGTCGCCTACAACATAATGTGGGGTTAATAAAAGGAAAGCAACAAATTATATAATAAAATATATTATCAAGTAATTTTTAAAAATTCATGAACCAACCTTCTTCTCGTTCAGTAAAACCTAAGTTATCAAGGAAAGCTTTAGACCCATTAGCATCCCAAATATGAACTTTCTTCTGTGCTAATTTTTTGCTGTCTGTAGAACCAGAGATCATCCAAAGTAGTTCCTCAATTACTCCTCTAGTGAAGACACGCTTCGTGGTAAGTAGAGGCAGTATATTATGTTTTAAAGAATATCTTTGCATTGCTCCAAATATAGACAGAGTGCCTACACCTGTCCTATCGACGCGCTTATCTCCTAAAAATTACGAAAGATCAGAGTGTTTCTTTTCATCATTTCTCTACATTATTTTCTCTAATACCAAGATAGACACGTATTCAGAATACTCTTAATAGGAAAAGAAAACCGACAGTTACCTGTATCTATAATTTGTTTCACCAAGTTTAAGTATTGAAATTCATCATGATTTCCATAACCATTACTGAATTTAGACACACCATTACTTATTTTAGACTCGCCATTACTTATTTTAGACTCGCCATTACTTATTTTAGACTCGCCATTACTTAATTGATCCATTTTAGTAGATCTTGTTAAGTTAAAACGCTGAAACAACTTAAAACACACTGCAATCAACGTTTGCCTCGTAATCGGTTCTTTAGGGATTTGGCGCCAAAAGTGAAAACAGATTAAAAATCTAGCCATGTCAAAATATGGTTATAGTATAAATAGTAAAGAATAAAGATCAGTCCGAGATCCTCATAAACATGGATAAGTAATTATTGTACATAATACATAAATGTACACAGTAAGTAAAGAAATTTTATCTTTTTGTCATGTTATAAATTGTTTTGGCGTTAAAATGCCAAACAATTTAGTCCATTAAGAGGAAGACAACTCTTACTCGCACGGTTAATCGCATAAAATTACGCCTAAATTGACGCGATAGTCGATACATTGAAGTTTGACGTAACAGGCTACCATAGATTAAATCAAGATATTAACTACAAACATTAGAAGTGACATGATAACCCACAGACATAATATTATAATTTCACAATAAATAACACGTATGCACGAGTGAATTTTAGGTTTATAGAAGGTTGATTTTGATTTCTTATAAAACAACGTTAGTAAGTCTCATCTATATCCAGTCCTGCGACATGAATCTGGTTTTATAAACCATTACAGAACCATTGGTCTGAGGGTAGCGGTTAAAATATTCTTTAAGGTTGACATGGAAACGATATTGTTACTAAGATCATCATGATGTTTTCATAACTTTTTAACGATATTATTGTAATAACGTATAATCAATAAAAATTGGTTTTATAAGAGATTAATTAATAATCCGGGAAAACTAAATGGATTAGACGGTAAATAAAGTATATCAGTATTATGCCATTTCATGAAGCACCCAGTGTTGAGCTGGGATCAGCACCAAGAACACCAAGTGTCATTGCCTCGCCATCACCTTCAGAGGTTTCTAGTACGAGCTCATCAGAACCACACAACGTTCGAACAACGCCGTTATTCAGGTAAATGATTATTTTTTAAAAGGTTAACTGGCCGCGGTTTAGCTGTCACTCTTTTGAACTCGTCTCGTTGATATGACTTTCCGTAAGTGATGTCATTTTTCAATAATTTTATCTGTTTATCATAAAAAATTAACTGCTTTAATAGAGTATAATAGTGTTCATCATAAATTAAAGTGCCTTTTAGAAATGTAGTGGCAAAAACTAGACTCGGTACATTATATATAATTTTTCACGGAAGTCACTTAGTCCTCATTAGGCATGTTGTATTTTATTTGTTATTGTTGTAAAATATTTTCATCTAAGTACCTACGTGTAAGCTTACGACGTCTTCAGGTACCTTTTGATATACAATCAATTGTATCATAAAATTCCAAGCGATAGTGGTGTCTCATTAATTGGTTGCCATAAATACGAAATTACATTAGTACTTATTACTCACTTATATTAATCAACAGGGCCCTGGCATTACGGCCCCCAGAACCAGAACAACCTCCAGGGCAAGACGAATTGGAGCGACGCCTGCCAGGCTACAGGCGAATCGTTATACCCCGAGAATTAACTCTTATTGAATTGCTTGTTAGTACCGTTGTAATTTATTTAAATGGTCAGCAAAACGCGAAGACAATGTCGTTGGTACTCCCGACATCAAAGTCTATGGTGGCGCAGCTATACGGATACAGAGTACCGACGCATAGGTTTTTATTAATATGTCTATTTTCACACTTCATGTTCATAAAAACCAAAGCAGCGTACAAGTAGCGGCACGAAACTCTAGCGCTGACCGTTATTGCGCAGAAGTAAAAAAGTAAGTAAGGTACCTGAGGGGGGCTAGTGGAATGAAGAGCGTCGATTAGCTCTCCAGTCGCATTCCGGCCCCCACACCAGCGCTGGACTTACGTGCCTATAATAGTAATTGAGCTCTTTTAACTAAATTACTCTTTCGTCTCTTTCTGTACAATTCTATTACTGCTGTTGTGAAAATAGGCAAACCACAAAATTTGTGTAAAGTTGAATTAATATTATAGAAGTAATATTTTTTGGTTTAATATCCAATAAATATTATTTCAGATATTCATAGAATTAGCGTGATTAGAAATATCTACCCGCTCACTGCCCAAAAATAAAAAAAAACGGCTCAAGGCTTCTGAAGTTGAAGATATGGGAACCCTCTTATACGTATATTTACTTAAAAGGGTTCCCAAATCCATCGCATTGAAATTGAATGTTATAACGAATAAAAACATTTTTATTTTATATACCTAATTATTGAATTACGTAAGGAACGGTCCCTTTATAGTTCCGCTTTAGGTATTTTTATGACGTCCCTTAGACTTGGAACATATAGATATTCATGTGATATTAGAGCCTTAATATTTTTTTAAATTTAGAAGCAGAGCAGCGGTGTTACAGCGGACGATGAAGTCTTGCGAATCCGCGAAGCAAAGTTAAAAGTTGTGGCTGAGCGTGTAGGCTTACGACGTCTTCATGTTTTAGCTCCACACTTGAGAAAACTGACACTCGATGGCAGTGCAATATCCTCTCTACGAGACTTGGGCATTGGCCTTATCCATTTAAAGGTAATTATTATAACAAAAGAGTACTGACTCCGTGGCTTGTTAATTAAGGCATATATCATATAAGCGTTGTGGCAAATTCCTAGAAAAAATGGCTCTAAGCGTAGTAATATAATATGTAACTGAGGTGTCACAATCAACAATCGTGTATGCTACTGGCTGTTCATGAACTTACTTTAAAAAATAATTCTTTCCATATTCGTAAATACATAAATACATGACTAATTTCAGGTGCTCAGCGTCAATCGTTGTGGGCTTACATCTTTGGACGGCATTTGGGGTCTTGGTACCTTACGAGAACTCCACGCAGCAGGAAATCGATTGCGTGATCTTCATCCTTTGGCTGTGTTACAGAAGCTGCATACACTTGATCTTGCTGAGTAGATATTAATTTAAAAACCTTCAAAAATATTAGATTACATATGAATTTGGCGTTTTGTATCGGGAGAACGAAAAGTAGACTTAAAAAAATAGAATGTACAAATTAAATTAATCAAAGTATTTAGCATTGCTATCTATGCACTTTTGCAATGTTAAAGGTATTTCATTGATCCCTTTACTAAAAAAAACATTCGGACAGAAAGCAAAGAAATCTTTGAAGGAGGTTTCGAGTGTCTTATCAGAGTTGAGTTTTTACTTTCCAAGCAGTTATCCAAATTTCTAAAATAATGGTAATACGTTGGACCAAGGTCTGGGGAGTACGGTGGATATCTAAGACTGGTGGATATCTATAATTGAAGAAAGTTAAATTAATCATGGTTTTCGAAAAACTTCAAATTCAAAAACTTCAAAAAAAACTAAATTTCAAATTTGGAATTCTTAACCAAAGTTCCTAACTAAAATATTTCCTATATTTGAGATCAACGTGGCCAGTATGACAAAACGTCAAGTTCATGACTTGAATAAAATAATATTCAACTCTTACCCCGCTTATTATAATGTTCTTTTCTGTCAATTAAAGACCGACAAATAAACTTAAAAACTTTTAAATAATAGTTTTTCGATTTTTCAATATAAAGTAATTCATTTAAAATATGTTATTTTAGAAAATTAAAATTAAATCAATTTTTTACTATTATCTCAATTTAATTTATAAAAAATTAAATTTGTGAAAAACGTCTATAATTAATTTTACTTTATTACTCAAACTTTCTCTAAAGCCTGAGTACAAGTAATAACTTTTAACGATTAATAAATTGAGTGGACTCCGGTAATTGTTTTTCTTATTAGGATTTGAATGTTAAAGTCAGTAATATTTACACATATTTATAACCTGTGGTTGTGCGCGAGTGTTTTCGTGTTTTCCCCGTAGAGTAAATCCTCTACTAGATAGAACTTGCGATTCAAAATCTTGTTTGGTGTTCTTCTTGAGCAAACAAACAAAATTTTGAACTCATTATTTTTTTTAAGCAATCCTCTGGAGGAAACAAGCCGCCTTTGGACTCTGGGCGTATGTGGTGCATTGCGACGTATAATATTGAGGGGTACACCATTGGCCAACCTCATGGAGTACCGAACATTGGTGGCCTCAGCTCTGCCAATGCTGACGCATCTAGATGATTTTCCTCTTCAAGATGATAGTAAGTTTTACTTAACTGGTCAAGGACTTTATCAATTTATATCGATTTATTATGATTGAGACAGTTCTGATTCCAATAATTACGACTTTTATCAAACGAAATCTAAATTTGAAGTATTTTTAGGAATAGTTGGGACTTAAACTTATAATTAAATTATTAATTAAAAGGAGAGGATTATATTTAGTTATAAGTAGAAAATATGTATTGATAGGTGTTATCGATGAGGCTGTTGAAGCCTCTTCAGAGTCCGATGCTGACGTCAGCGATATTGAACTAGATAAACCATCTAATGTGCCATCTGATCCACAACCTGGTCCATCACATGAGGTATGTATTTAATTAATATATGACGCTACATCTCTGCATGGGAGTTCATGGTGAGTCGTTTTACCTTTCTTACAAGTAGCCTAGTAGTAGATCAGCCTCCAGTGCCTCACACATTGTAGATTTAAGAATGTAAGGCATGCCTTATCTCCTCATACCCGGATAACAAGCTGTGAGAAAAACCAACTGCTTTACCAATTAGGTGATTTCAAAAAAGTTCCTGTTTAGGAAAGTGGATATTTGACACTCCCCTGCTGCCCTGTTTCTCGGCCACATCTACCTGATTGCGTGAATAATAGCTTACTATGTAGGAGTAAAAAGAGGCGATTCTTATGTAGCTATTATAAATCCCCTTAACCCAGAGGAAACCTTGAAAATATAAAACGAGAACGCGTTTTGCGTTTCGATTCATCGGTATGGTGGTATGAAAACTGTTAATATAAAATAATAATTCATTGTTCTATGATTGGCCAATCACAATGAAACGATAGCTCATCATATGGCAGTGGAACTGTAAAACAATCAAAGTTAAATCGGTTAGGTACTTTAGGTTTTTTGTTAGGCAAGAAATTAGAAAACACAAAATGTATTCATCAGTAGAAAGCCATATTTGTATTTACAGAACAAAGGACACGAACCAAACGTCTGCATAGCACCCATTCAACCAACAGCTCGTAAACGACCAGCGACAACAGAATGCATTGGTATTCGGCCGAGAATAAATGTTCCGCCAAGACCAAAGACAGCAGTAGAACGAAATACACCATCAAAATTGCACGTTATTAACACACTTTTGGGTATGTACTTTAAATTATTCATCATAAAATTAAAATATCGTAAAGGCGGCAATTGATGAATATAAAAAGGGTTCCTGAAACAGAACACAATGAAACAGCATATTTAAATTTTGAATAAAAGGTAAATGGAAAGTGTAATAAACGTGTAAAACTAATGTTTTAGTTTTAGTTCAAAAGGTCTGATAATTTGGTTGGTTATAAACCATTTGCCTTACAAACTAGACTAAAGTCCATATCGTGCAAAAACAACAATTTTTTTCCTGTTCGTAGCGGTATGTTTTGTACTAATATATAGAATCAGGGATTACATGAGCTCAAAGATCGGAGTCAGAAATTATTGTGATGTCGACGAGCCTATATTTTGTAATTTTTGACATAACGGTGTGTCATGGACCTATTAAGTACTTTAGTGGTTTACTATTACGGTATATGACTTTAAAGTCTTGATTACGGTATGTAACTCTATTCTTACAACTATGGCATATATGAAAAATGTAAAAAATTTTAACCCAAGGGATATAGGGGTTTGAGACAAAATCATTTTTCTACAGGCGTGAGTGTGACCTACTAACGCCAAATTAATTTGTATGAAAATAGTCACGTGACTTAATATAATTCCCAGATTTTGTCTCCACGATCTGTAAAGAGGAGAACGGGAGAAAGCCTCATTGGCTGATGTCAAGATGTTATACAGCGGTCGAAATAATTTTTGATGGCGCAATTCACCATGACGTCATCGTACTTATTGTAGGATTACTAAACAAACATGTGAAAGAAGCGGCTTCAATTTATTTTTTTTGCTTTACACAGGATAAAGAAAATTAAAAAAGAAACTAGATTATAGTTCCACAAAGTTCTCAGAGATCTATGGTTAAAACACAATTGATTCCCGCTAAAATTTTTAGACAATGAGTGGCACTGTAGCGGCAGTAAGCTGACTTCGAGTGGACCAGTTTATGGGAATTTAGCAAGAGCTTTACGAGGATCCAGAAACAGTCGCGATAGTTCAAGTAAGTATGATTTTATTTAGTATAAACTCTTTAGCGGCAAGAAATGAAATGTTCTAAGGTCGATTTCAATCAATTGAATGAAATTTAAATGTCTGAATACTATATTGAGTAAATTAATAGCACGTGAAGTGAGTTCTGGCAATTATATATTCATTTTGATCAATTCTTAAAATCTATGTACACGGCCAAACAACAAGAATTTACAACCCTAATAACGAGTGTGAACTACTCTTGCTAAAATCACAGCTTGAATCCTTCTGGGAATGCTTTCCACATTGTTTTTCTCATCCTTGATGCTTTGTGGAGCAAGTTGTAGTCATGTTACTCGTATCTTTAGAACATTCCAGACATAATCAATTAGATACAGATGAGAATTAGATACTTATGAGATGGCTAATCTAAGCCACAGATCTACTTCTTGCGTATATGCTTCCACGTCGCCAGATCTTTACTGGTGAGCATTGTTGTCCATAAAAATGTAATTTTCTTTAAACACCTAAAGGTTTTTTGCAAAAGAGTTGTTTTTGTAAATCTTTATCTGATATAAAGATCTCCTATTTGACGAACCGTGAAGACAAATTAATTTATGGGTTCGTTCATACGTCTTCTAGACGATTCTATAATAATTATGTTGTGTATATCATCTTTGTTAATGGAGCGTCTGCGATAGCGCAAAAATATTTTGATTTAAAAACTATGTAACAATAGAAATATAATTGCACTATATGTTATGTATATGTTATATGTTTTGAAAAATCTTTTATGTACTTTTTTGTATTAAAATTCTATTATGTGGCTCTAACATTCAATTGCGTATCACGCTAATTGCTTGCAGATATAGTATGATTTAGAAAGTAATGTGATTGCGGATGTGACGTGATATTTAGTTAATGAATATGACCCGTAACCACATATTTACTAAGCCCATTGTGTTGTATCTGTTACAACAGACAGATTTCTCGATTGAGTATTTCTTGTTACCGCGTAATCTTTAAAATATTGAAACTTTTTTAGTTATTATTTTAATATAATTGATGTTCTATATGTAAAAGTTTAAAATGTATGTTAATATTATAATATATATTTCTATTTAAACGAAGAATTTTGTTGTTTGTGTATCCAAAGATAATAAACTAGTTTAATCGTCTATGGTCTCTACAAATACACTCTACAAACATAGAACATCGATTCAATTCTCTATAAGAATCAAAGATGTTAATAACTATTCTGTTTTGTTCTAAGCTTTCTTCATAATATATCAATTTCAAAGTTACGTAGTTTAGTTCTATGTACAACACACCCACATTTATAATAGTTAAGAAAAATTGCAAATGGTTGTTAGATTTAACTTGTACACAGATTCTGATATATTTGTCGAACAAACACTGGACGTGGATTGTCGCGCTGTTGCCGCAGAAATACCGCGAGCTCTCACTTCAGAACTATGGGATAAATTCAAACAAGACACTGGGTGAGACAGATAAATATAATTATAGCGGTAATGTTTGATAAGCAGTAATGGCACAGTTAACTATTGAATACAATTATAGAAAAAATACAATACGATATTAAAAATTCGTTGCTCAGTGGATATTACAGCTTATTAATCAATCATGACGTCAATCAAGACGTTTATGTCATCTATTTCTATGTAAACTATGACGCCTGGGAAAAAATCTGGACAAATGACAAACGTACATTGTACACAGATTCAATTTGGAATTCAGTTGTTCAATCTTTTATGTAGTAATTCGTGTTACTTGGGCAATGTTTGCGTGGAAAATCACGACTCTTGCCGCGAAGTGGATCCGTGCACAGACACTTTTCTAGATGCATAAAACAATTATTTTTAAACGAATTTCATCTAGATTTCATCAAAGTCGGTACTGTTTTAAATACTATTAAAATATATATTTGTTAAAAGCAATACAGAAAAAATAGACAACTTGCGATCATCTGGCATTGTGAGTGCCCATGGGCAGTATCGCTTAACATCAGGTGAGGGTCCTGCCTGTTTGCCTACTATTGAAATAAAAAAACAACCAAAAAATAGGCCAACTATTCAAATTCAAACATCACACATCTTACTTATGAAAAAATGTTAGAAAAAAGACATGCAGTTGTGATAAAATGCAAACTGGTGTCACTTGTAAACGTGATTTTCAGAATTTGATTTTAGATTAAAATATATATTTTTATTCAGAATTGAAATCGATATAGACTTCAATGAAAGACCAAAAGGCGCAGATCCAAACAAAGCCATTGAACGTTTAGAACAAATCGAAAAGGAAACAATGGAACGATTGAACAACGAAAACCCTGACTCGAATTTCACACGCAACGTGTATAATTTTGCTTCGGATCCCGCAAGAATATTCTCAAGTGGCCTAAATGATGAATTGTGGAGGGGAATTGAAGATCTGGCATTGCCTGATACGGAGTACACGGGAAATCTACAACATTGAGTGCGATTTATTAGAATTTTATAGGATCTTGATGCATATATCTTAACAAGTATCAGTGAAATGAAAGCCGTTGCAAAATTGAAAATCTTTAATGCTTTTGTTTTACATGAACCTTCCCGCCTTTTAGATATTAATTCATTTGTCAACCTTTAACTTTAAAAAAAAATGCAGGCTAACTGAATTTTACTCCAATCACGTCTTCTACCATTTAACTTTGACTTTTGGAAACTGGGGAAACAATAATTTGTATAAAATATGGTCACGTTGCGTCTCAAATTAATATCATCTGTAGTGTGTTTGTCTAAAGTTTTAATACGAGTTGGATAAATCACAACGAATTTGTCTGCTAAAGAATATATATATATATATATATGTGTTTTCGTGGGCTTGGTTGTCGTAGAATGTATGCAAGGCTATGATATAGATACAGCGACTCCATCTGTGTCCTGAATATTACCCGAAGAGCTAAACGTATTGAAGAGCCTACCACGCGCAGAATTCTCTAGCTCAATCCAAATTTCAATCAAATCATTAATACCTAAACTCATATTTAAACTGCATTATATGAATGCACAATAACATATCTATTTAAATATAGCTGTTTAATATACAGCTATGGTTGTTGTATGTCTTTGATATAGCTAGAGATAGAGCAAGCAACAGTTTTCAACACACATTTTTTTGTGTATTTAGAGAGGTGTTATATTTTGATTTGAACACAAAGAATTGTGTTATTTCTTGTTAATTAAAGATTGTTTTGTTTAATACATTTTATTATTCGTTTTTATTGTTTCATTTATCATACCTAAAACCATGAATATTTGAAAGGGTTTTTTTTTATATTCCGCAGCAGCACAAAGCCAAATTTGTAGTATTACTACGCAAGTCTTCTTCTGTGCCTTGATGGCAATAGTTACAACTTTATGCCAGTTTCAAGTAAAACTTCTGTGCCTTTCGAACCGAAACAAATATTGTATGTAAGCAAATCAGAATATAAAAATTTGCTTAAGCTGTGGAATTAAATTTTATGTCTAGGTTCAATAAATTGTTTAATAATATTTTAAACTTGGTACTTTGTAGTCAATGCTGATACTTTGTAATTTTATCTATTGATAATAATGATTACAATTTCTACATAGTAAAAGTGTGTCTTGAATCATTAACTTTATTGTTATAGCATGATGTGTAAAATGACATTATATTGCACACATCTCATAGACAGAACTGTTATAAGTTCACTATAAATAAAAATAGCCTACATTCGATGACTCTAATAAGGAATATTATGTTTATGTTATTATTGTACTTAATATTAGTACTTACAAGCCGCAGTGAAGGCTTCCTCGAAATTATTCCATCTCTCAAAGTCAAATCCTTAATTCCAATTAGTTAGACCTCCTAAAATGGCACTTAAACCTTAAATAAAATATGAAGATGATCTCTCTCTCATCTTCGATAGTATTTTCTACTCTTTTCCCGCTCCTTTTATTTCGTTTTTCCAGGTTTCTGGTGGGCGTACTCTCTTTTTTCTTTCCATTTTTATATTTAATCAAACTGAGAATGATGTACTTTGCTATAAAATATCTAAGTGAAAACTCTGTTACAACGAAAACATTTTAAATTTTTATTCAGAAACAAAGTTCATTCAGACAGCTCAAATTTTTATTCAGAAAAATCAGACTTATTATCATAAGATAAAGATCCTGATTAAAAAAAATGAAAATAGCCATTCTGACCTCTAAGTGAGGATGTACGCGCTCAGAATAATAAGTTATTATAATCCTTAGTTTTTACATTTTATAGCTTCCTCATAGTTAATAATTTTACATGATAAACTTCAGTCGGCCACTGACAGCCGTTGGTGGCACATGTGTTAATTAAATCTGCTACGTTTTTTAAAACATGGGTGTGATAACGTATATAAAACGAATTGTTATAGCAAATGTATTGACGCTGTATTATACTGCAGCTATTCTTTTTTATATGTTGGTGACGTATTTGAAGAACCCCTTTAGAAATCCATGGGCTAATAAGCAAAGGCTGGTACCACCGGCTAGATTGTCTGATCCAAAGTACGGTGTTCATAAATATATTAAAGTTAACGTGAGTATGAATTTAAATTTAATACAGGTACAGTTTGTCTCTTCTTTTAGAACAGGGAGTAAACTGGCAGGCTCTACTGTTGTTAAGTGATTCCGCTACTCATGGACACTCAATGCCAGAAGGCTCGCGAGTGCGCTGCCGGTTGTCTTCCACATGAATGATCTTAAACTAAGGATTTTTTATTATTTATCCTTTTAAGCTTGTTTTTATATCTATATAAGTACTGTATGACGCACGGTAGACACATTTCCGGCATCTATTTCATTGATAAATTTTCTCTAGAAAAATGATGTAAGCATGATTTAAGCTATTTTGCAACCTATTTCGATTAAATTTCTTTTTCTATCTTTTTATATATGTCTAAATACTGTATGAGGCATGGTAGACTTATTTGTATAATATCTATTTTACTGGATTTTTTAAATAGAAAACGATTACTTAGTTTGTCCCTGCATACACGTTGCATTTGGATCTAGATCTAGAAGGTAGCGATCTATTTGAAATTGGTCTTCCGGAGTTTGAACGCACGACCTCATAGATGGCACAGCTCGGCTAACACTGCTTAACTGTAAAGAGTACTTGAAGAGGAGTTCAGTACACTATACAGTACAGTATAATTCTACTGTACACGTACGTATATATTTAAAGATGTACAAATAATATTACATTCCAAAGATTCGTTACATTATTATTACATTCGAGTCGTCTCAATCAAAAGGATATGATAGAGTAAGAAATTTATAAAAAAATATGAAAATGTGTTTATCTAAAAAAATGGAGGCGAAATTGTGAGTTTGCGTAAAAAATTCGTACATATACGTACTTTTAATGATATTTAATTTAATCATTGCCGTAACATTAATCAGATAACAATTACAAAATCGTACAGAAATTGTTTGTGCTCATATGACTGTATGCCGTATTTGATGGAGCTATGAACAAACATTTGATAGAGTTCTAGGTGTCAATGAGTCACTCAATAAAGGTTTTAAATTTGATCCCAATTTCGAGCAATAAAAATAATTACCAAAATACTTTTTCTTCTAGACTTTTCTGCAACATTTCTTTGTGCTTTGCCAGTACCCTTTCCTTGTAACTGCGATTCCTTGTATTTTTTGACTCGTCTTCTCCAGTTTTATTTGAAAGATATTGTGTTGTGACGACGATATTAGAAACGTATGTATGTATTTACTTTTTAATCGTCAATACGATTAAGCACATCCTTAGTGCTTAGGTAATGTATGACTTTGTACACTTCGGGTGCCTCTGAGTATCAAATGTTGTGACTTGTCCATCGTTCAATACTTGCAGGATCTTTACAACAACCAGTATTTCTATGGATTATTTTTTTAAAGTACCTCAGAAGGTATTAAATAGTTAACAAAATGTTTATATTCAATCGTATGAAGAAGATTAAACCTTAGAAAGCGGAACGAAATCGTGCGTAACATTTTAGTGTTACGTCGTTGCACGACTGTATGATAGTAAACATTGATTTTACAGCTTTTCATTATCATGTATGAATATTACTGGTCATAAAAGTCCCGTGGGCCCGAGTGGTGCTGTTCTAGTACATTCCTGTTAGTTTTATTTAATTAAATTTTGAAGGCGCAATTAGCGATCCACCGTGACCAAGCACAAGCACGGGTATGAATTATTTAAAATTATGCAATGTACTGTAACATTATCTTACATCTAGAAACTAAATAAAAACCAAATTGCAATATGAATTTAAATAATTTGCATTTAGAGGCCAACATAGCATGCATTAAATTAGCTTAATAACCATTTGCTAACGAATACTTTAAAAAGAGGAATGTCTAATAAACAAAACATAAATGACACGACACGCTTATTGTAAAATATGCACAAGCACGGAACTTATTACTTATTAAAGTTTCAAAAAATACTAAACTTTTGATGAAACAGAAATAAATTATCGGAACAAACAACGAATTAGGTTCGAGATAGGCACCCAACAACTTCTTTCTATAAAACCGATCAGTTCACTACCGAATATATCGTATAGCAATATCAATCCGTTAAAATCGCAAAGAATTCGAAAGACAATTTTAATTTTCTGTAAGAGGTCACAGCTATGTATTTGATTATTCAGCAATTTATACAAGAAGGTAACACCAACTAAAGATCTCCTCACAGTGATATGATATTAATTTCTTAAGTCGCTGATGGAACTCACTAAACTGTTCCGCTCTGTGGGTAAGAGAGGTGAAGTGTATGCTCTAAAGAGCTTATTGTAGTTTTCCAACACGTCAAATATTGTTTTATTAACCAATTAAAACGTGACAAATTATTTAGAAACCCTATCTTATTATATTTATTATACGAGCTAATCCGTGATTTAGGTACTATTGTGTCGTTATATCGCATTAGTAGTAACTGTTAAGAAAGAATAATGATTTGAAAATAAATAAATAAAATGGTTTGAGCATGAGCGTCTTTTATCTCTATCTGTCAGTGGGCATTTGACACTCACTCGGACGGTGAAGGAAATCATTGTGAGAAGTGAGGAAACTGGCCTGTCCTAGACCCAAAAAAAATACGGTGTTGAAGGATGCTGATCACTTGCCTATTAGAAAAAAAAACATTTGATCACGAAACAGATTAAAAATTCTGTGGTCAGACTTAAAAGGCTGTAGGCGCCACTGTTTTAAAAAATAACACCATATATTATCTGCATTAAGTATAGACATTTTTTTACAGAATGTGAAGCTTCATTATGTAGAGAACGGAGATCCCTCAAAACCTTTAATGGTATTTTTGCATGGATTCCCTGAATTTTGGTATTCATGGCGGTATCAAATGCTCGAATTTAAAAAAGATTATTGGTGAGTACCTTTATAATATGTCTTCAATTACTAAACGAGGACTTGATTTATCTTAATTTTACTTTACTCTATTAACACAATATCAATTTCAATCTATTTCAGGTGTATAGCAGTCGACATGAGAGGCTATGGGGACTCTGAAAGACCAGAAGGTGTTTCTTCGTATAATATCCAGACAATGGCGGAAGATATACGGGATCTCCTTCGCCAATTAGGTATGATTTTATTTAATAAATATATAATCTGTATGCAGTAAGTACAGCATAGAGCACACAAGTTTGTACATCTATGTCATTGAACATATTTCTTTATAGGTAAGCAGGATGAAAGTCTGTGTCTGACATAAATCGTAGATTGGAACGAATTCTAGGGCAAACTTTTATTCGAATTATAGAATATTTAAAATATGTATTATGGCTGCTGCTGCAGCTGATATTATCTGATAGATAAGTATCTATACAATACAATATTAGATAATATCAAGTCTTCATAAGTTTGCTAAGTGACTGAGGCCTCCCACTCTCTTTTCGGTTTGCCTTTATTGTGTCGCACCGCCATAGTATTTGGCATCATGTTTGTGAATATGACGTTCTTTCGCTTTAAATACGGGAGTTCTTGTGAGGCCTATACATGCCATTTCTTTCACGATTTTTTCCTCCACAGTACTACTACTAACTGTAGACCAAAAGAACTCATAGTGTAACGTGTTATTCGTGGTTCAGAAACGCATGAACAACCTAACACTGCTGTATAAATAAGTGGCAATTAAATTTTACTTCTGACTTTCGTAAATTATCCTTTTAACTGATAATACGCAGATATACGCTGCCAGACAGAATTCGTGATAACACATTAAAATGATGAGTATCAATTGTTTGTATGTTACTCTTTGAGTGGATGCAACTTGTTCCGTTTAAAACGAATTATACCACGGGATTTCTTTACTAAACTCATCATGTTGCCTTGATTTAAATGATTATTCATGTAATATCTTATATATACATAACAATGCACATTTTTTAACTAAGAAGAAATGTATTAAAAATTTGATATTTTTAATTGACTTCTGTCACACTGATATTCTAAAAAAATAGAATATAAGTAGACAAAATTTCGAGTAATTTGTAGCTATTCGTATTACCGTCGTATTTTTAAAGGTAAAACAAAATAACTTAACTGCGTATATGACAAAATACAAAAATTATTGTTAACATAATAATTTGTTTTATTTTATAATGTAAATTAAATTAACACTAATTGCTCTGAAGTTATGTACGGCAAGTCCAAATATATACTGCGAGAGTCAACATCAGTTGTAAATGCGTTCAATAATAAATTAAAACGTGTTATCTTAATTACCTGTATTGATAGTTAGTTCCATTTTCATATGTACTTTCGACTTTGCAATTAAGTTAATAGGCTATTTTCTGATAATATAAGTTATCCTTGTATAGGGTTGATGCAAAGGTCAAAGTAAAAAAAAAAATATTATGTACTTGCTTATGAAGAAAATAAATCTATGTATATGTTTCACTCGCGTAGATGCCGTGGTACTGGAAAGTCTACTAACGCCCAACCCCAATAACCTATCTCAATCTTTTTGACCATCTGAGAAATACATCTAAATCCAAATATTTATAAAAGTATGACAATAACCAATCGACGGATTGTAATAGCCATCTGTCGATAAAATTTATCCACGGTAGTTCGGATCAGTATGTAGATAGACCTTTGTATGAAAAAGCCATTTCAAATGTGCTAATATCTATATGCAATTAACTGACAGCAGTTTTAAAATAATTAAAAAGCTATTTGATATGTTTTAAACATAGACATATATATTTTAATATTATTTGTACGGCTTTATTTACTTTAAGACTTTGATTTTTATTGATTATCAAATATGAGTGTAAAGAGCGAAGATATTCCATTCTATCCGTTGTCAAAAATGGATTGTTTTCGTAGGTTTGGTTATTGGGATGCAGATAGGAGATCGACCGTTTGTCACGGTCTGATCTCAGATTGTTTTTAATCTGTGATTGTAGATTCCTTATTGGGTTCGGGCGCAAGTCGGACTAAAGATATATTTTTGTTTGTTAAAAAATAAGTAAAATTAAAAAGTTTTATTTAACTTAGTTTTTAATAACTTCCTTTCCGATTATTAGATACACACTTATACGTAAGAACATCTAATAATTATACAGATTTTACTATACAACGAATACATCTATCTAATACATTTTTAAATTCGTAACACCATTTACGTAGAATGTTCGACATTAGTACATTAAATTAATAAATTATTACTGTACTGGTATTTAAAAATTCTTGATTTTAATTGAGGTTTTGAATTATTTTTTAAACCATTCTAGGAATTATTATTTTGATTATTATAAACTTTTGAAAAAAATTTAATATAGCCTGTCAGTCAGTCAAGATGCAGCTTTTTATTTGTGAAAGAATTTTTGTTTCCGGTTCTGTTTATAATATTAGTATAAATAATATGCAATTTAATGTTTACGGTAAGCGATATTTAGAACTATGTGTTATAAAAAATAACCATACTAATGATAAAACCATTATTAGAATATTTACTTTACAGCCGTATTGGACAAGCCAATCAAATGCTAGGTTATTAATACATACGATAGCAGAACATCGTAAATATTAATACTAACCTGATAATCTGCTGTGTGTTCTTAGATGGCGCGTCCCCGTTTTATACAAAATAAAAATGTTCCAGGTCGAGAGAAGTTTATTTTGGTTTCACACGACTGGGGTGGCATAGTAGCAACCAGATTTCGAGATAACTATCCTGAAACCCTACAAGCACTCGTTGTATTGAGTAGTACGGCTCATGAGGCATGGCTTGATGCTATATGGAATGATGATGAACAACGAAAGTTGTCTTGGTAAGAGCCTCTGAAATAATCAATTAAGAAATTATTTAAATTAAGAATCTTGTTTTGTGTCAAATAAGGTTTTAGTTATAGGGCTCAGAGTCGTAAAGTTTGAAATGTGACTAAAATCCCCTGCCTTTTGCTTTATACTTTATTGTATTACCTTTTTATTACATAATCAATAATATTATTTACATAAACATTAAATCTTAATAATATTAATAACATTTAATGTTTATGTAAATATATTGTTTTAACTAGCTTATCCCTTTGATGTGTTTGTTTATATTTTCTCGCACGTAGTTTCTTTTACTTACATAAAGTTAAAAGTATTGCCATATAAAAAAGTTTGAAATAAGGGATTCTGTATACAAGTAGAGCTTACCCCAGCAAGCATGTATCAACATCACTACATAGTATACAACAAAGTCGCTTTCTCTGTCCCTTTGTATGCTTAAATCTTTGAAACTACGCAACGGATTTTGATGCGGTTTTTTTTAATAAATAGAGTGATTCAAGAGAAAGGTTTATATGTATAATAACATCCATTAAATAGTGGAGAAGTACTGTTATTTTTGAGGTTTTTAATGTAATGTCGTAAATAATTACATTTTTTCCGCTTACATTGCAATCGCAGGCTGAACCCTACGAGTTTTATCAAAATAATGTACTAAGTATTGTACACATTGAAAAGGTCAACAGAAAAGTCCGTGATGGTATATCTCTTATGGATAACCCACAATAACTTTTTTTGTCACTTACTTTTTACGACAAATAATGGCTAATTTTCGAAGCGATTTTAACCAATACAGCATTAATCCTTAACCAATTAAATACCTTGAATACATTGTTCATTTAATATAGATCTATACAGCCCATTACAGCTTATTTAGCAGCGATCGAACGCGTATATTATCGGGGCTTTCCAGCAACGGAAATAACAATACATAATAAAAACCTGCTTTTCATCAGCATTGCACCCGTGCGAAGCTGGGGCGGGTCACTAGTACCAAATAATGTCATCTCCCAAGAATTTTTATAGAAATTGGAAATAGTGTACATAAATTTATATATTGCAGGTATGTTTTCGTGTACCGTATGAGAGTGATTCCAGAACTAATGATACAAATGAATAATTTAGAATTGCTGGACAAGGTGATGATTGTTGAAGGAAAGCCGAGTGTTGATAGTGAAGATTTGGAATGCTACAAATATTGGTTTGGTAAACAATGTGAGTTAAGTAAACATCTCGTACTATTACTTACGATGCACACACGCGTTTTGCTTTCCATTACGGGCTATGATGTAACTTAAGATTAAATACCTAAGTAAACGAACTATTCAAAATCTCAACATTATATTTGGCTTTTATCTATCATCTCAACGGCCGTCGTTCCACAACTGATCGGTTTCTAAGTCAGGTTTTTCTCGCTCCACTAGTATGAGGAACCAGCTGCCCACTGAAGAATTTCCGAAACAATTCAATTTGGGATCCTTCAAGAAAAGAGCGTACCAATTCTTGAAAGCTTTCGGGCAATGTGAGTTTCCATGGGCGGCTGTACCACTTATGAGCCTCCTTTCCGTTTGCCTCCTACTAAAATGCCTTATACTATTTTCTTCTTCTTCCAATTTGTTTCATTGCAATTCCGTCCAAACAGTATGAATCGTATCTACTCTTTATCTTTTAAAATTCGAACACGGATTGGTATCTTTTATCATAAGGTTTTTTTTTTCTTTGATATATTGCTTAAGTTCTAATGCAATTGATGTGTATGTGTAAGTGTGTTAAATTTGCGATGTCATATTTTCTTGTATTTTTAGGCATACACATTGTTTTAGAATGTATACATAAATAAATAAGGAACATCATGTTGGATGAAATGGTGATTAGATATAATTTGTATGGATTGTTTCAGATGCTCTAACACCCCCGATCAATTACTACAGAGCTGCTATTGATTACATTGATGTTGAATTGAAGCGACACGATGAAAATGTTCCTTTCTTATTTGCACATGGGACAAATGAACGTTACTTAGGTAAAAAAATAATGGAAACCATGAAGAAACTCTACAAAACAATTGAAACAACTAAAGTTCAAGATAGTGGCCATTTTATGCAGCAAGAAGACCCGGAAAAAGTAAACAGACTCATTAGAACGTTTTTGCAAAAGCAAGATCTGTAATTAAGTTTGTTTATGAAAATGTTTTTCATTCTACTCTCTTTAATATTATTAATAGTAAATTAAGTAAATTTTTATATAATGTTATAATAAATTGTAGTTTTAATCTTTCGAGGATTAAGGATAATGATACCATTATCCTAAGAGATAAACCCCTATTTTTAGAAATATATTTAAAAAATATCATCAAAAATATTGAAAAGACTATTTAATCTACTTATTTCGTTATTTCCAATAACATCCGTTATGATTTCAATATGTTTGCTGAATAAATTTAAACTAAATCCATTTATGAAATAAACAATAACTAAGGGTCATAATTCTACGATAATAGTCAGGTCATAATTTTTTTTACACACGGGTAGTTAATAGAAATATTTTACTTAAGAATTCAATAATAAATGTACCGTATAAACCCTTAATTTATACCTTTTAACGATTTACAGCTATAAGTAAGAATATATTTTGTATCGCTTCAACATTTAAATTATATAAAATAATTAGGAATATATTAAATTAAAAAAAATGATTTTTCTTTGACTGAATGGAAGATTTACAAGCACAGAAAGAAACCATAAGGATTGCCCAAAACTGTCATTACCGGATAAATTTATTATATTTTATTAACAATTTTGATAGATGATTCATTACTTTTAACGCGTGCTTAAATTTGATACATACAATTACAAACACCGTTAGTATTAGTACTTATTACAACACGTCATAATATAAAGGCTCTAGCCTCTATTTACATTGAAGAGCAGTATACATTATATCTCTATGTCTATGTCTCTGTATACTTCTGGTCAAATAAATTTTTAATATAAACTGTGGACCATTCTGTTATCTATTCTTATTACATACTTTTATATTTCAAGGTCATGTCATACTAGTATTATCATACCCATTTAGAATGCTAGGACCCTCATATTTTTTCTCTTTCTATGACACTTAATTTATATCGTGTTATCTCAGCAGCAAGATTTATTTCAATTTTCCTCGATTTTAGGGAACTGCTAAATCTTCTAATGGCTGCCGAAGTCCATCCACAAAACAGCTGATGTGCGTCTTTTGCTTTATACATAAAGTTATTGTGTGTTCCTTTGTTTGTGACTCTATTTTTTAGATTAGATGGTCCGGTGTTTGTGTTTAAATTGTATGCGACGTACAGGGTTAGTATATTATAGCCTTTCAATGAAACGGATTAGACATCGAAAGCTACTGTAGATTGTTGGGCTTTTCAGATGTCACTGACCATACAACAAATAATTTTGGATGCAAAAAGACTCGCTGGTCGGCTTAAGGAGCGGGAGACTGAAGCGGATGCGTTGCTAACTGAAACTCAAACAGCATATAGACAAATAAGCACGATGAAACAGGTAAGAATCTCAATTAGGCAATAGTATCTTATTGACGTATTCAATTGTTGTAGTACCTATTCAGGTAACTATATAGTTATATTTGGTTAAGGCAGTTTAAAATATATTTTAGAACATACAATTTTATTATTTTAGTACAAGGAAGAAGTGGACACACTTAATGAGGCATCCAGGGAGAGACCTAGAGGGGAGTTGATTGCTAGTATAGAAAGAGAATCTCGAATAATGAGGGAGGTGCAAAGGGAAAATGTTGAACTAAGAGCTGCACTTGAGGATCACAGAAGAGCTCTTGAGTTAATAATGTCAAAATACAGGCAACATACAGAAAAGAGAATATGGGAGTCTCGGATAGATTTTACATCAGCAATCAACGAGAAACAGCAGGAGGTTAACTTTTAATTTGATATTACAATCAACCTTTCCACTAAATTTCTAAAACATTTGTATAATTAAATGGGTTTTTGCAGCTTATCCGCCAGCAAGCAGAGCGAATTAATGAAATGACAAGTATCATGTATAAAGCAGTGAACATGGATGCCCATGGTGATACTAGAAGGGAAGAAGAACTATACCAAAGGCTTATTACAGAGAATAAGGTAATACTATTGTTTGACATGCTACAACTGGTCTAATCCCTCTGATCTTTATTTGGTGTTATGGAAAATATACGCTTGTTTATGGAAAGATTATGATAGATGACACCCCGATGGGTATTTGGTTGCAAAGAAAACGAAATAATTGAAGACATACACTGAGATAATATGTATTTCTAAACTAGATGATTTGTAGTATGTTAAGAAAACTTTATTACTTATCTCATTTGCTGGATTATTATGTGATAAATAGAGCTTTCCTAAAAAATGATAGCGTATACAGTTTAACTTAAAATTTCTAAGATAGCAAAAAAAATACTTAACATTCTTTCATGTAAATCCATCATATATAATATTTTAACTTTATTCTAATTATGAACTATATTATAGGCATTAACTTTTTTTTCACTTTTGCAAGTCAACTTGTAATGTTGTAAAAGTTCTGTTATTTACAGCGAAAGACAATTTTTATTTCTGAAGTGATTCTCTCTTTTTTCAATCAAACCTATTTTACAGGGTCTTCGAGAAATGCTTGATATATCACGGCGTTATGGTTCAGACAAGTCATACCCTTCTATGGAGGACAAAGATGTTCAGACAGATGGGCCACCACTACCTGGAGCGTGACGACCTGCTAATGACTTGTGTCGCCTCTAAATATATAATGCACCACCTCTCCAAACATTCTCGTGTGACATAACTTTACATTCTTGTGAGTCTATTCCATTTCCATGCTCATCTAAATCTTATGTTGATCATCTCCTAAAAATTATTTTGTAAATTTTTACTACAATAATTTAATTGGCATGGTTGCCTCTTTATGAAATTTGATGTGTGAGCATAAATTACTTCACTTGCCTAGATCATTTAATGGGATCAAGGATTTTTCTTGAAAAATTCTTAATTTGTACTTCTAACATTGTTTGAGGAATCCTAATTAGTGACAACACTGGGATTGTGAGTTTATTTACATTAACATTAATTATTCCATCAAATGTTATTTTAGGATTATCAATATTTGCTTGATGAACACCCTTTAATTATATTTCTATCAGTGAAGTGTGTAAAATAGAAGTGTTTAAAATATTAAATCATGTAAGCTTTGAAAATACCAGTTGATATTTGAGGGTTTTTTGACAACACTCTATATCAAGTTAAGACCACAATTTTGTAAACTATTTTTGATAATAATTTCAAATTTGTTAAGATTACTTCCTGAAAATTGGTGAAGGGTGAAATTGTGTTGTATATTGAGTTGCTTGATGCTGATAATTGTTAATTTAATATGAACATATTCAAGTTATGTTGCTGTTATGACATTATATGTTATGACTGTGATATGACAACCCAATTTACAGGAAGTTTTAACAATAATTTTAAAGCAGTAAATGTTAAGATATTTTCAAATTTTTGGATAAATATTGAAATGAATGTAATGTTGTTTTACTTTGAAATTACAATAATTGATTGTCATAGATGTAGCCTGTCAATCCATTTTCTGCTTGAATGTGTGAAACTTATGGCATTACTGTGATCTTTAGAATCTACTTAATGTTTATTATTCTATGAATACCATGTGGGCTATGGCGACAAAGACCTACTTGTTTTTCTATATTTCTTAATATTATTGTTAAACATAATTTGGACTAAAAACAACTTTAAGGTTTTTTACTTAATAATATAACATTTGAATAAGTTTGTATTTCTATAGATTTAATTTATGTTATGAAGTTTCATTATACAAAGAGTTTGAAGAAACAGTTTGAGAATGGTGACAAAGAAGTCATTGATCAATTTTTATAAAAAAATTAACAGTTTGTGTATGTGCAAAAATGATTTACAAGCTATTCAAATTTACTTAGTAAATTACCACGTATTAGATGTAATGTGCTATTTAGACAATATGATACTTATTAAATTGTAAAATTTTATTGCAAAAAATAACTCCCAACTCTTTTCTTCTGTTCAGTAGATATTTCAATATAGAATATTCCTATTGTAGATGTTATCAAATGTAATGTAGTTGTAACAAATATAGAAAATATTAAGATAGTTAAGGTTAAGATAGTTTGTAGCCACATAAGCAGTGCTGGTTCAACATTCAAGTAGAGGCACAAAGCAAGCGATATCAGTATTTTTTTCTTCTTTTAAAAACGAAAATTATTGTTTTATTAATTTTCGTTTTTATAGAATTAAAAGTTAAAACCGTACAAAGCACAATTTTATAAAATATTATGTGACATTTAATTAGCTTACAATAATCATACCTGGATCTATGGAACAATATGGGCACAATTAAAAGATTTTGCAAACTCATAATCTCTTAAATACCCTGAACTAAAAACCTTTCTAAGAAAATTTTAGGCAATTAATAAACTCAAACAAAAATTATGGATAACAGTATTTTCAAGATTGTTTGTATTTTTCAATACTTCAATTTAGATGTGCCAACTGATGTATCACTTTCTAAATGGTGTTAGACTTAAAACATGAAGCTCAGTTTACTTAAATCTGATTTATAATATATAAAAGAATCATATTGCCCAAAATAATGAATATATATTATATATCTGTTGATTTTTTAGGCTAACAAAATTTACTAAAGTATTGTAAGATAAATAGTTGTAATGAAACACTTGATGCGATATTTTTTCATATTACAGCTTTGGATGTTAGTTGCCTAGTGTTAGTGGTTAAAGTAGTTTCTTTATAGTTGGTAAATGGTATGCTAGAAAAAGCAAGCAATATAATGTGGACTGCATAATATAAAAATTAGTCAAACTTGCTTGATAAGCCGTCCTCACTGGAAGTCGGTACTTTCATATACATATATAATGTTATAAAATTAAGGAAATTCTTCAATGTTTTAATGATTATGAGCCAAATTAAGTCTGTATCCTACAAATAATTGTATTTCATTCTCTCATTGGACACATTAAACACCATGTGGTCAAAAAAGTTATGAAACCCTGGAGTTCTTGAGTTTCTCCAATTAATTATTATACAGTATTCCTCCCTGTTCTATTTTTATAGATGTCTGTATAGTTTATCCGCAAAATTGTTAATATATAAAATATGATTTTGCATATTGTTCATATTATTTCATACCTAATGTAACTTTATGTTATATATATAACTTAAATTAAAGACCAGAATTACTTTGATAATTATTCTGCTAGTAATGTGGCACTTTATCAGAATAAAACCTAATTGCAAAATTCTTTAAAATGGAATTTTAAATTTTTATTTTAAGAGTCTAGTATCAAAAATTATTGTATCTGTATAATATTATAGAAAATAAAAATATGACAAATAGTAGTTTCATTTCACTGAAGTCTAGTGTCTTCATTTGACCTAGATTTCTCAACATTAGAAAAGTCATCCTGAATAACTAATGAAGATTGTTACCTGAAAATTTTAAATTTGTATAACTTGGATATAATAAAAATGCTAACTTAGATTGAATATATAATTTATCAAACACACACATTTATTCATCTAAAACGTTGTAAACTCTGGTATTATGAATCATACTCTTGTTTGTGTGTATTCTATAGGGAATTTGAAAGAGTGCTGACCAATGGCTGGAATGTTCGGCAGCAGACCTGCATTCGGGATAATATTCCATGACAAGGTTAATGTGACATTGTTGTGACCCCTGAAATATATATTAATCAGGCTCTGAATGCAAAATGCATTTTAAAGGATATTATTAAAATAATAAAGTACTGAAAATGTTAAAGATGTTATGCATATATATGACATTGATTAAAATACAAAATTTCTGTTTGTCTATGATTAGTATATATTAAAATTAAACTAAATATGCTTCTGAGAATTACTAGAGATTCTATATAATGTACATAAATAAATTTACTGCATTTATGACTACATTTCAATGCTACAACTTTGTTTTTTACTCTGTTACCAACCTCAATATGTATAATGCATAAATAATATGATTCAAATAATACTTACTTTAAACCATTTCCATCATCCCAGAAATAGTATTTTATGTTCATATTCTTAAAATCTAGCAAAGCATTTTCTCCCCTTAAAATAATTTTATCCCACAGCACAACTTGATTCAATTCATTAGATGGTGTAATGTATTCTGCAGTTAGATATAAGAACAACTGTTTAACATTCCAGTTAAAAAGACTGGAAAGATCTGTTTTCAGATCAAATGTCAAATAACCCAAATCATTCTTTTCCCTTGAGGCACCATAGTCTGGAACATTTTTTCTGTAATGTTAAGAATATAAACTTTTAAAAGGATAAGGATAGGGTGATCATTTGCGCGTCTAAATCCTTCTTTTATTAGTGAGAGATTCTATATTTCACTTGTGTTAACGAGACAACATTTTAAGTTTTAGTTAAATAATAACTGTTTACTTACACAACTACTTTCACTGTATTCATTTGAGCAGCGGTTCTATAGTCCACCGTCAGTGTGGATAGAAAACATAAAAAAGTTAAACATGCTAGAACACTTAGAGTATACGTAAGAATTGCATTTCCTCTGGTTAATATAGAATACATGTTTATATATTATAAACGAAACAATGTATTATTGTGCTTTTATATATTTGATATCGTATTTTTGTTATCCTATCCAAAATCAGTAATAAAGCCACGATCCACTGCGGTTAGCTGACGTCAGACGTTGTCTATATTTGACATTGACATTACCAGATAACAATATTTCCTCGAGGACACGTCATTATTAATTAATTTATAAAACAGAGTATAAAACACTTAAGAGCATAAGGTGGTACAGAAAAAGAATTGTGTTGTAGGTACTTTTTGACTTCCATGGATAGGGCATTAAACCGTTACTGTAGTTAATAATTAATATTTTCCATCTTTCTATCAAGCTTCTTTTGGTAATAAGATTTAAATATATTTTGCAATAACAATGGTATTGAACTACTAATGAAAAGTACCTACATTAATATTTATTTTATTATTACAAATAACAAATATTTTGATTTAAGGATGAAATTTAGATACCTGGACGATAGGAGTCGTACTCCGATATAATATATATATATTAAAAATCTCGGCTCTCAATCTGAAGCTTAGGTTAGGTTAGGATATTAATGATTAGCGGTATTGATTTTCCCTTGTCTTTATTTATAAAGAAATTACTGATTTTCTAATAATATGAAAAACAATTAATCCTAGTAATGCTGCAAATATCGACGGTACGACAGCAAAGCCCTTGTTACACGGCACTCCCCCAAGAACACTGCGACAAAAGCAAACCCTTGTTCGATAACTTCCAGACAACTGCTCATAGCAGCCACTAGTGATTGCTGTATTATTATTGTCTATGGCTCTAGTACACATGTAGGTTGAATTTTCCGCTGCAAAGAAAAAAATCTAATCCAGTACATTTCTAAATAGTAAGTAATACGTTGTAAAGTATCTGTAAATTTCTTTAATGTAAAACTACTTTGAGACAGAGATATTATTTTAGGGATTTTAGGTTCTAACTCTGAAATAAAATGAATCCTTTACAAGTAGTCATATTCTACTTAGTATTAAGTATTACTTTCAAAAAGTTTAATAAAATTAATACATACCATGTCCATTGAAATAGTAAGTATATTTTGCACAGATATCGTTTTGTGTGAGCACACAGGTGGTTGCATTGAAATGGTTTGCCCAAATATAATCAATATCTGGCCAGGTGCCGTCCTCTGAAATTAATGTATTTAAAAATCCTTATTTTTTTCTCGCAATAAATATTAATCTTAAATAGCTTTCAAATAGTCAAAGAACTTTTAAATCGGTCCAGTAAATTTTGAGCCAATTCGTTGCACTTTACATAGTTACATACAAATCTTTAAAATATTAGTATAGATATAGATTATCAGACTTAGCGCCTTATAAAGAGATAAAGCAAATATTGCAACGTGTATTTTGCTCGCTAGTTTTTTGTGTTGTGTTTAGTATTGTTGGTGTTGTATGTAGTTGCTTATACCTAGTATATCGTTCTAATGTTTTAATCGATTTTAAAGCAGCCGAAGTTGGAGGTTATCACTTCGAAATGGTATGTTTTTAATTTTCTGTGTTCTTTCTTTGGTGCGATTCAACTAAGAATGTTTCTGAATAATATTGTCATTAATGATACTTGTAACTTTGTTGTTGTTTAATAAAGCTGTAAGATTTACAAGATTAAAGTCTAACCTCTTTGATAACTATATAGGTATTATATAAGTATGTTAGCTCTTAAAATAAGATATGATTACGATAGCGGTTGTAGATGTCTTACTAACTTTTAACTTTCAATATTCAGATTTAACGACAGAAATAATGCCTGGGTTATAAGAAGCAAGGAAACCAAATAAAAATATATCATAGTACTCTCATTAGCTATTCCAATAATAAAACCAAATATTATAATTACTCCAGACAAATAAAAAAATTTTTTTGGAAAGTATTTCATTAAACGTAGGAAGACAGGCTACATGAAAATTAAATCACAAACCTGAAACAACGAGAGGCTGATGGCACGGTATTCCATCCGCAAGACGTGTAGCATCATTGCAGGTCGCGTTCATGAAGACACTTTGATTGTCATATCGGGGACCAAGCCACGTGAATTGGAAGCATCGTGTGTCATTACGGTACGACTGAGCTACTGCTGAAGAATCTGTTTTACGTAAATGTAAACATCGTTTAATATGACGGAAAAGATTTTGTACATAGAAAATTTTCGAAGTTTAGAACTGGTAGTTAAGAAACAAGTTATGTTTCTTCAGTTTTCGAAATTTAATTAATTTACACTTGTTTCTCTAAATTGATCCTTTTAAAGTAGCAAAAACCATTTGTATAGGCAATATTTGCTATGTCAACCTATACACGGAACTTCCGCTCCAGATATAATTTTCATAATTAAAGCTAAAACAGATAGATCTAACTCGGTATAATATTTTAATTACCGTCGTATAGTCGTTCGTTTATTTGAGCGGTTGACTTTATCAATATTTTGAACTATGGTGTAATTATTAGTATGGCATGTTTAGGCTAAATGAATTACTTTTTTTATTTCAGGTAATTAAGACACAACAGTTTAATAACAGAATGAAGAAAATAAAAAAGTAGACACTTCATTTTATTTGTATACAATTAATTACTTACATAAAATTGATGTTATTAATAAAATCCTTTCAATATTCCACATTATTAATACTAGTCTTTTTGTTTTCATTCACATTGTTTTCACTGTTCAACACTTGAAGCAATCTTGATAAATTATTATCTTTAAATTACGTATGATATTAAAATATTCAGTTAAATATCTTTGTTCCTTGCCGATATATCAAGAACTGATTGCACGGATTTTGATAAACATTCCGTCTAGTTTGAGTAATCAGTATTTAATGATATAAGTGGTTATACATATATATTGTATTTAATATATTAATATATATAATTATAAGGACACTTATTATTATGGTAGGTTAGATAAAAGCATACAACAGTGATTTCATCTAGAAAATTTTCGAAGTGCCTCCTGAAATGAACGCTTAAAGTGTGTCGTCTTATTCCAGTGGGCTTGAACTTACATTCCATCAGATTATGAGCGAAAAGATCGTACTCGCGTGTCCCTACGCACACATTATATGTAAATAATATCTGCTATGCAATTAAACATTAAAAATCTAACCATTATAATTGTAACCAATAAATAGATTTTTCTAGAAGTTTTTCTCAGAAAACGTAATTTAATTTTACTAATTTGAAACATTTTTCCGGATCACATTTGATTCGACATAACCACGCAAATAACTTTTGAAAAAAGAATAATTTAATTATTATACTTGCAACATTGCCAGCTACTAGTTCCCTAGTAAGATAATGTATAAACTTTTACAACGCTACTTAAACTATCAACTAAATCTCAAAAAGTCTGTGGAATATAAAGCTACTGCAATAGGCTTGTGGTATTTGGCGATAAGGCTTCAAAAATCCATCGAGAATTTTGCTTAAATTTCTTGTTGTTATTTAATATTTTCAGGCGTTCTGGTATTCAATAATATGATTATTAGGTTCTTGGAATATGAAATACTTCAAAAGGTTGAGAAAGTACTGCATTTGCAAGTGTATTGAACCTCCCTATGATATTACTTCCCTCGGGTTGTATAAGCCGATTTCGTTCATCCTTGTTCCATCAGCGAGCAACGAGTATTTCCAAGGGAATTTATGGCAACCTACAGATATGTCTTAGAAACGCAATTCATAATCTATTGCCGTTCTTATTATGAAAGTCATGTCCGGGTATTGTCCTTGTTTTTCTGAAGTGTGTTTGATAATTTGTGACGGGTAGGAAACTAGTAAAGTAGACGTGCCCTGAGGTATTTACAAACAAAATCTCTGTAATTGGACCATTTCCACTAAAGAATTTATCCGTCTCTTTTCATCAAAGATTTATATTGACATAAAGAAACAAAAGACGACATTTTTGAAAAGTTAAAAGAGTTAGACTGTTTTAGTTTTTATTAATGACGTCTTACCACCTTTTCATGCTGTCAGTGTCAACGCAGAATTCCATAATCCTGTTAAGTTATAATGCAAACACCTCGTAGATGTATTACGGCCTTTTAAAGATAAACTGCCAATTCCAATAATGGCTCTTGTTTAACTGCTATTGAAACTTATTACTAGGATCTTGAAATGAAAGCTACGTAAAACTTTCTTTTGCAATTTTATTCATATATAGGCTCGAAACCTTACTCCAACAAAATACTGTTGTTAATGTTAATAATCTGTAAACTGGATTTAAAGTATAAAATAAATTATCTGGATTTAGTCGTTTTACATTAGCAAAGAATCTTTTATAAGCTAACCTAATCTTGCAGACGTTCAAAACTTATTTATAGAGCTAAAGGCATTATATTCAGAATAGTCGACATCATTCTTAATTTGACAATTCGTTATGTTTGAGCGCTCTCGGTGTGAAGTTTTAATGATGATATCATTTAAATTGGCCCCGCCCCATATTAAAAAAAATCAAGTAAATTATTTATTTATTAAAAATGAATCGCAAAATGTGTTGATAAGCGTAAAATTCGTAAAATACTCCACTAATTTTAATTATTTATTCCTCAAATTTCGAAGAAGGTTTTTGGTGAGGAAATGAAAAAATTTAGTTTTATTTAGTACTTAGGATTTTATTCCGAAAAAGCATAATCAAACTGTTTCATATAATGGCATGTAGCTACTAAAAAGGTAGACTAAGTAAGAAAATCATATTAAATTGAAACAAAATTCTCGCGGGAGCTAATATAGCATAAAACTAAGTGGTACGAGTTGCTCGTGGTTCCAAAAGCTCAGATTAATGTCAGTTCGTTGGGTGAAACTGCATTTTAATATAGGAAAGGATTTCCTTACCACAGTTAGTTGGTAGAGGACTGTTTCTATTTTAATTCCTCCTCATTTTCATTATAGTGAGTATACGTGTAGCCTCATTTTAGTGTTAACTGATTTTGCACTAAATAAGGGGTTTAAAATAATGTTCTTTTGAATAGCATTGAGAGCCTAGCGGCATGAGCGTTCTCCTTAACTCTCGACTGAGGTTGGGTGGAATCATGACTGTTCGTCAATGTCTAATGCGTCAATGAAACTCACTGGCACGATGAAGGAAAATCGTGAGGAAACAGATGTTTAAATCGATGTTGTGTGAAGGCTAATCACATTCTCACTGTTTATATAGAAATCTGTGGACTCGTTAGTCATTAATTTTTACCCAAGTCTATTCATTGTGCACCTTTAGACGTTAGATCGGCATAGAGTAAATAAATAAAAGATTGTTAATAAAGGCCTGTGCAGGAGAACCAAAAGAGGGATTACTTCGTGCCTTATAATTCACATAATGGTCTAGAAACAACAGCTTACTATATAAAAGTTTATTTAAAGCAAAAGGTCTTAACATAATATAGTTTCACAATTTCGTAATACCTTAAAGAAACATTACCTATATACAAATACAATAAAAAAGTATAAATAGAGTATTTACAAATATTACAAGCGCTAAGAGTATTTATATTTTTACAAACTCTATTCTAGATAAATCTAAGGATTAGAAAATATTTCTATTACACGCCAAATAAAATGTTCACCGTCACATTATTCGAAAATGATTTCATATTGAAGTGCACTAAAGATTTAAGTTCATCTGCTATCTTTAAACACAAACACTACTTTCAACTTTCACTCATTGATTTTACAGGCTTAGACTAAGATTTTATCACGGGATATATTAAAATCTGTGGTGTCTAACCAACGTAAGGAAAGGGTGCATATGGGGGTGGGTAAAATCCGGGGAAACCAGGCGCAGCACTAGGTTGCAAAGGAATAGAAGATGTAACGTAAGACGTCAACACTGTTGGTACGACTGCAGTTGAAAATAATGTTGTGTAAACTGTTTTAGCGCCAAATGTCAGTTTCAAAACTTGACTGTTTGTGGCTACCACTTCTGTATTTATCACGACTGGTGTGGACGTCACTGTGAATTGTTGTTGAGGGAAGAGGGGGTTCAATGGAAGAGCAGGAAGGCTACTGGTTCCCACTTCATACTCAGTCCTGGTTACTGTTGCTACTGCTCGGGAGATAGTACTCTGAATCGTATTTTTACCATCGTAGACTGGGATGACGTGTGATTCGTAAATCGTTTCGTATTTGAGTACTGGTTTTGAAGTGGTAACTACATTTGGTATTTGAGCAGCAGCAGCAGGGTTAAGTAAACGTAGTAAAGCCAGTTGCTGAGCTTGCTCTGGAGACAACGCCGGTGTTGATGGTAGGGGTGGTTCTGTAACTTGATTGTTTTTATTTTGTCCATGTGCTTTCTTAAGTCTTAAATGGTTGTCTCTGTATTTATCAATTTCTGTGAGGTCAAAATCTGATCCAATATTTGCCAGATCTAAGTCTGATGGAAATACGCGGCGTGGTACACCCTCTTCGTCTTCGTTGCTATCACCAAAGTCTAATTCTAAATGTAGTTCTGAACCAGCTTCATCCAGTCTGCTGTTAAATTCTTTGAGGGTCTTGCTTGGTATAAATTGGAAAAAGTCCAACGGTGGTAATGTTTTCGTTGCAGTAACTAAGCGAGTCACTTGATATGTTTGAATAAAGGTTAAACTGTTTGTAACGTTAGAATCTCTTACAATTGGTAATATATGAGTCTTAAGCATATTTTGTGTAGTACTAAATGTTTCTGTGACTGTTTCTAATGGTGGTGTTTCAATATCAGACGACAAAGTAATAGCTGGCAACGTTACTATGCTTGAATCCAAAAGGTGATCTTTTCCATATGGAGACGCTGTCGCTAATATATTTTCTGTCAACGGTTCATTGAGAGAACTTTGCGAGTTGTATGCTAATGTCGGTTCTATTCGCTTTTCTATTGTCGATGTTACTGTAATAATACGAGTATTTTTAACGCGTCCAACCTGTAAGGAAATGAGTACAGGTTAGTATTATGATTTTGTGTTTCATGTTGTGTAATATACAAATTCCTTAAGTATAAAAGCAAACCTGGAATGTATACGGAGACTTAAGAGTTGCAATTTCGTAGTAGACATCTCGAAAATCTGCTGGAGTAGAGATTTCTACCTTAATAGTTTCGACTGGTGGAGGTTTTTCAATAGAATTGTCATCAGATTCGTTATCTAAGAGAGTGCCAGGACCAGTTTGTGATCCTGATAACTCAAGATCGTTATCTGAACGCGCTAATGGTGTAACATCATTCGATTGCACGTCGTCAAAAAGTGGATTTGTATTTGGAGTTGTTGGCTCTTCATCACCGCTCATTTTTCGAATTGTCACTTTAGGCTTAGGACTTGTTTTGTATTGCCAACGACCTGAACCTGGCGAGCGATTCAATTTGAATTTGTACACACTTGTTGAAGACGCTGAGACTTGTTCAACTGCCGATGGTTGTACTCGAGGTTTGAAGCCGCGTCTTGATTGACTATCATTATTACTAGGTGGAGTAACAGTGGTCTTATGACCAGAGTTTCGATTGTTCTTTCTTCTATTCGAAAACGCTGGTGGTGCTGGTGGTTCACTGAAAACAGAGACGGTTGCCAGTTGAGGAGTGTTTGTGGGTCGGCCATATCGTGTACTGAAAATAGAATATGTGAAGGTGCATCGTTAATAATAATTAAGTAGTGCTAAGAAGAAGAAAGTTTAAAGTACTGTAAATGATACTATCATGTTACCTTAATGTTTTTTGGCCAGTAGATGAATTTCTGTTTTTAAATTTTTTTGACTGATTGATGGGCTCTGTGCCATCGTTTTCATTATTTTGAACTCTATGCCTATTTTTAAAGGAGGTACCACTACTAGGTTGTCTTCTAGCAGCCTTAGTGTGATTTTCTTCATCGCTTATTGATGGTGTTGGTTCTAGATTGTGTCTATGATTTTTTGTAATTGCAGGCGCTGCCGTTTTTAGTATTCTATGAGTAGGGCTTGGTGAAATTTTTCCTTTATGGCCAGTTTGTAATATTTTTGAATTGCTGTTTAAAACTTGAGCATACTTTCCAGATATATAGGTTCCAATAACACTTGTTTCGTGTACGGTTGTAAGTCCATCTTTGACAATTGTACCTCCCAGCGTAGTAACCAGGCCAAGAGGGTGTTCTTCGTCGTCTTGTGAAGGCGCTGGTGGGTGAACTCGCGTCTTAGGCCCTTTAGGTTTTTGGCCAAGGGGTTTAGACGGGCGTAAGTTTATAACTCTATAAGTTTCTTCTACAAACTCTGAGGGTTGTCGCGATAAATAATCGTACTCAGGCTCTCCAATATTATTGTTTGTAACTAAAATTGCCGGTTCTTCTTGACTGGATTTTATTTCTACAATTTTATTAACCTTTGAATTCACTACAACTGATGGGCCTATATTTTGTTTTCCATCAACCTTGCTGCTTACAACATTTGTAACACTTTTAATGGTTTGACTTTTCTTTGTTTCTTTTTTATTTGGTTGGTTGGCGGCTGGTTTGCTAGGTTTTGAAGAAGTTTGTTTCATAGAGTTATTTTCTACGATTTTTGAAGGTCCAGCATAAACTTCAACTTTAGTAATGATTTGCTTTTGTTCTTTAATGATAGGTTTAGGAGCATTAGCGTGCTTCTCTTCAACTTTTGGTGGAGACGTTACAACAGAAATAGCACTCGATGTGACGATCGGGGTTGGCGCTTTGTTTGTTTTTTCTTTACTTGTTGTTTTACTTGGTTTTATGGCTTCTGGCTTTATACTCGTTATAGGCGGTGGTTTTGTTTCTATTACATTTTCTTGAACTGATTTCTCGGTCACAGGTTCTGAAAATAAAAATTATTTTTGAGTTTATTGCTTATTTTAATTTTTGATAAGGATTTTATTCTTGCAATTTATTATATATCTATATTATTACCTGGAGGTGGAGCGGAGTTTGGCGAAAACACCATCACAGTATTTCCTATTGTTGTTGTAAAGTCCAGGAAGCCATAAACAGTTTGAGTAAGAAAGTTGGCTGGATTCGCTGAAGACACGCCGCCTGAAAATGGAGAATAATTTGTTTAATCGTTGTCTTAATCAAGCAAGTTATTTATGTCTAAATTACAAAAACACTTTATTGACTTCCACAAGATGTTTATATAAAGAAAATAAAGATACTAAATGACTCTTTAGTCATTGAATGTGTTACTTCAATATCATTGAATGGTTAATGGTCTGTATTAGTACCATCGTGGGGCTAAAAAAGGGATTGGATACAAACAAAGCTATTCAAGACATGCGTATCTTTGAATTAATGATGTGTAACGTCGTTAACCTAAAGAATATCTCCAAAAAGAAATATTTTTGTTGATGGTGTCAGGATTACGCTGAAACATATCACATACATATTGTTTACCAAAGGTTGTGAAAAACTAGTTTCGGCACATTGTGTTTCATTTGTACTATATACTAAAAAATATTCTTCTTATTAATTCTTTATATTTTGTACAAAATGCGATTGGTTGAAGATAAGATGCAATTTAATTTAAAATAGCATCTTCTAAATTTAAAACTTTGGTAAGAAATCATGAATTTATTGCCTCACAATCCGTGCCAAAATCAAATTTATATTGCATTTTCGCTTTCGAAAGTAGGTAACAAAATTCAAGCATCGTTGCTCTATATTCTTGTTACTTCCGCACAATTTGCTGGCAAGTGGATTGAGATAGTCCACCATTGATAAGGTTTAGGGACGCCTAGTAATCTATGCTTTAAATTATTTTCACCCCTTCTACGAGTATATATTAACATAAAAATTCTTAGAGGAATCTTAAGAATTTAATATTACGCCGGCCTAGAATAGGCTTTATTTATCAAGTTTTTGAATCTTTGTGCCTACAACCTAACCTACTTTGCATTTCGTGAGCTTTCTTCGATCCACTAATTAAATATTTAAGTAATAAACATTAAACGTAAACGAACCTTTGTGACTGAGAGACCTAAATGACATACATTAACTATATCTTCATATGACAATAGATAATACAATGCTAGTCCTATTTTATTAAACTATTGTAAATCAAGTAGCTACATTATTATTAATAAAATTTATTGCACATGTCCTCATTAGCTTCTCTGCTTTGCGAGTTTTGCAAAACACATTGTGAAATATTTTGGCTTTTGTTTTATAATGAGTCCTGTGATTTGAGGTTCGTAACCTTTAGGTTTTCAAGTCACGGACAATTGTTATAAGATTAAATACACAGTATTATTTTATAACTGCGATATTAGAATTGTTGAACAGGTGCAATATTATATTTATTTAATGGAAATTGATGTTAATTCAAGACTCCGGCTTCTATTAGAAATAGCTCCCATGTAATCAAGGCTTAACTTAACTCATATACTCTATACATTAACAAAACATTTCTCAATACATGAACTGTTTTACTTACATAGTGCAGCAGAAACTGCTAGAAGCAAGAATACCCTCGGATCCATGATTCTCATCTTGATGCTCAGAGTTTCAACCAGTAAATATCTTGTTTATCAGCTTAAACAGTGATGAATACCCATATTGTCTGAACAAGCAGAACCTGAAATAAAAAAATAAAATAATTGAGTAAATTTTCAGACGTATAATCCGACGTTTTCTCGTGATTAAATTCTAAGCTAGACTTAGGTCAAACTACGACTTGCGTTTCGAAAACGAAACACAAACATTATAGGTTGAATCCCGATTCCTACCCTTGTTGAGGAGTTGACATAGACGCCAAAATAGCTAATATTGCTAGAAGACCATAAAAGCGGTTGGCTGGCGACATAGTTAAGGTTTATGGGAAGGAGTGGAGGAAAGGGGCCGTTCAAGTATTACGTAAGCACTACAGGGGGGGGGGTCTATGATGATTACACACGCATTGCCTATGCTTGAAAACGAAATGAAATAAAAAATTAACTATTTTTTTTTTGAGCTTTGCTATATGACAAGAGGAGTAAGTCTTTTTCAGTAAGTCTGCTTACGTAATACTTGAACAAACCCAAACAAAGAACAGAATAAATTTAAACTACAAAGTTTACATATTTCTGCCTTCTGTCTTATATAAACGTCGCCTTGATGCCTGAAAAATTATTTTATCAAACGCAATCGTCATACTAGTTTTTCTTTCTAAAACGAAAATTTAATAAGTTCACTTCGATAGCTATAAATGTTGTAAATAAAATAAATAAACAGTTATAAAACGATTCTCCATACACTCACGCACCGACGGACAAAATAATCACTCAACATGCAAATCGTTGAAGCGGCCTCACCCTCTCATTTCGTTGGTATCCCAATCCATCGCACAAAACCAATACAGCTTTTCATATAAACAAGTTTACTTGTTTTCGCTATCAGATATCAGTATACGTTAGAAATATGTTACAAAATTGTGTTATATACTTTACAGGACATATTATTAAGGAATCAGTGGCGCTACAATCTTTTTAGGTGTGGGCCTCAGATTTATGTATCTCTTTTGTGATCATTTGTCAACCTAATAGGCAATTAGGTGATACACGTCATCGAATTATTCTTTTCTAAACTCTAAAGCAAGACGGTGTTTTCATTCACCGTTCGAGCGAATGATAAATTCGCACAATAAAGTGCGTTGGTGCACAGCCGGGAATCGAACCTACGACCTCTGGGGTCCTATGAGGAGCGCACTTTGAAGCTATTATATTTCAATATAATATACCAATATTGCTCGCCTATGACAAGTTTTCATTTGATGTTTAGAAACTGAACAGTGAATGTAGTTGTTTGTACTACGCTCAGTCTGAAAAAACCCAAGGTTTTGTTTCATCAACGTATTAAAACCAATACAATACTTTGTTTTAAGTAAAGTTAAAATATAGCGCGACGATGTGTTTTAATGATCCTTCGCTGAATCCGTCCGTCTTCAATTAAAGCCTTTTATAAATTTATTTTCTTTACGTTTTTATTAATTTTACACAAGACTGCATTACGTACGCTGGTAACTATTTATTTTTGGTATATATTTTTTTCTTCTAAGTATTTATTCCATTCCTTTTTTTTGCGACTGAGGCGCAAACTAGCTAGTCTGTCATAGCAGCTGCTATGACCACCGCTGTGGAACATTCTGCTCCTCAGCATAATGCTGAGCCAGGCCCAATTACATCCCAATACACGCATTACACATTTGAAAGGAACCGAATGGAAAAAAGGAATTTTTAATTTTTTTTTAATTTTTGTTTTTTTATTATTGTTTCTGATATCTCGCATTTATTTTTTTTATGATAATTGTTATTTTGTTTGGTTGTTATTATGTGTGTGTGTTTTTGTTTGTAATAAATGTTATGTCTATGTCTTTGGATCTAAGGAGCATGACGTGGACTACACAGCTAAACATCGCCGGTATTGTTCGAATAAAAACAATGCACATATGTTTTTCATTGAACCGAATACACCAACGATTGTAACCGTAACAAATAATAAGCATTAAATTAGTAGTATTACTTTTGTTGATCGACAGATTACATTTGGTAATTCACGATTGGCATCCATTGTGGGGCTGGCATTTGAAGGCACGGAGGATTTAAGGTCGGATAGGTAAGCTCTGGAATTTGCAGTGCACTACGATGTCTTAAATAGGACCGATCTATTCCTATAGGATGATTAAATTCCATTCAACGGAGGCTAGATATTTATGGCTTGGAATGAGATTAAAAGTAATTTAGAATAAATAGTTCAGCGGCGCTACAACCTCTTTAGGTCCAGGCCTCAGATTTCTAAATCTGTTACATGATCATTTTTTTTCAATCTCGACACAAGTCATCGACTTTTGAGTTTTACAAGTGTCGGTTTCCTCACGATGTTTTCCGAAATGCACACATAGAAAGAAAATCCATTAGCCGGGGATTGAACCTACGATCTCAAGGATGAGTGTCGCTCGCTGAACACTGCTCAATTTCTATATGAGTTCAATTATATATTCAAGATAAAACAAATATGTATAGTAAATCTCATTCGCGCAAAGGGCCAAATTTAAATACTCAAATTCGTGAAATTGATTTAATTTTAATTACTCCTTAGCACGCATTTATAATAGTATTTAAACAAGGGTAAAATGAGTTATCAAAGCCCCGTAAGCGTCTTCGAACTTCGGTATAATCAACATTACGAATGTAAATATATACAACAAAAATATTATTCGTATTAGAATTAGTTTAATATAAAACAGTTTTTAATAATTTTCGATTCCGTATTAATTGAGATTGGATGACATACGGTGTTGTTTATATAAAATAAATTTCGTATTGAATAAAATCATTCATTTTTCTGACAGTAACTAAATTAATATTGTTGGTCAAATACGTTTTTTTTTTTAAATATATATTTTATAAATATTTTTAAGATAATTCCCCGACTATGTAGTCGTCGGAGGTATTATATAGCTTACATAAGTGGTATTGGTAACTCCGATGATAAAACACTACTACCTATTACTTTTAACTACTTTTTTGTATAACCATTACAGCAAATCCCAAAAATGCCTCTTAATTTGATGTTGAACATTATTTCCTTTAAATTCGTCTCCGTTACTTTTATGCCCATAGTTTGCTCAGTGTTAAACCTATCATATTTATACATTGGACAGTCGGTGGTCAAATACGTTTAAAACTGTACGTTATATATTTGATTGAATATTCTATTGCATATATTATACAGTAATTGAACCGCCCGAAGATACGTCAGTATGCTGGCTGTGTCAGCGCGGAGGCATCTGAACCAAATTCCTGTGCAAATTGGCATCTATTGTGCTCCAGTCCAGTCGCTAGTCTAGCAGACTGCATTCAAGCCATTTGAATGCACCCTAAGTTCCAATCGTAAGCACCCGTCATTTGAATATGCTAGCTAACGGTTGTTTACTTTTGATTAAAGCCTTTCTATATAATATATTGACGTTCATAAGTGTACATTATGTTACCTATATGAATAAATGATTTTTATTTTATTTTTTTTTTATACCAGCTATAAGCAGCAACGAGTAGTTTAGTTAAGCATTATCACATTTCATTTTTCAAATATAGAACGCTGTTACAGTTAATATAGCATCCCGCTATCGATATCATCCATTGTTGATTAAAATTAAAATTTGAATTTAGAATCATTTATTAATTCATAATTAAAGTATCAAATAGGTGAACGGTGGTAAGACAGAAATGATTTCATAAGCCATAAATTAAAATAAATAGCACAGACCCCTTGCTATCTACGCACATGATCACTCAATTGGCTGTAAAATTCACAAGAGGTTAACGTCCTCGCAAGATGCGTGATTTAAAATTAAAATGGTCTTTCAAAAGGCGAAGGGTTTGCCTTTGCTAACGCAAAATGATATAAAAAATGAGAGGACGTCATCAAAGTACGGTAAAGGAAGGGTGTAAAGTGTTTGCGAGTGAGATGAACGCGGTGATGTTTGTGGTCTGTCTATTCATATTTTAAACGTTCCAGCATTCCTAGCGGATAGGGTTTTGAGTTTTGCCTATTACTTCTAATGACAGTTATTAAGCTCTGTACAGTAATTTTGTTGAGATTTGTCAAGCTTACGATAACGTCAGTTTTGACATCGAACTTGACAAGTTTTGATCTGATCTGACAATGTTTTAATAACTTTTTAAATAAACATGCATTATTTGTTTCAATTTTCAAGTTTTGTCAGCATTGTATTGTATTTATTTCTAACCCGAGTTTTATTACATATTTTAAAGAAATATGTAGGCTGTTTAATGCAATTATTAAAACGAGTTACATTATTAGAAAATACTCGACGTACACTACAAAAATATGTTAATAGGGACTTATTAATCAAATTATTTAAAAAAATAGAGGTGAAGCCCCTTTTTCTGTATCTGTTTCATGATTATTTATCAATTTTATAGACAAGCCTCCTATGCTTGACTATTGCAAGCTGGTTTCCTCACGTTGTTTTCCTTTACCGTTCGGGCGAATATAATTACCGCACATAGAAAAAAAGTACACAGCCAGAGATCGAACCTACGACCTCAGGGATGAGAGTCGCATGCTAACGCAACAAGTCCAACACTACACTTTAATCAAATTACAACAATTTTATAATGACAATAGTATGTAAACATATTTAAGACTTTCGTACAAGTTACTGTGTAACTGGAAAATACCGTGGAGAACGAGTTAAGAGCTGGAGGTGCGCAGAAATGGTTTGGCCGCAGCCCAAGCACGTTTTGCATTTTATTCAAAACGTTGACGTGAAGGATAAAGTTATATTATTTTACTACTGTGACGTGATCTGCATTCTCTTGAATAAATAGCTGCAAATAATATGAACGGATTAGCTTGGTAATTGACTTTCATGTAAAACAAAGATTTTGAGTTATTATTGATTTGTAATTTTATACGCTGTGACAGTAAATATAGATGACAAAACTCAACAGTTTAAGTTAAGAGCCTTATTAAAGACAAATTTACTGTAAGGTTTTGAAGTATTTACACTTTCTTATTTTTTAGAAAAAAAAAATTCCACTATTTTAAAGAATAGAGGGAGAGAATCGGCCATAGAGTATAGGTTATCAATCGCCCATATAAATAGAAAAATCCGATTTCAATCACATATATAGCTCGTCTACAGATAGTTACTTGGAACAAGGATTACTGTTTCAAACTTATTGTTTGATAAACAATCACAGTAAGTTATGTAAGGCATAACGTCAATTTTAGTTGATCAGGTGGTTAGTAAGTTTATGAAGACATAATCCCTCTCAAACATTGTTTAATGTGAGCTTGCTTAACAAAGCCACAGGTACTTATTTCCTCTACGAATTAACTCTAAAGTTCTTGTTTACTGATACTATAGGGTTTCTCTTCAGTGTACTAATATATAACTTTAAATTTTCTTATATAACGTTGTTGCCCGACCCGTTACAGCTATACCACAGATAATGTGTGACGTCATAGTAGTCTTTTGTCATTATGTGTAATTTTAATAAATTCCAAATTTAAAAATTATATGTTTAAAATACACTTATAAGTATACGATAATAATGTTCGTTATTTAAATTGTAATATAAAGTTAGGTATATGGAGAGAAAAGAGCAATGAGTTGCATTCGTCTTTTTAAAACAAAAATAAAACCTCCTTCGATATTGTTGGTTATTTTTAACAGAAGTATTATCTATGAATTTACAATGATCTTTTGTTATTCTCGGCATTCGTGTTAGTAGGCGCATTCATTCGTGATGCACAATCAGGTGTATATATGTGTTGTATTGTATTGAAAATATATTGTACTCATATATCGAAACGAATATAATAAAAGTTTTGATAAAAGTTATATAAATTATGACGTATAATAATGAATAAAAACGTTACTGATTATAAATGCGAATTCAAGACCATAACTCGACATGTAGAGTGCTTTTCATCAAACATGGTCTACAATCACGCTACACTATTTTATTTAAATTTTGCTCTCGTGACTAAGACAATATTTTATAAAAATTGCAAATATACCAGTTGTAAATAACTGTTTAATCAATGTAATGATTCAGTGAGTAAGGTGCGAAGGGTGTGCCGTTAAAATTTAACAATCGCTAAATTCTATTCTTACATACGCCCACATTATTTTGATTTGTGAAGAGTTCATTCTATTGTTATGTACATCATGTATTTTGAGATGTCAAGGATTTTCTAACTATAGTTTACACAATTTTCCTGTTAACCTAAATTATGTATGTTATTTGCTTAATTATGACCAGAATTCGAAATTTAAAATGGAACAGATATTTCTGTTTGTTTATGCCTAGCGTTTTGATAGTCTAGTTTCTTTCCATAGAGTTATCCTGCCATAAAGCATCATCCATTCCCATCCAATTTTAACGATCGATTAAAAACGTTTTTTTTTAATAGAATATAAACTTTTTACTATAATAATATAATTTATTTTCTTGACTGGAATCTTTATTTAAATATAAAACCGTTATATTTATATTATTTATACGCAATTCGGATTAGGTGAATCGACTCATTTAAATAAAAACTCATTAGTATTGTATTATGTATTCGTAGGATTTAATTGATTTATTTCTTTGTAAGTTCTAAAACAATGTGGATGCTTCAAATATACAAGAAAATATGACAGCACAAATTTTTCACACATACTCCTCAATCACATATATTAATAAAAATATCAAACCAGCAAAGAAATAATAATAATTTTTCGTATTCAATCAATTTGTTGTCTGTTTCTGTACCGAAACTGTAAAACTAAAATAAAAATAAAATATTAAAATTCTCAACAATAATAATAATCAAGTTGTAAGAGCGAGATAGCCTATTCATTGGATCATTAGTAAGTAAACGTAGCAAGTAAGCCGTAGGTACCTACATCCCATCTATTCCAGACAAACCTAAGTGCTGTCAGTCGTGGCCGGTAGACTGCCACAGACAACAATTTGATATTATCGATTAAACTTTGAACGTCTTACAAATTATTAAGCATCTGCGTAAATATTTGTAGGAAAAATCTTATTTTACGCAAACGACGCACGGCCAAAGTCATCATTTTATCGTTTGAGTTTATAATTTATTCTGTATCAAACTCTTCGTAGATTTAAAATTATATGAAAATTAAGTAATACTGTTGACTTTATCAATCCAATTTTATAGGCTCAAGGGATGAAAGAAATTCGCGAATCTCATTTCATGGAAGATTATTATGGTGAAAATCTCGGCTTAATCACTGCCTACACATCAAAAATCGAGCGTCAAAGAATCATTCACAATATATTTCATTGCGGATTATGAAAATCTAACAGTGGTGTGACGATATTGTGCGTGTTCTATACCAAAATTCATATTAAGAGGAAAGGGTGTTGACAAATAAATATACAATAAAAAATGTTCTTCAAGCTGCTTACAATTACAACTAGTGATAAAACTACGTCATTCAGATTGTACCCATACATCTTCCAATAATTATACTTTGTTTGAAATTTAATGTTTTAGTAGTTTTCTAAGTTAAGAGATAATTATTACTGTTATAAAAGTCGACACTTCGGTGGGCAGAAAATGTGCCACCAATTTATGTTCTACCGTCACATATTTAAAAAAAAATAAATAATAAAATAAAAAATAGAATAATTACTAGAGCAGTGTCTAGTTTTTTTCTAGCTTTAGCACCCGCTTTTCATTCCTAAGGTCGTAAGTTCGATTCCCGGCTCTGACCAATGATTTCACATTTGACTAAATTTGCTTTCTATGTGGGTATTTAACATTCGCCGGAACTATGAAGGATAACACCGTGTAGAAACCGGATTGTTTTAGACCCAAAAAGTTTACGATGTCTGTCAGGCAAAGGAGGCTGATGAGACATAAATCTGAGGCCCAGACCTATCTAGGTTGTAGCACCACTGATTTATTTAATTTTAAATGAAATTATAAACGCGTCATATCGAAAAATAAAACCAGGCATCACGTAACTTTATTATTTGTATATTTTGTAGGTAATATTCCTACGACTAATTAGTATTATGTTAGATACTAAATATGTTCTACGAGTAGAAGAATTCTGACTAATTCTAATTAATCTTAGCATTAGAATTAGCCAATTATTGTTATAAACACATATCTTCGAACAATGAGTTCAATATAAAGAGCATTAAATTTTGAGAACGTTACTCATTTTAAAAATTCGCTTTATCCTTCACTCGGCGGATGCATTCTGCTTGTATTGCCACGAAAGATTTTAATTTGAGATAGTTCGAGATTTACTCGTAATACGCCATATATTTAGATACTCTATTTGTACGAGATAAATAATATTGTGACTTTACTTTGTGGAAATTCCGAAGCTCGTTGCAAAGGTGAATTCGCCAAGTAACTATTGAATACTGGAATATTCAGTATAAATACAACACAACCTAGGAAAGTTTTAGTAAGTTTGTATACTTTAAAAATAGGTAGGATTTTTTGTAATCCTTTTAACTGTGCATATAGTTAATCCTAGGCAATGATTTATTGATAATAGATCGTAAATGTGGTATGGAATGGCACATGAATAGATTTGTTTCTGGTAGTAAAAGTAATAAAGGAAAAACTTAACATATGTTAAAATCACTCATTAAGTTCACCAATATAACATAACATTTCGTATTATAATAGTATTTGTGAGAATATATCAATCAGCTAGAAGATCAAACGATGCAATTGGAAATGAGTAGGCCATGCACTTCGAAGAAATTCAAATTATATCACCAAGCAGGCGGTTGATTGAAAGCAAAAAAAGCGGAAACATGGCCGACCTAAGCAAACCTGGCGTCGTACAGTTACGTTGAGCCGAGAGACGGAAAGACTTGGTGCGATATGAAAAACGAAGTTCAAGACTGAACGCGATGGAGACTCACTGTGGACGCCCTTTGCCACATTTAGAAGTTCTTAGTTCTTACACATTAAGTCAATGTTATAGATTCAAAACGTACTTACAAGCGAATTATTTCTTTATAATGTACAGTGACTAAATAATGATTAAACATTGTAATAACGTCTGAATGTATTCTAACAAAGATCATATTATCCCCCAGCCGCAAGATTACTTTTCGTATGGCTTAGATTTATTTATTGTACAACAATTGGATAGAAGCCATTAAATATGCGCCAAGTCTTGCGATGCAGACGTTTCTGTAGTAGTCACTTTATTGCAGAGACAAGTAGGTACTACGTGGTATTGTTGTGCTCGATCGATTCTCGTCCGAGGCCAGACAAAGGCACGGGAATATTGTTTGTCACAAAATTTATTATGGCGACAGAGTGCGGGCACCAACTTAGATAACCCTCTTACCAACACAAACATATTTTTATCCTGACATCTTTCGGAGTTTCATCCGTTGACGGTTGCTTTGGCTAAAATCAAATTATAGTAATAGCTACAATATGCTCCAGGCTTTAGATTGTATGTTCCAATAACTATTTTTCTTTAATCCGTGACACAAATATTTAGTCGTAAATCACACATATTTCCTCACAATTTTATCCATTGAAAAAACATCCCTGACACAACTCCTTTGTCATATTCGTGCTAACTTGCGATCGATATACAATAATACTATACTAAAATGGATTTTAAATATCCAGATTTATTTCAGGATTGAGACAAAACAAACAAAATGAGTGAACACACAGTTTGCATGAGACACCGGCAAAGGCTTACGAGATAAGGATGTAATGTTTGTCAAAGTGTCAACCATAAATCTTAAGCCCCATTTAGCATGTCTAAAATATTTTATTTTCGGTAGCGAATTGATCCATTATTACTCACTTTCTAAAGGTACTTAAGTCAGTATTATTTTACTAGTTTGTGTTTTTGCAACCTGGAAACAGACGAAGAAATGTGACCAAAAGAAAAATGGGATCTAGACACAAGAAATATTTAAGTGTGCGATTGATTTGAAAAACTGTTCGTGTGGATTTTTGAATTAAAATTAAATGAAAAGAACAAGTTTATTAAGTACGACCATTTCGTTTAAGCACTTAGATACGTAATCAATTACCTACCTATTATGATTATTGTAAGACTACGAGTATAAATTATTTTAATGAATTTTAAATTATTTCAGCGTTTTCATCTACAGTATATCTATTGAATAATTTAGGAATTGTAAGAGAAAACGAAGAATAATCCGATTATCGTTAAAGGTTTTAAAAGTTAGCTGATACATTTCAAGTATTTTTATTTGAAATAAAGTTAGCTAAAAACCTTTTAAATATACTATTATTTAAATATTGATTTTACTTTTTTATATATTAATGATAACTGAAACATTTGTATGAACAAAATATAAACATCATAGTTATTGCTTTTTTTAGTCCACGAAAACGGATTCTGTCCAGCCATTTCCATGATGTCATCGGCCCACCTTTTAAAATGCCTACCTCTGTTTCTTTTTTGTGCCCTCGGTTGCCGTAGTATTAAAATTTTGCTCCATTTATCAGCTCATCTTATGGTATGTCCAGCCCATTTCCATTTCAGATGTTTTGTTTTATTTGAAACGTCAACAAACCCTGTTATCTCGTAAACTCTTGTTACTTATTTGGTCAATTATTCTTTTCTTTATAAAACTTCTTTCCATGGCATGGTTGTGCATTATCTTTCACATTTTGTTTTTGGTAAATTAGTTTTAATATTACCTGATTACATTGGCAAATAGCAATTTTGAAATAGTTTCTGTTATACGTACACATATATTAATAGTAAATTTCCTGTCTTACCTTGTGTATAATAAAGAAAAAGTGGTTTAAAGCTTAACTAGTCTTCCTGTAAGTAATTTATGAGCACTTATTTGCACACACGTACATTTTAAATAGAGATGTCGCTGTGTGCAACGGCCAACCTTAAATAACGGTCTCTGCCACAATACTGCATAAATAATTATATAACAATATAAAGTCTAAAATGTAGTTTATAATTATAAAATACTCATACCACCGCGAATATTATACTAAAACTTCGTCAACAATTTATTACATTTTTAAAAGGGCCACGTTTCCTGTGTTATATACAGTAGTCGACAGCGATAGACTGATGTTATGTAATATTATAAAATACATATTTTCCAAAGATGTATTAATAATATAATATATTATATATTTCTAAAAGAAGCAATCGGTGTACATAACTAAAAAGTAATTAATTATACCCAAGATCTTTAAGGCTGTCGCTGGAAGGAATTCTTTCCTACTGTCTGAATAATTCATGTGCATTTAATTGAATAACATTTAAATTCATTAGTACTGCTATTCTTTTCTGATTCTCATTTTTATTTTCGATAGCAACAGAGCATAAAAGGAATACTTGATGCAGAAAATGTCAATGGGATATTTTAAAAGGTTTCAATGGAGGGTGAATATTTCGTGATTTAAAATATGATAATATTTCTTTTGAATAAATTTTTGATGGTGTAATGATGTTCGAAATTTGAATATATACTTTTCAAATGCTTTAAAAAATTAACTCTATTATTAGACTTTTTAGATTTTAACTCGTTACTTTAATTTAAAAAAAAACGTTCGGAGCGTGGAATGAGAGAATTTATATTAAATTTATAAATTAAACTCATTTTTAGTGACTTAAATAAATTAATAAAAATTAATTTATTTGATGCAAAAACAATTACATTTTGTGCTTATATTTTAAAGGTAGTAAACATACAATAGGCACTAGGAGATACTCTATTCCTAACCTACCTATCTAATTAGGCTCACCTGTATCTTAAACCTTAGTTCTTTCTAGTGTCATAAACAAATTGGTAAAGTTGCTAGTCTTTCACATTAGTTTAATTGGCTATCAAGGTCTTTCATATAAAAACGCATTTTCGATAACTGAACGGTACGCTTATGTCTAAAGAGTGATTTATAAAACGTTACAGAAGCAAATTAGGCTAAGAGAGTTACAAAATAAAAGCTAATGATATGAAAATACGTTAAATAATTCTAGCTCAGTATTAAGTCTGTCTACAAAACTAATATTCGCGTATTAGTGCTCAATTTCGAAGGCCCTCGGACGCTACCCACTTTGTCTACTGTCTGAATGTTAAATGTCCTGCTCTCCGTGTATTTGTTTAGTGGAAATCCAAGGTAGAAGTCTCTACGCAAAACTCGTGTACGGAATAAATTGTTTTCGATATTTTCTATTGTTGTATATTTGTATTGTTTGTGAGAATAGGGTATATATTATATATAAACGCGGGCCAATCTTACGAGTAAATACTATTATAAAACTTTTTTTATTTCTTATCCTTGCCTGCCTAAACAATTTTATATATCAGCCTTGATGCCAACATCGTATATAAAATTGTCATGTGCACCCAATGGCGGACGTCAGTGAAAAAGGGGGGGGGGGGGGTTAAGTACCTCGAAATAATAGAAGTTCGAAGATAGATGCAAGAAGCACGAGATATTGAGAAGAGATTGGCTAAGGCTTATAAAGGGCTGTAAAGCTATTGATTATAATGACGATGCTGTAATTTTAAATCTCTGCAGTAGAAAGAAATTATATCTAAATATGTTAGAAATACACAGTTGCTTATTATTAACGCTAAATTTAGGAGTCCAAATTGTTGAAACTGAGGGCTTTACGATAATTAGGGTGCTAATGCATCATTTACATGACCTAAGGGTATTTTGTGTGTATAAGTTTATACATTAACATGAATATTATAACTGTTGTATGCAAATTTGGATTAAGTTCTGTATAGGAGTTTAGAAGTTTAATTTGTTAATTTAATTGAGCATTAGAATTAAACAAGTAGCAATGCCTTTTGGTTTTATTTTTATTAAAGCAGTTTAATATAATACGAGTATATATTTAGTCAATTTAGAAAATTTTCCTGCGTTCATATGTAAACAAAAGGCAAAATATTGGTATACAACAGGAAATAAATCTTGTTGTATTTAAGTTATTTAACATTATAACCTTTAATAATTTTTCACATATCAATGTAAATAACCGTCTATTATAAATGTGTTAGCTAGGTGCTAAAATGATAACGCTAATCTAACATTATTTGTTTTTACAATTAAAATATGTATATCCATAAAACAGATATTGTGTTAATTATTGTGTAAAAGGTGTTATGACGCGTCTTCAATTCATAGAAAATCGCTTGCATTTGTTTTGGAAGAAATACATCGACTATCTGCATATTTTAGACATAATTAGTTTATGTTACATACTGTACATTTTATTATTAATTTTATAACAAACAAATAATATAGCAAATAAAGGATTTGTAATTATAAAAAAAAAACATATGCTTATCAATGCAGGAATGTCATATACGCTTTAGTGCCTGCTAACAGCTGAAGACGCTACATTAATAAAAGGCATGACAAATAATATACAGTACTTATAAACTACTGAAAGAATGTTCAACGAAAGAAGGTACAAATTCTGAGAGGGCATGTTGCGTTTGCCGAATCACATTGCTTTCATTTTGAAACAATCTGCTTCTAGCCTGTTAATATTTAATGAATATTGTTGGTTAAACGGCGCATTCGTTTTTCCGCGTAACCCGCAGCAGCATTAAATATTGTAGGCTTTAGAATATCCCTTAGGCGAAATAATTCTCAATTATACCTACTAAAAATACTATGCTTATAACAAAGTATAATATATAAGAAACAATTGAATATACCGTATACCAGATATATATATACATATAATATATATATACATCATTGCTACCTAATGATGACACTGTAATAGAGTTTTATTGACATAGTGGCCTACTGGTGCTCTCATAGTCAATAACCAAGGGAAAAGCGAATTTTCCTTGAACTTGACTTAATTGGCTTGTTTTGTTTGGGGCTACTAATTTTGATGACTTCCTTTATTTCTTCCTTTGATAAGCATTACTTGTATTTCATATTTATTAATACACATTTATGGAGGTTTTGGAAACCTATTTACAATGAGTGCTTAAATATTTATATATATGTAATACAGATTTTTTAACATTTTCAAAAAAATATACTTTTAATTCTCAACAACTTGTCTTAACGATTAATTTTTACAAAACTATATTTTGTTGAGTGGTGAAACTGATAAAACTACAAACGCAGATAAAGCGTGTTAGGACTTTCGTACGAAAAATTGCAAAAGTTTTATTTATTTATTTATTTATTCCACAACATTATTCCACCTTAACAGTTACTACTAATCCATTAGAATGCCAAAATAATACCCACACCAATTATCCTACATAAAAAAAAATATACTTATATGCCTATATCTTATAACTAACAATACAGCAAGCAACTCTTGTGAACTCAGCTAGTTTACAAACAAATAGGTCTACCTCAATAGAAATTTCGTTAATTATATGTATTGAAACGACTGATCATTTACGACTAATTCGTAAGAAAAATTCTTATACTACAATACTTTTTACAATAAAAGGTATCCGAATAGATATCGCTTATGGAGATTGCCCCAAGATTATAATCAAACGTAAACAAACTTCGGGTGCCACGTGCCGAGAATCCAAAAACTTGGGCTATTCTAATTTCACGGCGTGACGAAGGGAGCTCGTCATTTTCCTGACTGTAGCGGATATTTTCAATTTTCCCGGTGGCACCTCCTTTTTATTAGTTGTTGTGTCGACTTGAATACTAATTTGCGAAAATTAAAATTCACACGACAACACTCGTTGGTAAATTCGCTTCGACTTTTATAATTTGATCGATATTCTTGTTGTCTGGTTTTTACTCGTCTTTTGACGGCAACGGATCCTGTATTTCTTTGGACATGCACTGAGACAGTGTACCTCGAGGCCGATAAATTTAAGACCCTTACAGGGTATCACCCAAGCGCTGAAGCTTGGTGATAGGAACACAATAGAAGAGAATAGGAAAAGACAGGTAGAAATTGTGTGGTCAATCATCAACACTATCTTCAGAATTGAAGATTGCGATCAAAACATTTTTTTATGTGTTTATTAGGTTTTGTAGCCTCTGAATTAGATATGACTTAATTATTATGTTCTCAATTGCAATATTTTTACGTTTGTGTTTTTAATAGAGTCAAACTGCGTCTATTTCGCAGATACTTTTGGTTAATTTATCATTTACATTTATGTTCCACCCGAAGCAATTATTTCGCCAAGGACCATCGTCTTAATTGTGACTAACGAAGGCAAAATATTTGCCTACGTTTATATAGGCAATTCAATGTGTTTTAATATGCTATAAGTCAAAACATATCTAAGTGTGCATCTATGCCTGACACGACATCGAAGTCTTAGAACATGTTCAGTCAGCAAGTTAACACACACATATTTAATTAAGTATGAAAAAAACTAAATATTGATATTCTATAAACGTCATATGAAAACAGCAATTTCCATTTAATGTAAAACACTGAACTATCTATAGTGAGCTGTTTATTAATCGTCGTCCGGATTTTAATTACGGCGGTTATTACAGGGAACGTCAGTGTAATATCATTTCGCTATACCTATACATTAAAGCAATTTCGCTTCGAGCGAGTTTACGTCTAATGAGGACGCTATCTTATTTATTTAATGAACGCTGAAACTTCTATATTCTAATAGGGTTGATACATTTGTTTATGATTAAGTCCCATCGATATCTATTATAGTATATGGTCTTTAAGAAACTGTTTGCGTGATATATGTGAAGGTAATACATTTGTGAAAATCGAAGAAAAGTTAGTGTAGATTATGTTGAAATAGATATCACGCTCATTATTATATCTTTATGTATTAAACTCTGATATGGCTTGATTTAGTAGATACCAGAAATACATATATATCTTTCACCCGACGCTCTAATGATTTAAAATGGCCTTAAGATGAAAAAAGAGCCCAAAAAAGGTTCCAAATTAAAAATGTTGTCCAGTGGCGATACAAATAAATAAGTTCTCATAAACATATAACATTTTACGTTGTTAATTATTTATTACACAATACGTACTTTTTTGCATAGTTTCTGTAAGTATTCATATCAAGTTTACGTACTCGATGTTATATTTATATATTTTTATATAACGGGTCAAACAGGCTCATTTGGTACTAAATACGCTGCCAGGAGGCTCACAAGTGCAAATGTTTGTGACTAGGTTTTTAGTTCGAAATAGGTACGGACCAACTTTTCTATAACATATAAAATATCCAATATATTATGTTAATGATTGGTACGTGTTCGGTATAAAGAATTTTTACAGTGACACAGTCTACACTCTAGTATTGGTCCTGAATACTGTAACAAAGATTCATATATATATTTTTCACGTAAATATAAATAAGTAGCTAAAATAAATATTTATAATATTTATTATACTTGTTGCTTGTATACAGCACAATTTAGTTACGAAACTTCTGCTCCAATATACGAATCACATAAACAAGAAAACATTTCGTAAAAAGGTTAAAGTTTTGGGTTGATAGCCTTTTAATAGTTAACAACGCAATAATTTAATTCTACACAGGTATAGAACCAATTACGGCAAAAAAACATTGAGCGTTGGTGGAGTTCTGCGGTATTATAGACTCCCTCAAAATATAAAAAGTGCAGACAGCCTATCAATTTTTAAATTAAGATTTAATCTATCTATTAAGTGATCCGGATCTACAGAAATGAAAGTCCGCCAAAGTTCTATTTTTTTTTTAATGGAATCTCGCTGTTGGGCCTTAAGGGCCTTTACAGCTCAGCACGGGCTGTTTTGGCGAGCTTAGCTCAGCCTGAAATGGTGGGGTTCCCGCGACTCGCGCAAGGGCATCTCTTGTAAGACGCGAACCGCGGCTTGGGCCGTCGCGGGGGGGTCTATCACCTGAAGGGCAGGACGGAAGCTCACTGGAGTGAGCGAAGTACGAAGTAAAAGTCCTCGCCTTCCCCGGTGAAGGCGGTTTTAAACCCTAGTCTGTTTATTGCTATTGTTACTATTTTTGGCCGCGCGGAATCCAAAGTTCTACGACCACGTGATAATTGTATCTTTAGCTTATAAATGTTACTACTGACTATTGTCTATTATGAATAAATAAATAATAATAAATGTCTTTAAAACCAACAATGTTGGTCTCAAACATTGGCATTGTTTCCGAAGTTTTGTTGAATGGATATCCTTAGTATACTATTGACTCCGCAATATAATTATCAAATATCGTATATATTCTTTCTCTGGATCTTAAATTAACGCTGGTATTTGCGAGAACATCTGTTTACAGAAAGAAGTTTGGCTTTAGATAAATTTAGTAAAAAAGAACAAACAGTCTACTCGATTCTGTGCAAATATTTCTTGCATTCAATTTCTTGTATTGACATAATATAATAGAATTTTTTTATACACAGATCTCAATAAAGCAAATACTCTTTGTAAATTCACTAACGTGTATTTAATTTACACTTCGAAATTTCAAAGGCCGCACATACAAAGCCAAAATAATTTGATAAATTAAATCTATAATGTTTACAATACCCGTCAGTTAACGTGATGAATGGTATAAAATCAGTATCGCAGTTTATGTGTATTCAAAATCGACCATGACTGGAGTCATGACATCATTATAGAATTGGTATTTGTGTGGTGATGTTTATCAGGATTGATTTAATGCTTAAAACCTTTTTGTGTTCAGTTTTACCCTTTACATTATAACCTTACATGGACATGTAAAACCTTATTTACAAAAACTATTTCTTTCTATTTTTTATCATAATAATTTGTTTGCTAGAATATAGTACAATAATAAATTATGGTGGTACTCTAGTAGAATTCTGTCACATATAACGGCATGGAAGTTTGTCTTAAAAGTTAGAATTTTACATAGAAGTTACATATGACATAACATTATTGAATTAATGAAGAACTCTTTCGTCTCTTTCTGTCAAATTGTTTTAACATTGCGATGAAAAGAGTTAGAGTACTTTAATTAAAATTGCAATGGGACTGTATTTTATAAGAAGGTTCTAAGATACTCATTGTGCATCACATTTCGTTTCTACGACTCACGTGACGCTTCGAATAGAATCAACGTGACAGAAAAAGAATCAGTGGCACTGCACTCTTGATAGCTCTGGTCTTAGTATGTTACAGATTTCTGAATCTATTGATCATATATCAATCATCAATCAATAGCCAAGTAAGTGATTAGCCTCCTGTGCCTGATACACGTCGCTTTTAGGGTCTAAGGCAAGCCGGTTTTCTCACGATGTTTTTCTTCACCGCTCGTAATTGCGCACATAGAAAAGCCGGGGATCGACCCTACGACCTCAGGGATGAGAGTCGCACTCCGAAGCCACTAGGCCAATACTGCTCTGTGACAAATTCTTTTTAATTGAGGTTCATATATTATTACTATTTCGGTATTCATCAAAATGTAACTTTAATAAATAGAATCTTATAACCTTTAATATTTTGATTGGTTCGATTCAATATAACGAGGTCGACCCATTGTTATCTTTTGTTAGACGTTCCATTCATATTTTAATTGATAGATCCATATTCGGATTCACAATAACTTGTTTTAGTATACGATAATTAAATACGGAACTACTCTCTTAGCTTTTCTAGTACAAAATATTTTGAGACAAAAGAATTTAACGCGCAAATCTTTTGTCATATACATATACGTCATTATCTAGACTCACTTATAATTTAAGTTTAGATTGTATAATAACAATAACCCAGGTGCTATAAAAGAACTAAATTTTAAGTCGTTCGTTGATATTTCTTTATAGGAAATTTGGTGGACATTAAGGTATACAAGTATTTGCGAACCAATTCGACTTAGGGTCCTTCAAGAAAGGAGCGTACCAATTCTTGAAAGGGAGACAGCGTTCTCGCCATATGACGTGTGTGTTATTTCCCGTTTAACCCCTTTTGTATAAAAAACATTCTTGGTGAGACATGCGATTCAAAAATTAATTAATTCATTTGTAGGGTCTGATCGGTATCCTGTTAATTGCACACTTAAATATGCTGATTTTGCAGCATTCAAATATAATATTGAATATGATATATACATTAGCTGAAATATGTAGAAGTAGGACAAAATTATTGCGTAAAATTTCTCGAGTATAACTTTAAATGCAACATAAATTACTATTTTACACGGTGATAAGGGACATTATTTCTTTCGCAAAATTGAATGTAGCATGCTCCGGGGAGCGGTCACGAAAGCCTTATCACAGTCGGAATTACAATGTCAAGAATGCTATATAAATTATTTATGAAATACTAAATACTGTTTTAAATGTACCTTCGTTTTGCGTTCTTGTTTTATTTAGGATTCAGGATGAGATCGAATGGATTTTTTTATAAATGTAATAATGTAAATGAAAAACAAAAACTAAATTTCAGTCTCATATGAGCAGTGGACGGTCAGTCTCTTAATCCTAATGAAGTGTTGGATCACAGATATGCACCAATTGAAGGTCCATACTTTTTTTATAGAACAGGGGGCAAAGCAGGCAGGAGATTATGATGTTAAGTGATACCGCCGCCCATGGACACCGTGTTGCCGGCCTTTTAAGAATTAGTACGCTCTTTTATTGAAGGACCCTAAGGAATAGGTTCGGAAATACTAACTGGAATGTTTCTTCACTATAATGTAACAACTTCGACTATTTTTAAACATCTATTTATTTATTGTTAAAAAATCCTTAAAACGTCATCGAACCAAGGTATTTCGTCTAGTCGTGGCGGATTTTTCGTTGTTTTGTCGTGATACCTTCAACACAGAAAGGTCATTCTTGTTCAATTACTGTGAACATAAAATAACAATACCCTTCACTCACGTCTTAAACGTGTCAAATCTGTGTAACTTTTTGGTAATTTATATCTGCTATATTTATGTATTAAAGGCAACATTCGTCCTTACATATAAAAGTCCCCTGGCGTCTTCGCAAGAACACGATAAACCGTTATAAAACCAATTCCTCCAATAACATTACAAGATTTTAAAAAATCGCGAGCCCTCTGACATTGAGAGCCTCCATTTTTTTTAATAAGGTGGAAATGCACTAATGCAGGCCCGCATCAAGAATGTCGAACTTGACGCGGGGACTGTGGGGCTGGGTCTACACTCAAATCCCTCTGCTATTCAGAGGGGTAGCGAGACCCCACCCACTAAAAATACCTCAGCCCATCTCACGTCCTTAAGATGGGCCCTCGGGGTTCGCTAGACATTCTACCCAATAGACCCGGGCTTATATCCGACATAGAGAGCTCATCATGACCTGCGGTTCCGGGCCACTCGAGGTCGAGCCCCCAACCTTGAACTACCGGTCCTTCTACAGTCATCCCCAGGCTCTCCCTCAATCGCATTGAGAGCGTCCATAGGCAGCGGAACTTATCATCAGATAACCTCCTGCCAGTTTCACCCTCGTTCTAAAAAAATGTTTAGCTACTTAGACTATCACGATAAGTGTTCGGAAAAGTTGTGTGGTAGTGTTTGAAAAAGGTTTGAAGCCGCTTGTTTATAAAATAAAATAAATAAATAAAATACGTTTATCATGGAACAAAAGATAGACAGGTATCACTTATTCCACGTCATTAAATTTGAACCTGTAGGCATCCCTACTCATCGTCACGGAAGACAGAGGGTGTAGGCCGAAAGAAAAAGCCGGCCTAAAAAACTCTCGGTAATCTTTTAAGAAAACAAATCATCAAACAACACTTATTTGAAAACAAATATAGTAATTAATTAGAAGTGGCCTGCCCAGCACTAGTCCCAGGCCTTTTCATCGACTAGATAATCGCTAACTTTATAGTAAGCCTTTTTACTGCAACGACTATCAGTAATCTTAATTTTTGTGAAGTATTAGAAGACATACTAATTGACATATAAACATTGGGGTTTGAACTCACGACTTCAAACGCTTTACCACAAAACCTTTAAGTGTTTTGTGTTAGCCAAGTTTAATTATACACACGTAAACAATTTCCAAAAAAATAACGACTCCTATGGTTTACCGTCTACAACCTGTCTAATGGTTTGTTTACCACTCAAAACGCATGCAAAAAAATTATCTAAGTGTTGTGTATTTTTACCTAATTACTGACGCAATAGTTAAAATCCTTGACAATTTTTACTCATAAGTCAAGGTGATGTCTATTGTATTCTTGAGGTGCAAGTTCGATATTTCCATTTACCTAATGGTGTTATCCATCATTTATGCGTAATTGGTATAGCGTAGGTTTTATCTGTAGGTTCAGTCATTATTATATGAGGTCAAATGTCAGCTGTGAGTCGTGGCGAATTGAGTAGCTATTCATACCTAGTAGTTTTAATAGCACGTCGCGTCGTGATTCAACGTTTGAATATTACAAAAACTTGAATGAGGTCGAATATTATTGGTGTCATTTCTGGATAAACCCTTTTTGTAAATATTAATTTTTAAGTGTTCATTCATAGCTAAAATGTTCGGATTTCACAGATATAATTAAAACGAGATGCAATTTCGAGGTCTATTTATCATGGAGCGATTAAAGTGAGCACAAAAGGTAACTAACAAATCTTTTGTCTTTGTTATAGTTGGAATCCAATTTCCATAACATATTACAATAATTGAATTTGCTTAATATAATATGTTTACTTAGAAAATCACCACACTACACTCGACACTACAATCTTTTATCTCAGATTTCTGTATATTCGTGATTATTTTTCTAATAGGCTATTACGTGATCAGCCTTCTGTGCCTGACACATACGGTCGACTTTTTGGATCTAAAGTCTTTTTCACGATGTTTTCCTTCACCGTTCGTACGTATTAAATGCGCACAATAGACAGAAAGTCCTTTGCACAGCTGAGCTTTGAACCTACGACCTCTTTCACAAGGATGAGAGTCAAACGCTGACGCTACATAAAAATGACTGCTCAACACTTCTTTGCGTTGTTTGACGTCTATGACATCTCAGAGACTATTTTTTGTCTAGATAGGTATTGGTTATTGAATTCATATATCGTCTTATCTTAAACAGACAAAGTACCCGGCACGTGCCAGTGTAACGAAAGCAATTAACTGCTAAGAATTTATGGAAATCAATATTGAATAGTTTCCTTAGAACAAGCTTATTGAAGGATAAAAATGGAAGATAAAGAACCGTTTAGTAGTGTTTAAATAATGGATGAAGCTTAATTGATTCCTTCCGTCCTTCTAATAGTTTTTAAAGATGACATTTCAACCTAATGATTAAAATGTTTGGTATTAATGTATAAGTTCAAAGTTATTAAAGACACGAGAATGTGATTGTTATCACCTAAGCGTTTTATTTTATACTTCTTAGTTGATCATACTTTATTTAATACCTTTTTATCATTGGATAACTTGCGATATAAATTAACATCCGATGGGCCGTCTACCCGTTGTTCCCCCTTTACTTTATAAACTATACTTCATGAGACATGACGGCACGTTGCTTCATTCAAAAAACATTATTTTATAACAGTTTTTCGTAAGTTCTAAACAATGGTAAGTGGATTACATCATACATTACCAGCAAACCGATATTTAGTGTGACTAAAAAATTCTGAAAAAAAATATTTAAAAACCTCAGGTAACTTTTACTTATAATGGCTTTGTTTGTTCCTTCATATTAAATATATATTTGTATTTATCAATTAATCAATCTTAGAATTGTGCTTTGTATAACTGTGCTTTATGTTTCTGTTTCAATGTGTATTCCTTTTTGGCTTTTGTGTGTAATGTAATTGTTTGAATATTGTTTAGTGATGTAGGAATGATAGCTGTAGTAATAATGTAATAAAATAAATCAATAAATAAGATAATCGCTAACTTTATAGTAGGCCTTTTTACTGCACCGACTATCAGTAATCTTAATTTTTATGTATTCTTAAAAGACATATTGTTTATCTTCACTGTATGGACATATAAACATTGGGGTTTGAACTCACAACTTATGCCATACGCTTTACCACTAAACATCGGCACGTTGCTACATTCACAAAATATTTTTTTATAACAGCATTTCGTAAGTTCTAAACACTGGTAACTGGAAAAATAATCGATCGTAATGTTATATTGTGTGTGTGTGTGCGGAGACAATTTATATAAAAACGGTATAATATGATGGTATGAGTGGTGTTGGTAGAGTTTTTAGCTGACCCTCAACCCGAAGCGTCAGAAAACCGGCATGTTTAAATCTCAGAAATTGGCAGCATATGTCACACATATAAGTGTGATGATTGATACTTGCTTATTAAGCAGAAACAATGTTTAAATATACATAAAACCATGCATTAAAGCGGCATAATTAATTCAAAAGACAAATAAAAATATTGGTTTCACGCCATTTATGATACCGTAATAAAAATACTACACAGGTTTTCATCTATATCTAACATCATTAACGAACAATATTTATCACTCGTATGTAACAAATGGTTATTTCGTAGCAATAAATGTCTGAAGACTACAAAATAACTCGTTTATTTTCATGGCTGAAACTTTCAAGTACTCTGGAATATTGGCTACATAAAAGATACCATTGCGATACCCATCACAGGTACTGAACAAAATATACTCTATTCAGCTCGTTTCATTATAGTTTTTCTTTTATAGCCTTGTTTACTCTGTGTATACTTACGATTTATAGTATTCTTGAATAGGTTGAGAGTAACGGATAGTTTTATGTAAGATTTTTATAGGTACCGGTTTAAATAAGACTCTAAATTAATGTATAGATAACAATTTTAGAGAAACTGGATAGTTGTTCTTTTGTTTAAGAAGCTGAAAATTGTATCTCTTCCCTGTATGTATTTTTAGAACTGTCAAAATTCGTTCACAAAACCATAAATATATATAACCATAACTGACTTATGGTTAGGGCATGGGCCACTGTCGAAGTAGAGATTGAGACCTTTATTGCCATACAAAACACCTTTTGTAAGGAAATAAAGATTTATAATAATTTACCAAATACATTTAAACTTCCTAGTAAAGTTTTTGAAAATTTACATAATGTACATAAAAAAATATTCTATTAATGATTATTTGCGTGAAATATTATTAATATTATATAATTTGATAATTATATAATTTGATTGAAATATTATTAATATAATTTGATAACGTAAACGTTAAAATATGATGTAGTGATAAAAAATATAAGAATTATAGTGATATGACTAAGTACCTAATGTAAATGTCTAATTGACACGTTTGATAATTCATGCAAGACAGACGGTAGCAAATACTAAAACAATTACGATTGTATGGTCATCATGAATAATATTGTCAAGTGCATTAGTGGGGCAATTATTCCCTAATAGCTATATTTGGTTGTTTCATAGTAAGTAGGTAATTGTTTCAGGTAGGTAAGAATAAACACTTATTTGTATATCCTACACGAATATGTAACAAAAAAAGCGTAAGCAGCGGAAAGCGACTTTTTGTACTATGTTAAGAAAGGAATATGTTTGATAAGCTTATAAACATACTGATTTATATAGGCTATTACAATAGTTGAAAAACAGTTTTTGTAGTTGGTTTTGAAGATAGGTAGGAAAATAAGGTAGTAAATAAGTTTTTATTTATTTTTTATTTTTTATAGAACAGGGGGCAAACGGGCAGGAGGCTCCTGATGTTAAGTGATGCCCATGGACACTCTCAATGCTAAGTATAATAATACTTTAAGAAGGCAGTGTAGTCTTATAAGGCCGGTAACGTATATGTAGGACTTGCGTACAGGCGGAAGTATCCTTAAAATCAGATAATCCGCCCGTTTGGCCCATATTATAAAAAAAATAAGTTAAAGTATAATACTGCGTTCCGCATAAGTAGCGGTTCCTTGTATATACGATGAAGGAAGCTAAAAGTGTAATGATTGCTCACGTAATAGAGGTTACCTGAGATGCAGGAAGAGTTATTGCATGTCATCGATTGACCCTCTTTGGTGTTCTGTGGAACTGGCACCTCGATACATCAGTAATGTGATGTTTTTGCTTATTTCCGCTTAGCAAGAATTTTGTGTTTATTTTTAATTTAATAAAAGTGGTTTTTAATGCAATTTAAAGTTTCTTATGCCGTCTTTAGAAAAATGTATGTATTTAATATCGGAATTACAGCAGTCTTAGCCTAGTAGTTAGTAGTAGTTCTCTTCCCTAAGGTTGTAGGTTCAATCCCCAACCGTGCACCAATGGATTTTCTTTCTATGTGCGCATTTAACAATCGCTCGAACGGTAAGGAAAAACATCGTAAGGAAACCGGCTTGCCTAAGACCTAAAAAGTTGACGGCGTGTGTCAGACACAGGAAGCTGATCACCTACTTGACTAGTACATTGACAAATGATCATGAAACAGATGAAGAATTTGAAGACCAGATCAAATAAAAGCGGTTGTAGCCCCACTGATTTTTGTATTATTGGAATTATAAGGATACAATCTACATAATCCGAAAAATTAAGGTATCTTATACAAATAAATCTATAATGTTGTTTTAGGCATGTAATATTTATTTAGGTATTGTTTAAGTTGGTTTCCCGTGGGTTGCGAAAAATAAAGCAATTGTTTAAACAATTGTCGTCAACTCTACAATAACGAACAAGACAACCCATATACAAAACTATTATAGTATTCTAGATATTACTTAGAACTATCTTAAATAGAAGAATGTGAGTGAGTGTAAAAAAAAATTACAAACCTAAACAAACGACGGTCAAGTGTCAACTGTCATCTGTCAAGAGTAGCACAATTTTGAGTTATCGCAATGCTTGCAAGCGCGAGTGAAGGGGATGACAGAAATGCATTTTTTTTATACAACTAAACCTAACCACATACACAAAGCTTAATTCATCGTCACGTGTGCTCCAGACGCGTCATCATTATTCGTAGACATGACGCTTTGAAGAGCGCCATATACGCATGCAATTTAATATTTTGTTAGCGGGGACAAACTCTACACCCTCAACGTTATTATAACAATAAGTGAGGTTGCTTTAGAACTATTAATCCCACATAATTATGTTAAAATCACAAGATGTTACTACGATTTCTGTTTCTGTGTTCATTTATTTTTCTGGTCTTATTCATCGAGCGTATGTCGGCTAGGATGGGCTTTTTGTTCAATACGACTGTCATTATTTATTTTATTTTTATGAAAAAGGAGCCACATCTATTGTTAAGTAATACCGCCGTCCATAGACACTCTCATAGCAAGTACGTTGCTGGCTTTTTTTATAGAACGACATTAGTGACACCGCCACCCATGGGCACTCTCAATGCCAGACGGCTCGCGAGTGCGTTGCCGGCCTTTTAAGGAATCGGTACGCTCTTTTCTTGAAGGACTAGAGTTTCCGAACTCTAGAGAATTCCGAAGGAATTAGAAGTAGAATTCGTTCGGAAATACTTTAGTGGGCTGCTGGTTCCACAAAGTGGTGCGCGGCAAAAACTGCCTGCCACATCTCTACGTAACGCCAAAAGATCAAGCCGCTCGGAAAGGGATTGGTCGTCGATGATTCGAACCGCTCTTCGTTGAATACGGTCAAGTGGAAGGATCTGGTACTGGGGTGCCAGAGTTGAGAACAGTACTCCATGTGGGGCCGAATTTGCGCTTTATAAAGTTGCAAGCGGTGGCGCGGAGTAAAGTACGTCTCGTCTTGCTGAGCACACCTAGCTTTTTGGTGGCTAATTTAGCCTTTCCCTCCAAGTGACCGAGAAACTGAACATCGTTTGATATGCCAAGTATTCCGATGCTGGCTGTGGCTTTAAGAAGAGTGTTATCAAAAAGGGGTATTATAGTATAGGATTTATTAGGTAGGCTCCCGTTTCCGCACATGACGAATAAGATGACTTATATATAAAATAAAAAGTGTTTTAAAAATTAATCCTGTGAAGTTGCCTCATACATATCCCGAACAAATTGTTTTATCGCCATTTCTGGAAGAGGATCGCACGTAATTCTTTTCAGTCCGCATACAAACAGCCCCTAAGGAGGCGACAATCCTTACCGCAAACAATAAAAATATACATAAAAATAAATTTGATACTTGAAAACCAACGGCCGTGAATATACCTTATTTTGATAGTAGTATTTATTGGCTAGTTTTGAACGCCGTTACTTTTTATTAATACTATTCAAATACTCGGTTATAATACTTCAAGTTTGCTGCTCGCCTATTTTTTCTCTTTGTATTTAACACATACAAATCAACCAAAAGTATATATCATTTAGGTAACACATTGTACACTTATGAATGTAAAAAAAGAAATGCATATTAAATGCTTCTGATTTGACATTTACTGCCAGTTCCCATAGCAACAGCGTAAAAGAGAAGAACTGGCAATAAACTCTCCGTCACTCTTTTCAATCGCCAGGTTTTTTATTTAAAACAACGTTTGGAAGGAGCTGCAACCATTACAACATGAAATATAAAAATCGGGAAACCGTATTAGAGTAAAACAAAAAAACGTGAAGTTATTAATACAATCGTGACTTTCGTGTATGGCGGTTTTCCTTATAAGTTCGCGAATATTAGGACAGCGGCGTAACTATTATCTCATTAAAGGACAAGTGCGTGTTTGGAGGTTGTAAATGTATTCGAATCGAGTTTTGATTATGCCAACATATGGCGTTTACGTATTCGACGTAGTTTCCTTAGATAGATAATTTCATGAAGAGTTACAAGTTTACAAATTCTTAAAAGGCCCGCAACGCACTCGCGAGCCCTCTAGCATCGAGAGTGTCCATGGGCGGCGGTATCACTTGACATCAGGTGAGCCTCCTGCCCGTTTGCCCCCGTTTATATAAAAAAAAAGAGTCCCGTGTATTCTACGGTAATCTTCTACGTCACGTTGTTTCCATCTTCCATACGTTCTTTTGTTTCTCTTTTACGCTCTTGATTTGAGAACTGGCAGTAAATGTAAAATTAGAAGCATTTCATATGTATTTCTTTTTGACGTTCATAAGTGTATATTGTGTTACCTATATGAATAAATGATTTTCAATTTATATTGGTGTCTTGTCTAGTAGGTCTTAAGTTCGATTTCATGGATAAAAGCGTTTAAAAATGGAAAGGGTTGGAAAAGATAGATAGAAACGTATTATGAGCAATATTGAAGGCGTTAACGCGCTAACGTTTTTCTACAAAATTTTCCATGAAAATACAAGCTATCACTAACTTATAAACTATTCAAGCTTCCTAATGGAGCTTTAAGTGAAGGCTTTTCAAAAGTTGGACACCTTTCTAAACTACTTCCGTGTTATCTTAACGAAGAATAATTTTCAATAAGCTACCTTTTCTAAGATCTTATAAAGGTGCAACAATTGTTGTCATGATGTGTAAAATATCTTAAAGCGAACGTTTTGTTTGACAACAATTTCAACATCTTATGTTTGGTATTGGCTGATTGTTTATTCATCAGGATTTAAATTTAGATAAACTTAAATAATATTAAAAATAATGATTCCTAGAAATTGATATAGCTTTGGCTTTTGTGGACTATACCACACTTACTATAATTGGCATAAAATAAATATTACTTATTACTTATGATATAGGCGATTTTTCATACTGGCCACTTTGACCTCAAATATCTCCTCTTTGATTAGGAATTCCGAATTCAAATTGTCACAGCTATTTACCGTTTTTAACCATGATACAAAAAAATCTACTTTTTGTTCCTCCCATTCAAAACATTAATTTCATATGTATGGACCTATATATTTTTGAAAGCTAAATGTAGACGGAAGTAAGTGACCATATACAATTATAGTATTTCAACACCAAAATCGATTTAATCTAAGAATTAATAATTAAACTAACTAAAGTAACTGTAATTATTTTATTTTAGTACATTGCTTGTTTTTTTTAACACTTAATGTAACACTTAATAATATTCTACGGTTTCGATATTTTGGAGTACACTTCACATTTAACGAATGTATACAAATTCTGGAAATTATTTTTTAAAGGAGTTATTGTGGAGCTTCTTGCCCACTCTCCACACGAAACTACCTTTTGGAAGGGGCAACTAGAATCTTTATATTCTATTTAACGTTCAAAAGTGCCATTTTAGTTGCTCTAATTGGAATAAATGATTTTACTTTTTTTAAATATATTATATAATTACACTAAGAACAATCATTTTGACTTTTGCGAATATGTACTGTAAAAGGTCCATACATTTAGAATTGATAATCTAATGAGTTGGGTATTTAGGGAATTCATATGTGATGCGAAGTCACGGCCTATCAGAGACGAGTGACAGGCCCTCGACATGCGACGTGCTACGGAATAATGACCACCAAATGAACCGCGCTAGCTGACGTGAATCGAAATGTAGATGACGCAATTGCATTAAAGAATCTGTGGACTCTGATGCGACGAATAAATAGGACGGTAATTGCGAGCTTGATTACGCCTACATCTAAACGTCACATGACGCTTTTCAAATTGAAAACGAAAATAGAAATGTCTAAGCCTACAGATTTTGTATTACCAACAATCCGACAAGTGGTTTGAAGCATAGTATTATTGTATGAAGATTGGGGTGAGATTCCGAAACGAAACATAGCTGTGAATCCAGTAAAACAAAATCCAAGCTAAGTTTGATGTATTGCTAAGTGTCGTATCTTAAGAATCAGATACGACCCCTAAATTATTAGTATTCTCTTATACGTTAAGAATACTGCTTAAAGGCTTGTTACAGTATCTATATCCGCATACGCAGAGTAAGCGTAGTCTGTGGAAGTCTCTTGCCTTTAAGAGTTAATAGTAGAACGGTTGGATCTATTACATTATTGCCAATTTCAAATAACTGTACGTCACCTAGTAAAAACTCTCATAAATCCTTTCTTGAACAATATTTATAGAGCTCAACTCTCGGCTATATTCTGAGAATGTATAAGACAACATTCAAATACTGTTATCCGAACACGAATAGTAAATATTATGAAGATGAAAACGTAGGACTTGTGTCGAAACTTGTATAACAAATTGCATTGTGACACAGGCGTTATACCAACGAAATTGGATTGCGCTATCTAATAATTCCAATCGTGATTTTCATTGATGATGTTCGTGACGGTGTTGCCATGTTTTACCAAGTTTTCACAGAGAAAACAACGTTGATTAGATTAGGAATTAGTTTGCTGTACGAGCGTACGAATTAAATGTGTTTGCTAGATCAATAGTAGCTTAGTTGCAATGTTTAAATAATTTGCTCATTATAATAATGTTTACTTTTAGTATGGAAATTAATATAATAATATTGTCTATAGAACCTGTTTTTTCCAGACCAAACTCAGGATGTCTGATGCACATAAGCACGAATAGCATGAAGTCTTAATGTTATTTTCAAATTACGGGCCATTAAAACGAGTTGTAAGAATATCTTATTCTAGACTTTTAATTATATATAACTTCTTAATGCCGCACTCAACGATATAATACGTCGGTCCCTTGCCACCGTCAACGTGCCAAGTCTACTTGAGCCGACTGGAATTGCTAGAGACGATGGCAAGAGACCGGACGATATGAGTTTGATTCCATGGAGGATGGGTCGGGTTTTGGTATGGGATGCCACCTGTTCAGACACACTGGCCCCTTCCAATCTTCATGGAACCAACAACAGAGCTGGTGCGGCTTGTGATGCGGCTGAAAAAGCTAAAGCCTGTAAATACAGGGGTCTAGGCTCTGAATATGATTTTGTCCCATTCGGTGTCGAGACCCTTGGTCCGTGGGGTCCTAGCGCGTTAAGGCTTTTTAGGGAATTATCAAAAAGGTTAGTAGACATCACTGGAGAACGAAGAGCTGGCAGCTACCTTGGACAAAGAATTAGTCTGGCTATTCAAAGGGGGAACGCTGCCAGTATCTTCGGAACCTTGCCTAAAGGGACTACTTATAATAATATTTTTTAATAATTAAATTTTAAGGTTAGTTATTAGGTATATTTTGATGTATTATGTTATTATTAGGTTTCATATTATATTCCAATTAAAGTATTAAATATCTTGACCATTGTCAAATATGTCTAACTTCTTTAACTAACATAAAATCAATATTTGCAGTGTTATACAGCAGTCCTAGTCATTGATAACTGCCACATCAGATTAGCAGAAAACATTTTTTTATTATAATAAACTGTATTGAAATGTTGCCATTTATTAAATATTTATATTTGTATGCTATCTACTTTTCACAGATAAAGCCAATGCTTTATCTATGAAAAGTGTATTGCATATTACATCATAAGGTATATTTATAGCAATGTTTAAAAGCATTCGAATGCAAGCTGCATCCACCTACATGAATAAAATTAGCATTCGTGTACTAAGTGAGTTATTAGTTTGTTTCGTTTACGCTAACAAATTATTTAATTTGGTTACTGTTATTTCAACCTTTTTATTTATATATCTGCACATGATCTACTGTAAGATGAGGTGAAATCATCCATTTCATTGACAATTTTTAACTGATATATTTTTTTTGTTTCTCTTAGCTTATGCTTCCGTCGAGGGACGGATCATAAATACTTATTTAATACTTTATAGTCCATTTCGGAAATGATATTTAACAGAAATTTATTATCTTTACCCAAAAGTAGGTTTATAGGGCTAATACTACTTAGTAGCAAATATTGATAATACCACTATAATTTAAAACGTGAACCGACATAATAGTTACAATAGTAGCAAACGCCTACAGGCTCTAGATGACAAATTGAGTTTTGAAACTGTATCGATAAATAACTACTAGTGAATTTGATATATAGTTCAGAACCTCCATAATACTGAATACATCACCATTGAATTATGGTTTCAGTTACAATATTATTTGATATTTAACTGACATCAAAAATTGAGGCATTTCAGTAAGATCTATTTTGGCTTCCGAGCGCGTATGTTTAAAAATGTTTAAGCTTAAAAACTCTTCAAAATACTCGCTTATACTTAAAGAGTTCTAGTAACCTAGAAAATCAAATATTTTCTTAATTTGTATTGTTGGGAAAGCATTAAAAGTATCTATAGAAGCTAATTATTAAAAAAAAGTGTGGGAGAATCCCATGTCCAAACTTTCGAAGAATGCGAACATTCGCTATTGTTATTAATTAAATTTATTAAGCTTTTACTATTCATAAATTAGTGCATTTAAGGTGACCAAACTGATCTGGTAATGGCATAAACCAGAAACAAAAATATTTTCGCTTTATATGTTTAGATCGATTCTTACAATTAGATTTAACCATGCCACGTTGAGCTGTCGCTCCTGCGCCTGCTTGTGTCTGGACGTGGATACTCGTCCCACCATAGCATAAAGTTTTGGAATAGGCAGTGCACATATACATACACATCCATACGAATAAGGACCATATCTCTAACAAGACAGATCTCAATACGGACCATGCCGTTTTCGAAAGAAACTATTAGCTCTGTGGATAACGTCTATAAGATTTAAGAATTTTAGGATTGGTCTATGCCCAAAATCTAATTTAAATTAATCCAAAGATTATAGTCTAATTAACAAATGTGTGTATGTCGAATAAGTGACAATTGAAATAATTCGTTATTGTTGGGCTAACGCCGTCCCGTGGGAAGATCCCACGGCGAATGGCCCAATCATATACGATAATGCATTAATGCCTGCGCTGGCGCATTGCAAACATTAATAATCGGCATTGTTCCTTTTTTATTGAGGTTTCTCACTTTGACAATAGATTTAAAATTGTTTAACTTTAGTCTAATATTGATTTATTTTTTTATGTATGGGGGGGGGGGGGGCAAACAGGCAGGACCTGTTTAACCTTTGTCTGATAATATCGTTAACTATTTGGTGTATATGTGTTAGTGTGTGAAGCCGGTTGAAAGTGAAAAAGTTCTTAACACATACATTCTCATTACGGGAAAAGCTGGTTTATAAAGCTACGTTAAATATTTTAAACAAATTGCAACTACAAAGCATTTCAAATAACTTTCAACACACATTCAGAATAATTCAACTTAATTAATATGAGATTGGAATAAAGAAAGGTCAGGTCAGAAGGATCTTAACCCGTGAAACACGAATGTAAATTAGATGCATGTAGAATTATTCAGTTGAAGGTTTTTAATTTATATATAATGCAAGAAACCCTTTGTGGAATAGACTAAGAATCATATAATAGCTTATTAATGAAATTAGCTACATTAAAGTAATTTTCCTTTCGAATTAATTGGACCATATATATATACATACATATTTATTAACTAGTTTTGGGGGCTGCACAAACTTCACAGAGTTCAAGTAATATTATGCAATATAAGTATGGCCATAAATACTTTTACGTATGTTTTTTTTTGTGTTTTTAAATGTCAAAAAGTCAAAAGTCATAAATAATTTATTCATGTAGGTAACATAATGTACTCTTATGAACGTCAAAAAAAAGATAAATATACAATAAATGAATCAAACATTTACTGCCAGTTAATTAATTTGAATCTGGAAGATGTTTGTTATTTTAAAAGTTTTCCATTTTACGCCACTTCATATATTTTTTCGTGTTCATTATGAAACCACAATATGGAATGGGTTGTTAAAGAATGTCGGAACGTCATATTCCAGGCACTCCAAAAGCTTGGATGTCAGCCGTATGTTCGTATATCAACACTTCCTCTGTCGTCAAGATCAGAAAAGATCGGGGCGGCTGTGTCCTGTTATAACTAAAAAGGCAATATTAATTATTAGTGTTAAAGCTAGTATTCGTCGAAACTCCACTAGGAAGCAAAATATCTTTTCGCGAGAAATGAAAATTCCTGTCGTGTACTAAATTATAAAATGTATAATAATAATTATACATTTTATAATACAATATTACATTTAAGTACTGAACTAAAGCCACAGAGCAGAATAACACTAATGCATGAGTGGTTGTGGGTGTTTGAATATGTGTAAGGGTGTGTGAATTAAACGTGTGTGAACGAATTAAATTTTCTGTTGTTGTTGATAGGAACAATTCATGTTATTTAATAAACATTGCCGTATTGCAAATTCTTAACCCGACATCGTTCTCGAGTTTGTATTATAAGCTGCTTCTAGGAATCAAGAACCTCCTTCTTCCTCCATTTCAATTTTTTAATCACTTCAAAACTATTTGAAGAATTTTTCAAAAACAATTTGCTGCTATTTATTTCCTTTAAATTCTCGTCAGACGTTCAAGAATATTGCTTGACGTTTTGCAATTTTATTATGAGAAGGCTTGAATACTATATTATATTAATTAATAAAGATAAGATTATGTGTGTAGGCAGAGCTTATGAAAAGCTGATTGCGTGGCAAGGATGAACATCTTACCTTCACTTTAATTAATCTGATCATACGATCTCGTAAATTATCTAAGGCACGTATCGTTTCATGCATTGCCTTATTCTATATAGACAGAAAGCATGTGTGGTATATATTTTATAAATATATACGTAACACAATTAATAATTGTACTATGAAAACAAACATCAATTGGGTTAGAAGAGCTGGGAACCCTGACACAACAGAGCCGGATTAAGACAGCGCGGGGCCTGTAGCAAATTCTCAAGAGTATTAAATAAAACAAATAAATATTTTTGGATATATCGGCAAATATAGAATTAGTAACACTATTAATTAGACTTATTAAAAAAAATCATGATCTATATTCCACAAAGTGAGATGATTAAGACATTCTTATTTAAAAAAAATGTGGCCGCTTGAAAGGTAGATGTGGTGGCTAGTCTAATAACATCGATTATAATTAAACTTTAGGACATTACGTTAAAAAAAAACGTAAAATACTTACAACGTGACGTATTGTTTAAGATTTTTAAGTGGAAGTGAGGCAAGACACAGTACGCTGCTGTGTGAATTACTATTTTTTTTATGCGTACGTTGAAGCGCGGGGCCCGTAGCATTTGCTACTACTCTTTACTCTTGCTACGTGGCTAATCCGGCACTGTGACACAAGTATCTAAAACTTAAAATGGGTGCAATGCATTTGGGCTTATAACGAATAATGCTTATATTTTTCAAGGTAAACTTACTTCCACGCTGTGATAAAGTAACTTAAATAACGGTCAGAAAATTAATTTAAGGCTTAATTCTAAAGTGTATAGATTTTTTTAAATATGTAATCGCAACACACTTAGTCAAATTCGCAGAATAGAAATCTATTTACAAGGCGAACGTGCTATTACGGTCATAGATTAAACTCAATTATTACAATTTTCTAATTGTTTATTTAGGTTTTTAGTAATTAAACAGATAAATGGATAAAGTTAGGACTGTTTTCTACAATTGTACCAACTTATAACAAATATAAAAAAATATTTTTTGTTTATAATTATTATAAAGATAACCCTTATCTATGGTTAAAACCATTATAGTATGTTTATTCTACATTTTAAGTCATAAGCGGCTTTATATCTGATATAATATGCTGCTTTAGTTAAATAGTTATGCATCAGACAGATTCTGCAGTAGAAAGAGTAAGTCGTATAGTTTAAGTAATTTTAAACAATCGCTTGCTGCTAGATAGCAGCTATATTCACTATGTTACAACGGACTATAATTATCGTGACACAATAATTAATATATTTAAATACTAGCGGACCCGACAGACGTTGTCCTGTCTACACCTCTTTAATTTGAAAATTTCAAACTTTTTTTAATAAGCTAAAACATTCTGGACCATTTTCATGAAAATTATTATTCAAATGTTATGACAATATCTAACGTCATTACATGTAAATTTATTACAATTAGACTAATCGATAGCGTGTGAGTATGTGTAATGAAATCTTCAACTTGTTTTAATTAAAGGTAAAAAAGCTTACACTCAAACTATTTTATTTAAAAAATATATTTTTTTATTTACAAAAACTTAATTTATCGTAATGCCATTGGATGTACAATATTTTTGGTTAAACCCTGAGGTGTATAAATAAATAAATTCGAAGGTTTTCCAACTCTGGAACACGCAACATATAATTGGTCGTGAGAAAAACATGGATTTTCTAAATCTAAGCCACAAATTGTCATTGTTTGGCCTTGTGACTTATTTATAGTCATAGCATATGCCAAGCGGATTGGAAATTGTATTGGCGAATCTGAAGGAATCATTGGGATCTGCACTAAATTCGCAAAATGTATAGTTTTTTAGGCACACTTCAAAACTCTTCTCAAAACACAGTACCTTTTAATTTAATATTTGATCCAGCACATGGTCTACAATAAAACAATGATAACAAAACTTTTTTTTAATTTGATCGCAGCGCTAAGACTAAAATTAAAATTCGAATATTATTTAAAATTTGACACTGCGATGGTAGCGCCGTCTGTCGGATCCAATGTAAAACATTCCAAAATCAACAATTACTAATAAATTAAAAATTAATTAAAAAAACATTGTCCAGCGGACCAAATTGTGAATCTAAACCATTCCCCTCGATCCCCTTGAACACACAAAATCGGTCCAGTCGTTTGAGAGAAGTTCAGTGACACACACTCACAGAAGAATTATACATATAAAGATAAAAACAGAACGCGCATATGTTTTATATATGTTTATAGAAATATACCCATTTTAGAACTTTATACCATGTGTATTCACGTTTGTCAAATGAAGCTGCAGTTTTTTGTTTACGTTCTATTTAATGGTTTTGCTTTACAATTTATAACTGCAAGTTCAAGATGAATTGAACTCGGATCAAGGATATGCCCTAATATATAAATTATTCGTACCAAATGTAAAATACAATAATAATGTAAAAGAAGTAAGAAAAATTCTTCTATTTAGATGGATTCTGGCAAAAGATCATATATTGCTGCTGAAGCGTCAAGCAATCTGAATTAATTCCCGAGGAATAAATATGTGTATAATAAAAAAGGATACACGAAATACTGAGTTTATCAGCTACGGCGAACTTATACGAATAACATAAGGTTTAGAATGTTTGAAAATTGAATTATTATTCCGAGTATGTGAAATCTAAGAAGCCTTTGACGGTTCTCAAATTAAGTTGAAACTTGAATCAAGTATTTGAATGCCTTTGTACTTTGTAATATGATTTCAGATGGAGTCCAACAATATACTTCAGTTATTATTTGTTGTTTCAATGTTTCAACTACGGCTGATGAAAATTATTGTGACAGAATAATATTACTTGGTAGGATTTTGGTGCTGTTCACCCATTTATTTTATAAATAAAATCAAAAAAATATTTATTCATTTGGGTAACATAATGTGATTTGAATTGAATGAATTTTCTAGGTTATGTGTCAAACAATCATGTTTTATCACATCTACTGATCTTCTTTTTGAGCATCTTCTGACCCCGTAATTACCTACTTATATATATATATATATATATATATACACATTAATAGGTTTTACTTTTTTATTATTATTATTTATTTTAGTTTTAATATTTTTATATTTTTAGTTAATTACTTATTTACGCTCAGTTGAAGGTATATTTGAAGGGGAAGTATAGAAGAAATCTCTTGTTAGCTATAAGGTTACTTATAACTTATGTAACTTATTTCTTACCTATGTTTAAGGTAAACGAAATAAATATATGAAATGATGAAATGCATCTATTTTATGTCACTTTATATTCCATGTAGTCGTTTAAAACCAATCAATATGAACCACAAACCCCGTGAACAAATTGAAACGCGCTCAGCATGAATAATTATGCAAAAACCACATGATATGGGAATGTATAATTATTGACATTGTTCATTTGTGCCTTGCAATTGTATAATTATAGAGTAACTTTATAAGAGCATATAAATTTTGATCTTCCTCCAATCCAAAGAGCTGCGCCTACGACGACAAAGATAGTGCGGATTTAGGATGAAACGTTATATTTATTCTAGTCATAGAGTATAGATGCCGCTAGTCTTTTGTTAAATGGTAGGTAGTCCTATCTAGTCTGAGTACAATAAGGGTTCCTTCCGAAAGTAACATGACTATTGTATGTTGAATTTATTGTATGTTATTATTTTTATCGACTTTTATTTTTAGTAATGTTGTTAAGTAAAACACTTATATATAATATCGCCACTCACTCAGGCGCAGCGTAAAGCAGGCGTAACCATGCCATTCTTCAAATCGCCGTGTAACTTTTATCCTAACCTTATTTATATGATTCCAGGTTTCATCGTGGAAAGATGGAAGCCGATTCCAGAAAGCGTTGGTGGAAAGTAAGGGCCTTGTAAAACTAACGAATTTCCACAGAGATGGGCAGAGTTTTTAACGTTGTACATTATTGATTGGCAAACAATAAACAATGATATTGCAATATTTCGTTTCTTATTCGTGATCACGCCTCTTCATCAAAAGAACGCTTAACCAAGTTGCAAGACATTAATTTAATTACACATGAACTACAATGTTTCTGGCTATGAATTGCTGATTTGATTTAAGTTTATTTTGATAACATCGAACCATTGATCATACCAATATTACTTCGACATCCGTCGTTCTAGAACTGAGCGCTTTTTTTATTTTTTTTTCCGCGTCAGGTGACGTCATGTGACCTGATGACAGAAGTATTTTTATATGTTTTGGCGAACTTAGCTCGGCCTGAATGGGAGGGTTTTCCGCGACTCGCGCAAGGGCGTCTCCTGTGAGACTCGAACCTCGGCTTGGGCCGTCGGGAGAATTCATAAAAGGCCGGCAATGCATTTTCGAGCCTTTTGTTAAAGTAAGTATCCAAAAGGTGGATTAAGGTGGTGTTAAGGGATACCCCCTTAACACCAGATGACCTTTCCACCCTTTCAATGAACTGTTCTATATCAAAAAATATTTTTTTAAACCTTAAGGGATTCTATATTTACCAAAGTGTTGTCCCACACAAAATTTTTTATTTAGAATATTGTTTTGGTATATTTTTATGTAGAGGATTTTGTGTTATCTATGGCATAGATTACAAACATTTTTCATCCCAAGGCAGGTGTTAAGTTTTAAAAATGCTTACTAGCACTAACTTAAAAAAGCGTTTGCAAGCATAATAATAAATTCCCAGTTAAAATCTGTATGTTAATACTTTTGGGTTTGAAGCATCCTTTTAAATTATTTGACTAGCACAATACCTAGTCGTTTGTACATTTTGACTCTGTGACCCCTTGATTAGACTGTCCCCGGCATTTGTTAGCGAATTGAGTTGTGCATTTGAGCGACTTCAGCTTTGTCTTACACGGCTAATGATGAACAAGTTAGGGCTTGGTTAGAATATATTGAAATATTACGCCTAGAATTGTATTTAAAATAATAAAAATAAAAGCTGTTTACGTTGTTTAGAAATGGGGTTTAGAAAGTAATACTGAAACTTATCTATCAAAAAACAAAACTAACTGTACGAATTCTACAAGAGAGACAGACGGAGAGATTTGCTATGAATTCAATAACGACATAGCCTTTACAATAATAAGTAATATTATACTGACTTAAATCTAAAATACTATTAAATAGCTTAAACTGAGATAATGTTCATTAAGTCTTAATATTCGACAATATTTTGATACTGTATTCAGTATAATAGATTCACTACCCCAGAAGGTTAAGTACCTATTAGATACTGTTATAGAAAACTTATGATATATTATAAAAGAAGTATAACTTTACGCATACGTTATAGACTCGGTAAGGTATATTTTAGTTATAAATATCTTCTTAATATGAGAGCCTTCGACAGCCGTTACGATTGTAATTAATGAGTGGCTTCTAAACGCCTTTTACACGTGACGTCGATATTAATTGTTTCCGAGGTTTGAGGAAAAGCTCCCAATAATTAATATTATTAACAATATATTAATTAGTATACATGTATAGCAAATGGGGAAATGTTCGGTGATTCTTTATAATATACACAATATTTATCCTCTTCATCATAAAATGTAAACCTAATAAGAATGTAGTAAGAATAGCAACTATTTGAACTTTTTTCGGTCTCCTTTTATTATTGTTACGCAGTGATGAAAAGACCATTGAAAGACAAAACACTAGCACATTTTGTTTGATTGGTACTACACGTCAAAGTTTCTAGACCAATCACAGACAGGCGATGCGATCCGTCTGACCGTGTGGCCAATTACCAACAAACAAAACGCGCGATCATAAATTTTACATTCTCTATGCCTATTTCAAGTATTACGTCAATACGATTATGATAGATTTGACAGTTAAAACGCATTATTTTTCATGTGGCTTCCGTTTAGTTATAAATACGGAGCGATTTTATGATTACATAACTGATTTTCAGTTGTTTCATTAGGACTTTGGTCTCTGGTCACGTCATAGAAGCGACATGTCAGAGCCTAGCAGTGAAACAGATTTGTTTGTATGAATCTAAAACACTGGTTAATTATTACACAATAGAAGTTCATCGGGTTATCGAGAGCGACACTCAGCCGGTGCGTGTCGCAACATTGAATAATGACGTCGGTGACATTTAATTTGGGATACAAAAGGCTCTTTATGCTGTTTACCCTAATCCATTTATCCTCGAGCCCGGAATATTGAAGGGGAGTCCTTAAAGTTGCCGATACTTAATTATATTAACAGCTTTTCGGTTATTGTTTGAGATGTATTAAGAATATTGATGTTATTTTTAGAAAACGAATGTTTACTTAGATTTATAGAACAAGGGGCAAATGGAAGGCTCTCTCAATGCTGGAGAGACACTAGTTCGTTGCCGGCCTTTTAAGAATTGCTACACTAATTTTATAAGGGAATCTTTGAATTTTGAATTTGATTTTCGAATTTGATAAATAATTTTGGTTTTATCGTAAGGTGTGTAGTTGTGAAGAGGTAAAGGACAGTGAGTTGTAAAAATTCCCAATTTCAGAGGCGAGGTCAGTGAGATTTCATTCTGGCTTAGAATACTGTTATGTTTTAAGATGTATGATTATTTAATCATAAGCTGTAATTGAGGTAGATTCCATGAAATTAATATATTAAATGATTTGTGGGTATAAAGTTTTTCTTTCCCGGCTTTGGCAAGGAATGAATCAAACTCCCTATTGGAGAAAGGGCTTATAATGTAATGCGATTAAAAGTGCGTTGTTAAACGTGCAAGGTTTTTTTATATACGATATGATAACTTCTCTAACTCTGTAAACGTCAGGGAGTTCTTCAATACACCTCTGGTAATGAACGCTGTTTTTATCTTAGATTGCATTTCTATGTATGTAGTGAATTTGAATGTAAATGATTAAATAATCTCTTAGAAGCTGAGTCACAGAACGGTGACACTGCGCTAATTCATAAGACCAACAAGCGTGAAGGTGTCGATAAATTTATTTATATCAAGTTACTATGACGCATAGTATTAAGGTTATAATTAACGGAAGTCACTAGAAGTGCAGAGTTTACAAAATTACTTACAAGACTATTTAGAATTAGAAATAGACCATATATTATAATTATTATTTACAGACAGGTGATGATCTTCTTTAACTCACTTTTGATGTTTAGGTCTTATTTTAATTTATTTATTTTTAGTACCGGAAAATGTATAAGTAATGCATTGGTATAGCCTGGGTTTAATATTCCATTGACTATTCACACCAACAGGTTGACAATCGGTCCCGCGGCCTATTGCTTTCTACTTTAGTAACTTTTTTATTTAGATATTAATTACTTTTAAAAATTCCATACAAAATAGAAGATAAGTTTATTTTTAGATAACCAATCAAAGGATATACAGGTGTATTATATAAAGATATAGTGTGCACTTTTATTTTTACAAACAAATATACAATTTATTTACTGAGTATGGAATGTTAATCTAATAAGTAGGCGATTGAAAGACTTTATCATGGACATTTGGTACATACATACATAAAGGAATAAAATTTTATCTTTATAATAAAATAGCACAGGTTAAATGTGATTAACTTCTGCGCAATTAATTTTGTCATTACTAAACTCATTTTAACGTTCAATTTTATATAGGTAATGCATTTTTAATCAATATTTAATTTGGCCGTTAATTTTAAGTTGGTCATTTGTTCAATTGAAAGAGATTTTGCTGATTCCCAGTAATTGCTATATCACGGTAAATGCTGTTGTTAATAAACGATAAAGCCAAAATCCACTTTAAACAAGAACGTAAGGTCCTCGTCGGAATTTAAAATTATAACATACGGAGTATACATTTAATTAAAGTCTAATTATGTTTATTATAAGTGTGGCTTGTAATAGATATATTCGCAAATACATTCTGGATTATTTTATCTATAAAAATTATTAATATAATTACATGTATGTGGCAACATCTTTATAGGACGCCAAAAAAAGGACGTCACTTTTTACTACAAGTACTTACTATTGTTTTCGTTAGCGTCTCTCTGAGGATATAAATGTCTGTGTATACTTTTTTTTTTTATAGAATAGGGGGCAAATGAGCAGGAGGCTCACCGCCGCCCATGGACACTCTCAATGCCGGAGGGCTCGCGAGTTACTGTTGTTGTGTTGTGGCTTGAAACTCATTAACGAAACTAACAATGGTCGTGATTTAAACCAGCGCATATGACAATGCAATAAAATTTATTAGTTTTTTTTAATTAATCTTAATTTGCTAAACTCCCATTTGTAGTAGTAGTACGCAGTTACTAACAGTAACATCAAAAGGAGAAGAAAAGATTTCCACAGTTTAATTATAAACTTTCCGACAGCACATTATTATTAACATATTTTAAGTAATTTTTTTTCGTCCATTTAGTTTAAATTCCATCGACGTCGTCGATCGTTCAATCGACGATTCATTGATCATGTTTTTTAAGCAACTGAAAGATAAATCATTCTACATATTTAATTTGGAAAAAAGCTAAATATAAGTCTATTCTTTAAGCTTATCTAATACTTAGTTAAATAATATTAATGCTTAACTTACGTATCTTAAGGGCTCTCGTACTGAAGACGGCTCTCACGAAGGCGGCCTGAAAATAAAATTTCCTTTGAATATAATTCTTAATAGGGCTATTATTTATTCACAAAGAAAATACACTTTTCTAAATTAACGTCTTGATTTCACGACATTTATATGCTTAGATTGAGAACGTTCAAGGAAATTAATTTTACGACTCGACAGGATGAAGTCGCCGACTTTGCGTTTTGTTGTTCATTTTATTTGAAAGAGGAATTGAGTCATGATCAAACTTATTGGGTGCGACCCATGTTAATAAAAGTCTTAACGGAAATTATTCGAAATTGTTGTTATTGTAACGGAAAACGAATTTATCTACATATCTATGTACAAATTTATGTCGAGTATGTATATATCGATTTTATATGTTTAGCTTTATATTTGTAGTTCTTAGCATATATATTTATTTATGAATAGTATTAAATAGCTTAGAAATAAAACGAACCACCAAAATACGAGCCAATTTTCTCCTCTCAATATATACACGCGATCTTATGACGCGTATTTTTATTTAATTCTTATTTCTGTACGCAGTGTATAATGTATATCTTAACCATCAAAGATTGTAACGAACAGGTATGAGGGCAGAATTGATGTTGTCACAATTCGCAACAACGAATAATTCATGAGACGCGAGAGGGCGGTCTCGAGGTGTTTCGATGTTTTGTAATAGCTACAAGCTTGTACGAATCGATCCATTGTACTATTATTATGCAAAACCAGCTGACGAACCATCGACAAATTTCTGGCGCTCTTTCTGAAAGTACACGGAATGTAGGACAGTGTTCAAGGTCGTAGTGAAAATTTGCTAACCGTGCACGGCGATTTTAATTTGAAACTATTCAAGTAGAAAAAACAATGATGAAATTTTGAACTGGTTTTGTAATGTTCGTTTAATTAGGTTTGCAGTTTTAGCTTACGTTCAAACTATTTACTCGTAAATATGCCTTAATTTTAGATTATTTTGTTAGATTTTGACAAGACAATTATAAACAGAGCACGCTCGAAACTATTAACGATTCGTAAAACGTAAGTAAGACGTTTTCTTTGCGTTTAAATACAAAAAAAATAACAAAACAAATATATATTTTACTAAAAACGACCCGTCCTAAATTATGGACAGGAGTTATGCCACTCATTTTTTTAAACAGAGATTTGTGTCTGGGCTGTGTTGACCAAGCAGCTTCTGCTTGTGATTCTCATCCCTGAAATTAGGAAATCAATCACGGTTTCACAATTAATACAGAAATCTGAGGCTCAGGCCTAAAACGTTCTAGCGCCACTAGACTTTTATTTATGCGCCTGTATTGATTATAGCAGAGAGAAAAACAGCTGGTTCCAACTGGATTCAAGTAGCCCAATCCAGAGAGGACTGGCTATCTCTGGAGAAGGCCTTCAGAGGAGTTCTTACGGTGTGAAGAATAATGGTTTTAAAGTAGGGTTGAGGAAAAACTAACAATTAAATTTAGGATACAAATTTTATTACCAACAAAACTAAAAATTGTATGTAAGTAAACTAACTTAATCCAACCTCTTGTTTTATGAGCTGTAAGAATTAAAAAGGCTTTTTATGTTTTATTTATTTATTATTGCATACATTTTTCTGGGTGCAATTTGTATTGTGAGATACCACACGGCGTTAGAATGTCACATAAGCATTGGACAGTCGATCGCGAAAAAGCAAGCGACTGTTAAATTAATTCAAATATTCTAGTTAACTTCCGGACGATCTCCGATAACATCTCAGTCCATAACCCAATTTTTAATGATACCTCTTGACATTGAAGTGCATTAAAAATTTCCTCATATAACGGATGTCTCGTAACTCTTTGAATTACGTTAATAGTATTGTCTTGAAATTATTCTGTACACATTCTCACCTTAACGTTCTCAGTCATTAATTACACATCACAGTAATCGGCTAATCAAACTAAGCTATCAACAGCCCGTTTGCCCATAGTTATATCTATGTGATGGTGACATCCAACCTTGTTAAAGATCTTTCTTTAACTTGACAATGTTTTTATACTATAGTTGAAAAAAGAATCATACAATCGGGGCTATTAAACTTTCTTAATCTTACCAAACCCAGTACTTAAGAAACACGAACTTCAATTATTTTTACGAAGTGATACTTCTTTTGGCGCGATGGAGAAAAATGATGAGAGTGAATTTTTACGATGCGCGCGCACACCAACACCTAAATTCGACATCGTAAAGTTAGGTCTAGGCGGCATGGAAATCGATAACTTTGTTCAAGTTGTCTATTCTAGTATTTTTATATGTAGAACATGTGTTTCGTAAATAAAATCTTGTTGATTAATTTTAATATTTATCGTTAATCACTACTGCATTTTAGTTATTTTTCCATACGCCAAAGAAGTATAACTTCTAACGCGTGTACATAAGTACAAACACTCTTTTTTTTCACAACAGCTACTGCTGTTTAGACATTTAGTAATTATTAGTAAAGTTTAAGTATTACGAAAGTACTATAGGGGGGATGGGCATCTTTGATTTTATTTATTATGTCCACAAAAATTTACTTTTTTATGTATTTGTATTTATTTTGTCACACATTACCCACACATTCTCTATGCTTGAACGAAATGCATTTTCAAGGATTCGTACAAAAAATTAATTCGTTTATGTTCTATTACCTTTGAGAGCTTTGCTGACTTTTGCTGACAAGAGGAGGAGGGGGGTAAGTAAATCAGCTTACGTAGTACTTGAAATGGCCCTTAAATAGACATTTATAGACGAAAATTTTTCGTATTTTCCACGGTCAACAATTTTTTTATAGATCAGGGGGCAAACAGCGGCGGCGTCCATGCGTCGGGTTGTCTCTCTCCTTAAAATATGGCGAGGGGGCTTCAATTCGTGTATGCGGTAATATTAGTTGTTTGTACTATATATTTGCGTGTTGTTCTCACGAGTATGTAAGAGCGTGCTCCTATTTCACCATGCCTCCTGCTGATAGAGGACAAATCTTTGTTTTTAATTTATTTTATTATTCTTTATTACTCAATATGTCATATGGAACATGGTGTTCCATGACATGGTGGCAGCTCCTTACAAACATTGTGTAAAAAAAACTTGGCGATTAAAAAGAGTGGCGGAGAGTTTATTGCCAGTTCTTCTCTTCCGTTCTACGCCCTTGATTTGAGAACTGGCAGTAAATGTATAATTAGAATCATTTAAAGTATATTTTGACTTATGAACGTCAAAAAAAAGTGTACATTATGTTACCTATATGAATAAATGATTTTTGATTTGAAACGGGCAGGAGGCTCACCTGATGTTAAGTGATACCGCCGCCCATGGACACTCTCGATACCAGAGGGTTCGCGAGTGCGTTGCCGGCCTTTTAGGAATTGGTACGCTCCTTTCTCGAAGGACCCTAAGTTGAATTGGTTCGGAAATACTTTAAATAAATATATAATTATGCTAAAGGGCGTTAAAGCCTCTATTAATTAAGTTGTATGTAACACATGTTCTCGGTATTTATTGTAAGGAGAATTAATAATTAAGATGGTCTTATCTTAACATTATATTACATGACAAACGGTTTAATATATTATGTAATAAGGTGACGGTTATTATGTTGTTAAACATGTTAGTTTTAAGGTAATTAAGGCTAAGAGAATATTATATTTCGTACCTATAATTACAAATATGAATATATATAAAATATTTAACCTTTATTTGATCTCTAAGTACCCCGCTAATTCTCGTATGTCCTCAGCTAAATCCAATTAATTACGGCTACAGATTTCTAACAACCTTAATAATTAAATAACGAGATACATGAAGAATAAATATTTCAGTTCGAATAGGAATATTCAGAAAACTGATAGGTACTAATACTCAAAAAACAAACGGGTATTATGTAGATTTTTTCTATTTGAAAGTGAATTTCTATCACAAACCGCTTTACAGCTAATAGCCGCGTATAGTATCTACTTTTAGCACCTTAATAAAAGCATGGAGAACGTTGGTAAAATTCTTATCATACAGCCGTACCATATTGGCGAATTGACATTAAGAAGACACTCCCAATGAAGCGGGAAGATACAAATTAATATTGATGTTTATCGCAGGTCGACGACAAAATACCGCTTTCCATCATCCCGCGCCTCCCCCGTCAGATGTCACGAATTTTTCATCCGTTAAATCGAACAAGCTTGTCAAATTGAAATATATTGCGTTGATTGAATGAGCTATTAAATTAGGATTGATTTGGCGTTTACCCGCTTATATCTGGGTGCTATTTTTTAGCTGCCATAACCACGATAGAAACTGTTGTGAGGACTATTAACATGCACCAGGGCATGACACATGTGAGTATGATATCGCATGCTAGGCAGCTTAAAAGATTCCATTTTCACATGACAACTTATGCAATGTTGATACAGAGTTTATTATAATTTAGTAAAATCATTAATGACTAACTCATAGCGCCAGACTTCAGCCAGCGTCCAGACTTCACACGGGTGGACATTTATTTTTTTAACTTTTTTTTAGATATTGATATGTTTATTGTGAAACATTATTTTTGCTTTATATTAATACTAGTAATAAATGTAAAATTAGAAGCATAATATTTAATATATATTTATTTATTGACGTTCCTAAGTATACTTTGTGTAACCTATATGAATAAATGATTTTGATTTTTTTAATATAATTATTGTATTATCGTTTCGAATAATATTAGTTTTCACTTCATAAAAGCCACTCATTTACCTCGTACTCACAAAATAACATTAAACGAAGGTCTTCCAAGTTATAACTAAATATATTTCAAACTATTATCTCTGTAATTGATGTCTACTGTCTTGAGAACAATACTCGTTTGAACCTTTACTTATTTCGCTGTCAAGGCAATGTCAAATGAAATATTATAATTATTGTTTGTTGTATAATGTGGTTTACCTTTCACCGTTTGGTTCTCATTAATTAAATGATTGACGAAAATGCGCGTGTACGAAGGTCCCACGTTATTGTATTAATGTATGATGGGCGAATGTTGAATTAATTGAAATTGACCTTCCTCTGCAAGTCTATGTTTTAATTAAATACGTAATAGAGGGTATGTGCAACAGCCAAAGACGTTGGGTTTACTGAATGCTGTCTCCGATACTATCGACATCTATCTATGTTTGCAGAGTAAGTTCACAGTATTAGTGATATTCTGTTCCTTGTATTTCTTCACATTTTGTGTGCGCATTATATAACTGCTAATTTATTATTGTGAATAAATTTTGTCTATTTCAAGAAATGGAACGCTCATTTAGATTCTAAAATCTGAATGTTTTTAAAGAAATCACGAAATAAGAAAAAATTAGATAATGATGTAATCTGATTGTATTTCCTAACAACATTGTTAAACAATTTCATCAATATCTAGGAAACTATTTTGCTAAGTTTAATGACCTGCGGAATGTTATCTAGATTTATTTGGCCTAAATACTTTTAAACAAACAGTGCAGGGTCATGACAATGAACTCAAAATGTCCAATACATTATTAAATATAGATTAATCGATTTTACATAATGCAATCGCAAGCTGTCCTATTGTTTCGGCTTGATGGATTCGCGACAAGCATGCTTAAAGATCAATGCCAAAACTTTGTTGTCGTTGATACCACAGATTTGTTTTGATATAAAAGAATCCTATAAAATATAAGATGTTATTCAACCAGAGGGATAGTTTCAACGTACCAAAAAATCAGCATCTTACTTAATATTACACTTTTAATAAATTATTTAAAACCACATCGAGTTGTATTGTAAACTATTCATTCAATTCCAATTCATCTTAATATATCATAAAAAGGTGTCTTCTCATTGATAAGTTTTGCATCGGGCGACATTATATAAAATTAGTATTTATTCTGTTCTTTTGTACTCACGATTTTTTTGTGTGTTTTAATTTAATAGCCATTACCATAACCATATAATCAAGATTGTATGTTTATGAGTATTACATTAAGGCGGAATATATTAAATTAGTGTTGCTTATTCGTACTGTATAAATACGCATATATTTCTATTTTTAGCAATTGTAAAGGGTTATGTTAAAGGATAGGATTTTATATCTCAAATTGACATGGACACTAATTATTATCAAAATGCATTTAGAACAGACGCCAATGTAAAGGCGACACAAATCATTCAATTTGCATATCTTTGTCATTGATCCGATAATTTGTTTTTGATAACTAATTACCATTCTAATAGCATATTTAAATATTAATTATGTTTTGTTAACGATAAAACGTAATAGTGATTTACATTGCTAAAACTTTTAATTAAAGTTACGAAATTACATTATTTCAAAGAGAAATTTAAATTAAATATTCTATTGGATAATAAAATTGTTAATTAAGTTCTTGGTAGTCTAGTAATTAACTGTGCGATAGACAACCCCGTGGTCGTGCATTCAACCCCTGATTGTGAAAATTTGCATGGTATGGAAAACTGAGATTGGATTGATTGATCTATAGACAGTGTTACTATTAAAAAATATATCTTTTTTCATATTAATAAATAGGTATTAAAGTACAAATAAATAAATTTAACCGTGCACTGTTTGCCGATAGAAACAATACGCAGATCGTGACTAGTCTAGTGACAGGCTAAATTGTTCGCACACTACTGTGGTAATTTTAAAGCCAATTCTGTAGGAATTTCATGCTATAATAATTTTAACCTTTTATATGAGATACAACGTCAAATGCCAGATAAGTGGCCATTAGTAGACAATACTGTGCCGATAAGTACTTGCTTCTTTAAGTTTGTTTAGCACTGTGTGTTAATTTTTAAGCGCTTTATTGATTAATGTTGTAGGGTAGATCGGGGACACAAAATATCCAATCCACGCAAATCTTTACTTTTAATAATCGCGTACGCAGTATGAGTATTTCCACTGATATTTTTTTACAGAACGAGGATCAAACCGTCAGAAAGCTCACCTGATGTTAAGTTATACGCCCATGGACACTTACATTGTCAGAAGGCTCGCGAGTGCGTTGCCGGCTTTTAAGAATTGATACGCTTTTTTCTTGATGGACCCTACAGTAAGAAATGGTTCAAGGAATAAATTAAAAAAAATACTTGGATTGGATCGTCTTCAAGATTTGGACTTTTGTACTTGGTACGGCTACAATAGATAAGTAAAAGTCTTTTCTAGTTATTCTTACAGTAAATTTATTAGAGACTTTGATTCTAAGCTTATTAGATGTGGTTTAGTAACACTATTAGAAAATTTTCTTTACAAAATGTCGCATCGTTTAAAAGATGAGACATAACGCCTGATTTCGCTTATAAAACCTCTGATCCAAACAATTTAATATCAATTATTGTATACATTATATAACGAGGGACCTTGAAACATGACCATAGTCGTGACTCGTGAGTCGAGCGGTCAGATTGTGTGTACCAAGTGACGGGAGTATGCGAAATTAGTTTGTCACTCATTTATTTATTTGAGATAATGTCAAGGTTTCATTACAGGTTTAAATTCCCTTTCAAGTGTCAAGACACACTCACATACACTATACAAATACTTCTACACGATATATTATTCTTTTTTGTATTAAATACTTTGATAAATTGCGTTGGCAGTGGTATTACTATTTTATTACATGCACGAGTTACTTTCAGAAGCCCTTGTTTGATGAATTTTAAGATATATAATACAAATTTACCACAACCACAACGTGATACCACAACGTTTTAAGGTTTGGATCTCAGACTTCTGTTTTCTTATCGTGATCATTTGTTTTTTATAGCAAAGTAGGTGATCAGCATTCTATAGCTGACACCGTCAACTTTCGAAAATTCATATAGCTTGAAATCTTCTGAACACAGCATTACACATTATAATTTGATCTAACAAATTATACAAACACGCATTATAATTTGCTCTAACAAATTTTAATGCGTGTTTGTATAATATGGTGATCATGAATATTGTCGAAAATACTATACTTATACAAAAATTACCGCTTTTCATAGTCAGATATGTTAACCTGTTTTGTCTGTTGTGCCAATCACAAAATCTCATCGACACAAACAAGTATAATATTAAATCGCTTAAGCCTATACCCACCACCATACATAGCTAAATCGTGAACACCCGTGATAGATGCCTTGAGTCACAGCTCACAACTTGATACCATATTTACGAGCACTTGAAACCGTGACAGCCTGAAAATGTCATGAAGGGCAACTAATGGCCCACACGATATGCCTTACTGATTAATAACTTATTACGCTAGAATTCAATAGACCACATACAGTGACAAATGACTATTTCAATGTGATTGTGTTATCGTAATCTATGCTTTCATGTTATGGCTTTTATTTATTATCTGTATTTGCATTAAAAATAAAACAGTCTATATTATTATTGAGATTTTCCTACAAATGAAAAAGCGTTGCCGTAACTATATAATGGATTTAGGAGGTTTAATTCACGATGCAACAATATATATGTTGGATTACGGGAACAGAAATATTGTATTTTTAAATTAAATAGTTATATAAAATAAAAAAATAAATAAATAAAATCGTAAATATACTCCTACGGAGTATGGTAAATGAAACATTTTAAATAGTGTTTTTATAAATGTGGGTTTTTGTAACCATTCAGAATTCTAATTGAATTAGCCGAGTTCCGGTATTGTACGTGATTGTATTTTTAGAACTGCTGATTTGTTATAAAGTTGTTATATGAACTATTAATATTCGTAGTTTTAGTAGACAAGTGATACGAACTAGTTTGTGTACATAGCCATGTCCTAGCTTCTATGCAGTGTATACTGCACTTAAGTATTAGTTATGCCGTAGAAGCACTGGTTGGATGCATGAGCGACTCTACTGCGGGCTTGTAGAAAGTACCCGAGGTGGTTGTAGTGGGTATTGCTCACCTAGTCTACGAATAGCAGAGATTTTGGTATGGGATAATAGCAGACTGGTATGTGCTACTTTTTGCTACTTTCCGGGACATTCACAAATGCATTACCATCTGGCATATCGAAAAAAAATGAGTATTAGTCCGGGTTGCAAATGAAAGTTGTTTCCGGTAAAAGAAATTCAAAATCTCTTCATTTCCAGATATTCCGGAATCATCTAAGTCATACCTTATTATTAAACCCTACAGATCTACTTCGTACTTCAATATTTGTTATTTTTTTGTAAATTTGTTAAACATACAAATTCCTCTTTGTATGATAGATAAACCTTAAACTTTTAAAATAACTACACGTATTGAGTCATACATTTGCAATTTTCGATTTGAGTGACTTTATTCTTAATAGATATTGATGCACACGACACTCAGATCCAGCAATTATAATGAAGTTCGAACGTAAGAAGCTTCGTTATAGGAACATCGGAATCGCATTAACACGGAAGCTTCCAGCCGCTCGAGCAAAACTAATTCAATTGCGATGCGAATACAACTTGTTTAGCAAGATCTTATTGTATCACGATTATTTTAACTTTATAGAAGAACTGTTTTGCATTGTATTTATATTAAAAGTTATTGTGATGTCATGGAATTGCGTTTATTTTCAATGTCGATTCGTGTTATCGCAATTAAGATAAAATTCTTGCACTTGAACTTGATATGAACTTTTTTTATTAAATGCGCAGATGAAGTTCAGTTCAAAAAAGAAAACGTGTATGTACTTATGTACACGCGTTAGATTTATATTACTTGTATACTTCTTTGGCGTAGCAAGATATTTTTTTTTTCAAAAATGTAATAAGGCGATTAAAATAAAAATTATATTTGCTATAAAATAAAAATAAAAATATTTACTCCTTGAATGGAGACCTCTGCAGAATTAAAGACGGTGCTGCCCTACTGGTGGACTGACGACATCGCAATGACTCCCAATGCAAGCAGAGTCCAGTGCAGGCCGTACTGGAGGAAAATTCAGAACTGACGACCAAGTTCTCATCTCATATATATTATATATATTCATTTTTTTTAAGTATCTTTACTGAGACATAATCGAATATTGCGATCTAGCCTTAATTAAGACTAATAAGTAATTTACTAATACGAATATTTAACTTAGAAAGTGTTCAGTAAGACTTAGGGCCTGTTTCACAATGTATGGATAAAGTACCAAATAGCTATGCAACACATAAATTATTCGAATGATAAAAGTTCCGAATAATATACTTGGCGTTTCATGACGAATAGCGCTATCTGACAGTCGTGAAACGCAAAAATACTGTTTATCCTACCAATAAGTATTAAATAGTTTATTTGGAACTTATCCGGACATTGTGAAACAGGCCCTTACAGTCTCAATACAAAACATTCTCTGTTCTTGTGTTCTATTTTTAAATATAAATACAGAAAATATATACAAAAAACCTTAATGATAATACTTTTCCAACATCTATGCGTGGATCATTTAGTAACAGTTGTGAGTGATGAGTTATTACGATCTCGCTATTAAGCTGAGCACTCGAATTATATCACGCCGCGTGCTAACGACACCCATTCAAGTAAATGCTACGGATGAAATTTAAAATATCGGATATTAATTCAAGCTTAATCTCCGCTATATGAAATTCTTTATACAGGCAATTTTTCAGTGTAAATACTTAATCAATTTTCGATTTAAATTTATTTTCACGTTACCAAATTAATGTTTACTGATAAAGTCGGATTTATATTTTATAACAAATATGTTATACTTAAATATAGCATTATGATGTGGTAGACATGAATAAATTATAATTAATAAAATAAATGCTTATCATTTATTTTTCCAAATTTTCGTTCCATAAATCTTTTCTCATAGTAAGGAATAAATAAAAATACACGAATTGGTGCAGCCGTCTTCGGGTTTTGAACTTAGCAACTTTAGATTAATTTGTATTTGTATAGATAGACAAGTTTTGAAATAAAGAATTTAATGAATAATAAGGTACATTCTTTCGCAACTAAAATATTTACATAGTAAATACTATCCATATAATATAATTATTTAAAATTAAACAAATAAACAGTATTTACAATTATCTTAACATATCTTAAATATCTATCTGTATATTATTTTCTTATGTGTATAAAAAGAAAACTTTTTTGTAATTGTGTAATGATTATGGCAAAAATAGGGGATTTGTATCAGTAATAAAGAATATAAAATTGCTCTTGAACGAACTTTCTTAAAGAAATTTGATTATACAGCAAAACAAGTGTTAAAGAAGTGTTTTAGCGAAAGTTGTACCGCGTAAAGATAACAGATACTTTCAAAACAATATTTTTTGTTCATCACTGTCAAGATCACTTTCCATAGTCGGGTGAAATAAGGTAAATATCAAAAACTACATTCAGTCTATGGTATTCTAACCTCATTACGACTCTTAGATTGGACTTGGCCATGACTCGGAATGCATCGGAAAGTTATTGACTTTTGATAATGAAACCAGTTTGCGCCAAGCTGACCGAGAGTACGTGGCCCCGTTCAATACCAGTTGAGCCTGCTCATAATTGTCGCCTTTTCTATCTTATCTCTTACGCAAGTGTTCACTGCGCCTTCATTCATTAAACTCTCTCACGATAGCTATCAAAACCAGAAATGTACTACCATCATTGAAATTATCGCTCCCTTCTTTCGAACAATATGTAACAGAGTACATGTTGGGCTTACGAGGAACGATAGCTCTTAAGTCGTCGTTAAGTAACCGGCAAATAAGATTGCCTTTACACGATAGAAAATAAACAGTGCAGCCAGTTCAGCTGGTCCTTCTACAATTTAATGGCTTTTGTTGAAAGTTCCTAAGTCGTGAACTTTTTGACATGAAAAAAACAACTTGATATTTCAGTATGTAATTTAAGGCTATCCATGGACAGACCATAGACATCTTGTGACTATGTGTACACGAAAATTATCTGGAAATATAGTCTGTGGTGTAATATAAGTGACTATTGACATAACGGTGTCTTAGCATGCATCGTTGCAAAACGATTTGGATTAAACTTGGATATCCATAACCATACTGGGCTAATTGAAAAAAGAAATTTCTTGGCACGGCAATAGCGCGATTACTGTGAAGCCCGGAGAACTAATTTGAAATTTATAACTTTCGCCTTTCTTATACAGAATAGATGCATTCAAGCTAATAAAGAAAGCAAGGCAAGGAAAGTTGCGATGGTAAATTGCACATTCGGCAGATAATCTCCGTAACATCACGTACAAAAATCGCAATAATAGCCAATTAGGAAGGTAGGCAACGCCAGAGAAAACCTGTGGCTTTTTGATCACGACAACTTGCAAAACTTCGTACAATCATATATATTGTGCAAGCTTCTATTTTCTACTATTAAGTGTTATTTTCTATGTCCTTGCCCTAATGAAACACTGAGACAAAACAGCGTTTGATTTATCTAAGGAAATAATTCGATTTGCTCATTATTATGACGGAATAAACGCGTTGAGGTATCTGTTGCAACAATATACTGCCAAATAAGTTATGCTCAATGTGCCCATAAATTAATCAATTTTACACTTTAAATATGAATATTGTATATAACGACGCAACGTTATAATTTTTGCCGCATTTCTGGCGATGGTTTATGAAAATTGACTGGGCTTTGTCAATTTTTAAATGGAATGCTCTTATTTGGAGTAACAATTGTGTTTTAACGACTATTTTTATATGAAAATTATGTATGTTGAACATTGTATAATTTATAAGACATTCACAAAGTTTTTTTATTTTTATTAGGCTTAATAACTCGTTGTTTATATATTACGTTTTTTTTTAATTCTTAATCTAGGTGGCTGTGAATATGTTGTTATACACGATTCGATTAATACGATTCTATAGAGGCCTTACTAAGTATTTTGGTTGTAAACTAACACAAACAGTGCACGCTTATAACGAACCTTAGCTACACTCTCAAATACATACGCACTAGGGAATTCAATCTAGAGTCGAGATCGTTAGTTAATTCTCGTGGGAATAAGAATTACCATCTCAGAGATCTCAGTATTTTCTAGATCTCGAGTAGTTTTCAAGAAATGTGTTTATGAGGTTAATTAATATATCACTACATAGTATAAAACAAAGTCTGTCCCTATGTCCCTTTGTATGCTTAAATCTTTGAAACTACGCAACGGATTTTGATGCGGTTTTTTTTATTAGATAGAGATATTATTAGATAGAATTCAAGAGGAAGGTTTATATGTATAATAACATCCATTAAATAGTGGAAAAGTACTGTTATTTTTGAGGTTTCTAATGTGATGTCGTAAATAATTACATTTTTTCCGCTTACATTGCAAACGCAGGCTGAACCCTACGAGTTTTATCAAAATAATGTACTAAGTATTGTACACATTGAAAAGGTCTACAGAAAAGTCCGTGATGGTATATGTCTATATGGTATATGTCGCGTATATTATCGGAGCTTTCCAGCGACGGAAATAACAATACATAATAAAAACCTGCTTTTCATCAGCATTGCACCCGTGCGAAGCTGGGGCGGGTCACTAGTTTAAGATATAATAATATTTAAAAAAAATATTTGTTAGAACCGAACGTTATCTAGCTGGATCCAGATGTCGTGAGATCGGGATTGCACCCCCTTATACGCACACCCATTCACAAAACCGCTTATACGACTTGTGTTTGACTAGATGCACCCTGGAGTTTAAACAATCACTATGTCCTATGGAATAATTTGAGCTACCAAAAACAACACAGAGGCAAGAGACAAGCGATGACTAAAGATGAATTAGATCACAATCATTCCTGTCATGAATGAAGTTTTTTTAAATATATTCTAAATTTATATCTCCTCTTTCAACCAAACGCAACTTGCAATACTTATGAGTTACATAATTATCAACATACACCTAACAACTCCATCTCTGCGATACGCTCGAAAGTTAAGCCGAACTAGCAGTACTCCAGAATTTATTTTATAACAAAATTAACTAGTATATCGTCGGAATACTTTATTACTAGAGACATAACACTAAAAAGCGCTTCCTTAATTGCATCATTTCAATCCAACTTTAGTTTTCAGCACGCTAGCGCTGTATAATTTTCCTCTAACAACTTGAAAATAATCTTCCACTGAAAACAGGGAATTGGAGTGAAATTTCCGTACGGCTATAAACTGTTACTTGTTTAACGTTGGGAAAATGAGAGGACCAGTATAAAGAGTGAAGGTTTTGGCCGTTTTCTTTGGCATTAATGAAGACCTGCTCCTTGGGGCGGCAATCTCGCGCCCAGACATCTTATCTACCTTGGGTTTCACCAAATCGTCTCACATTAGGTGATTGTTTTAAATGCGTAAAGATGGAATTATTGTTATCATTAAAAAAAAATATACAAAATTGAAACGTTCTCACAACTAGTAAATAAATAGACTTTACTGTATTATGATTACAAATAAAATAAGTCATACAAGTCAAAGGAATTTAGCGAGAAAATTCACTTCTATTTGAAAAAACAATTTGTACTTTTCATTATTGAAAACCTCAGACTTGTTAATTTTACAAATTGGTTGCGTACTGCCTAATTACCCAACAGCTGAGATACTTATGCGTTGGAGCGAAGGCACTACTGTCAGCTGCCATTGTCATTGTATGTCACAGATCTTATAAAATATCAACATCAAAGTCAAATTAGATTAATACCGTAAATACTGGTGGTTTCATTAGATTTGTTCACAATGCTAAATCTTTAAATTAACGACGACAATTAATCGAATAAACCACTTGTTAATGTATGAGCTCTGTGACATAATGACAATGGCAGCTGACAGAAGCGCCATTGCTTCAAAATGTATAATTACTAAATCAGGAGAATAGATATTTTAATTGCAATGTTTACGCTTATTTAAGTTTTAATTACGTTATAACTTTTCTGAATATTTAAATATTAAATAGTGATCTCGATACTTCCGACATTGCTGTCATGTCACATTATTAACACAAGCCGTCAATTGATTGATGTATACAAGTTGTTAAATCGTTATTCTTTTTTTATACTCTGTGATTTATAACAATCAACTTTTTGTTAAAACAGATCATGTTTAATTAGTTGCTTTGTTTTTTATCGCCTTTTTCATATCATTTATTCATATCGGTCCCGGCTCGTAGTGTATATATATAAATTCGATGTACCAGCAATATTTCTTTAAAACAAAGATAAAAATTTATATATGTTTCGACACCACTCACTGAGACCTGTGTGAAATTTAGTAATTTTGTGTTCGTCATATATAATCATAAACGTAGGTTATATTTACTAGCGACTACGTCCTCGCTCTAATTGTCATTTTGACAATTAACGGTTCTCATATTACCCTCATACTTAAAAAAGATGCACGATATAAAATAATAATATCAAAAAATCAGTTAAAATATGTTTCTAGCCCCTAAGTTGCATAGGCCATGTTTGTTATTGTACTGTGCTGTAATTTAAAATGCCTTAACTGGTAATAACAAAACCTATGGATTGAAAATTAGGAGATTAAGCAATGCTAATAGTATAGCAATAGTTTTATCTTTATGATAGTTTCAAGTAAAATGTAAAGAAACTATGCACGCTAAAAAATAAACAGTCATCAAAACATCAATGTTTTAATTTACATTAAAGAGATGTAAGAAGAGTACAAGAGAATAATGTTTTACTTAAAAATCACTTAGTGTAATGCGGACCGTATCCTAGTTCCATACATTTTAGCAAAGTACCGACACTTAGTATAAAACAGGACAAAACCCTGTTTAAAAGCAAGATTTAAGCTATGAGGACAAATAGTGTTCGCGTGTTTTGAACAGACTTCATTTGTTTTTAATGAAATTGTTTTGTTTTGTCGTACTTCTAATAAGGATTACTAGTAATCTTAAACTTTTCTCGTTCGCGACGTATAGATGATTTTGTACCTATAATGTTTTCAAATGTTAGATTAGATAACTAAAGCCACGCTTTGATGATATGAGGGATCGCTTAGGCTCCAAGAAGATATTTACCTATAATGACATTATATAAAATTTTATTTTGACATATATTTATTCATATTCATTACTGAAGAACTTACATTCATTGTTTCGTTAATTTAATATTTATTTATAAAATACAGACAACTAGTTTTCTGTGCGAAACAAATGTTTGTAGGCATAAATGAAACAAAAAACGAACCAACACTTAAGCCTCCAAACATAATAAATACTAAATATAACCAAATAAAAGCCACCTGTAGTTTTTTTAATGTCGATGCTCTCACGCCTTACTAACTAATGCTATTACGAATATTTTTCTATTTCATGAAGCCTTAGCAAATTATGTAAATGACCTAAATCAAAATTCGAGCGTCGAGGGAGGAGCCCTTAAAGGCCGGCATCGCACCTACTAAAAATGGGTGTCTATGGGCTACGAAGACTGCCTTTTTGAGCGTCCCGCAGGCTCGTTTGACCTAATATGTTAATGACAGCAAAAAACTATACTTGTTTAATTTAATACCAAATGATTATTCTCTCGCAGCTTTGTATTTCAATAAAAGAAGTTTTCGAAAGATATTGTATAGAAGAGTCCGACTGTCTTTTCTTTCACGTTAATGTGCAATTCTCTATTTGAAGATATTCCATTTGTATTCGTACGTTAGCAGCAAAATGTTTGCGAAAGTTACGAATCCAATTAGGCCACACTTTTATTGTTTAGTTTCAACATTGGTGACCAAATAGTACGCAATAAAATTGTCTTTTACTTATAAGAATTGCTGAAGTATTGCTGAATACAGCTGATATAAAATTATCATTATAAAGAGAGCTTTATTAATAAATCCATACAAATAGTTAAATTGGTAGTAGCTTATGTAAACATTTAAGTTAGTTTTCTTGTTGTCTATTATTGTATGGTTCCTTTTAGCCTCATAAAATGATTATTTATATATAATAAATTGTTATACTAAAAAATGGTTGCAATATTTTCAAAATTTAACAGAAATGCTATACTATAGTAAAATTAAATGTTCATTATAATACGTCAATTATGACATCATAAAATGCATACAAATGTTGTTCATAAAGGTACAAAATTTGTATGCATTTTAAGAAAAGATAAATTTTCCTGCAAATAGAACTCCTGATAAGCTGACTAAACGCTGTACTACGTGACGGGGTAAGCTATGAATGTGGTTAACCCAACATACTTGTATATTATTACACGATAATCGTTTTAAGTCAAGTGTCGTTATAAGCAGTTCATTGTGCAGCTATTCGTAATTTATAAAGCCTTCAAAATACGTAACGACCCTCCAATTTCCCTTTCAGTAGAATCTATTCAAGACCCGAAAGCATTTCACTTTACCTCCAACCAATCGGAGCCTTCACAATAAAATATTATGAATTAGTTATGCCTGCGAATTTGTTCGGGTTATAAAACATAATATTTATCAAAAACTTCAGTATATAACTTTACTTAACAAAGTTTGTTGTGTTGATCGTGGTTAGATATGTTTATTATAATTAGGCCGATATTTGAATATTGTATCATGTATGTATAACTGGTGAAACGCATACGTCAATCGATATTAATGTATTTGACAATTGACCATAAATAACCATAGAGTACCATAGATAAAGAACAGACTATGCATGTACAGTTTAGTTTCATTATTCTTGGGCTTATAGCTTATAGCGAAGCAATTAAATAAATAAATTATTAGCTTAATTTACATCCTAAAACGCAGACAAACCAACCTTAAATTTCATATCGAACTTGTAGAATGGAATATTAAGAATAGGCCATCTTAATACCGAACGAGGTGAATATTAAAGTAGACTTTTTCGATGATTTTCTTCAATAATTCCTTACGCGGAAAATTCATGGCACGATCTCTAACCGAAACATGATTTATGAGTGCGTAGATTATAAATAAAATATGAATATGGGTTGCGTGTTTTCTATGGATAAATTGTATTTTTATTTTATCATGACCTCCCTTCATTATTTATAAAACATGTTTTACTACAGATACACGTTTCTTTGTTTGTTTTATAAGTCAGTACAATTCATGACAAGCGGGAGTCTCAACATATGAATTACAAGTATTGGTACTCTGTGAGACAGTGGTGGACAGTCTCGGTCATGCCTGCCCATTGGATGCCCGAAAGAAATATGTGACAACATTGACTGACTGCACTGGTGAACTAACGTCTGTCACGGGTCGTCACTTCCCTACGCCTGGAGTAATCTTTGAAATCCGTCAAGCTTCATAGACGGATAACATTATATATCTATTATAATATATATGTAATAATATAGAAATCGGCCGTTTGTAAAAATCATATTTACGTCTAAGTAACACCGCAAAAAGGCATTTGGATTTTAGTAATCTTATAACTCGAATCAACATATCGCTAGTGCAATTTAATATCCATAATTAGAGCATAATCTGACACCTTGAACAGAACAGACTATATCTAGCTTCACTTCCTTTTCCTGAGTAGCATAATCATAGATTAACGTAGATCTTAATGCCTGCCTCGCCGACCATGAAGGTACACTTTTCTATTTCTAAGGTTACTGTTCTATTATAGAAACGAATATTATTATAAGCAATAGATTTCTTATTAAAGATAAAGCCATCTTTGACATTTATGTTTGATTTTCTTTCTAATCGATAAAATTATAGTTCAATTAACACATTTAATAAGAGCCATAAGAATTTTCAGTTTTTATCTGTGAGGGAAATAATTATTCATTCAATTTTTAAAATTAAAATACAGATAATCAGCACAGACAATATTATCCACAGATTAATACTAGTTTCGAGGTGACTTAGACATAAATGACCACGCCGTATGCTCTGTGTTCATAACAATGGTAACTCTATATGTTATTAGGAATAATAAATTATAAGGTAATAATATAATAATATCATATAGCAAATGTGGGTTATGTCATATAATATAGTAGCTTATCAATGATTAACGACTAATGACGTGCAATTTGTTCGTTTTATTACCACTGATGGTATTATATATTTTTTATAACCTCTAATTAGTTTTGTTTTGACTTTGATTAATACAACTATGCAAACGGAGGTATGAGCAACTTTAATTAATTTAATGCCGAAAAAATCTACCGTACTTTGACATCAGAACATTTTTGAAAATGTTTTTTTTGCACGAATTTAATCTTTCGTATCAGTGCGTGACGGTTCATTTGATTTTATAAAATGGCTTTCAAGAAAAAAGAAATGGAACGGCAGGTGCCTGTACATGTTTATCTAGCGTAAGGCAACTTTGAAGAGAGGTTTATATTTATATAAATAAATTATTAAAATTTAGTTAAAAAGATTCGAGTTTTATGAATTCCGTGATACATTATGTTATAAAATCTAAAGCACAGACTACGACAATATTTCAAAATAATAATCAACTTCTTGCGATTCAAACGTCAGGACTTCAATATTTTATAGAAAGAGTAATTTAATTTCGAATTGTTATATTGCGTCTATTACTAGTAAGTGGATCTGCAATACGCACGTCTTGTGCAACTTAAGATCATCTCTCGATAGCGAAAGGGTTGTCACAAGGAATAAGACAAAATATTTGTTTAATAACACTCATTTGTTAATAGACTTTGAGTATATACTATGTATAACTTAATACTAGCTAGCGAATGCTTAAGCTTACTAGCGACTGATTCTTGTAATTATAGTATTTATTGTAACAAAGCATTAAAAAAAAAAAATTGTGCAATTTGTATTATTATTATTAGTATTGTCGACCCTAACGTTATTTTACGTGACCAGCCAACCCTAGTAGTTTCGTAAGGTGATACTTTTACTCTTGATAAAATGTGCCGAATACCGACGAGAGAAAGTGTTTGACAAAATTGTCATTTGCGTATGAATTCGTGACATTAGATACGCATATTACGTTAGTGTTATGGCGTGTTAGCAGAGATATTTCGAAATAAAATTGTCTATGCAGTTAAACTAATCAACGCACTATGACCAAAAATGAGGTTAGCTTTTAGCTGTCACCAGCAACTTTGATATATTATAGAAAACCGTGAGATCATATGATTAACTCGTGCTATATTCTCCTTGTTGGCTGCCAGACTTAGGCATTATCTGAGAAACAACTTCTAACGTAGAGAACATGCCAATGAGGAATGGAAAGAAGCATAGTGCATGTAACACTGAAACATGAAACATGAAAAAGAGCAGAAGAGCTAACATCAGAAAATAATTGAAGCAGCTGGAAGATGCCTATGTGTCAAAGGACACGCTGATAACCCATAATAGGTCAAGTGCTGTATTAGATTAAGTTTTATTTATGTATTAGAATTAATTATTTTGATGTAACTTAGATAAGTGTTAGGTGTCAGAAATAAAGGTTTAATGATAATAATATTCTCCTTATATTATATAACTGAGGTAGCATAGAAATCAGTTTTCGAAACGAAATCGATAATACTATACTGCTTTGTACTTGTTTGTTTACTCCTTGCTAATAAACACTGTACATTGCTTATATCACAATTCTGTATGTCTATTTAAAAATAGAACGCAAAACAAACATGCATATTAGCGTCTTCTGTGACTTTTGCACATCTTTAACTGTGTTTGTGTCGTTTCTTAATTATTATTTTTTTATTTTAAATTAAATATTTAACATCGTTTAACCGTATCAAAAATAGAACATTTTTTTATTTTTATAGGGTGGGCGGTCAGGCAAATCAGTGGCCGATGGTGGGCAGCGGGTGTCAATGCCTTATTCATCAAATGGGTCTTGTCTCAATTTGCTTAAACTCAGGTCTGGTGGGTTTGGCGTGTTCCCGGGCCGGGCGACAACTACTCCGAAAATATTATCATCATATTTATGGGCGAATTACTTCAGCGTAATTTAATTAGTAATAGTTTTTTTTCTATAAATCATTTCTTTTCTATTTAAAACTTGCCCAAGTGAATTACAAAAGCGAAATTAGAATATTTTTCAAGGCGATCTTCGGTCACAGTCCACTTATTCGTAAAACTATGCGGCGTTAAACGCGCTCGTTGCACGACAACTTTGTTTTATTGCGAACACTTTTATTTACTCTTGCACCATTTTATTAGGTTTTTGTGCGGTCAGTGGTTATATACGGGTATTGAGCGGTGAATTTGGCCCCATACATTTAATATGGCGAAATAAATATTAATATAAAAATACGTTTGTAGATATTTAGTTTGAAAAACATCTTTATATCAGAACACAGTACAATTTTATGAATTAAATTTACGAATAAACGTATTGAATACTATACATGTTAAAGAAAAGTATATAATTATATTTAATTAACATAATAATATAGGTTTTTGTTATGTATAAACATACATACAACATTAAATGTAAGTAATAATAGCAAAATTGCTGTATTTATTTATTATTTGGACCCCTTATGGGTAAAAGCCTCCTCCAAGGATACCACAATTTTCCTTTTTTCATATCTACCACTTCTTTTCCCTTTTATCTTTAGGGGGAACCTTTTAATACGCAGAGCATATTTTTTATCGCTGAGAATCCAATTCCCAATCCAGACTAAATTTGTTCACAAGCAGGCATTCTTATTATATAAATATTACAGTAATCTACGATTGTTTATATGTTGACTTGTATCTACAAATTTCTCTAACACATTTTTGTATACTTAAAACGTATGAAGAAATTTTTTCGATTTGAGTTATCGCTGCTACGAAGTTTTACGACCACAGTACCAATTAAACGGGACAGTATTTCGACGTAGCTACTAGTATTACGTATGTTTAAATGTAATAAAATTTTAAACCAAGGTTATATATAATGCAAAATTGTGTTGCATACATAATAATTTAAACTGTTTATGTCTTAACAAATGAGCAATTAAATAAGTAATTTTAGCTTATTTTAAACTACAGAGGATAACGTTTCTAAGCTGGTATTTAGTAAGACTGAATGTAATTGTTTAAATTTAATATGTTAGCGTGTTATTAATACTGTATTTGTGTATGTAATTTACTCAAATACCTCGTTTTATTTGTAGTAGTGCAATATAGAGCAATGGCCTAGTGGCTTGAGTGTTTGGCGTTCATCCCTGAGGTCGCTGTGCATCAATAGACAGTACTTTCTAACGCCCGAACCCAATAATTATTCCACAATCTCTGATTGAAATCAATCTTAGATCAGACCGTGACAGTCGACAATCCATTTTTGGCGACGGATAGAATGCAACCTTTCGCTCTTTAATCTCATATTTGATAATGAATATAAACCAAACAAACTATATAAAACCGTACAAATAATATTAAAATTTACATGTCTATGTTTACAACATATCAAATAGTTTTTTTATTATTTTAAAATTGGTGTAAGTCAAAATCTTATGATAGGATATTGGCACATACACCGAACCGACCTACCGTGGATAGCTTGTTTCGACAGATGGCTATTACAATCCGTCGTTTAGTTATTGGCATACTTTTATCTATATTGGATTAGATGTCTATCGCAGATTGTCAGAAATGGATTGCGATAGGGTTTCGGCGTAAGTGCGTCATGCCGTAGACCCAAAACTTCGACGCCGTCAGGCAGCTGCTGAAAAAGATTATCACGAAACAGATAACGATTTCTAAGTAGTCTAGTCAGTAGCCAGATCCTAGCGCCACTGTTTTTTCTTTTACATATTGTTGTTAAAAAATATACAAAAATTATTCAAAAAATATTTTTTTAAATGAAAAAATAACTTAGCATTTCATAGATAAAATATTATGGAATAACTTCATATAGCTTATTAAACTCCGGAGACCTGATTAACATAATTTTATATAAAACCTCAAAAAAAAATTTTTACCTCAAATCCTATATAATCTACCACTCTTAAAAATAAGAGTGGATGTTTAAAGATAAGTACGATTCCAATAACGAAATCCAATGAGTTTTTGACATACGGGAGTCATTGGTCGCCTTCGTTTCCGCATCTGTTCCAAACACCTACCGGTTTCCTCGCGGTGTTTTCTTCATCAAACGAGCAAAAAGAAACACCTATTGTACGGATGAATGCAATGCCTCAGGATATCTCAAATAAATACGTAATATTATAAATTTTGACAAAATTTCAACATGAACCGTATGATGGCAATTCATCCGCAATAACCAATTTTAAACACATGTTCCACCATCCGTAAAGTTAATAACGATAGAAAAATTGCAATCCCGAAACTGACGGGATCTGATATACATCAGGCGGTCACTCCCGCTGCTAATTTCCCGGGAGACCTTCAGCTGGACAAATCGAAATGTTTCTTTATGTCACTCGCCTTTGCCGTGTCTTAAACAAAGCCAGCTGTTATCTTCACAAACTATATGTTCTCCTGGTATATAGCGATTTCCATGGCTGGTTGAATTTAAAAAGATTTACAAAACATTAAACACAAATACACTTAAGGATTCATAGATTGCGATTATTAATTACAATTATAGAAATCTTCATTCAGTATTTCATCTTTCACCAAACCGTATTAGAATTATTATTCATGCAAATAAATCTTTTATCTAAATATGAAATGTTAGTAATAAAATTATGCCTTGAATTAGTCTAACTCTGTGTGTTCCATAATTATACCATTAATTCATTTGTTTATTTACTCTTTAAGTATGAGCGTTTCATTCGTCGCACACGAAAAGACATCTTTAATTTAATATGTCAAATGGAATTGCTTGAATACTCAGTTGCTGAAATATTTCTAAGAAAAATATTTTTATTAGACGAAATTGAAATTTCTAAAGGGATAAGAGATGTTATTTTGTGTAATTAGAATGTTGTATACATAAACGGGATTCTGAAACGAGCTTCTAAAATTTTAAGTTGATATTAAGTAACATTAACTAATAATTGTTTAAAATTGTGATGTTCTTAGCACCTTAGAAGAGTTACTTGGAAAATATTACGTGAGGTGTAAGACGTTGGTTGCTCTTTGAGCCTTTTAAGAGTTTTATTAATTTTGAATTACAATTTTTGTCATTTCAAATAAGTACGCAGGCCAAATATACAACTTTAAATTAATTTAAAAATATAACAGGAGTGATATAACGTTCCACAAAACTTTTTTTTATGTTAGAACAGGGGGCAAACGGGCAGGAGGCTCACCTGATGTTAAGTGATACCCGCCCATGGACACTCAATGCCAGAGGGCTCGCGAGTGCGTTGCCGGCCTTTGGTAAAATAATCTATGGTAAATATTAAATTTTGCTCTCACTAATACAGTTAAGTGATATTGCACATAAAACCAAAATCGAATGCAGAAATTAGATTCAAAATTGACAGTAAAAATATGAAATTCAATTTGTCATAAGCCCCCGTCCGTGATTTACATATGGAAGGCGAATTTAATAAAGCAGTATTAAAAATTTGAGCGGGGTTTGAGCTATACGTTAGAACACGTGTCGTGCTCAACAGAAATCCGTTATCGGAACGACTCTCAAAGGATTTAATTTCCTGCCGACGAAATGAAAATCGATTAGTTTGATTTCCGATGGAGGCCAGCGCTGGAGGGTCAATAGTTTCCGATGTGGTTTGGTTTAACTTAATAAGACATGCGAGGTAATATAGCTGAAGCCTCTACGGATTGTTTTCTGTTGGTAATGGAATTCTAGATTGGTCAGTTTGTTTTGAAGTCTAGTAATGGAGCACCGTGCGTGTTTAATCTAATCTATATACTTAATGAATATATACTTTTGCCAACAGCCTTATGCCACGTTCAATTGTAATGACGTGGAATAAGTGATACCATGATGATCTTATTTTTCCAAAATAAAAGTATTTTTTTTTTACTATAATGATAGTTTTAGAAGTGAGTAAGATATTTTTATATATGTTCCTCGACTTAAGAAATTGTTTCTGATAATTGATATGATAGTTTTTTACTTACCGAAATCAACAATTGTTTCGAGGTGATGTCAAATCTGTAATAGAAAGTAACGATTATTTTGAGAACACGGATTTTAATAACTAGAATGTGTATTCGTTAATTCTTAAAATTTAAGATCTTAAGAAACAGTTTTACAGATTTAAGGACCACAATCTAAACAATATAAAAAAAATACGTAAAATAGATAAACTACAAAAACAAAATGAAAAATACGCTAATATTTTATTCAAGAAAGTGCAAGCTTTTATTTCTCGAAGGCGTACTGACGTGTTTACAACAACTTGACGCAGTTATCTGCATTACCAACACGCGAGGGCCTTGTTATGGTATCACTGGGTTGCTTGTTCTATAAATAACTTAATTATTTTCTAACAATGATGTAAAATAATAAAGTGCTAGGATATCTTAATGCACGTGAATAACAATTGTACTTTTGGTCATTTGGTCTTACGGGTGGATGTAATCGTAAAAAAGGTATAAATGTTGAACCCAAAAACGCCGTATATACTCTCCCTACCATAGCCCAATGGATGAAGTTGGCGTCCAAACGCCACTTCGACAAGGCTAAACACGATCCCAACCCACTGGTGCGTAAAAGCATCAATTATCATCCCTTCCCGACTAAAAAGGCTCGCAGGAGGCCCCGACACATTCTAACGGATCCGGATGATCCAATCACAATAGCTAACAATAAATTAAAAGCCGCCCGCGCGGCCAATAATAATAATAGCAGTAGCATCAAACAGATTAGGGTTAAAAACCGCCTTCTCCGGGGAAGGCGAGGACCTTTACTTCGCATTTCGCTCACTCCAGTGAGCTTCCGTCCGAAAAAAAAAGCCGTATATACTCTGGGCCTTCTAGACCTCAGTTTATATATTTTCTGTACCTTTTAGATCATAATTTGTTAATCTAATAGACACTGAAATTCGCCTCGACTTTTTGGGTCGTCAAGCCGATGTTTTCCTTTATCGTTCGAGTGTTAAATGCGCACATAGACAGAAAGTCAATTTGTGCACATGGGGATCAATTCTACAACCGACACAAATGCTGAAGCCACTAGTCCACTGCTCACAATTCAGTTTAAGTCTAGCACTAATCTTTCGATCGCCGCGTAATTCCAATGAATTCAAGATCCCAGGCAATTATTTGTATATTATACGAAATAAATTACATAAAAAAGCTTATAAATTACTTTCACTACAAAAACTCACTAAATTTTTACGTTATAATACTTCTACAGATGTAAAAAATGCTCAGGATAGAGCGAGATGGAGCCCGCAGGAGTAGGTCTATACTCTAAAATGTGTGTATCTTTTGTAAGGACGGATAAATGTTTCAAGGAATAAATGAGTAATTATTAATTAAAATTATTATTACACTTTTTCAGATAAAACGTCTTTTGAGTTTGTATTTGTCTCTCTATAATTAACGTTAAAAAGAATAATGCGTATTCTGTGGAATTGAGAAGTCATCAAATGCCTAGGTTTTATTCACGATTAATCAAAGACACCTGGATTGACATTGACGTTGACACCTTTGGATTATATTTTGTTGGTTGAAAGTCTATGACATACGTATCTGCAGTGTCTGTGTCTGTGTCATTTTAAAGTTAAAGAGACCTCAAATTATGTAGGTAATTGCTATTAGTCATATGAAAACCGAGATTATATGAATGTCCCCGAGATAATAAAACAAAATTGCGCACAATTCTACAAAATAACGGATAAAAACAAGTCTGTACGATTATTTTCGAAGAAGCACTCTTATCACATCGAAATCATGTTTCCCAATGTTCGTCGTAATTCTATGAAGTGAATTTTAACTCAATTTAAGAACGTGATTTGCGTTTGTATCGTATACTTAACGGCTTTGTTTAAATGTGAAGGTACCATGTCTTAAATAGGCTAGAATTTCCTTGTTCGGAGTTCACTATATTATCCGTCACAACGCGGGTATATGATCATTTTATATGAGCGGGTATGTAGCATAAAACTGTCTACGTATAGGTGGCTTAGATACCAGAATGCTGGCAAAAAGCGTATCACTAGTGTAATATTCTTCCGCTAATGAACAAAAAATACAAGTCAAAGTACGACAGATTGTTTCAAGTTTAAAAATTGTTTGAGAAAGATTTGTAATGAATTATTCATGAAGAAAATTGTTTTCTTGACATTAAACGTGATAAATCAAATAGTATTTATTTAAAATAATTACGGGAATTTAACATATAATTTTCTTGCCTTGTAATGAAAGGTCTGGCAGTCTATCATTAGACATAAAATATAGTAAATATTATATTAAAGTGTGTTATTTTGTTGTAGTGGCAAGTACGATTATAAAAAGTTAATAATAATAATAACGTTTATTTGCCTCATCACACAATATTGCATTTTACAGATATACATTTGGCAGGTATTGACCAGCTTTGTATGTATAATAGGACTGTAGAAGTCGTGTGGTACTTTAGTTTACTAGACTTACGTCTGAGAAAGACAGAGCTAAACTAAAGCACACAAGCACTCATGCTTAGCTTTACTAAGCATGAGTGCTTGTGTTGTGTTAATATGTATACTTAAGTACACATGTACACACAAGAACAAGCAAGATCTAAAATAACATTTTGGACTCTATCGAGGATTTTTTTTATTGGGCCTCCTGGATCTAACTATCCATCAAGATTTTTTTAATGTGATTGTAATTAGTGGAGATTGGAATGATAATTTTATTGGTATCTGAAAAAAGTGACTTAGGAACACGACAACTGTCTAGAGTTTTTTTGCTATAATTGTCACACATTAATAATAGCACAGAAATGGTAAAACTACATATAACATAAACAAACAAACATAGGAACAAAATTCTGGACAAGGTTACTTAATCATAAATAAAATAAACTTTAAGTTGAACCGGAGGTTATGCTAAGATAATTTTAATATATAGTAATTCCTAATTCCATTAATTTTTACTCTCACGATAAAGGGGATTGAAACACTCAAAACAAAGAACCATATGACCTTTGACAGTATCTCAGTTAATTTACTTCACCACAGATTACGCAAAATGTCAAAAATTTTGCCGCGCCTCCAGCATTTTGCTGAAACGGAGCTAATCTGTGGGCCTGACCTAAGTATAGTATTACACCATGCTAAAATTGCAATATTATGCGGGCATGTCACTGGCAACCGCAACACATCGCTCTAGTTTCCAATTATGCTTCAGCTCGACTTTATATCATCGAATTTTTACCGCGTTCTATAACCGCAAATCATCATTTGAAAATGGCATCTCCTTTTTGCAATTGGCCTATTTAAGAGTGTTGTGTAATTTTATTTATCCACTTCCGGTTCTCGAAAAATTATGACCTTTCATGTTAGTTATCATAAACTTATATTTATTTATTTACACTTCGTTCCATTTATAGAATCAGTATTAATGAACTATATGCCGTTCAATTAATACAAATATTTATTTTAACAAAAATACTCAATTCTGATAACTACATATGATATCTATCATTCATCTATGTCTGATATGGACAGCGAAAGCTTTAACACAGCAAAGCCATTATTGCGGTCGCAATCAGTTGTGTGATATAAAATTTTTAATAAATGAATATTATTCGGCTTGATGCCGTTGATTCTCGTAATAGTTGCATAAGCACGGTGTTAAAGGTTAAGAGAGAGTGTTATTTATGTGGTTTTTGTTTATATGAAGCGAGATTACATCATAGGAATTTTATTAACTTTTTAATTGACCTATTGCGAATAACTTCGAGTTGGATTTTGAACGAAAGGTTTTGCAACTGAAAAAAATGTTAATTTTTCCGATTTCTTTAATTACTCCACGTGTTTTTATTTATAGGTATAAACTTAGTATAATTTTTAGTAACCTTTTAGTACATGGAACAGTTTGCCGATAAAGACTGTTTCTTTTTCCGGAATAAATAGGCCGGCAACGCACGTAGGTGTCCATGGGCGGCGGTATCACATAACATCAGGTGAGCCCCCGCTTTCCCCCTGTTCTATAAAAAAAAATTTTATTATAAGATAAAACAATTTTTTTTTCGAATATTTCCAAACCTTTAAATAATAATATAAAAAAAATACTCGATTTGCGCTTGCTACATATTTTGCAATTCATTTTTATTCCTATATATTTTACCACCGATTGTTTTTTCTGCTTTACAACTATTTATTGTAAGAAAGTCGGTTTTTATAGCCAATTACTTCCATGAGGCATACGACATTTGAAAGCATAAAGGCCATGTATTCTGACAGCCTCAATCTTTAATTTATTACAATTTTTTTCATTAATCTTATTAATGAAAAAAATTGTAATAATATTAATATAATAATAATAATGGAAAATGAATCAACGTTAATCCGCCTCATCACAGTGTAAAAACAATTGTTGTAAAGAACAAATAACTACTTAATTAAAATAGCGGAATGACACAGATCAATCTCAGTATAGGCATGCTCAAAATATTTGATTCCATCAAAAACGTGTGTATTTTACTTCTAAGAAGTTACGCCCCTAAAGCTATAGGAAGAATATATAATAATATAGAAGAAATATGCAAAATTCGATAAAATAATTATTTCTAAGCGGGTCAATTTGAATTTCACAAAGTCAGGACAAAGTTTAGTGTTAATTAAACTTGTTTCATTCAACACTGAGAATGAGTTTTGGAAATTAATCAGTAAGGTCTATTCAAAAGAAACTTCTAAATGGAGGGCTGAGATGAAATTTAATTTTATACGAACCGAGGTTATTAACATAAGTTCAAATTATCTTGACCACCTGAATATTTTTACAAAAAAGTTCAAAGCTTTAAAATAAGTTTATAATTAAATATTAACTGTACTCTGTGTGTGGCTACCACAGAGTACAGTTAAAAAATTTAGAAACATTAGAAATTACTTATTTAGTGACGGTTTTTATTTTCATAATTTTTTTGCATGCTTATCATTATTATTATTATATATACATAATTTTATACAAATAATTTTTATATATATATATATATATATAATGTACACACATTCAAAAGATTTACTTAAAATGTTAATTTCTTAGAATCTCGCATAAAAAACATTGAAGTTCTCCCATTTATTTGCTACAGATTGAAATTATTACCTCAGTGGACCGGACAACTGTAGGAAGAAATGGCTAAACTATATGATTTATACCTGTATTTAACAGTCGTTTTGATAAACGGACCTTGGGCACTAAAGGGGGCATGATTACACCTTTTTCGAAAACTTTTATGCTGAAAAAATAAATTTTGAAGTTTTATGAACGTTTGACATTAAACGATATTTTATACCGCCTTTAAGTGATCGGTATTGCGTTTGGACCTAGGTTGCAGCATCAGAGTTATGTCAAAGTCAAAAATAATTTATTCATATAGGTAACATAATGTACACTTATGAACGTCAAAAAAAAAAGAGAAATATATAATAAATGAATTTAATTTTACATTTACTGCCAGTTCTCAAATCAAGGGCGTAGAACGGAAGAGATGAACTGGCAATAAACTCTACGCCACTCTTTTTAATCGCCAAGTTTTTTTACACAATGTTTGTTAGGAGCTGCATCCATTACACCATGTTCCATGTGACGTCTTGAGTAATAAATAATAATATTATGAATAGTTATGGAATATAAAGAACATGTGTACCCATTGATGGACTAAGGAGAGGCCTGGCTTAACATAGATGAGCTGCAAGTTCGGATCATACTCATAGAGAAATTTTCAAAGTCTTTTAGCGGATAACAATGTATATACACAGCTTCATTAGTAAAGCACCTTTGATATGTTATTTGATAATCATTTCACAGTTAATATTAAATTTAGAATTATAAACGTCTCGATATATTCTGTGATTAACATCAAGCACGTGTCAGGTTAATGACAATTTTATAATTTTAAATTTCGAATTATCGTTTTAAAACACGTCAACAACCGACAAAGTGTCTTTAGCACACTTTATTATTTATAGAATCAAACTCATAACTCATTTACAACATAAATAGTGACTCAAAAGTTTTCGCAAAAGAAAATGTCTTGTGAAGCGGGCCGTGAAAGACTTCCAGCGATAAACGATTTTTAATTATATACGGTGATGACTGAATGATGTGATAATTATAAAAAAATCAGTAGCGCTAAAACATTTTTATGTCTGGAACTCAGATTTTTGTATCTGTTTCACCGTGTATTTTATTTCATAACATAACCTTGTCTATTCATAAACCATAAAATTATTTAACCTCCTAATACCATATTATAGAACACATGAACGTTCATTTTAAACAAAGGAAAATATATTTTTTTGGCTTAACCTTGTTGCATTTTCACAGCAATAATTGTTATGATGTCATCCAAATGTATAAGGAAGCATGAGTGTCACGACTGACATAAAGGTGTTAGCTAATACAGGGGTACAGAGACGTGACCTCACGTAAGCTTTTGGGTACACTCGCCGACACAAAATTTCGGACAGTACAAACAGTTTAGGTACACAATTCAAACTCATACACTCGTAGAACACATACTCAAAGTCAAAATAACTTTATTCAAAAAGGCCAGCAACGCACTCGCGAGCCCTCTGGCATTGAGAGTGTCCATGGGCGGCGGTATCACTTAACATCAGATGAGCCTCCTGCCCGTTTGCCCCCTGTTCTATAAAAAAAAATATAGGTTGCCAATTACACTTATGAACGTCAATAGAGGTTAAATTGATTCTAATTTTATATTTACAAGTCAGTTTGCAAGTCAAAGGCGTAGAGCGGGCGAGAAGAACTGACAAGAAACTCTTCGCCACTCATTTTAATCGCCAAGTTTTGAGTCATACAAACAGTTTCTAAGGCAGAGCAGCCATACATATTTAAAGTGGATCAAATCAATCCCAAGGATTAGGACAATTTAATCAAATTTATAAAACGCTTTATTGATTAATTAACGTTTAACGGGAGTTTGGAAAAACGAATACAATTTCCATATAAGGAGTGGTTTATCTTCTGGAATCTGGTTGGACGTATGCTTAGATTAGTTCTATTTCGAGTATCATACTGGTGAAAGACGCCGTTTGCTTAAAGATAGTTTATATTTTTTTGATCACATTGATTGATTGAGATGGTCTTATAGTAATTCCTTAAACTTATTCCGATAAAATTATACGATATGGTGTACCACAAAGAACGGTTAGGTGGCCGTCGATACATAGTCTTATATAACAAGTCCTGAGTACATACCTCGTTGTACTGCTCCTTATTAGGAGGAAAGAATGACGTCAGCCGTAAGGATTTGGAGAAGTTGTTAGTTTGGGAACAAAGAGAGGTTAGACTGATGCTGTACCTTGCCTTACAATAATAGTTCACAAACACGCACAACACTCACTATAAAAGTCTATTGACAAGAAATTAACAAAACAGTATATATATAAATGCATCTAACGTTACCCAAGTAAATCTCAACAATGACTGAAGAAAAATGCGCAGATCGGCCGAGTAAAAATATTTTTGTGATCATGACCCGTATTATAAAATAAAAATTATCTATTTCGAACATATGGTTTTATAAAGGCGAAAAGTTTATTTGTGGCGCTTATCTCTAAGCGCTGGTTTAAATTGGATTCTTTTTTATGTTGGATAGACATCGAAATACGTAAAGCAAGGCACAGGTGGAATAAAATAATATTTAAGTTCATCAAAAGTAATCTGTGTGTAAAGAAACATTTTTTTATTCCATAATAAAAATCAAAACACTTTAGCTACCTGAATGTGTAAAACCTACCTAACGTACCCAAAATAGTCTAACATAATATGAGAGATCGATGAATAAAGTAAAAAAAACTGCTCTGAAAAAAATTGCATGTTACGTTGTGGATATTAGATAGAATAGAATCCATTACTTCATACTTTATTTCGTATAAACAACTTTGTAAATTACTTATCTATTTAACTTTTATTAGATTTTGGCATTTTAAGCCACTTATTACTCAAATCATATTGACACCACAATACATTAACATATGACGTCAATTACAATTAATAATAACACTTAAGTTTTGTTGCCAATTGAAGAAATTAGTTCTTATAGTTCTCCGCAATATATCATTTGTTTTATATTTTTATGTATCTATTGTAAACGAAGTAGTGATGTATAATAAATTATTATTGTCTGTAGTTGACGCTAGTTTTTAGCATTTTTCTCAAAGCCTAGTGGAATATTGCACTTCATTTGTGACAATAGATGGCGTTAATTTCGCAATATTCAACTTAAATCGATAAAGTCAAGCAGTTTGTTTTCTGGCAATTTCTCGCTGACCATAGTTGCTGACATACTTCTTCTTTCAGTGCCTCTACATTACTCTAGTGTCTATTCCTGTGCCAGATGCAGTCCTTTTCACATCGCGATCTCCGTCTACTCCCTAACAAAACCATGTTTTTTATTATGAAATATATTAAAAATAATACGTATTAACTAGTTCTTAGATGTATTATTTAATAATTCAATACTAAAGTAGTTATGTTATACAATTTTTCCAACGACTTATTCAGAGACAGAACAATCATAGGAGTTAAAATCACGTATAAAATATAAAGACCTATATAATTCCTTGGCCTCTATACAATGTTCATTAATGATAATGCATGGTGTTTTTCAAGGAAATTTACTGTGAGTTAGTCACAGTAGCTGTCCTTTAAGGGCATTTAATTGTGAGTGACGTCTTCAAAGGTTGTTTTTGCAGCTACATACCGGCACAAGGCTGTGTGTATCACGTGTTCAGTGATTTGAATAATATTTTACTCACTTTGATGAAATGTAACATGAGACAGACATATCCTTTCTACAGATATGTTTTTATAAGGCTGATTATTCTCTGCCTTTACTATTAGTGCATTGGGTAATTAAGCAAATAATTCTGGGTGATATGCGTCAACTATTTATAGTTAGCGCGCAACACGTCGGCTAAGATGTTTCATTAAATGTCATATTCCTAACAATAATACTGTTTCCCAGGATTTTTTATATAAAGATATCGAAAGGTAGTTTATATAAGGTAAAACTTTTATCACAGATAAAACACTTAACAGGCAAGTTAAGTATGTCGAATAAATTGTTTTTATGGGAGTTAATTAAATTTCATTTTCTAATAGTAATTCTCAATATACCAGACGTGATTTCTGAGCATGCGCAAATATAAATGCCAAGTTTTATGTTACGTCTCAAACAATAAATTCAATTAAGCTCCACCGTTTTAAGGTCAAATATTTACGTAATACAAACTCCAAGTGTATAAACAACAGAAAATTTATTACTTCGATATTTCTAAAGTTTTATCTTTTTTCCTCAATATGACTTAGGGTGCTTCAAGATAAGAGCGTACCGATTTTTAAAGGCCGACAACACGCTCGTGAGCCCTCTGCCACTGATACTATTAATAGGCGGTGGGTCCTCTTAACATCAGGATAAGGACACTATCATTGCAAAAGTGCGAGTACGTTGCAGGCTTCTGAAACCCATTATATTGAATAAATTACATATTTGTTAAATTTGACTTACTTTTATGTTTAATCCTGTATATGACGTTTTTACAAAATTTATTTTTAACATCAGGATCAATTCATTTTTGTCTGTAAGTTACTTTTGTAGTTTAACTATTATTTTTAATTAAAATTTACAACTGTCCCAGATATTTGAGTCGCTATTCTTAACGAACACATACGACGGCATCTATGATTGATACTTGAACAATCCAGCCGGCTTTTATGTTCTCACTATAATAAAAATACATACAGCCTAAAGCTTTTAAAGATACATCTCAGATAAATATTGCATATGAATCGAGTACATTATAATCAAGTGTCATGAATGAAAGTTGACAACAACTTGTCAAGTGAGAGCTTTGCGATATCTTGATGTGTGTCATGTCATTACGAATTTCATTCAAACAATTTTATCCTATTCATTAACGATAGTGATGAGCTAGATAAATTTACTATCAAAAGAGTTTTTAGTATTTGTGTGTTATATAATATATGTTTTGACAAATCCAGTAAGGTGGTTATTAAATCTGAGTTTTTAGATTCAGGCCTCAGTTTTGCACCAACGATTATGTTTAAAAACAAATGGCGCTAAAACGTTTTTTTTATTATATAATTATTTTTCATGGCAAGTAGGTGATCAATTTCCTGTGGCTGACACACCCCGTCAACTTTTTGGGACTAGGGCAAGTTTTAATTACGTTGCTTTCATTCACTATTTGAACGAATGTTAATTGTGGATATCGTATATAATTGTCTATTGGCGCAAAACCGGGGATTGAACCTACGATCACAGGGATGAGAGTCGCGTGCTAAAGCCACTAGGCCAACACTGTTCTCATTATAAGAAGATTGATTTAAGAAGGGTTATTTTGGGTCTGGTGGGCTTGGCGAAGACAGGGGATAGTGGAGTAAGTTGTGCAGAGCCATAACATGACCTTTAGAAATGACGATCACAACCGAAGAAGAAATATAACAAGGAAAACCGAGCACATCATTTTGGGAAAATTGAACAAAATAAGACTTAGATATTAAAAATAGTCTGTGATGATTATGGCCTAAAATTACGATTAGAACATTATAACTAATATATTTGATTTTCGAACATATTATAAAACATTATACAAAGCGTTGTCATCAAGATTAATTAGTAATGAATAGCTTGTCATGTATTGTACATGTTTTATTTGAAGACAAGTATTGTAGCGACGTAGCGAGCGTTGAACTCTTTCCAAGCAATATATTTGTTCTACGACAAAACAAAGAACTCAGATTGTTGTGATAGTGAATCCAGTTTTTATTTAGCTATTTTTTGCGTCCGTTGACTGCTTTTACTCAGATTATAACAAGTATGTTATCGAATATTTATGTTTCCATGGCAACCGTTACTCAGCCGTACACCGATGTTAATTAATATTGTTGGTAAATTTTAATGTATTTATGGCGATAGAACGTTGGGATATTCTCTTATAAATGAACTACCCGCTCAGTTGATATATAGACTAACGTTTAGCATCATGAAAAGTAAATTGAAGAACTATATGTATATGCATTTGTTGCGCTAGCATGAACTGCTATGGGTTCATTAATACAAACCACAGCGGTTTTTAATATCAGTCATGATTTAAATTATTACTCTCTAAAATAAATTAAATGAAAAATGAAAAAAAATCATTTTTAATTAATCTCAACAACATGAACACATTAATTACGAACATATTAAATGAAGTAAGCTACGAATAATACGGTAAAATTTCTTAACAGTCTTGTTACCATGGCAACCAATTGCCATTAAAATTCTTTTTAGCAATGATTTGTCTCTTAAATTTTCTGTGATTTGCATCAGTATTGAGTATTGTACAACCTTTTAGAGAAAATGTGCCTTTACCCGGATACGTAACCATAATGACGGTAATCATTAGCTACAAAACATTGTACAAAGGATCTCAATTCGGGTCAAGGAGTGTCATTATTTTTAATACACATTTTGTAATATTTAAATTTATCTAGAGCGTGTGCTATGTAGGCTTGACGTAACTACTTCCGCAGGACGCAGGAAACGGGATTGACTTGGACCCAATTCTTGACGTCCTATAGAAAAAATTGGTCACTGAACAGATACAGAAATCTAAAACCTAGATCTAAATTATTTTTTTTAGTATTATAACTAAACAGTCCTTATATTAGTATCTATATATGTGATACAAAATATGTATCTCTGATGTTCCAGTTCATTTGTTTTTCCTCGCGATTTTTTTTTATAGAACTGGGGGCAAACGGGCAGGATACTCACCTGATGTTAAGTGATACCGCCGCCCATGGACACTCTCGATTTAGCAATATAAGCGATATTTATATATTATTAGCACCTAGAATCAAATTTCAAGGTGTGGAGCACTTGATATATTTTACGGGCTTTAATATGAAGGTATTATATATATTATATATTCCAGTATAGTAAATTTATTTTAACATTTAAGCCTATACGACATTTACATAGGCACGCATAAATTGCTAGGAAATTAACATTCCTTATATACGATTTATGCAAGAGATTCTAGATATTCCAGAACCGGAATTGACCTAGAAGCCGGGAAACTGGGTTTTAATTATCCTTATGTTTCTTCTTAGTCATATTCAATAGTACAATTATGTAGTCCATATGTTGTGTTATCTGTATATCAGTAAAAGTCATTAATCTATAGACAGAAATGTGTTTGCGTATTGAGAACAATTGGTTTTTTAAAGAAATATCACCACGAGCGTTGATGGTCTTCTGGCTTACGAGTAACTCTCACGTGAAGTTGTAGATTCGATTCCTAGCTGTGCACTAATAGAATGTGTACGAATATAAATCTTATAACTAGGTAGAACAAACCAAACTAAGAAACCGCGTTTCAACAAACACGCATTAACTCTGTTCGAAAATCGAATTAGGCCCGACCTATATTGTAAAGTTACTTCATAAATATTTGTCAGAACCGGTCTTAGATGAAACGATATAAATAAACTTATTGGGAGAAAATATAATAAGTAGATATTGTAATGTAAACGTGATGTATGCTAGAGGTTTTAGAACGAAAGAATTATGCGTTTTTTTTTTAAATTTAAAATTTGGAATGTCACATAGACTAGAAATTTCTATCTCAAACCATAGCCAACGTAACGTCATTCATATTCAATATGGTAATACATAACTTGTGTCATGTAAATCAAACGTGATTCCATAACTATTAATTTAATAATTATATAACTTGTAATTTACTTACGTTTTTGGTTCAATTTAAGGGTTATAAATAATATGTTGTTAAAAAAAGAGCAGAAGTGAAACTTCTTTGCAAATTAATTATTACTAAAGTAGAAGCCCCAATACATGATCATGAACTAATACATATTTGTCTACATACAGTTTATCTTCGACAAAAACGCTGCACATCCTCGTGACGTCATCCGTAAAAAAGAATTATGGTAATGAGAATTTCGTACAAAATAAGTAACGATTTTTTAGGATCCTGAAAGTAATTGACGTTAACCGAACAATGAAGATATATCCTTAAAGATCCTAGAATCCTTACATAAAACAAATAAACTCAGTTCCACAGCGGTGTCGAGAAGTTTGTTCACATAAGTGTCCAGCTCGTTTTAATCAAGTCGGTTACGAGCAAACAGCAAGGGAGTCTAGTGCACTTATCTTCTTAGTCGCTTGATTACGCCTCACATACAATGCGTATAGCTTTTGTTTATACATTCCTACGGATCATGGACTCCTGGTACACTCCGGCTAACGTCGTTCCGCCTAACGGTCTCATAATATCGTGTTAACTTTAGTTAAACTTAATTTAGGATTTCATTTAGTTAATCACATAAGTACAAGTTTTTTGTAAATACAGAAATGTTTTATTCTTTGCAAAAAGAAGAAGAATGGCAGTTTCACTCATAAGGCCTCTTTAGCACCAATATTGGGATACTGCACTTTCGTCTTCTTCTTCTGTTTTAACATTTACCCCAAGATCGGAATTTCTTGAACTGATACGTTTTCGATGAAAAATTATCCGTAGTTTCGTCAACAGATGGCATGCTGTTTGCATTCGAAAAATTATATATTTTACTTATCCGATATTTCATTAATTATTCTATTCTGAGCAGAGAATAATCCATCAAAAAAGACATAACTCACATCTGGCGAGCCGATCTTGAGTTATAAGTGGTGTAACTAACATGACTTTGTTTTATATATTCAGACAATTAGCTTTTATATACTATAAATAATAGACAAATTCAATGTCATTAAATGTCAAAAACTAGTTTTGATATAGCGTTAAGTCATAGAAATGGCCCTAGTAATTATTTAAGTTCCATATTTGAATACAACGGAAACAGCTGGTAAAAATTTAAATAGTAAAAACTGGCCGGGCCTTGTGGTGACATTTGAACCTGCAACTATAAACAAATCTGACGTTCATTTAAACCCTACTCGCTTAATTACACTGGACCTAACAATGCCCATTTCCTCTCATAGAAAAGTAGGGAAGTCCAGACGTTCAATACGTTTATTGGCTGTTAATGACCATGAATGGGGCATAAAGCGTTCAATGAGGCAGTAATAGCTGTCCTTTTGAAATCGGAAGATACGAGCACTTTTATTTGATCTTAAGTGGTCTTGCTATGGAATTTGAAAACTTAATATTATGATATGATTATTATCTAATGTATGGCATCTTGTTAATGAATTAACGATTTATTTAGTTTTTTATTATTATTTATTTATTTATATGAATTTTTCACCAATTCGTGCGGTGCGGGATTTTAATTATACTCATATACATTTAATTATACACATATATTGTTAATAATTTTCCTAATATATATATATTTATTTTAATATACTTGAAGGGAGCCCGCCGTCTTCCGACTATTTCGGGTAACTGATCGGCAGTTATCTTTAGTTTAAAAGGCTTCTAAGTAATGTTCTATTATATAATTATTATATTATTTAAAAGCATCTCTATTACACTGAAAAATCTGCATTTTTAGTTAGGCTCTTCGTACGTGCGATATCGATAAAAAACAACCCTTAACGATGTCGCCAATGCATCAGGGACATAAGGTATCTTTTATACCGAGGTCTGTATTACGGCTGGCAACACTGTTTATAAATTGAAAACTAATCACGCAACCATTTGATTTATTATTTAGCAATATTTCCATTTAAATTAAGCTATATTTTATAGTATTAAAAGCAAGTTCTGTTTTCAATGTATTTGTGGCACCGATTGCAAACAGAGTTCAGTGAGTCTTAACTGGTCAATCACGAAGTTTAACTAATTCCATTAATTGCCTAAGAGCTGAGGATTGTCGGAAGAATTCAAATGTTCTTCGGAAGCTGTTGAAGTTTTATGGGATCTTAGTTTAAGCTAAGATATTTGTTTGCATTGAGTTGTCTTGCATTTAAACAAGATTACTTTAAACCCGTTTATATAATTAACATTGAGTTTCTAAGTAATCGTTGCTAGAAATTAAATATTGAAAGTAAATGAGAAGGGATGGCCTAGTTGAGCTTGCTCCCATCCAAAGTGGTGCGTTTGAATCACGGCTGTGCACATTGGATTTTCTTTCTTTAAATTTGGAATGGAAAATGAGAAAGAGAAATTGATATACTATGTAGAAAATGAGATGTATATATACATGAGTGTACATTTCACACCTGCTATTTCGAAAAGGTAAACATCACAAACAAAGAAATCAGTGTCCTAAATATTTTTTTGTTAAACATTTAGTTGTATTTATTGTTACATCAAATGGAGAACACAGGTGTATGCAAATCAGTGCGCAACAAAGGAGTGTTTGGCAAAAATGCATGACGGGTGCATGTTATTATGATTTAATTAATTTGTTAGATAAGTCATGGCCCTATAAACAATCGGGCCAACGACTTTTACGTAAGAACGTGTTTTGTTATTATGGGATAAATAAAATTGCGACTCTTATTCCAGAGGTCGTAGGTTAGTTTCCCGCCTGGTTTTTTCAATGTCAGACAGACATAACATTTATTACAAACAAAACACACACACATAACCACACAAAATAAGAAAAATCAAAGAAAAACAATGAGATATCAAAAACATTAATAATAATAAAAATTTTGTGCACATTTAACAATTCGAACGGTGAAGGAACACATTGTGAATCTGGTTACCCTAAGACCCAAAAAGTCGATAACGAGTGTAAAGCACAGGAGGTGCTACCTACCTACTTGCCTTATAGATGACAAATGATCATGAAACAGATACAGGTAGTTGTTTTATTTCATTTATTTCTAAAAATTGTCGTTGAGGTTCGTTTATTTGTTGAATAGAAAACAACAACAAAGTCAGTGTTAATCTCAAATATCTAAATCTTATAAGGTAACATCTCATTTATAAACAATTCAATGAATCACATCTAGTCTTCTTTTGTTTTAAATTTGCTTTCAGAATAGAAAAACCTTCAATGGAAAATAACTAACGTTCTATTTCATAAAACAATTTTTAAAGTTTGAAACTGGAACGTCTAACCCAGTTGAAAAAAAAGCCAATAGACAACATCCCTTTTATAGGCATCATAGAGCACGCACTCTAGTTACACAATCTGACGTAATGGCACAGGTAATAATGGAATGAGAGCGCAAAACAAAACGCGTCGCTTTCATTCGAAAGTCGAGGCCGGAACTGGCAACACTCGGCCATAACTCACGTGAAGCTGCTTTTTGCATTGCACATTTGATGCATCTTAGTATTTGTGCTATGTGGAAAAGAGGCGATTACTCGTATGAAATTGTATAGTCTATTATATTTTATGTTTTATAACGATATTTATAAGGACTAATAATTTATTAATATGTCAGTAATTAATCATCTATTCTTACTTTAATGTATTCATGTCTTGTTAATACAACATCAGACATTAGCCGAGGATGATCGAATCATTACGTTGCCATCTATTATTTATGAAAATCAATCACTTGTTCAATTTAAACGGACCGGATAATATTATTAAGCTGTGATGTCATTAATATCAATGTCTTTAAATATTTTACTGTGTTTCATATAGAGATTTAGATTCTAAAATAACTTTCATGCCGTTGATATCATTTAAAGAGTATGATAGTATATGTCTTGAATATGTGAAACCGAAAACCGAGGTTGTTGATAATGAATATGGTACATAACTTATAGGTAGGGTTTTGAGTGGAAGACTCACATCCCCCTAGGGGATTCCTGTGTTCATTTTTTTTATAGAATGGGGGCCCAACGGGCTGAGGCTCACCCGATGTTAAGTGACACCGTCACCCATGGGCACTCTCAATGTCAGAGAGCTCGCCTTGTTGTGGTTTTCTTTTATAAATCAGAGAGCCTCAATTATCTGTATCTATTAAATGATCATTTGTCATATAATAGGTTAGTAGATGATCAGCCTCCTGTGTCTTACACACGCCGTTGATTTTTTAGGTCTAAGGCAAGTCGGTTACCTCACGATTTCCATCACCATTCGAGCGAATGTTAAATAGCATATTCTGTCTATACAGAAACCTTTTTTTGAGTTTACTACCACTTACCAGTTAATTTACACTTCGGTGTTAAAGATCCTATCTTGTTAAAATCGTTATAGAGGTACCGCTAACAACTTACAAGACGTACATGACACCAGGAGGCAAGAAATCATAATCGAATATCTATATTTTTCTTTTATTTATGATATTGCTGAGATAAAATACTGTAAATTCTTTATCTGAAATTTAATCGACAAAACCGGAACTATACCGTTCCGAATTCTTTTTTTCATTACAAACTGAACGTAAGTTATTAACAGCAATCACAATTGTACCATCTGATAGCTTACTTGCGTCAAATGAATGAATACTTTTCCACAAAAATACAATTTTTATTTTATTATTATTGACTTATTAGAGGTATAATTCCCACACAATTTTGCATTACAGAATTTTTTTGCTACAGTTTTCTATTTTTATTTTGATTAATATATACATCTTGTACCACGAAATCTAATCAGAAACAACCTAGAACGCCCTAGTGATCAATATATTAAATCCACTACAGTGTAAACTTTTATAAATTACAGTTACAATCAAAAGTTTTGCGTTTAATTTATATTGTTAAGGTTAATTTATTAACTTGAACAATATCTAGCTTGCTGAATGAAAATAGTTTTCATTTTCTTTATTAAATCTAAACATTCGTAGAAATGAAATTTCCAACTACTCTGCTATAAAACTAAACGCTATGAAACTCGAAAGAATTTTCACGATATTAAAGAATCAAATTAGCTTTTTTATTGTTCGTAGTTATAGTGCTTTGAGCTCATCTCCAAGTAAAAAATAAAAGTGCAAGCGAACCGGTGAACTACCGAAGTAATAGGACGTAGCAAAATGGACCGGACTACAAGACCCAAGTAATCTCAACTAAGATTGAATCTCAAACTTAGTGTATCGACTTGGAAGTGCATTATTTTGTATCAGCCCCTATCGGCTTCGGACTTAACAAAGGCAGTATCCGCGATTAGAACTTGAAACAATACGTATTCTTTATAAAAGTTAGATTAGCTTTGGGATGGAATTAGTATTCCTATCTATGCTTGGAGCGAATAGAATTATATAAAGTCCAAGATTATGCGAACTCAGGAATTTTGGGAAACTTGCTGAATACGAAATACCTTTCAATTTATAATATCTAAAACTGTTGGCCCGTTGGGTTCATGTGCACAGGTGTTAATAAACGATTTAAATTGGCGCCTGGTGGAAAGAACCGGTGACCCCAGAGCTGATGCTTCCCTCAATCAACGAATAAGTATCGCAATACAGCGGGGAAATGCATTAAAGGTACACTGGCATAGAAACCAAAATTTTAAAATTAATAGTGTATTATTGAAAATACTCCATTTTTGTGTTCGATAATACTATTTGCTTAAAAAACTTAATAAGGTTTTTGGAGGATTTTTTTCCCGACTAGGTGGGTATGTTCGAAATATGTTACTTGTAGTTTATTTAAAATTCGAATCTTAAACACTCTAGAGCCCTTGTTTGGAGCTCTTTTGCTTTTTTTTGTCGCTTATTAAGTATTTGAATAATATAATTGTGGATGACTTCATATATTTCTCATTGACGCTTTGCATCAGTAAATAAACAGTGAGTAATCTGCAATCTCCTTGATCTTGACATAGATTCTACTACATATCCTTCTGCAGAAACCTGTATGGAGAATTACTTGCAAATAGTAATTTATGTGTTTACATGTATGTACTTAAATGGGTGTAGATGGGTATGATGATTAGATATGTTAAGAGGTGTTGAAAAAAAATTAGTTGTTTTGGTTAATTGTTCGTCTGGGCACACTAACAGGAAAGAGTATTTTTTATTGTTTTTTTTTTGTGTTTGTGCGTACTAATTTTTAAAAGATCGGCGACGTACTAGCAAGCATTCTAACAAAGTGAGTGTCTATGGGCGGTGGTATCACTTATCATCAGTTGAGCGTCCTGCCCGTTTGATCACTGTTTAAAAAAATATAAAAGCCTGTGTCCGTACACTGTAACTTCCAATAGTGATAGTGATCCCGTTGCATTATGATGATGTACATCTCTTAATATCCATAGTGCTGTTATTACAAGTAAGGGATCGTGCGGTAGAAATACTTATGAATGCGGCATCGAAATCGCTATTGTAAGTTATAGAATACCAGTGCTGTGTGTACCCACTTTGGCCGAATAGACTGAGGGTATAGATATTTTTTACTCTGTAACTCCCTAAAACACAGACTGTTTTATTCATATTTGTATAGTTCTAAATATAATAAAATAAAATACGTTTAATTTGGAACATAAGATCATCAAGGTATCACTTATTCCACGTCATTAAATTTGAACCTTTAGGCATCCCTACTCATCGGTAAAGAAGACAGAGGTTGTAGGCCAAGAGAAAATGCCGGCGTAAAAAAACTCTCGGTTCAATCTCCAACATCAAGTAATCGTCTAGGAAACAATTCCGCCAGGAGTCAAACCTTTGAAAGCATTAAGAAATAAGCTGCAGCTTCTAATATTACGTACATGAGAGGCATCTTTTAGTAACGTAATAACTTTGACGTAAAAAGGTTTTGATAAAGTGATAAACAAAAGTCTTAAGAAATATGTGAGTATAAAAAGACGGTGAAATGGACGGTATGAATAATGTCTGTTCACATTTTATGTTGTTTTGACGATGTCTAAGTAACATTTGTATTGAGTTGATTTTATTATACCTTCGTAGGCAAGATTTACATTGTAGTTGGTAGCTCCACTACCCATAGCTAAAACAACTATTACAGTATCAATAATTGATTAAATAATGATTTAATGAATTCTTTAAGGTCGCAAACCTTGACGCATAATATGAAACTAATACTGGAAGTGGAAGAGAGCGGCCCAAAAAAGGAAGAAAAAGAAGGATACAATAAATATAAGGTCGACAGAAGCGTTGTCAGAAGCCATGTACAATCTGTAAAAATCTGGAGTAAGCCTTTACCCGTGAAGGAACTTCAATTTATGGTATTGAAGGAAGCAAGCATATTAGGATAACAAGACAAATACAAGTATATAATTGACCTAATCTGTAAATTATACTTTTGTAATGATTGGAAATTAAAGGGACTATTTAAAACACACACATCCTTACACACTATGGCAATACAATAATATTTAGAAACATTAAATAAAATATATAAATATATAATATTAAACACATAATATACACAATATCGATATAATATATATTTTTATGACGGAAATTGGATCAAATGGTGGATGAATGTTCGATGTTCGCAGATTTTTCAAGCTTATGTAGTACTATCCCTATCCTATCCCTAAAACGGCAGATATTTTATGATAGACATGTATGTACTTTATTTTTTTTCAATTGTTATACAGTTCGATTAACAAGGTAACAAAGTTAAGAATAAAATCATGTTCAAGAAATGGCTGATTTTTTAATTCATATACTAAAATTACCGATTCAAATATTCACGATCTTTTTGCAGTTTTAGCACAAAAAACTATCATATGTCAGTCATATCACGATTTTTACAAAAGCATTAATTAAAACTATTTTTAAAAATTTTAATTGGATATCATAAATACATATCGGCTAATGAAGCAAATTAAATATTATTAATAACTCAGTGTATTGTTAATAAAATTTATTTAAATAGGTTTGAGAATAGGCTTCGTTCTATTTTTTTAGCATCTTTTTGACATGGTCTCGAAATCTACCACGGTCTCCAAACGACAGAAGAACTGCTCCAGAAGTCTGCATTCTGGAGCAGTTCTTCTGTCGCTTCCTGTTGCCTCAAAAGAATTCGAACGGTGACAGAACATGTGAAAGGGTATGCATCTGAGGATTGTCTGGAATTTTGGTGACGTGAGTCTTACATAAGTTGCATGTAACTTTTGGGTTAGCGTTAATACGCAATATAGAATGTCCTCGGATATTAAAAATCTAATAGTGTTAGTAATATTCTAATGCATAGATCACCTTAACAAGTCAATACTTGGTTCTTCCAATATACCGATAGTCAAGGCATTTAGTGTCAAGAGCAATAAAGGAACATCCGTCGACTTGACCGAGTTTACGGCCAGTTTCTTCTCGTATAAACTTTTGCCTTTGCGCAAGTGCAAGTTGGTATAACTTATACAGGCAATGAAATTTCATATACTTGTTTACGTTCTTTTCATCGGGGATTGTTCTAGAATGTTTTTGTTTTGTATTCTTGTGAAGAGCAGCGATGTTCTTTTGTTTTATAATAAAAACTTAAACTGATCTCAGAGTCTCGGTGGCTAGGTAACTGTTCCGAAAATGTTTGTATTTACCATTATTTATTGGTCATTACAATCAATAGTCTAATATGATTTTCATATCTTGTATATTAATAAATTATCGTTTAATATACACATTTAATTCTCATGCATACAAGACCAATCGAAAGAAACAAGAAATTCTTATATAATTCTTTTTAGTGTATTTAAGTTCAAATTTTTAATGGAATATCTATATAAATAAAATATATATATAATAAAAGTATATTGACCTAAATTTAGGCTATTAATATACAGAAAAATTATTGTATTAAGAGTGTACTCATTTTAGTATTTACTTCGAACCAAACCATAAACAAAAGACAAATAGTTTTCGGATATCGTAATAGAATCTTAATTTTATCGAAATTTAAAACGATCCATAGTACATGTCATGATTTAATATGCACAAGCTTTCCTGCCATTACTCAATACAAAAAATCGCAAAGCCAGTTTATCTTTTACAATATAAAGCTCTTTATAAATTCTGTTGGTATTCAGGACGCGGGTCTGGGATCACTGAACGCTGGTACAATGACTCCATGGTCCTCAACCCAGCAACGAGACGTTTTCTAAGAAAGCGAGAGATTTCGAGAAATTTCGATGTCTTAAAACTGCTTTTCAAAAACTATTATACTTTAAGTTTTCCTAACGTACAATTTATAAGACTGAAATATCTTAGAAGAATATGTTTGAGACAAAAATAGATTTTATGCTTTGTACTGCCATAATTGGATAAAGTATTTATAATATTTTTATATATATATATATATAAATCAGCTATACTAAATTTACTACTGACTGTAAGTAATTTGTTTTGTAAAGAATAATGTACCATCTATAGTTGCAATATTAAAATGTGAGCACCATATTTATATAACAATTTAGTTATCTGCTGATTTGTTTTTATTACACAATTGGCCTATTTTATTTCAGTATAGCAGTTTTTTAATATAGGTACATTGTCTTCACATATAATAATTAAATAAATTCTAAATATTGTATTTTAAAAGACTGAGTATGGAGTTTCTTGGCCATTGTTCCCCATACTATCATGTGGAAGGGGCGACTACAGTAATTTTTAAATTAAATTATTGACTTTCAAAATTCCATAGTAGTCCTAATTTGACTCAACTTTATATTACTTAAAACCATTTTTAACTTTTATTTGAGTATAGGCACCTGATATTATTATTAGTAAATGTATTAAATACAAAGAAAATAGTAAAAGACCTTTCATATGGCATCGCATTTGTAAGATGTTTGTCAATCCTTTTGTTATATTCCGGGCAGTGTTGTTTATCTGGTTTCGTCATCGCTAAGGTCGTAGGTTCGAACATCGGCTGGGCACCAATCGACTGTTTGACGATTTAACTGCGCCTTTAACTTGCTCGTGTGGTGACGGAAACATCTTGAGGACGCCGGCTTGCTTTATAGCATTGGTTGCACAGAAGACTGGTCATCTACTTATTAAGGAAAATAACTGATCATGAAACATTACGAAAACAGCGTTGTTTTGGTCTTAAAAATGCTTAAGTCCAGTCCCCATCATCACAGGGTCTCCTTAGTGTGCGGATTAGCATCAGATCAATTCTGTCACGACCATATTTGTTTTCATATAAAGATTGTTATTATATTATACATAAAAATATTATGTCAGTTACCAATGTTTATATCATATAATTAATTATTCAAATAGCTGAATCATTTGTGTATACATGATTATATCAATTATGTACTTATGCGCTGATTAACTTAGCGATGATCATTTAATTGAAGGCACATTGTTAAATGTTACATTTAATTAAGGATGTTTTATTGATTAGCGTGTTTGCATAGATAAAATTAATCCGGCTTACAATAATCCGCGTCCTTGTCTAAGGTTAATAAAGTCCTGTACTTATTTGTATAATTGTGGTTATAAATAGAAATGGGACCTGTGAAATCGATACAATATCTATTATTGTAAGCAGCAATAAGACTGAACAATTATAACAGATGGCTACGTAATATTTTATTCTTGTAAATAAGACAAGTAATTTCTCCTTCTTACTTATATTAAATCATTACTACTGTTTCAATCTGTTCAGTATTAGCAATAGTTTTGAATGTATTAGAAAAAAAGTATTAATATTTCTATAGAATTATCAGGCATTATCTACGGCTTAACGATTAATATTATATTCTATAAACCCGGGCGTTGTAGGACATAATAGACCTCACAGATTTCAGTTATTATGTTTATAACAAAGAGGTAGAATTCTCTGTTATAATAGTCCCGCAAGAGGCTTTATTATCTTCAAGTTATTGACTCAATAGCCAAGTCATTACAATGTATTACGTCAGAGTACCGCTATGAGTGTCTCCTTCCATCTTTAGATTATGGTTGTATCACGTGTGAAGAATAACTTATGTCTACTTTCACAATACGGATGGCTAAATTTGCGACGGGTTTTTGTGAATGCCGGTGACTTTGGCTTTGAAAAACGCTAAATTGCATGTCTGCTGTCGCGCTGTGCGGATGTTCAGAAGAAAATCTGTATGATGTGATATTTTATAACCCCATATATTAATAAACCCGCACGAAGAATATTATAAAATTGTTTTAAAATTGAAAATATACTATTAAGCATTTTTAAGCATTATGTTCATTAGCTTCAACATAGATTTGTACACTTATCAGAATAAAAAATAAAAAAATAAATCAGTGGCCCTACAACCACTTTTAGGTCCTGGCCTCAGATTTCTGAATCTGTTTCATGATCTTTTTTTAAATCTAATAGGCAAGTAGGTGATCAACCTCCAGTGCCTGACACACGTCGTCGACCTTTTGTCGGTTTCTTCACGATGTTTTCCTTCTCCGTTCGAGCAAATGTTAAATGCACATAGAAATTATATTAATATAGTCCATTGGTGCACAACCCGGATCGAACCTACGACCTCAGGTATGAGAGTCGCACGCTTAAGCCACTAGGCCAACACTGCTCTTATCAGAATAATATTTTAAATTCTTGACCCAAGCGTGGGCTGTATTTGGATATAAAAAGAAGTTAACAAGGGCTTCGTATAATTGATTCAGCATGGGCGTAGGTTCGATAATATAAATCAGAGTCTTCCTTAAGATAAAACATTTTAAGCTAATATGTTTTAGGCAAATGTGTGCAAAATTATTGGGTTGGAGTCGAATAAATTTTACAATCCCACATCCAGTGATATTAACGCTTTTTATTAAAATATCTTTGTAAGAAGTTCATATCGAAGGAGCGCTGTAAACTAGTGCGGGTCACTCAAGTATGATGTGCTATTTTTATATTATAAAAAAAAAACAGACACGGAAACCAATCAATATTGTACCCCAAAAAGTCTTAGTCGCCTCTCAGTATCGCGGTGAAATTATTTTTATAGAAACGGGGACATACTTAATGCTAGTGCGTTGCCGGCTTTTTAAAAAGTAGTTTGCTCATTTCTACAAAACGCAATTAAATCAGAATCAACACGTTTTGTATGACATTTATTCAACTGGTTAATAATTTGATTGTTAATTATGTAATACATTAATTAACTCTATGTTCGAATTTTGTGGTCTAATTTCCATCTGAAATATTCTGTTTGATTATAACAATAATAGGTTCATTAAAGTTAATAATTGAATATTTTTTTGGAACGGTTTACAATTTAGGGTTATAAGGAAACTGTTTTATTTACAATGTATTGATTGTATGCATATTGGGAAAATTATTTAAATATATTTTTGAAGTAAAACTTCTTAAGCGCATACCTACCTTTTTATGGACGTCACGAAGATATGCAGCGTTTTTGTATAAGAAATCCCTTTCCTAGACAAAAGGAAAGAGCGACTGACATCAATTGAGAGAGTGAGAGAGGGAGATGGAGGAAAGGGTCGAGGTTTATGTATTTATTTAGTAGAACTAGAACTTCAGATGGGGATTCTTTCGCATAATGTCTTGTGCAGTAAACGCAGAATTTATTTAATTATATTATCATTAGCACGTATACAGCGTGTAAACACTTAAGTCACTTGAAAAAACTTAATAATACTTGAGTCATTCATAATTATTTGCTTTGTGAAACGTGACTAAAATATCCCCCTAAATATCTTCTATACTATTTTTACAATTTATATAAGTACAGTTATCTTTTCAAACATATCTGCTATACGTTAAAAGCGGCATCAGATCTATCTCTATATATTTTTCGTATAATGATTTGCTTTAGTATTTCACATTGCCTGCGCAATTTCGGTACATATTTCATGTAAAAAAACCATAAATATACGCACTACACGCACGAAGTGGAAAGTGAATTTTTGAAATAAGAAAAACGACCTTGAATTTCATAAACAATAGAGATTTATCGTTATATTTTGATTACAAATATGCATATGTTTTACCTTCAGAAAGCCTTTACGCCTAGTAATTTTGTGAATATTCATTAGTCTAATTAACCATTTTGCGAAACCGCTCACGATGGTGATTAAAGATTATTGTTATCAAATATTTAATATTTTAACATTTAATAGCCTCTATAACTTATTTTTCACAATCAATTAGAAAGCAGATTCAGGTCAAAAGAAGGTTTACCTACCTGAGTTTTAGTTTAAGGAATTAAATATTATGTCCACTATCTGGTCAATATATTCTTGAAGCCCTATTGCACAAAAAATATAAACGATTAAAAAAAATTGGTGACTTTAAGCAGTAATATTCGAAACAGCATTTACTGCTAATACTTATAATCTAAGCGTACGACGAACAAGGCATCAGTAGATGAACCACCTTTTGTCGAAATTATATTCGTTTTTATAACAAATTCAACTTATTTTGAATTTAAGATGTCATGAACATGAAAACATGCATTATGTCAAAACCTATTTTTGGTTTAAATACATAATCTCCTAGATTACAGACGACTAAAGACTGTGTCATGGATCAAGTAGCTCACTTTTGAGATCCATTAATCACCGACTTTATTGGAAAATCATTCTTTATTCAAAGGGTACATACCTACAAATACATAAATCTGTTGAAAACGTCATTACATATTTTGGTGCATTCATTTATACTTGAAATAACAAGAATGAAAATTGAATATAAAGATTCTGTTAAGAAAGTCTAAATAAATCTCCCCTTTTTATCTTGCAGCCTTCGGGCTGTGTGTCTTCAAAGCGCCTAACATCTGCTGAGCCTTCTATAAAATCTTGAATATAGAAATGATACATTTAATTAGTTTAAATGACAAACGATAACACATACAGTCCAAACAACGTAAAAAGTTTATGATAGAGTGCCGTGGCTTTGCTAGTTATAATTTGTGAAATATTACACAAATATTAACTTACGAAACGTTTATTAACAATTCTTATAAATCGATTACTTATTTGCTACGCTCTATTTGGCTTATGTCTTGATTTATCATACAAATTACCTGAGAAATCGAACTAATTTTCATTAGCCTCGTTAGGCCTTAACATTGACCAATATAGGCCTACAATTTTACTGAGACCAACAGCATATTAAGAAATTAAGCGGATACTACTTTTATATTGTATATTTTCTGAAAAGCCGAAAAACTAGTGTAAATTCGAAATATATTTCGTAAAACGTTTATTTGCTAAGAAAGTGGTATATTCAGTTTGATAAATTTTTAAAAACCGAACGCCATATAAAAATAGTCATGCATGTGTCATATTAATTATCATAATGCCATTATAATAACAGCAGTTAAATTATTTATAATTGTTGTCAAAACGAACGGTCTTAATATTCTTTTACGATATAAAGGTATTAAAAAAAAAAACATATTTTCATCATTAGAATGTGCACCCCGTGTAACATGGTATTCCTAAAGTAGAAAAAAAGTTCAGAGAAGGAGTATTACAGCCTGTTAGTTTATTGGTTACATGTTATTTGATGACATAATCAGTCAATTACGGCACACACATTCCAGTATTGACTTTTTATTGACGCTGAATGTCAGCTTCTAAGGATGGAAGGAAACACAATGAGAAAACGGACTTGCCTATTAGATTGACAAATGATCATGATGATTTCTCGACTGAGTCTGAACTGAATCTGAGGTCTGGACCTAAAACTTTGTAGTGCCACTGGTTTGTTTGTTTTATTTTAAATTCAAATGCTGTAAAAATCGTGTTCTTAACCAATACTCAATGGTATAAAAAATATAGTATTTATTGAATTGATTTACATTTTATTAATTATAATTATTATATGTAAATAGAAGAAAGAAAATGTATTTAGAAAAATAATTCTTAAATAGAAATTGAAGTATTTATGTATACGATGCCAAAAGTACGTAAACATAGTTTTTGTTTCTCCACGACAGTGAGAGTGGTTTTCTGGGTCACCATGATCACACAGTAAGCTGGCCGAGAGAAAACTACTAATTACAAGTTAGCGTTCATTGAACATGCTTACTCCACTTTATTCTGTATACATTAATGGCATAAAATGCTACAAAAATAAATTTTATTTATTTTAACACTACGCAAAGATACAATCTGTGGCATAAAAATAAAAAAACAAGACAGCCTTTTGAGGCCTGAGCTAGATTTCTGTGTCTGTTAATAATAATAATTTATTCATTTAGGTAACTTGTACACTTATGAATGTCTAAAAAAAAGAAATATTCATTAAATGCTTCTAATTTTACATTTACTGCCAGTTCTCAAATCAAGGGCGTAGAACGGAAAAGAAGAACTGGCTATAAACTCTCCGCCACTCCTATGCCTGACACATGCTTGAATTTTTGGAGCTAATGCAAGCCGGTATCCACCATGGTTTTCCTTCGCCGTTCAAGCGAATGTTAAATGCGCACAATGAAAGAAACTCCATTTGTGCACAGCCGGGGATCGAACCTATAAACTGAGGTAAACGTAGTCGCACGCTAAAACCACTTGCCGACACTGCTCAAACAATCCGTGGCATAGTGATACATATATATGAATATACGATAATCCTATATCCGATTAAAACTATTTTTGCGTACCATTAGAATTGGCAAAACTTTTACTTGTCTGAAAAAAATATACGCACGAATGTACCATTTAACCCATAATACTTTAAAAATATTACTCGTAAAAGAACAAGGAATTAATACATCTTATTTATTATTTAGTATAACAAATTAACCGAAATTCCTTCTATCACCTCCTACGCGTTGGACTAAACCTGTCCTGTTGTAGGTAGATATTTTGTATAGAAAGTTGTTCTTAATTTTGCTAATTATACTTTGATAAAGGAGTCGAGTATGTCTTTAAATATTGAGTTCATGCTCAGAAACGAGGAAAATGTTTAAGATAATTGTTATATTTTCAGAAAAGCGATGTAAATTCTATGATGGTATAGTATATTATTGTATATTGTAGAACAGGGGTCAAATAGGCAAAAAGCTCAATTGATAAGTGAGAACACCCCTCATGGACACTAAACGCCAGAGGTCTTTGCGAGTGCGTTGCCGGCCTCTTATTTTATGTTTGAGGAACCACGTATAGCCCGGAGTTTGATTTCCGGTGATAAGACCACTAAGCCGAAAATAAGTTATCACTAGAACTTACTAGACTAGACTTTCTTAGATATTTGTGTCAAAAGAGTGGAAATAAACACAAATCATAGTAAAAATAGAAAAATAGTAAGTTTAGTATAGTAGTAAGTTATAAAATTAAAACATTGTTCTTTAACTGCCGTGACAGAATTCTTTTAGAAAATTACACGGTTTCAGAAACAGAATATTAACAAAGTAGGCTTTATTATGCAGCCGTATTGAATAATTCTCTAGGTCAAAAAGTGTTAATTCTATGCAACGGTTGTTACTATTGCAGATACTGTGAACCGCATCGTTGCGAAAAAACAAAAAATATTGAACGGCAATTGCATACTAATCCGATAAGTTTCCACACTTTGCCATTAACCTTAAACAAAGCATTTTTGTATTATACATTTTATGTATGTGATATTTAGAACGAAATGAATAAAAATTTTAATTAACAAAAGTTTAAGAACAGTGACGAACTGACCTATTTCCAAGAGGTATACTAAATTGTTGCACTCGCTGTATGTATCCGCATCACATTAAGATTTATATTTTCTAAACTATAGTTATGTAATAAATTTTAACTTAATTTATTATCCAAATTTAAAGTTAGTTCAAATTAGCTCAATAATATTTTATATTTTTCAATTGTTTTTTTTTTTAATTTATTTACTAAATTATTAATTACACTTTTTAGTACAAAAACTGCATATTTATGTTTATTAGATAACTTATTCATTAGGCATAAAAACATATCGTGGTCTACAGTAATAAATTAATGAAATAAGCTATAAATTTTAATTAAATATTATCTAATACAAATACATGATTCGTAATACTTTTGAATGACGTAATTAAAAATATTAACATCGCGTTTACATGTCAGATTAATTATTTCAAATTATTTAAAGTAGGAGTTGTTAAATTTAAAAAAATTGCAATTTAATTTATATATATCTTATATATTTAAACGAGCAATTCTTGTATATATATATATATATTTATAATTGGAATCTCGGAATCGGCTCCAACGATTTTCATGAAATTTAGTATACGAAGGGTTTCGGGGGGAGGAATCATTTCTAGAAAATGTAATTTTATTCGTGTTTTATCAACTTAAACATAGGAATTGCTCGTTTAAAGATGATGGCAAATGAAAACTTAAATATGAATATAATTATCTTTATTCGATAATTATATTCATATTTAATTATTTTATTAGTATGTAATTCGTACTTAAATATAATTTCCAAAAAACACAACTTATAAAAAAAAATCCCGAGCAAGGCTCGGTCATCCAGGTACTAATAAATTTAAGAAAGTAAAAATTCATAGAAAACCTTTAAGGTAAAGGTACCGTAATAATAAAATTCAAATCAACGTATAAAATAAAGAAAAAATTGTCGTGTTATGAATCGAGAAACTGTTTTTACGTCTTACGCTTTCTTAGCAGGAGAGAGTGACCGCGAATATTATAAACGAAAGTCGACTCACCTATGTTAACAAACACAATCACATATATCACAGAGTTCGTTCACAGTTCACGTTAAAAGTTCGGTCGCTGGTAGTGTTAAAGTTGTACTGAGCAGCTAGCGGAAGAAATGCGTGCGCGCTCAACAAATACCGAACCCACAAGCGTTCGCCGTACAGTGCTCAATCGGAAAGATATCACAGCCGATCTAACACCCCACACTGCGTTTATTAAGGTTAAGGATAGTAATCGTAGCGAAAAATGAATTCGGTAATTGATTTGTTACGAGATAAACGCTAATTGTGTCGAAAGATACAATGGGAGCGTGCGAGTTTGTTTTTTAACGGGTTGAAGATATGTGTCGATGACGGTGTCAGTTTATGAAATAAGAAGAATATTTTATAACGAGTTTAATACGCCTATAGGCACCGATATATACTTCATATAAAATCTCTTTATCAGTTTATGAAAAACATATATTTTTAGCAAGTTTTAATAATTCTGTTTTCCTTAATTAATCTGTAAGGCGACGAGAATATATATATTTAGTATAGGTCTGAAATAAAAAAATAAAAATTATTTAAACAATTTTAAGTAACAGATAACAAATAAAAATATTTGTATTAAAACATCATTATTAGTACTTATTGTCTGTCGATCTCTTAGAACACCCGAAAAACTTGAAGAACTTAAACTAGCTATACAAGAAATAAAATGGGATCATCAGCGAAATGGAGAACATATAGAAGACCTTGGAAAGAATAATATATTATATCATAAAGAAGAGACGCCGGGTATGTATGGAATAGGATTCATGATTAAAAGACACCTTATAAACAACATAGAGAAGCTTAATATAGAAAAAGAAGATGATTGGTCTATGATCCAGGCGTATTACCAACGGAATCTAGCAAAAAGTAAGACATAACAAAAATCGAGAAATTTTACAAAGACCTTAGAGGAGGCCTTTGTCGGAAGACCAGTTGTTACCCAACTACAGTTTGCCGATAATCAATAGATATTAAAACTGTTAGTATAATAGTTAAACTCTAGTTAATAGTCAAAATGTGTTTTTTAGATAGTAGTCGTAAGTAAATTAATTTTAGGCACACGAAACTACTGTGTAGAACTTATTACAACAATAAAGGCTTTATTATTATTATTACTATATATACTGTATAAGCTAGTACTAGTTCACATCAAGTTAGGTCTCAAGTACAAACATTACTGGTTTTCCTAGAAAGCTATCCTACTTATATAACTTGCGATTTTACACTTTGACATACAAGTTTGCAGTTAATCCTAGATTGAATTAAGTTTGCTGGATTTATTTTCTAGAGAATTGTTTGCGCTTTCTACTTGTATTATTAGACAGTCTATTAATTGCGCATTATAGTCGTACGGGATTAGTATTGTACGGAAGTCAGAGTATATTATGTGTCAAATCAGAGCCTACCGACATCTCAGCGCAGACTGATTTTAGTTTGAAACCAATTCGACTTATGGTCCATCAAGAAAATAGAGTCCCAATTCTTAAAAGGCCGGCAACGCACTCGCAAGCCCTCTGGCCTTGAGTGCCTATGGGCGGCAGTGTGAGTTAATAGCAGGTGAGTTGCTGGTTTGCTCCCAGTTCTATATAAAAATATATATACAGTCAAAACAGTCAGTCTTTATAAAACTGTATAACCTGTGACGTGTCATATTGGATATGTATGTATTATTTTCTTGATATTCATAAATCGTTGGTTTTTTTTACATGCATTATATAAGGGTGAATTTAAAAAACCTGTGGGCTACAACCTTTTTGGTTTTGCCCTCTTGTATCTGTTTCGTGAGTTTTGCAGAGTCACATACAGCACTGAATCCACTAGGCCAAAACTGTTCTGTACAACTGTGTCAGTATTAGTTATAACACAAATACTAACTTTATAGGCTTACATTATATGATAGTTGAGAGAGATGTGGGCGTGGTGGAGTTAAAAACTAAAGGAAAATAAACCGTTAATAGAACAACATTCTATAAGTCTTAATTAATTTTAAATCAACAAAAGCTTCTAAAGGTTCTTAGTTAATAATGAAGCCTTTACGAGACTGGCATTACACCTGTATTATCGTGGTAATCATGTTTATTAAAGTCATACATCATGCTTTACGAGACTTAAATGGCTTGTATCTGTGGATGCCTTCTCATAAATAATTTAATTAATATTTGGTCTCATATTATTGTTATTATATAGGAAAAGTCATGTTCTGTATACGTTTCCTATGCAGTTCCATGTTTTTTTTTATGAAAAAATAAAAGACAAACGATTATAATGGTATTCAACCTCCTTTCTGTTTCTATTAAGATGTTTGTATCTATTTGTTTCCCGATAAATAACAGACGGCAAAAGTAAGGGGGAACGCCAAGTGAAATATCCATCTTCTAAAGAGATGAGCAGGCAAGACCCGAGAAAAAAAACAGAATGGGCAAGAGTAGGAGAGGGTTATATTTAAAGACAATCTGACCATAAAACTGGAAAGAATAAAATAGTTAATTTTAGTACTAACCTTGAAAATAACGACTAGAATTCATTTATAGTACGTGGAAGTATGTCTTATACATCTAGAACAATCGACATGATTAAAGCCTAGATATAAGTGGAGTACAATATTATCCTTTCACTTATATTTGTATGAATTTAAATTTGTATACAGTTATGGTGTAAACGCATATCCGCATTGATATTTGTTTAGTTTCTTACTAATTTATACTTATCCTGTATATTCGATGATAACTTTCTTTCATACGTAAGACGATCAAAGTTCTGAGCCTGACGTGAATTCTTAGCAAATTGAAACATGTTTTTCGGAAGTCGACAGGTCTTTCGCTGACGTCGTTCCACAACAGAGCGGTGCAGTATCTACTGTAGTTCTTATCGCGCACCACCACTAGGTGGAACCAGCTGCCCATTAAAATATTTCCGGACCAATTCGACTTAGGGTCTAAAGTTAATGCGCAAATTGTAAGAAAAAACATTTTTGTTTAGCTGAGGCTCGAACCGCGAACGAACGCTGTGAATTTCACCACTAGTTCAGAGTTGCATACTACTCAGTGCGCAAATAACAGCCGAAATCGATTGGAGATTTCCCTTTTTTAAAAATGTTATGACAGGCCAACCAGTATCAGTTTCACAGTGCATTGAATTGCTATCATAACGTTTTGAATATTCCTATTTTTATTGCAATACGTGACATCGAAATCATATCGGCAAAGTAAAAACTATCGCTCATAGATTCGTTGTTGTATTTGTGCTTTAGGTTTAAACGAAATTTGTGTTATTTCGTTAAAATGCTAAAATGGGTTAAAAATTCATTGAACCCGTTGTTTTATTGTATTTTTCATTTGTTTATATTTCATTTGCTAAATATCATTATCCGTCACTTTTTTGCGTGACTTAGTTTAAAAGAGAAAAACAGCGAAATTGCGTGACCAACGAGTAACGTCGTCCTTGACTACTTGGGCCATATTTTCATAATAGTAATAACGGAGTTTAATTACGCGTGTGCGCCTGAGTGTCTTGTATTTATATGAAATGATTCCGTGCCTTATGCACTTATAGTTCTAAAGACATTACAACAATTGCATAACAAGACTTGTTTTTTAATCAATAAAGGAATTTGTTTTGTTATAACTAAAGCGATGCTTTCATTTAAATCTAAATCTAATATATTCATATATACAAACTCAAACTAAAAAATATCTTTATTCATATAGGTAAACATGTACACTAATGAACGTCAAAAAAAAAAAACAAAAAAATTAATTCTGAATTTACATTACAACCAAAAATAAAATATAATATATCTTTTCTCGAACTTCGATTTCGTTCGCTTCGGAGTCTCTTGGGCCGTGGTTTTCAAGTGCACAGGCACTTATAAAAGATGTGAGTTGGCGCCTTGTAGATAGTACCGGTGACCTCAGAGCTGGCACTTTCCTGGCTCAACGAATAAGTATCGCAATACAGCGAGGAATTGCTACCAGCGATGCACACTGCCACAAGGACTTTATATTTTTTTTTTAAATTTTTAACCATTTCTATTATTGTGTATGTATGTAGGTATAAAAAACGTATCATGTTTGTTATGATAAAGTTATATTAAAATAAATATTTAATCATTTACGAAAAGTTAATAGAAAAATTATAAACGTCATGAGTTGTGGAACATGTCATCATCATCATTAACTGAGCGTTTGTCTAGACCACCGCTATGTGCAACCAGCTGCCCACTGAAGTATTTCCGAACCAATTCCACTTCGGGTCCTTTAAGAAAAGTACCAGTTCACTTAACATCAGGTGAGCCTGTTCCATAAAAAAAAGAGATGTGAGTCAACACGCACCACATTTTTGTGGAACCAGCTGCTAAACCCCATATGACCTTGAGGCCTTCAAGAAAAGATCGTACCATACATAAAGGTCGGCAATACCCCGCAATCCTCCCAGCGTTATCATAGACCCTCCATGAGCAGCGGTTCACACTTTACTCAAAGCGACTCTTCTGCTAGTTTACTTCTAAACTATAAAACATATTCTTCATTTACATTTACTACTTTCAAATTAAGCCCGTAACGGATTAGAACAAATGGAAAGAAACTCACTTCTCTTATTAATAGATTTCTTTGTTTTTCAAGATGGACGGGCGTTACTGTGTTTATGGTGTCATCGCCTTTACATTCTAAGTTCGAAATTTAAATTTTATCAAAAAGGTTAGTCTAAAGAAAAACACTTTTTTACGGATTATAGTTATGTATTGGTCACCGTGACCACGCACGCTGTAAAGCACGCGAAACGTCGGTTTAAATTTAAAATTATGTCTAAATAATTATAAGTTTAAATACATTAATACATAACTATAATCCGTAAAAAAGTGTTTTTCTTTAAATGTGTAAAAGTTATGTTAATAAAAGACAAAAAGGTTAGTCGACATCACAGGACAACGAAGAGCTGGCAGCTACCTCGCACAAAGAATTAGTCTAGCTATTCAAAGGGGGAACGCTGCCAGTATCTTCGGACGGAAAAGATCTCCTTTTAATAATATTTTTTAATTATAAAATTTTAAGGTTAGTTATTAGGTATATTTTTATGTATTATGTTATTTGTTTTGAATAAAGACCTATTAAATTAAAAAAAAAATTAACGATAAATTTGTATAAAAGAATTTTTTACTGAATTGTACTTAACTAAAAAGAAAAACTGCTTAAAGAATCAAAATAGAAGAGTATACTTTCAGATTTGCATGATCAAAATAAATGAGTTAAGTTTCGACAGTTGGACAGCTCCGTCGTCCCCAAGAAAAGCTTGGTACATTGTCATCGCGAAAACAATTAACTGTGAATAGAATAAGTTCTTTTGAAGAGTTTAGATAACAAAATTGAATACAAGGAGTGAACTTTGACAACTCTTCAGTTTCCCCTGACATTGATAATTGTTGACACAGGGAGGATCTTGAAGAAAATTTATATCTTCGCAAATTGGATTAATTTTAAAATTAATAATATTTTTTCAAGAAATTATATTTCCCTTTTTGTATAAACAAATTAAATACTATGATAGTCTAGGCAGTTTTAGAAAAGGACAAACAGGAAACTCAGCTGACTGATCCCGCCACCCCTGGACACAGTCAATGCTAGAGAGCTCGCGAGTGCGTTGCCAGCCTTTTAATAATTGATACGCTATTTTATTAAGGTACCCAAAATGAATTGGTTTGGACATATATCACTGGACTGGTTCCACATAGAGGTGGTGCGCGGCAAAAACTGCTTAAAAACAGGTTCGGTTGTGCGTTGTCGTGATACGGAATATGTATTTAACGCAATTAATACAACCAACAATGATAAATTTCTATTTTTGGTCTCATACAAATAGGCACAGAACGAACAAGTATGCAATATTTTTTCGTCAGTCTTTATTATTCTGTATTCGCGCTGAAACAAACAGTATATAGACAAAAACAATAGTTTTTCCACTTGGTGTCCTTCCAAAAGAGTCGCATTTTTCTCCATCAACAAAAGGCAATTTCGCGGTTCGTGGAAATCGTGAAAACGATTTATGCAACTGAAAATGTTTACCTGCTTTGAATTCTCAATGAAACTAACACAAAACACTTGTGTAGCTTACAGTCGCATGTAAAATTATTTCTCAAATACAAAGGGACATACATTGTTAATTGCAAAATTATTTTACACAGAATACATGGATATAATTACGAGTTCAATCCTTTGTTTGAAGCTTCTAACATTTCTAACATGGCTGGGTTTTACTCAGGTTTTGGATTTTTGGGCTACGTACTACTAGTAATTTGTACAAACTGGATTAATCTGCAAAATGAACTAGCCGTTCACTTCGGGTGCTTTGTGGTTAACAACTTTATTGTCATGTCCACGTTAAAGGACAGTGTTGGTCTAGTGGTTAGACCTTGCAGTATTCCGGAAGTCATGCGTTCGAATCACAGCTGTGATTTTTTGTGCAGGGTGTGAATTGTGTGTGTAACAGGGTGTGTATTGCCCACATCTTTAACTTTATCTCGCTTCTTAATTAGTAATTTGCCTTCTAGAACCAAATCCAGATATTAATGGTTTTTTCCTATGCGTTTGGGAGGCGCCCTGGATGATTTAGATGCACAAATCAGCTCACCAGATGTCACTGTAGTCAATACTTTCATACATTGCTTTATAATCCGCTAGTAATCAAGTAATAAATAAAATTATACTATTCTAGTAAAACTATTTAAGATTTATTCAAATGTCTTTTGGCATATTATGTGATTCTGAAGATTTAAAATAAAGCTAAAATGCACTCCAACTCTGTACTGCAGTCCATTATTTAAAGGAACAAGATTCAGCTCACGTACGCTTGGTTAATAGTGGAGTACGATTGATTTGTACGTTAAATATACCTGGAATAAAATTGTGTTTGCAATATATATTGTTGACTTCTTACTAGACACCCGCTGTTGCTGCTGATATCAAAATAATATTTACAAAAACAAGCAATTTATAGAAATTAAAAAAAGTAAGTTTCTGTAAACTCAGAACTCAATCTTGTAATGCCATATATTTACATATTGTGCTGATCCTGCAAACATCTTTGAACATAAATATTCCTGTTTTCTTTGTGAGAATAAGTTGACCCGTCTTGTGTTTGGGTCACCCTACGAATCGTCGAATGTACATACTGTAAACTAAAAAATAAAATAAATCAATGGTGCTTTAACCTTTTAAGGTCAGTATGTATCAGTATCATGATAATTTGTTAATATAATAGGCTAGTCGGTGATCAGCTTTTTGTGCCTGACGCACGCTCTCGACTTTTTCGGTTTAGACTTAGGGCTAGCCGGTTTCCTCACGACGTTTTCCTTCGCCGTTCGAGCAAATGTTAAATGTGCACATAGAAGGTCCATTGGCGCACAGCCGGGGATCGAACAGCCTCATGGATGATAGACACACGCTGAAGCCACAAGGCTAACACTTCATTTTGAATTTTACCTTTAAACATATTTTAATTACTAAGCAGAACTACGCAAATATAATTATTCATTATAAGCTTGTACATAAATTACACTGCAACCATACATCGGAAGCAATCTTGTTCGCTCCGATAAATCTCATTAGATGAAATGAGTTAATATTAAAACGAAAATATGACCTGCGAATGAGATGAGAGTTTTGAACTACATACAAATTGATGGGTCAGCGAATACACTAACATGATGGAGAGACTGTAAATATTTTAAAGTTTTATATTAAATTTGCATCAGCAGAATTGGCCTAGAAGCGTTCGACTCTCATCCCTGAGGTAATTGGTTCGATCCCCGGCGTAATTAACATTGGAAATAGGAAAAACATCGCAACGAAACCAAAAAGTCGACGGTGTGTATTAGGCATCGGAGGTAGATCACGTACTTGCCTATTAGATAACAATTAATCATATAACCCTTTATATAAAGGCTGCAATATTGCAGCGCCATTTATTTATTTATTTATTAAATCGCATTAAATTAGTTATTATTATTATATTGGCACAAAATCTATCATCAAATGGGTATTGAAGTGAGGATCATTGGCTTTCTGGGCCGTGTATAGACAACATGTTATTCATAGAGTTATTACACTAAAGCTTGTGTAAAGAAATGTTTTTTGAATAATTCCGTGATCTCCAATACGGTCTGTATTGTTGTCCAAAGGACATATCCCTGACATTGATTCATTTACATTTTTAAAAGGCAATTCAGCCTATTCATCTACTAACTTAAACCAATATTATATAAAATTCATTTGAAATTTGACGTATTTAGAACATCTTAACAATTCTTTACAGAAATATTGTGATCCTCAAAACACTTATACTACGAATATAAGTAATAAAAACAACATGTTCAACAACAAATATAATAAACGTGCAGTAAACAGCGCCCTTATTTAATCAGCGTCCAAAAAACCATGGCCAGTATGGATTGCTATATCATGCTCCCGTATTCAATCTTATCCACCTGCGAATTTGAGGGTTGGCAAGGTTTGTATACACTCCAGGTGTTCCCTTACGAGCACAGCCTATACCGAAGGATACTACGCCAACTTGCTGTGTGTTCGAAGAAAATACCACTGGGCCACCGGAATCACCCTAAAATTGTATTCAAGTATTAATGACTTTAAACTTTGATTCCATTTAATTGCCGGGTTCACGTGAATCATTTAGCCGTGTATAGCTTTGATGTTATAAATAAATCATATAATTATATGAGCTATGTATATATAAGCAATTCATTAATATCATTCACAACAACAACGAAATCAGAATATTTATTGGCTTCAGGGTGCGACTCTCATACCTGAGGTCGTAGGTTCGATCCCCGGCTGTGCACCAATGGAGTTTCTTTCTATGTGGATTTAACATTTGCTCGAACGGTGAAGGAAAACATCGTGAGGAAACCGACATGTCTTAGACCCAAAAAGTCGACGACGTGTGTCAGGCACTGGAGGCTGATCACCTACTTGCCTATTAGATTTAAAAATGATCATGAAACAGATTCCGAAATCTCAGGCCAAGACCTAAAGAGGTTGTAGCGCGACTGATTTTTTTAAAAAGTAAAACTATCGAAGGATAAGTACTATCAAGTGTATTGCCACTGGTTTTTCCACTGTAACAAATGAAAAGTAGAAAAAAAGCTTCACAGAATAGTCTTGCCAAATATATCTAGTTTGTGTGTTGTAATGAAGGGAATTATGAGGGTCATGGAGATTATGTGTTGGTTATATAATTAGTCTTTAGTAGATATATATTTTGTATAAAATCAATTCAAAGCGGTTTATTTACTTCTACTTATATAGCTTGGTGAAAAATATGTACCTGGCACGAATCCTTGCCTCCTTCAGGAACTCCTGCGCAAAACATTCTGGACGTAATGGTGTTTCCGTAAGATTTGCGACACTCCTCGTTGCTGACTATTTGTACTTGCACAGCCATCAAAGTATCACTTGTGTCACCTTTTTCCTACGAAAAGTTACCAAAACAGATTACGGTTGTTTTATTTTAATTTCTTTTCTTTTCTTGGCCGTCAGTACTGTTCTTGTCCTGTGCCTGTGTGTGCAATACCCATCCACTACCTAACGTTGTGAACCTATGATTTTTTCCTACCAACACGCCGTTTAACCTGAATTTTATCCATTATAATTAATTGAAGGAGGTGGTAGCGGTCATGGCCCAACAGCTGTGCCAGTTCTGCACTGCTACTTATATCTTTGTATAGGCTGTACACTTTAATTATTTATGCGCGTCTTGTATTTTACCCTCAATAGGTATTCAGTTTTTTTTCCATACTAGGGTTCCGGGGAAGGAATCGCTTTTTAGCGATAAAGCCGCCCGTTGCTTAATAAGATATGAAACCTGTTTTTTATATGTTTAGGTAATGAAGTCGTCGTTCCTCCGATAAAAACATTTTATGACAGAAAAAACAACATAAGAAATTTTAAGGCGGTGGACAAAATTCGATGTATATAGAACCGAGATAAACGGTTAGAAGGCTCATCTAAGTGAACCGCCCTTCAGCACTCACATTGGCAGAAGGCTCGCGAGTGAGATGCCGGCCTGTTAAGCGTTGGTACGCTTTGGACCCTAAATCGAATTGCTTCAGAAATACTACAGGTAAGGGGCTGATTCCACATAGTGGTGATTTGCGGCAAAGACTGCTTTAAAAAACTAACAGTTGTGCATCCATCGTACCGCAGATGACCACATCCAGGTCATACGGATACTTTGTATTCGGCCTTTTTTGGTAAATAAATCAGGTTTTATTGAATAAAGAGACACATTTACTTACAGCTGTAGCTCCCCAGCCACTGACAGTGACGTTTCGGCCAGCACGAATAGCAGTATTCCTTCCTACTAGTGTGGTTCTCTTAGTACTCTCTCCATTGATAGTCATGCGTGTACGTAGGCGGACGTAGCCGACATCATAATCGCTTGTATGTGTATTGTATAAAGGATGTTGGAAGAAAGATTTGCTTTCATACTGGGAACCACCACTGAGGGAATCCGTACTACCGGCTCTTACGAACACCTCTTCCATTCTATAAGACATAATTTGATTATTAATTCATTTAGTTATAACTTTACTTACAGCTACACATATCCATATAATAAAATAAGACGGTCAGAAAATATACAAAACCAAATCATTACCTTGATAGACAAAATGTAAGACCAAGAAAACGTCCTTTTATAGATAAAAAAGTGCGTGCGTACAAAGTACAGTCGTACTCATTTGATACATTTGTTTCAAACCAATTATATAATTTGTAATACTCTTTTATTTGTGTTATTGCTATGTATTGATTTTTTCAGTGAAGTATGCTATCTGTTTTACTATATATTCGTTTAGTTACTTTATGTATCTATTTCAATGTGGATATAATTACCCGGTCAAGCAATGAGCGGCAGTCAAGACATTCATTTCGTTCAGAATGGATCCCCCACACTGGTAATAGTCCTCTCCCTTTCTAAGCAAGAGATATACTTGATAAGGGAAACTTTGTATAGTTGTATTGTAACCACCTACTATCCTTCCATCGTGTTGTAAGTGCACGCGTCGTCGACATACAACATCTGCAACAAATGATATATTATATGCGGTATATCGACTTAGTATAATGACTGGGTCCAGATATATCGGTGTAATATAGAGATTCTGCTTCCATCGATAAGAGTTTTTTAAATTTTATTCTCAACAAACATACATTAAATATGAATGATATTAGTTACATTTTGTTTTCAGAAAATAATCACTAACGTTTCAGGCCTAGAGGGGAATGTCCTTATTGCCTATTAAATAAATAATATTAATAAACAAATAACGAAGTCTGAGGCTACAATCAAGGATTAAAGCTCCATTTTTTTTTATTATAAATTTACATACGTACCTTGCACTAACAAACAGAAGAATAGGACAAAACAACTTTTTACTGTATTCATTCTCGCTCACGATTGATTTGAGTATGTTCTTTACTTCACCATATATAAATCCTTTTCTTTTCATGTTTTTCTTTTAAATAAACGATTTCTTATCATAATTGGATAGTCATCAACTTATTAAAAAGTCATTACTATGACACTTCCTATAATTTTCGAAAATTGTTCCTGTAACAATGCTTAGAAAATATTGCTATATTTACGCATTTAAAACAATCTTCAAGCATTTTGACTATCGATATAATTTTAATCTAAGTAATGGTACTGCTAACTACTTTTACTACTTGATTCCATACAGAAGAGACAGGGGACTGTAGGATTACATAAAATTGCTCCATTATCATCATTGGTAATTCGTAACATCATCATCATCATCATATCAAATCAAATCAAATCAAATCAAAAAATCATTTTTTATATGAATAACAACATAATGTACACTTTTTTTGACGTTCATACTTCAAAATATACTTTAAATGATTCTAATTTTACATTTACTGCCAGTTCTCAAATCAAGGGCGTAGAACGGAAGAGAAGAACTGGCAATAAACTCTCCGCCACTCTTTATAATCACCAAGTTTTTTTACACAATGTTTGTAAGGAGCTGCCATTACACCATGTTCCATATGACATATTGAGTCATAAAGAATAATAAAATAAATTAAAAACAAAGATTTGTCCTCTATCAGCAGGAGGCATGGTGAAATAGGAGCACGCACTTACATACTCGTGAGAACAACACGCAAATACCTACGTATTTTTAAAAACAACTAATATTACCGCATACACGAATTCAATTACGACCAGTCACCACAAGTAGCACCCGTTCACGAGTATGACGCATGGCCATCGGCCCCCTCGCATATTTGATTAAATATTTAAGGAGTTAGTTTACTACACTTACTGAAGTACAGCGTTCAGAGAATCAAAAATTAGTATTTTTATTAATAGTCTTGACTAATTCTTTTTAGAAACTGATTATTATTTAAAATAATGATGCCTCTCAATCATAAAAACTTAATGAGATGTAACAATGAATGTTGGTCGTCAAAAGAACAATCGTTTATAAATGTTGGGTCGACTGACGATAAAATAAACAATTCAATGAAATCAACAATAAAACAGATATCAATTGAATTTGGGACGTCCTATTATGCATTGGTTTTAAATTGATTTACAATGTTGAAATATTCATATAAAACAGTTATGTGAGTAAATTATTTAGCCAAATCGTTCAAGTTTAATATACATTATTTGAAAAGACCGCTTCTGAATTCAAACTTGAAATATAATATATAATTTATATTATAATTTAATGCGTTCTCTTTAACAGGCATTTGCTTGTTGTTCCCATGAGAATGTAAATGCGTGATCCTATTTCATTATGCCTCATGCCGATAGAGGACAAATGCTTGTTTTTAATTCATTTTGTAACGATTAATTAACTATTAATTACTTAACATATCATGTGGAACATGGTTGCAGCTCCTGACGATCATTGTGTAAAACAAAAAACTTGCCGATTAAAAAGAGCGTCGGAGAGTTTGTTGCCAGTTCTTCTCTTCTCTTCTGTGCCCTTGATTTGAGAACTGGCATTAAATGTACAATTGAAAGCATTTAATATATAATTTTAACGTTCATAAGTGTACATTGTGTTAACTATATGAATAACAAAATTTTTAACCACTTTATTAAAAACAAAATTTTCAGTATCGATTCAAAACTTTATAGTTTATATATTCTCATTTATACTGAGTTGAAAAGTATTTTACGTACTTGGTTTAATAAATGAGATATGATAAAATCTTAACTTTATTTACGTTATACAGGATAAATTTGTATTTAAGTTTATTTGCAACGAAATGGCTCGAAAAGTACTGGACCGATTTTAAAAATTCTTTCACTATTTCAAATTACATCATCACCAATTAATATTGGCTTTTTTAATTAGAAAAAAGGAGTCCCTACTAAAACTACAATAATGTTATGCAAGGTAAAAAAGTGCCTATAAAATATATTTCAAAGCATGCGCTGCGAAACTATTGATGATAGAAAAAAATGTTCCACCATATTAAATAACATATCTACAAAAAATGTTAAAAAAATAAATATCCTTCTTTGCGAAGCCGGGACGGTCGCTGTGTCATTAATATATAAAATGGATGATACTACGTATAGATGCCCACGACACGTGGAATTGTGCACTTTCTCATTTAACAATACATAGTTTTGATTATATGTAATAAAGTAACTGTTGAAAAATAATATTTAGTACCTGGATGCCCGAGCTTTGCTCGGTATTTATTTATTTTTTCAGTACGAATTACACCGTAATAAAATGATGAAATAAGAATATAATTATCGAATAAAGATAATTATATTCATATTTAAGTTTTTATTTGACTGACATCTTAAAACGAGCAATTCTATGTCTAAGTTAATAAAACATGAATAAAATTACATTTTTTAGAAATGATTCCTAGCTAGATCGATTTATGGCCCCCGAAACCCCCCTTATACTAAATTTCATAAAAATCGTTGGAGCCGATTCCGAGATTCCAATTATATTTATATATACAAGAATTGCTCGTTTAAAGATATAAGATAAAGAATACCAATATTTTAAATTTATTGCTATCTCCACCAGGAGATAGGCCTATAGAGGAGTTCTTACAGAAGAATAATACTTTAAAAATAGGAAAAACTAACACAACTAAATTTAGGATACAAATTTAACACTAAAACTAACACTAGTATGTAAGTAAACTTAATTGATGTAACTTATTGTTCTGCTGTAAGAAGTAAAAGGCTTTTTTTTTCTTATTGATCTCCATCACACTTCGCAATCGCAATTTCGATTCCATCTGGTATAAGTCGGCCTCTTGGTCTTCTTCACCTCGTGGCATTTATGCATGAGTCAGTTTAATTTAGGAGGACGTTTAGGTTGGTGCTGCGACCGCGAACTAATTTAAGTCGAAAAAACTACGAAGTTTCATAAATTATTTCTTCTTGCACTCATCATTTTTATTTATTGTTTTCTCTTCTTTCTAGGGTTGCCTGGAAGAGATCGCTTGTTAGCGATAAGGCCGCCCGTTGCATCCATTGTAATTTTTATGTATTGTGTTATTTGTGTTTATTTCTAGCAACGAACTGTGAATAAATAAATAAATAAAATAAATAAAGTTACTTTACATTTTTTGCGCAAAAAATGCACAATTAAAAATCGCACATTTTAAATTAAACAACCCAAAATTAAACAATTATCTATAAAAAAAGTAATATTTTAAATAGGTTTACAATTCTATAATATAATTTTTTTTGAATTCAAATATATGATTTACTTGATTGTCCTAACTTTTGAATAATCAACTTGGCGGAGTTTCATTTGTTTGACGACGATAACAAAACACATAATTTAAATTAATACTTGCTGTAGTATGTGAAGACAAAACAACTCAACTGGCAAATTTTAGACCCGTATTTCAATTTCTAACTCAAGTCACAAGCTAATTTTAAGTACTGTAAAATTTGTCAGACTTCATATAAGTTAACTTGAAGTTGACGTGTCGACTCAAGGTAAAAACATCCCGCTTAGCGTCAAATCTGTTCTGCTATATGGGTGTGAAACGTGGAATGTCATTCACGACATCTAGCACCGCTTCCAAGAATATGTCCACCGCTGTCTTCGCCGTATTATGAGTATCTCTAACGAGCAATTCTTGATGCTTGAGGTTAGCTAGCAGATCAAGCGACTAAAGTGGATAAACCACTCTGAAGAGATTAAAATAATTTCCCCATTCCGGCACTTGATTGTAAACCGCAGGAAAATCGAAAGCGTAGCCGTCCTGTGACCCTAAACCTGGTGACTAACAGTATAAGAGGCAAAGAGCAGATGGACTTGGAGAGGTAAAATGCAAAGCTCAAGACGGTGGTTTAAAACACCATTCTTTTTATTTAAAAATCAAAGTAATACTCGATGCCTTACGTATAGCTATTTTTAAGAAAGGTCACATTTATAACTTTCTCACGAACGTTGTTGTGCACATTACATGTAGAGTTATTTTTAGTTTGAAATTTACTTATTTCGAGCTACGGCAAGTCTTATTAGAATATAAGAAGATTACATCAGCTCACAATAAAACTTGTTTACAACTTGCGGAAAAAAGTTTTTTTTTTCGTCTGGTCTGTTATACTTTTTAATAATTTAAAGTAAACATTCAATGCTGCTGCAATGTCGGACACATATTTGTGCGTTTTTAGACTGTTGAAACATGTGTTTCTAAACCTAGGGTTGTTACTTCTTCAATTAGAATTATATAAACAATATAAAACATAAAAAGGATTTCAAGTCAGTCACATAGGTCACTAGTGAGAATAGAAACTCATCCATTTACCTAGAATTCCTATCTTATACTATTCTCTGATAATACACATCACCAAATCATCATGTTCTAGAAGACGACTGGCTGTAAAATGTCTGCTAGAACGCCGATATTTATATAACGCGCGGAAAGTGAGGGTAGGTTGTGGTTGAAATCGAATCCATTCAATTTTCCATTAAGTATAGGTCATTACCTAACATGCAATTATTATTGTTTTTGTCGCCAATAGTAGCAGTCGTGGCTCCTCGCAACTCTTTCAAAAAAGATATCCATACAACATTTTCAGACATTTACTGTCACTAAATTGCACACACATGCTCCAGTTACACACACTCAAATACCTACCTATATATAGTCTGTAAACCTTTTAATTGGCGTTTTAATTTAAAATTTATGTTGTATTATAGTTAGTAAGCTGTCAGGCTTTCTGAATAAATAAAAAATATATCGCTGCATAATACAATATTATCAATAATACTTTTCGCTTACAAGTGCGTCTTCAACGTTGAAATAAATAAAATTCTAACATATTCCTGATGCGTAAATAAACAGCAGTTTCGCGGATGCAAAACATATATTGAGAGAGTAAAATATTGTAATGCGGTATATTCATATATATATATACATATATGATTCCATTATTATAAAGTATATCTAGATAAAAATGGAATCATAACAGAGAGGATAATTTACAAATAAATATAAAATAATCAGCAGCAGTGTTGGCCTAGTGGCTAAAGCGTGTGAGTGTCCTTGAGGTTGTAGGTTCAATTCCCGGCCGTACACCAATGGACTTTCTGTCTATGTGCGCATTTCCGCTTGCAAGGTGAAGAAAAACATCGTGAGGAAACCGGCCTTAGGCCCAAAAAGTCAACGGTGTGTTTTAAGCACAGGAGTTCGCCACCTACTTGCCTATTAGATTGACAAATGATTTTGAAATACAGAAATTAAAACGCCTAAATGTTGAAGAGCCACTGTTTTTTAAAATATATATAAAGATATTTAAACGAACACTAAAACAAATTACGTCATGTTTAGACAACTTTTTATTATCACAATAATACTTGTTATACCAAATTCAAAGTTTTAAAGCGTTAACGACAATTGTTTGTACAAACTTTATACAATAAACGACTAATTAAACAGCAACACGTCATGTCGTAGATGACTACTATTACAATTAACAGTTTTAACTGATAAAATCGAGTTTTAAACCACTGAATTATAGTAATGTATATACTTGTTAATCGTTATGAACCTTATCGCTATCTGAAACTGGTCAAGTGACATAAAATAATGGTTCAGGGAAGTTGGTGTAGACAAGGCTGCGTTGTTACCATGTCCGCCAGGGGAAGGTATGCGTCACGCATTTCGCTACAGAATTAAGAGAAGTCAGATTGAACGGAATTCTAGTGAAACTGATTTCACCTCAGGAGCCATTCCTAGACTGGTCCGTATTTTAGTCCGCCATAGTTAAATCTAGTGTCGAGACATTTTAATTTATTAATGTAATGTTAACGAGTTTCCCAGTGCAGGCCGTTAGTTGTGATACCTTTTAGAAAAACAAGCTGTCAATAGCCGCAGAATGGCAAGTGTTTAGTTGTCAGATGAATTCGACAAACAAGAAGAAGTCGAAGCAGGCTCAACATTACGCAACTCACTACTAAGCTCCATATTTTAATTCATATCTCACTCGTTTTGAGCAATGACGAATATTTCAAATTTCAGACCGAAATCATTTGACAGCTCTTGATATTTTGATGCTCTTGAAGATTTAATTTTGATTGACATTTTAGAGTTGTGTGTTCTTCTCCTCTGCTACTTCGAAAGCCAAATGAACAAAATACCTAGTGTAGAACTGTATATAGAATTCCATACGATGTAATTTAAAACAGTCACTTAAATGTGTATAAATATTAAAAAAAATTGACAAATATTCGATATTCGAGGTTTCTATTGTGAAATTAATATGTGAAATACTTGGTGAAACCGTATCGCAATTTACATAATTTCATAGTTACAATTAAAGACAATTAATATTTTTATGATCACGTTTGATTCATAGTATTCATGTAGAAACGCTGATTTTGTAATAGACGAAAGTTAATATTCGACAATTGAGATCATGTTATACTTTGATCTAAATACTTACTGTACTTAAAAAAATGATAATACTAATTCTTAAAAAGCCGGGAAGCTAAGCGGTATCAGAAATATCCTGATGTTCGCACCCCAATAAAGAACTTATTTATTTCGTAATCCTACCGATAAAATAAATTTTGTATAATTACAAACAAATACGCTGAATATAGCCAAAGATGGAATACATCATACATTTTACTACAAAAAGCTTCAAAGATTAACAAAAAAAAGGGAACGACTTGTGATTCAATTTATTTAACTAAGCCTAATTTGGCTGTGTTGTGTGATGCTGTAAATGATGCAGGTCAGATTTTCCGCTATGGATATTCTTAAAACACTTTTTAGCTACTTTCCGCGATAGCTTAAACAAGTCAAGGCTTAAATAACGGTCATTGTAAAATAAAAAAAAACTTGCCAACAGTCGGCACATTGTTTAATAAAGCACAATAAAATACAAAACAATTCAATGTGACAAGTTCTTAAAGGAAAATAAACAAACTCGGAGAAAAAAATCAGTTATATGTATATTTTTTTATTAACACTTCGTTGCATTACATAAAAGGAAAAAAAAAATTAAACATAATTTAATGAAAAGCAACTGGGGGCCTTATCGCTTTAGAGCGATTTCTTCCAGACTTCTTATATATATATATAGAAAACAGTTGATTCGTGTGCGTAGATTACAAATAAAAACAAGCAGAATCAATTCATCCTATACAGTGATGTGTCATGTTTCCTGTCACGTTCAGACTGTAACAATTGTAGTGAATAGTTTTAATTGGCGTACGATGTCTAATGATGTCTTAGGGACATACAGCCTCCGAGATTCCACGTGCATTGATGCAATAAGCTGGAATTCGTAGCTGCATTTTAGAGAAATGTCACCATGTTTTTGTAATTAATTTAAGTGGTGTACAGATGGGAAATGTATGGTCAACATTTTACAAATTGCATAATAAAATAAAATAAATCAGTGGCGCTCTAACCTTTTTTTAAGCTCTGGGCCTCTTATTTCTGTATATATTACATGATCATTTATAAATCTAATAGGCGGGTGCTACACGCTCGATATTTATCTAGTTTTTTTTTGTACTACACATTCAATACGAAACGCGTCAGTACGACGGTAAATTTCATTGAGTATACCCGTACGTTTTGTATTATGCTATTATATTAGAGCGAAAAAACTGGGCGAAACATTGGTTTCAAGATAGAGAAAAATATATACATCTGAATTTATTAAATCACATTCGGGAATACCAAGAAATGGATGACTATGAAAATTATTTTCGCATGCCCAATGCTCGCTTTGAACAAAAAAATACATTAATGTGAAAGGCTATTACTGTGAGGGAAAAGCTAGCTCTTATATTACATTATCTATCATCAGGCAGATATTTTAAAAATATGAGATTATTAGGTAGGAAGGTAGGTGACTAGCCTCCTGTGCCTCTTCCTAGACCCAAAAAGTCTACAGCGTGCGTCGGGAACAGGTCGCAAACCGATTTCTCATGACATTTTCCTTCACCGTTCGAGCAATTGTTAAATGTGCACATAGAAAGAAAGTCCATTGGTGCACTGCCAAGGATCGAACCTATGACCTCAGGGATGAGAAGCACACGATGTAACCGCACAAACACTGCTCTTTCTTTACCTCAATAGGTACTTTACATAAAAATTATAGTTATTGCGCTCTTTGGACTAAAGTTCTGGTTCATCTCTTTCTGTCAAAAGTTTTTGCCAGAAAGGTCTGGTCTCCCACCGGGAACAACCTCGGAACTACTTTCATGATATTTATGGGTGAGATGGCGAGTCAACGGGGACAAGCGTCACCTCTTGTGCTATTCATTTTACTGACATATTTGTTAATGTTGTGGCTTTTAGGAGTAGCTGAATTATTTTTCCAGCTGTCGTCTGAACTTGGGCATCATGTCAGATCGCCCATACTGGTATACCCTCATGCTAGTCTCGAATTCCAGATCACACCTGGATAACTTAAGGTCGGACAGTCAACAAGTAAATGGACTACCGATTGGTCGGTTCTTTCGTTAAATTCATTCGCAGGATGGGCTTATCTGGAATTGAAAATTTCGCGTTCAAAAAATGTTGAAAAAAAAAGAATGTACCTGCGGGTCTTGCTTGTTACGCTTGTTACTGGTATCTAGTTATCGTCTTGAGAATCGTCAGTCATCGCAAGTAGGAAAGCCTCTGATGTTTATAGTTCCATAAATTCCTCTGGCTCTGAAATTATATACATTATCAGTTTAACAGTTATAACATTATAATAACACCTATAATATATTACTAAAAAAACCGCGACGCGCTTTTACTCAACAAAATATCTCATTAAAGATTTGACATGTATTTTTCTTTCTATATTTGCGTTTTCATTACCAATAATTGCTCAAGTGTAATAACAGAAAAGCGGAAAACGAATATTAACTAAGAATGCAACCTTACATACATAATTGTCATGAAATAGTTTAAGGCCTTATTATGTTTTCTCGAGAAACCAAACCAAATATGGAATGAAATTATGCATAGACGTAACTTTTTAATCCTTGTTCATTAAGTGGTCAGTACAATACATTACATCTTTCTTCTTGTTTACTTTCAAATAGTTTTATTTGTCTGACACGCTTTTCAGAACTGAACGGATTTTTAAGGATTACAATTACATTTTTCTAAGCTAATAATAATAATAGTTAAGCATTTAAAATCGTATGGCCGAGCTAAAGTTATCGCAAACAATTATACGTAGGTAAATGTCACCATCCGATGCGTAATACCACCACCACAAGATAATGTTTAGATTCTAAGTTAAAATAAAATAAGGAACCAACAACAGAGCTGGTGCGGCTTGTGATGCGGCTGAAAAAGCTAAAGCCTGCAAATACAGGGGTCTAGGCTCTGAATATGATTTTGTCCCATTCGGTGTCGAAACCCTATTTTTAGGGAATTATCAAAAAGGTTAGTCGACATCACAGGAGAACGAAGAGCTGGCAGCTACCTCGCAAAAAGAATTAGTCTAGTTATTCAAAGGGGGAACGCTGCCAGTATCTTCGGAACCTTGCCTAAAGGGACTTCTTTTAATAATATTTTTTAATAATTAAATTTTAAGGTTAGTTATTAGGTATATTTTTATGTATCAATAAATATATTATAAAATAAATATTAGTTCAATGTTAGAGACAGTGAATCACGATAATTCTGTAGCAAACGTGTCAGCTAATTGAGAACGTAATAATTGACCCATGTGCAGTTCTTCGAACTAATTAGTTCAGTTTACGCTGTCTTTATATTTTGTAAGTTTTTAATTTACAACTTATTTTTTGAGTAAAAGTAACAGATGCTTTTTAGTCAGGATAAGATAGTTATAGAAGTTTAACCCACTTTTGAGGGCTTAAGGTTGATTAAATATTATTATTTTATTTAGTTCGAAGACATACAAATAAATTTTTTTATACGTAGAATATGCTTTCTTCACATGTTCATATTCCGAGAATAAAACTGCTCAAGAGTTTCCCCTACTTGAGATTCTATATATATAATAATAAATAAAAATAAATCAGTGGCGCTACAACCTCTTTAGGTCCTGGCCTGTTCATGATCATTTTTTAAATCTAATAGGCAGGTAGGTGATCAGCATCAAGTGCCTGACACACATCGACGACTTTTTGGGTCTAAGACATGTCGGTTTCCTAACCGATGTTTTCCTTCACCGTTAGAGCAAATGTTAAATGCGCACATAGACAGAAAAGGGGCACAGCCCGGGATCGAACCTAAAACCTCAGGTATCAGAGTCGCACGCTGAAGCCACTAGGCCAACACAAAAGTAGAATATACAGCTAAGATTTGTTATATACATTGCTTTTTCTTGTTATCCTAATACCGTAGCTTCCTTCACTACCGTTAAGCGGAACTCCTTTACGAGTAAAGGCATTTTCCAGGTTTTAAAAATATTAAATAAAATAAAAAAAAATATTATTAATAAGCTTACATACAGGGGAGAACCCCTCGCTTCTTGCTACCTTCTATTTCTTATATGCTTCTTTTTTGGGTATAGATTCTTAAGATTTAAAAACATCCTACAGTCTATAACAAGTTAAATGATCTTTTATGAGGGATAATTTTGTAAACTATAAAATATATCAAATTAATTGCAATATAAACGATTCGTTGCGCTCATAAATAGAAATTAATTAACTGATATCCATCACTCTAGTGAGAACTCAATTATTGCAGTCGATATTTAGGTGCATTTAAACCAAAATTGGTCTTGTTATCTTTGATCTATACAATAAAGCGCAATCCTATTTAATTATTGGGAATCCACAGTTCTATGAAACTAGACTAGAGATGATTAATGGTTGGGCAACCCAGGGCTTTCGACATAAGTTTTCCATTATAAAATCACATTATTTACTTCATATAAAAATATTAGGAATTTAGGAGTCGGTAAAAATTATTAGTTTATCCTACTTTACAGGTCATTTGAATGTCCATAGCGCACCTCTCAACTGATCTCAAAAGGATGATGATTATTTGGCATATAAAATTTCTTAAACAGAATTTCTTCTAGGTCGTATTCCTTATTGCTAAAGATTCTGTCAATGTAATGTGTGTGCTGCTGCCCTGCGGCATACGATGTTAAGTGATACCACCACCGTCCGTGAACATTGCCAGAGGGCTCGCGAATGCGTTGCCGATCTCCAAGTGATATTTCCAGTTATTATTCCAGATATTTCCTTAGCGCAGCCAACTGAATTAAATACGATAAAAATAAAATTTTGTACAAAATGGTTGCATTTGTCGTAATTATGACTGATTTTTATTTCTTAAATAACTGCTTTTTACCAAAGGGGTAGACTGTGACAACTTCTATCTGTACTTAGACAACCATGTCTAGCAACGGCTCTGACATACCTCTCTAGAATCATCTTCTTTCATTACATTCAGCAAGCATGCTTGTTGGTTATGGGTACTTATAGCTATTCCCTTCTCTAGTACCTCCTGGATTTAGTCTAGGTACGACAAGGCCGAGAGCAGTGTTGGCCTAGTGGCTTTAGCGTGCGACTCTCATACCTGAGGTTGTAGGTTCGATCCCGGGCTGTGCACCAATGGACTTTCTTTCTATCTGCGCGTTAACATTTGGTCGAACCGTGAAGGAAAACATCGCGAGGAAACCGACATGTCTTAGACCCAACAAGTCGACGACGTGTGTCAGGCACTGGAGGCTAATCTACTTGCTTATTAGATTTAAAAATGATCATGAAACAGATCATGAACAGGCCAGGACCTAAAAGAGGTTGTAGCGCCATTGATTTATTTATATTTATTTACGACAAGGCCGACCGGATATCCACGGTTGCTTTGTATATCCTACTTGTTAACCTCTTCTCATTTATCTTATTCATCAAACCTTCTTGCTAACAGTGTATCTAAATAATTTCGTTATAGCAAAAATTATCTAACAATTCACGAATGGAGTCGCGAATCCGTTAGAATTTAAATGAACGAGAACAAAGTTGTGTAGCTGAAAACTTTTTTAATTTCGTCGAAAAGAGCCAGGTGCCCCCGTCACTTTGAATTCGACAGACAATATCCAATAGATAAGACTTCTCCAAATTTCGTAATTATCTTTAATTGAGACTGCGTTGATTGCCTTTTTAACTTAGATCTGATGGTTTCGCCCCACGAATTTAATGCTTGATTTATGGTTTTAATTATCCGCTTTTTATTTATTAAAACTATTAGAAGTAGTTAATAAAATCATAAGTAATACATTGTGCACGAAACTAATGTTCTATATGTCTAAGCAACGTTGGTTTTGCTCCGAAATTCAGCAAATATATATATATACTCAATACTCATATATACTCAGAAATTCAGTTGAATTCTGTTAACACTTCGCGAGCATAATACGAGACACATCTGCTAGTGTTTTAAGTTTTCTGATATGAAAAAATTAAATCGCCGGGAATCGAACCGCAATGCGTGGGAACGTAGGAGCTTCTATATGAAATATGTTATGTCAAATTCTTCCCGGAAACGCTTAATTTGTAAGTACCTGTTTCTTTAACTGTATCATGGTCTTTCATAAAAGCCAGTTTTTAAAGTAGAATTCTGGCCAATTCAACCTACCCGATTAACATTGGTTACGTTCTGAACAAAAACTAAAGTAAACAATTTATGTTAAGCAATTCAATTAATTTACAAATAACGAGTTCATTACAGAGCAATCTGCGCCGTGTAGATAAACTCTGATTCAATTGAAAGGAAAGATAAATGAAAATGTAATTAAGCAACAAGAAAACTTTTTGGGGGATACTAAGTTTATTCTCGAAGCAAGATTATTTATAACTTCCGTCGACTCTCTTGATATTATTTAGTCTATACCTCCGACGGAAAGTAATCAACGTAGCCCGACTTCGAAAATTGAATCTTTTCCAGATATTCTTTTTTCAAATGTGTGTACAATTTAAATTTACAATATCCAGTTTAACTAATAAACACCGAATTAAACCATCAAATAAGTAATATAGTTTATTATTTATAGTATTAATATAATATGTATATTATTTATAGTAACGTTAAAGACAGATAATAATAAACTTAAGTATTGCCAAATCAACACGACAGCATGGTTTTTGAGCACAAACACATATATCGCTTTGAGCGAGGCTACCGAATCAAGAAATTCCGTAGCGGAAATAAAAACCTAACACACGATGACGTAATACGTTTGGTAGAGTGGTAGAGCGAATTATTATCAAAGAAAAAAAAAATTCTGCATAAATAAAAAATAATAATTGCATAAGTTTATAAAAAATGCTATGCAATAGCTTTACCGCGGCAGTCCCCGAGTGCCACAAGTTCTTTATTTTGTTATCTATAATATATATAGTAAATTACCATAAACACAAATCAATTTAATAACTTACCTCTATAACTCGTTTAAAAATGACGGAATTTAGAAAAACGCAGGTGAAGTCATAGACACTACTTAGTTAAGTGAAAATTGAATTTAAAAATATATTATACATTCAAAGGAAACTCATAACGAAGAAGTCAGAATTTGAAAAATATCACTTCTCTTTCGTTTTCCTTCATAATTACCACGAGTGGAATGTAGGGGTGGTGCGCGTTAAATTTCTTTATGTAATTTCCATTTTTTAACGTTTAACGTTTCAAGATTCCAGTGAATTTACCCTGACTGAAAAGCTACTTGGCTGTACCAAATAAAATGAATAATGCGGGTGTAAGCTTTTCATTTCGCTAACAACGTAGTATTGTTCTTAAAATGGCGTGGAAAACAGCTTGAAGTGTATTAAAGGCTGTGAGACAAGTTTATAAACGTGGGGTCAATGGAGCTTGTAAAAACCTTCTGTGAAGATATTATGTAATTTAAATATAATTTACTAATAATAATAAAGTTGAAGTAAAATTATCAAAATACATGTTTTGTAGTTAAATATATTTCATTATTATTTATTAGTTATTACTAACTGACACTCTTACTATAGAATTGTTCGCTGTTGGGTAGGTGAATATTTTGCTTGACTGATTCTCCCAATCAAGATCAATTTTATCTTATTATCCTATGAAGAGCGCAATGTTGCACTGTGGGCTAACAATATGAAGTATTATAGAATTATGGAAAAAGTTATACTTTGGAAAAAATACAAAATAAACTACTAAACTTAAAACTGTAAAAAAAAACACAAATTTATACATAGATTTTTATTTATTTATTTATAAAAACACTCCTGCCTTAACAGGTGACCGCAAATTGACAAGAGTGAACATTAAATGACTTAAATTTACAGGCGAAACATAGAAAACAAACATATGAAATTAATTAGGACAAACAAATTCCAATTAATAAAAAATACAATAAATTAACTAATTACTATAGGCACTAACAAACAATAGAAGTTTTGCCAGTTCATTCAACGGACAATGAAACAGGTCCGTTAATCCATGTATTTCGTAAACTAAATTAATACATAGATAATTGCTATAGGGTATTTGGTACAATCAAACACAGAACAGTTTGCCGATGAGTAGGGATGCCAACAGGCTCGAATTTAATGACGTGGAATAAGTGATACTCTTATGATCCTATGTTCCAAAATAAACGTATTTTATTTATTTTTATTTTTTATTTTAGTATATAGGTTGAAAGTGTACCCTAACCAAAAACTGTAAATACTAACACAAAACAGGTGTTTATCTAATGGCGCTGACTTCGGATTTCACTGCAATGACAATTGACAATTAACACATCATCGTGGATAATATTGTTTGTCAAATTTGACAATCAACTTCTATAACACCGTTTTTAATAAACGTTTTCACATAAAGAAAGTCTACTTTTTGGAAACAAGTAATTATTCCACAAGTCGCGAAAGAAACCTAATATAGTAAGACGTATTAAGCGCAGAAAATTATTACATATAAAATACAGAGCTTGACATGACAGTTGACAAATGAAATATCTCCCTGTCAGCAGTCTATGATCGATCGATGTATGAAAAGTATTATTATTTATATTTAAATAGTATTCTTCTTATTATAGTGTCTGTCCACTACTGGAGGTTGGCGGTCAGTTTTTTTTCTTATTCTTCGAAAGCGGATCTACACTGGCCACTCCAGTCTATTCTTTGATATTGCGGAGCCATGACTTCCTCCTTGTGCCAGCGCTTTTTCCCCTCGACCTTGCCCATCATGATGACTTGAAGAAGTCGGTACCGTTCGTGTCGAAACATATGTCCTAAGTAACTTATCTTTTTCTATAAAACTATTAGGTATTAAGTTTTTTAAGTGGGAATAAAATATATCAATTGGAGTTAATAACCATTGTAAACTTTTCAATCTGTTTAAAAGTATAATTAAATTCTAATTTAATTCATTAATAAATTAATAATAATTTAAAAAATAACATGACTGTCATAACGGCTCTTCAATAGACTAGCATAGATTTCAATGTCAATAATGACATTATCAGGCAATAATGTCGGTATATTTTATAAGATTAATTCTCATTTCTCCAGATGCTAATTGGTTTGTGCCATAGACTGTGTTTTTATACGAAGAAAAGCATTTTTCCATTAAAATAGTAATCCACTTAAGCGTTTTATGTGACAAAAATAATCGTTAAATTTAATCCTAATACATTTCCGAGAGCTCGGGACATTCCGTAAACCTACCGGAGCATGAAAGCGAGCGTCCGACATTTTTCGAAAATTCATTTGTCCAAAATTCCCTTAGAACTTTCGCTTGTATCATAAAATATTTTCAACGTGAGCATGGCTGTATATCGAATACAGGCTGTTCAATTTAAACGAAGGAGACGGATCTTATCAGTGCGATGAGATAAGCGATTTAATTTCCTTCTAGACGGTTTCATGACATCTTTTTATGAAATTAGAAGATATTTTTTCTATAAAAGCCAATGAAGTAAGGACAGAGAATTGTATTTTCTGGATTGTAAAACAACAAACTCAATGTCTGGTCGAAATTACATTTCAGTAAGATAACATTAAATACTATTTGATATACGATTTTCGTTTTTTTTTATTATTAAATGTACATATTGATTCCTTGTGTTTATAACTCATCGACTCTAAAGTTATTATTATTTATTTTACTTTAGCTAGATTAATATTTTTGGGATCCAATTGGAAAAAGGAATCGATTCAATTGGAATTTAAGCTCCCCTGGGCTTGAATAAATAAATAAATTTAACAAAATTATTTTTTTAGTATATTAAAGTGATTTATTATTAATCTTTGGGCTGCTTTAGATACAGTTTTAATTAAGTCAATATATTTTATTAAATTTGAGATGATTTTTAATAAAATGTACTGTCCTTGTACAATGATTAAGAGTATCAAGTGTGGATTGGATGGACTTTATTCAGATAATGTCTGGATTTCGGTCCCAAAAATTACGATTGGTTAGCTTGATATCCAAAAAGTCTTTGATATCAAGATATGATTTTTCGAGTTGTAATAAGTTCTTAATCCAAGGCACAAGTTAAGTATTGTTAGAATATTCTAAGATACATTGTGATACAAGTCTGTAGTCAGCAGCGTAAGTGACATGAGCAAATTGGTGCCTGATAGCATCGGGCCAAGTTTCAAACTCCTAATAATCTAGCTATCTTGAGAGTGCAACAGAAATCCAATACGTACATTGTTAGTTTTGTTCCTTAGATGTTTAAGGAACTTGTGAAATAATATATGGTCTTTTGGCGACAGAAACTTCAAATTCATTAATTCCTTTTCAGATACTGTTTTAGAATACAGTATACCGATTTTGCTGGCAACTAAATGAGGGAAATAAATTAGAACAGGCCCTGCAAAATTACCATTTCGAAGCATGAATTATAAAGGAAGCATAAAAGCCGGCAACGCGATCACGAGCCATTGAGTTTCCATGGGTTGGTCGGTGGTATCGCTTAACATCAGATGAGCCTCTTGCCCGTGTGCTGTAAAAAATGAATATTTTAATAATCAAAGCTTAAAATATAAAATGAGAATAATAATGTGGCCTTTCGATTTAAATTATTAAATCACAAGCGTTTCGCTCTATTTGCTTGAAAAGAATTGAAAATCTTTAAAAATCTCATAAAACTTCCTCATGTCTATAAAACGCTGAAAGCGCCCTCGAGAGGTAAAGAGATGCAATTTGCATTACAATAAATTCATATTGGAGTTCTAAGAACTCCGATCAGCATGAAAGGGGTTTGAAAAGCATTATATCTGCAGTTAGCAATAATGATGCATAGGTCGCACAAAGGTTTCTTAAGAAGTCCTTCGCCCGACGTTCAGATGTTATTTGGTTTTGTAGGATAGATTCTAAAGAATTTATTGGATATAACGATGGCTTTACGATTTAGCATGCGATTTAATCAATATGTGAACCTGTAAGGATTGAATTATTATTTTGTTAAGATTATACCTATATAGGTATTTTGGAATCTTAAATCAAATTATGATAGGAAATTGGCACGAGCTCACTTGCAACTAGATGCTTTATTAGACTAGTTCAAAGTATGGCAAAAAGGTGAATATGAGATCGCTTGGTTATTTTTGCGATAAATCTATAGAATGAATATTTAAAAAATCAGTGACGCTACCTTTTATAGATCGGGGCTCAGATTTCTGTATCTGTTTCGGTGATCAGCCTTCTGTGCCTGACGCACGCCCTAGACTTTTTGGGTCTAAGGCAAGCTGGTTTCCACGTTCGAGCGATTGTTAAATGGGCATATAAAAAAAATCAATTTGTCCAGTTTGATCGAACGACCTCGGAGATGAGAGTCGCACGCTGAAATCACTAGGACTAGGGCAACTATGATGGCTGTACGGAATGCTGCTGACTAAACGTTTTATATAGATAGATAGATAGATAAAACCCTATTGGGATTATATTACTATTTATTATTACAATAAAACATTCTTTAATATATTAGATTTAAAAAAATAAAAGATAAATATATTTTGAGGGTTGAAACGAATAAGTATCGCAATAATCGCTTGTCGCGGCGTCCATGCGTCTGTTGTCTCTATCCCTAAAATATGACGAGGGGGCCGATGGCTGGCCATGCGTCATACTCGTGAACGGGTGCTACTTGTGGTGACTGGTCGTACTTGAATTCGTGTATGCGGTGAAATTAGTTGTTTATACTACGTATTTGCGTGTTGTTCTCACGACTATGTAAGTGCGTGCTCCTATTTCACAATACCTCCTGCTGATAGAAGACAAATCTTTGTTTTTAATTTATTTTATTATTCTTTATTACTCAAGATGTCACAAGGAACATGATGTAATGGTTGCAGCTCCTTAAAACATTGTGTAGAAAAAACTTAGCGATTAAAAAGCGTGGCGGAGAGTTTATTGTCAGTTCTTCTCTTCCGTTCTACGCCCTTGATCTGAGAACTGGCAGTAAATGTAAAATTAGATTCATTCATTGTATATTTCTCTTTTTTTAAGTTCATAAGTGTACATTATATTACCTATATGAGTAAATTATTTTTGACTTTGTCTTTGACTATACCTAGCGAGGTAAAGGTACACTGCCAGGGGATTAAATTTTTTAAAATGATTTAGTTAACTATTGTTAAATTTCAAGCCGGACTAAATTATTAATTTACATTGTTGTCTTATAAAATATTAGCTCTAAGTCATTAAATTGAAAATTCAGTTTTTTTATTACATTTTAAAGTATTTGTAAATAGGTTGTGCAGATCGAATATTAAAACTTCTTCAAGATTGCGAGATATTCGAGCGATTTGTAGTCTAGTCTCAAGAGAGGTTGTTCGCCATAAATTCACAGAATCTCTCAGGTCTTAAGAAAACAGTAACTTTAAAATAGAGGAAATAATATGTATCAAGTTGTATCAAGATTTTAACGTTGACAAATAATGTACAATATAGAGTTTATATAACCGGTCTAGAGACAAACGTAGATCTAATTTGTTAAAATGACTAATAAACTAATGCAGCTGAGTTTCATCAACGGACGTCGAGGTGATACGGGTGGAATTTCGTATTCCGCGCGTTTTTCAAGGCAGTTTTTGGAATCACCACAACTTTGTGGAACCAGCTGCCCACTGAAGTATTTCCGAACCAATTCGACTTGAGGTCCTTTAAGAAGAGAGCGTACAAATTCTTAAGAAGCCGGCAACGCACTCTCGAGCCCTCTAGCATCGAGAGTGTTTTTGGGCGGCGGTATCACTTAACATCAATAAAAGTTTAAAATTTTTGTATTAATTTGTAAATTAATAATAACTACTGCATAATTTTTTTTGCCCTTTGCCTTATATCTTTTGTAACTGTTTTTTTTATTTTTTATTTTTGTTATGTGTGTTTTTGTATAAGGCAATAAAGGATAAATAAATAAATAAATAAATAATGCCCTCATTAACCCCTGTATTGCGAGACATTACATCGCGCTACAATTATAACATACATTTATTTCGGTTTGAACTTTAAATATCAATATATCATAAAAATTTATCTCAAATTCACATGTATAGCATGTATAGTCTTTAGTATCCAATTAATCTGTAGATCCACCAGTGTTTATCGAATACGAATAGGGAATAATAACGTTTAATTAATACGACTAATTATTGAATGTTGTGTGTATCAATTTCATTTGACACAAATAAACGCGATAAAACATTTTTATACTATTTAGTTTGAATACCATACTTAAATAAAAAATGAACCGACTAGATAATACTAGGTAGGTGTTTGACGTTCATTGTTTCACCAAGTTCTTAATACTATTACCACTTCGATATCTGGCGTTTTTGAATGACCAACTCCCAACGAAGTCACATTACGAATGAAAAACCACGAGTTTGGCGTAATTGAAAATTCCCTGTGTAAAATACGACTTGCAATTCCCTTCTAATAGGGCTGCTACATTTTTCTAACGATATTATTTAGGGCCACAAATTTTACCATTTCTCTTACGCCTAACAGCAATTTCATTATGGAAATCGCACATTACCTTGCTTCACCTAAGGAGAATGCGCCTAAATTGGTGCTTCAAATGAAAAATAATCCTGATTTCGATTAGCTACTGCGTACGCTTTATTTTTATTAGCTTCGCTTCGCTTCATGGTTTTAGATCTAATCTGTTATTCAAATTCTATTTTTGAAAATTATTTGTTTGGCTTTGATAATTTATAGGAGCATTATTATTAGACTTTTTATTTGGGTTATTAAATAATTAATCTTATTAGAACTATTGGAATTAATACTAAGCCTGGTCGAGCAACTTCTATTAATTTGTTATAGCTATTTGGATGACTTTCTCTATCGATACGTTAATATCCTATCAGATATCTGCCTCGACATCTGATGATGAAACTCAGCTGCAGCTGAAGAACCGAACAACTTCACTGAACACTCTCCATGGTGAATACCGTAGAAGATGTAGAGTGATCCCATATCTCCACGCAACTACAAGGGATCAAGAACTCAGAAAGTGATTGGTCGTCGACGATTCAATACTATAAGTGTGGCCGAATTTGCGCTTTATACAGTTGCAAGCGGTGGCCCGGAGTGAAGTACCGTTTTGCCTTGCTGAACACACCAAGCTTTTTTTGGTGGCTTATTAAGCCTTAAATGAATATTAAAGATTAGATTATACAACAAAAATACGCCACTGTGCACATTAAATTGAAATTCTGAAAGTACAATAATTGCTTGGATTATTTATCTCTTTGGTTTAAGTTGAACTAATTAAGAAGAAGCTCAGGCCTGGGAATTAGAATCCAGTTAAGCGAGTTTTAATAGGAGAGGCTTATTATGAACCGGGTGTAACTAAACCGTTGGAGGCAAATATTATTAAAGGGAAATTTCTTTAAGGATTTCTATTAATGAAATATAACTTAGTATAATGTCTCATGTCTACTGGGTGTCTAGTATTGTATAATGTGAGGAGTTGTCAAACCAAGATTGTTGTCACACCAGTAGTGCTGGTTCATATTTTATATGTCTTAGGTATGGTGGGGTACAACAATTTGGAAACCAGACGGGACTTACACTTGGCCTACTACGTACTGAAAGTCTTGAGGGGTATAGTTTTGGGTTTCAACTTGGGTTTCGAGGGTACTCCAAGAACTGGGATCCTTAGTATCTATGAGATATGTGCGATGGCGAAGGCCTAGGTTATTTGCGATACCAAGGGCAAGAACCAGTCTGTTGCACAGATCCCCGTTATCCAGTACGTTGCGCCTACTGAATGCTGTCTCCGACACTATTGACCAATATGTTCGTAGAGTGAATTCACAGTAACGATTACGTATATTATGTGCTTAATTATGTACTTTATTAAATTTTATTTAATGTTTCTCGACATTCGTATTGGATATCTATCTGTAAGGAAAAGTGTATTTCTGTAATAAATATAATAAAATAAATACATTTTGTGTGTTTTGTGTAAATTGTATTCAAAGGAATATTTTTCTTTGTTTTCCCTCGGCCTTTAATAAATCCATTTTCTTATATCCTTAATATATATTTCAGTTATATTATAAAGTCCCAGAACCACAATTGGGCAGGCACATTTCTGTGATTTCTAATAGGCAGACAATAACAGTTGCAGTTTGATATCTTCCAAGAAAGTTCACGCCGTAATTAACTGTTTAAAAAACTAAGGTATGGTGGTAAAAACTTATAAGTTCCATTAATTAAGACGAACAAAACTCGCTCAGGAATGGCAAAAGTATTCTTAATTAAACTGAAAGCCGTCAGCCGCTGAAAAATGCTGTGTTTTAATTATAACGCCATTGAATCGCTTAGGCAATAAAACCCAATTTATTTTAAAGTAGACACCTGCTTTGGCGCTGTATTTATTTTAACGCTTAACCATAATTTTATTCATAAGATATAGCTATTACGCCTCTGGGGTGACTTTGACAAAACATTATACGAATATATCAAGCGTTTAAGAAGTGGTCCACACGATTAAAATAGGTTACGGAGTTTTATGCGTATGTAATATTTTACGCCCTACTATAAAATTATAAGACCTACGTTTCGGAAACAATTAGTATATTTGTGATTATATTAATCGTGTTTGGTTCTACGGATTACATGGTATTGTCTGTGACGCAATTAGTAATAATTACTTAACTCTAATGTGCTAAGTGTGGAATCAATTTCACGAGGAAAGTTCAAATGTTAACTTGAAGTTTTTACCTTAATTTATTGCAATATACAATAAATTGAATATGTGCTATGTTTGGAGGATACTTAAAGTTGTTCATATCAGAATACCCTGTAAAAATAATTAAGGATTTTCACGCCTAGGGATTCCAAACGCTAAGCTCAAAATTACTATTTGATAGTATTCTACATTAGTGGCATACACAAAACAAACAAATTTCATTGATAAATTTATAAATATGTAACATTTAATAATTTGAGAAAAATGAAAGCTTGCCAACCCTACTGAACGGTCAATAATAATCGAAAGCTTTCATTAAAAGCATTAAAACACTCTACGAATGCTCGTCTCAACTTCGCAAACTTAAACAAATTTCAATGGTTCCTCCATACACCTTTCAATTTATTCCTTCTTAGGCACCACCTTTTCCTTGTCTTTCTCAAATCAGTACCCACTTTAACCCCTTGCAAAAGTTCTTCATAATATGCGGGGGAGGCTTAAAGTTTCCCTTTATTGAGATTCACCTTTGAGGCCATTTCTCCTTTATTACGTTTTTTATTGGAAATATCCATTGTCTTTGAAACTAGTGACATTCAAGTTAGCTTTATTGGTATTTGAAAGTTATCAAAAGGAATTTTTAATAAATAATATTAGTCATTTCGAGCTTTTGTGCTTTCTGTTTTCTCTTGAAGTAGATTTTATCTGTATTTATTCTGATATTTATTTTAAATTTAAGCGATGCAATTTACATCTGACGTATCAGTGATGTAAATCAACAAAATTATCTTTATTCATGTAGGTAAACAAGTACACTTATGAACATCAAAAAAAAGAAATATACATTACTTCTCAATTCAAGGGCGTAGAACGGAAGAGAAGAACTGGCAATAAACTCTCAACCACTCTTTTGAATCGCCAAGTTTTTTCTTTTACACAACGTTTGTAAGGAGCTGCAGTCATTACACCATGTTATGACATCTTGAGTAATCAAGAATAATAAAATTAATTAAAAATAAAGATTTGTCCTTTATCAGGAAGAGGCATGGTGAAATAGGAGCACGCACTTACATACTCGTGGAAACAACACGCAAATATGTAGTAGAAACATTTAATATCACCGCATACACGAATTCAAGCACGACCAGTCACCACAAGTATTAATTTGCATACACCATAATAATTAAAACTATATTCGTATATTCGATGATTTATATACAAGAGGGTATGTTTGTAAATAACTAACCACGCCGAACATAAAAAAATATGCTAATGTAATTAATTGCTTAATGTTACAGTATGTTAAACGGTAATTTCATTAAAAAATATGGGATCGTAACTACTGAGAAAGAAAATAAATAAAAATAACACGGTTCTCGAAAGATATTTATAAACTAATTGGCTCAAATTTTTACCTGTTTTAATTTTAATTTTTTTTAATTTTAATAATTTATTAATTACTTTACTACCTACGCCTCGCCAAGTGAACGCTTATCATAAATCAAAGTAATGTCGAACTGTTTATATTAATAATACTTTATGTGACAATATAAAATTATTTGAAAACTATTACAATTTATTCCAAAACAATAATTTATATGTGATATATTAAATAAATAGAAAATTACCAAAGATACAGGGATGGTTTTAAATATATAATTTTAGCGATGTTAGGAGCGGGTCGTGCTATACTCGAATTTTCCCACATTTGGGTTGTTTTCTAGTTAGAATTCACAGTTTATTCCCATACTTGCACGTAGCGAAAAAACAGCATGTCGTACACAATCTGTAGCGTCCTTAAAACAAATAATCTTAAAATACTAATTTTAAAAATTTAAATACTTATATATAAAAATAATTTTGGGTTTGTCTCGCCTAAACTCAAGAATCCTATATTTGTGGAAGTTAAGGGAAGATTTGAATGGTGAGACTTTAAAAATACTAAATATAAAATAGTATATAAAAAAGATTTAAATTGATTAAGAATATTTAATAGCAATCTTGTACAAAGGTTTGACTACATTATAGAAATACACAGATGATACGAAGTTCACCGGGTCATCTATTAATAATACTCGTATTTTAAAAAAATGATGTTTATCACGTTCCCCTTATAACTGTCTTATCTGCCGTTTGTATGAAAAATGGACCCCAACTAATCCATTAAACTATTCGGGCAATATCGGCCACCTGGTTTTGTGACACAGAAACTTTATGAGGGTCACTTTCAAAACAATCCCACTAAATTCTCAACCGCACGACAATGCGCGATTTTCAAACAAAAAGTGGTTTAATTTATGGAGCAAAGTTATAGGTTGTGATGTTCTGAAATACGTAAATAATTGCGCTTGTAATTAATTTGGAGTTTTTTGATCTTTGATAAAAGAGGATAAAGAAAGATATGAAGATGAAATTAAAACTTCTTAAAATTATATGAATTCAAATGTTATGTAATAATGTTAAATATTATATTTTATGAAACTAGAAGATTTGAGTATTATTTGTTTATTAAAAGAGTACTGTTGGCCTAGTGACTTTAGCGTGCAACTGATGACTGATCAGGGATGACCCTGATAATATAGATTCGATGCCCAGCTGTGCACCAATTTTCTTTCTATGTGCGAATTTAAATTCACGAACAGTGATGGAAAACATTGTGAGGACACCGACATGTCATAGATCCAAAAAGTCGACGGCGTGTGTCAGGCACATGAGTATGATCACCTAATTCTCTATTAGATTGGTAAACGATAAGGTATCTGATACAGAAAACTGAGGCCCAGACCAAAAAAGGTAGTAGTGCAACCGAATTTTTATCTTATTTTATTAAAATATACCTGTAAGAAAATCTTTAATATTAAAGCGAAATTTCGTACTGTTGACATTAGTAATTTATTAACAAATAATCAAAAACACTATGTTTAAAGGAATTCTAAAAAGTGAAGAGTAAAAAATACTGTTTTCGTAAAAAAATATATTGTGGTAATGATATACCAATTGAAGAACATATTAAATAAAACATCAGTGTTTAGTTGAAACATTTCTTTACAATTATTATGAACAGTCAAAAACTTACCTCTGATATTATTTCTACACAGATACCTAGAATTTTTTAGTAAATTTTTAGACGCCTCATAACGATATTAAGAATTCTATAATCAGTTCAAATACATATAGTATGCCTATACCCCGTTGAAGCTTCGGATATCTTATTTCGATAAACGAAAGTAACGCTTGCCAATGTTAGCAAAATTAATGCTATAAAGGTATTTGTAGGAGTTTTAGTTCCATCTATGAACGCCACCATTTATTACGAAAACAATAGAATTCAGACATTATTATTTCGTTCCTGACATTTGCGCTAACAAAAGGTCAGTTAGGTAGGGCCAACAAAGCCCTGTAGCATCCATAGTAGTTTGTAATATTCATAATTTAGACATTGTTCCTTGTATATTTTAATAAAACGATAGCGTATCAGCATAATGCAAGTGGTACATTTTAAGTTGTCCTAGAAACATTTAAATCATTCATATATTACTATTACAGTAACTTAACATTAATTCGAGAGACAAGAAACAAAAATCTAAATAATAATGGACAATTAAACTCTTGTGGATTTATTTCTTATAGAATCAGAAGAGTTTCCAAAAGTGGCGTAGATATAGTACCTACTATGTATGATGTGGTAAACTTTAATAAATAAATAAGTTCCGTGCTTGTGCATATTTTGCAATAAGCGTTGTCATTTATGTTTTGCGCATTAGACATTTAGACAAATGATTTTAAGCTAATTTAATGCATGCTATGTTTTTATTTTTATAGAATAGGGGGCAAACGGGCAGGAGGCTCACCTGATGTTTAGTGATACCTCCGCCCATGGACACTCAATGCCAGAAGGCTTGCGAGTACTTTTTGAAATTCGTGTGCTCTTTCCTTAAAAGATACTAAATCGATTTGTTCGGAAATACGTCTATGGATAATTGGTTGCACATAGTGATTGTGTGCAGCAAAAACTGCCTTAATAAACGCTGCGTGTAGCGACGATGAAATTAAATTAAATCGTATATTTGCTAAACCTCACAATCAGTCATATATAAATAGGCATGCAAATGTCATATTTATTTTTACAATGTCATATAATAAGAACATTAACAGTAACATAACATAATAATAAGTAATTTAGAATTGGTGTCAAACTTTTAGTCTAAAAATTCTCTCACGCTATAACGGCGTTGCCTTTAAACATTTAATTACCTTCCCCTTGACGATGACGGTCGAAGTAAATATTTCAGTACTTAAAACAACATTATTAAGTGTGCACAATGCATGCGTAAATGGTGCATGGAGGAAGCCCTCGGAGGAAACCCGAGTGTCTTTAATCTCTCGCAGCCCCAACTTTCTAACATTTTTGCATTCTTGATTTTACCCGTAAGGATGTCAAATGCGTCCCTCTTTACTCTCAGCTGAATAAAAATAAATAAAATAAAATACTTTTATTTTGGAACATAGGATCATAAGAGTATCACTTATTCCACGTCATTATATTCGAGCCTGTTGGCATCCCTACTCATCGGCAAAGAAGAAGGCAGAAGGTGTTGGCCGAGAGAAAAAGCCGGCGTAAGCTGAGCTGAGTGAATTATAATAAAATAGCTATATCGTTAAAGTTCCCGTAAGATTTTTTATTATTATATTATGTGCAATTAAGCGTAAATAAATAAACTCATTTAGTCCGATTCCGGAATGGCTTTGACGGGTGTGTGAAGGGCATTGTGGAATTAAAATGTTTGTCGAATTGATCAGTTTGAATTAATGACACTCAAGGCGCCTTTGTACTGTATATTGATATTAAATTATGATTGATTCAATTGTTCCTATTGAATGGACTATTAAAATTAATATTTTTCATTTCAATTGCGCTTTATCAAATCAAATCAAATCAAAAATATCTTTATTCATATAGGTAAACATGTACACTTATGAACGTCAAGAAAAACAAATTAAATTAACTGTAAATTTACATTTACAACCAGGCGTAGAGCGGGTAAGAAGAAGTGGCAAGAGACTTTCCGCCACTCTTTTCAATCGCCAAGTTTTTAATACAAATTATTTGAACTGGAGCAAATCAATCCCAAGGATTAGGATCATTTAAGTATTCGTCACATTTATAACAGGCTTTATTAATTAATTTACTTTTAACAAGGGTTTTAAATTTATTTAGTGACAGTTCTCTAATTTCGCTTGGGAGTTTGTTGTAAAAACGAATACAATTTCCATATAAGGAGTGGTTTATCTTCTGGAGCCTGGTTGGTCGCACACTCAAATTAGTTCTATTACGCGTATTATACTGGTGAAAGTCACCATTTGTTTTGAAATCGTTTAAGTTTTTTTGTACATACAACAAGGCTTCAAGAATATATTGACCGGAATATAAGCTCCAATAATATAATGTTTTGAATGTTGGTTTCTTTAATAGATCTATTTGTGTTCTATATATAATTTATATATTTTAATAAATAATTGTGTAAGCTTATTATAAATTTTGCGCGTGGTACAGTTTTTTCTAATACAAATATGATACATTTTAGGTTCAGTGTGTAATTATACTGTAAATTCTGATGACAAATGACTGGAACTTATGCACGAAAAATCTAAAGACGACGTCGTCCGACATTGAGGCAAAATACAAAATTCTTTCCCCTTCCCGTATCACCTAGACGTTCGTCGTTCCACAACTGAGTGGTTTTTTAACGCGCACCACCACAATGTGGAACCAGCCCACTGAAGTATTTTCGGACTAACTCAACTCCTTCAAGAGATGAACGTACGAATTTCTCAAAATTTCTCTGGAATTGAATGTGCCTATGGGCGATATCACTATATTTACCTTATTAGCGATATCACGAACTAAGTTCTAAGAAAAAAATGCATTTATTTTAAAGATAAAGAGAATGTGGAATTAATCATGAAATTATATATGATCTCTGCTACATAAAAACTTTATTTTTTCAACTATTTTGTTATTTTGAATTAGGAACACGTATATTATTTTAAAAACTTCTTTTGATTTTGCGCCATTTCATTAATAGTTTTTTTATTCATTATAAATGTTCAATATGGAGTGGGGTGTTACCTAAAGAAAATATGATTAGAGTGATCGCCTTGCACTAAGTGGGTATTGAGAAATCGGTCATATTCCAGACACTTCTAACGCTTGGTATCAGCCATATGTTCGCATATCGTTCTATCAACAGAACCCCATTGAACCCCATTAGGAAGCGAAAAAAACATATCGCGAAAAATAAAGATTGCGTTGCGTAATATAAAACAAGACCTGAAGCTAATGTAAATTTGTTGCATTATTTGCAATGTACCTGTTATACGAAATACTCTCGAAGCCGTGAATACTTATCACATTTTAACGGCAGCAAAATATTTCCGAGTTTCCGATGGACGTACTTTGAGAGTTTAGCATTTTAAAGCCTTGGCTTGTACAAGACACTTGTAAAGGTTTTAAAGCTGTAATGAAAATGAAAAGTTACAAAACGAAACTCCCAGTATTTGAGTTAATTCATAAAGAATATTCAAGGATAATATTCTTTCCGTCGACACATAAATAATACTTGTCAAACAACAACGGTGTGTTGGTTTTTTAAGTTAAAAGTTCATTTCATTACAACGCCATGCCTTTGTTGTAATCATTGCTTACTTTAATATCTACGCTGCCGTTTATAATTAGTAATAAAATAGTAATTATCTACTTTTACGTGACAGCAATAGTTTACATCAACATATAAATGATAAAATCACGAACATATGCAATTATTAATATCATGCACCAATAATCATAATCTCTTGAAAAAAGAATAAAATTAAGAGACTTCATGAGGAGTATTAACCAATGTTTTAGGACTAATAACTTTAAGCAGGTAATAAATATTTTACGTCATCGCGATATAACAAAGCGATATTTCAATTGGTTTCTTTACGAGCACAATGAAAACGCCGATAAAAGGGGAAAAGTCCACTGGAATAGTAAATTTTAGTTTATGGAACAAGTCGGGCTGTATTGGCTCATAAACATTCATATGCTGTTTGCTACGATCGGACATAACAATCGCAGTAATGCTACGTAGCACGATGGAATTAAATGCGGGCTTAAACGAGACAGTTTCTTTGGAGTTATGCTATGGAGCTATGCGAGTCTATGCTTTCATAATATACTCTGTGGTAGTCTGCGCAGAAGCTCTACGTTCGATTTTCAAAACGGTGTCATTTCTCGTATTGCATATGAAAATCAGTCAAAAGATATGTACGTGGGAAAGAAGACCTAAAGTAAATTGTCTGACAATTTGTGAATGGTCATAGCGTTAACAATTCTTAATTAAATTTATTTATAATTTTAATATACTTTATGTTTTGAACCCTTGCTATAATCTATAACCAAATACTAATTTCACGCACGTGAAACACAAATTGCATTTCACTAATACTCCTGTGACATGAATCGTAATTTATTGTTCAATAATGATTTTACATATACACGTTACTGCCTATAATAAAAATATAATGACAATGTTGTAGCTACAAGAGGGGTCTTGGCTATTTTGACAAGTGATAAAGTTTCAGTGTCCGATATTTGTAGATCCTTGGTTTTAACTGGTGTACCAGTTGCTTATGATGGTTTTCTCCGCCGTAGTAAAACTAATAGCGTACAAAAAAGGCACCAACCAAAACTTTGGGAGCTTTCTTGAAGATAGGGTAACTAAAAATATTATAAAATTTCCTTCTATTTCCACACGTTTGATTTATATAACATAGTTTAGTCATTTATAAGAGCCGAGTTCATGATGAAATTTGTTGCGGGTGGCATAAGCTAGATTTCCTAAGGGAATATCTCACTTCTGATGTTCAGATGGTACCTTGACGCATTCAAATGAACTTCGAATTTGTCGAGAATGCACGCTTGGATTAAGAGGTTAGGGAACCACTGTTATAAAGATATTCTGACCTATTCACGATATATATTTCAATATTTATATTGTTGACCTATTGGCTTCAGCGGCTGAATCGTAACCTAAAGATTGTAGGTTTCAACCCCGGCTGTGCACTCTAGTGCACATATAACATTCCCTTGCCTTAGACCCATAAAGTTGACGACATGTGTTAAGAACAGGGGATTGCTTGCTTAGGCTACTACTTGAATATTAGATTGACAAATAATCGTGAAACAGATACATAAATGTAAGGCCAAGACTTAAATATATAGAGACACTTTTTTTTAATATTTTGAAGTAGTGTATCGTCGAAAATTATTTTTTGTCGTTAATATCGTTCCTCAGCGATTTTTTATAGTCACGATGTACTTTGTAGGAAATACAGGTGATTTTTGTGACGAGGAGGTCAGAAAGACCTAATCTAGTTTCCCAGTCGGACTATGATTGTTTTGCCATGAGAGCCATGTAAGCAATAAATTGCAATATTAGAGTAGACAGAGACTCGTTAATTTTCCCAATGTAAGAGTAAGATTACGGATAAAACTATAATATATAATAAATAAAATAAATAAATAAAATAAAAATAAAATAGCCTTTATTGCTGAACTTATTTTTACAGTAATTTTTCTTACTAATACGTTTATAACTTTTAACAGTTTCTTTTCTTTTCATAAATCAGGTATCGGTAAACGATCGTTTCTACATTTCAGCTTGTCTTTCGACATAGGCCTCCTCTAAAGATTTCCACTCTGTTCTATTTTTCGCTATGCGCGTCCATATTGGGCCCGCCACTTTTTTGATGTCGTCCTCCCATCTTCTAGTCTGTCTGTTCTGTCTGTCTAGTTCTCCAAATCTGCGCATTTCGCTAATACCTATAATATCCCACTTTAACTCTTCTATTGCCAGCTCTAGTTCTTGGAGTTTTTCAGGTGTTCTAAGAGATCGACAGTTAATAGTTGCTATGTGGATGTCATTTACTTTGTTTTTCATGTTAGTGTTATTTTTTTTCCTTTAGAGGGTCGTGGTCATTTTTCCCCACGATGACCAGTCGGCTTGGGGAAGTATTTTGTTTTGTTATTTTATGTTGGTTCATGTTGAGCTGTTTATTTTTCCGTTTACCGACAGTTAATTGTTATTCTTTGTCATCCGTTTGTAATCCGTTTCCGACTGTCATACTGTAAGCATCGTAATTGTGTAGCTCCGTATTATTGAGTGCTAAAAAATAATTTCGTACACTGTTCTTGAGACTGCGACGTCACAAAACACAAATTGAAGTGTCGTCCGTGTAGTGGAACTACCGATTTCACACAATATCACATTTAGTTTACAAGAATGGAGGATCAGTTTCAACTATTGTTTGATAAAATGAAGAATGAAATCTTGAACCAAACAATAGAATTGAAAGATTCGATAACAAATAATATAATGGAGAGATTAGACGAAAAACTCCAACCTATTATAACAGAAAATAGAAACTTAAAAATAAAAGTAGAAAATCTCGAAAAGGAAGTAGAAAGTTTAAAAAGAGGAAAGAAGCAAAACAATTTGATAATGTTTGGAGTAAATGAAGGCGAAAGGTCTACACAAGAATTAATACAAAATACAATACATATTTTCAAAACTGACCTTGACATACAATTACAAGAACATGAGATAAACAAAATATATCGTCTAGGAAAGGGAAAGTCTTCTGGAAAACCAAGACCAATTCTGATTTCCTTTACGAGCGAATGGAAGAAGAATGAAGTTATGGGAAAGAAGAAAAACTTCAAAAATGTATATGTTACAGAAGACTACACAAAGGAAGTAATAGAGAAAAGGAAAACGTTGCAGGCGCAGCTAAAAGAGGAGAGAGAAAAGGGAAATATCGCGTACCTGAAATTTGACAAACTAGTAGTAAAAGGAAAAAATACTAACATAAATAAGGAAAAGCGCAAAAGAGAAACATCATCATCCCCACAAAACAATGCTCAACCAAGGAAACAACAAACTCTAATGCCGCCGATTAACAATAGACCAAATGCTTTCGACGTAATGAGGATTAGAGCTAATTCTCTTTCGTCTCTTCCCGCTAAGACAACAACTAACAAAACTATAATATATATTCAAGGTTAAATCATATGTTTTAACTAGGTCTATTTAAAAAGGCACAAATTTGTTATTAATATTTAAAAAATGACTAGTTCATATGGAAAAGAATGGGCAAGAAAATCCATTCTTACTCTTTTAAAATCGGTTTTACAATATTTTGTTGGCAATGATTTGATAATTACATGTCAAGAGCATGCTCCTGAACCAAATAGTACTATACTAAAATAATTACAACATATGACTGCTCATATATTTACAAATATTGCAACTATAGATTTTACATTATTCTTTAAAAAAAGAAATAATTGGCTTACAACTTAAACAGTGTGTGAGCTACGTCAACCTTGATTACATTTTAAAAAAGAAGAATAAATAAAAGAACTACTCGTACATTGGTAATTGAATCTTTGTTGCTAGCATTCTCTTTAATAAAAAATTCTAGAAGATTCGCTACTGTGTTTTACAATGTTTCTTGCATTTGAATTACAAACATTTTATAGCACGGTCATAAAAATGAATCAATTTAAATTTTTACAGATACCAGTCTGCCAACGAAATAGCTCAAAGTTTCAATGGTGCTTAGTGCATGGAAGTTGGCAGAGTTACAGAGTAATTTCATTAAAAAGGCTTAAAGACCTCTGAACGGAAAAATATTTTCTTAAGTTTTTTAAAAGTGTTTCATTTGGTGGAATAATATTCATCGCTTTTACTCACCATAGCAAAGCTATATATTCTAGTAACTGTTGAAATATGTTCTAAAAAATTATTATGTACCTATGAATGAATAATTATTTGTTCATAGGTAGATACACAAAATATTTTTTTAGTTTTATTGCTTTTTTGTTTCAATTATTTTAATCTTATTTATTTGATTACCAGTAGCAGATTCATACATAAAAGGCAAAAAACTGAATACACATTTAACCATAAAAATACAACACATTTAACAATTATTCCTACATATTAGTAAATATATATTATACATTTGAAGATGCATTGACATATGTAAATTTTTTATTCGTGATCACCATGTCCCATATAGAATATAATATACAACAAAACAGATTTAAATGTAACTTAGATTTCTCTATGGCGAAATATATAAATTTCAAGAATCAATGGTTTGTCTCAATTTTTCGTTTCCAAGTTAATTGTGGACAAACATTCATTTATGCACTTAACGATTATCTCACTAGCCTACGAGTATATGGAGTAAACACAAATAATACTTTATACAATATCACACACACACACACACATACTGGACAAATTAAAACATTAATTTAGAATTTAATTTTATAAATTGTTGTTGATAATGATAGTAAATAAATGAAGAGGCAGTGGTGAAGTATCATATAACTAAAATATCATAAATAAAATTTTCTGCCACGGTTACAAGAACAAAGTGTTTAATGTCCTTTAGCATGAATAGGTATTCCTTATACATGGGTCATAAAGAATAGGAATTCTAAGCAGATCTTCCATCAGTGCTATAGTGTTAAAATGTAACGAGCTAGTCATTTCTCTCGTTCCTTCAGCACACGTCATTACCTTTCTATAGAATAGCAGAAATGACTCAGCAAAAACACGCTTGAAGTTATTACAGTCGTTATAAGATACTGAAATTAAGTTCCTTTAGATTACTTCTATTTTAGCTGACTTGTCAAACAGACTTCATCTAGAAAAGTATGGGATATTTTCTGCATTGGTTTTGTTTATCACTGTCTTGCGATGTCAGCCGTATGAATTAATTCATAGAATATGGTATGCTTACAATCACTACTACGTCGCACCCTGATTGCTCAAACGAAGTAACGCCACTGAGGCCTTCTAGATCTTAGCCAGTCCAATGAATGGGTTGACGAGATGAGCATATTATTAATTACAGCGTTTAACCAATATAATCAAATAAATTCACTATATTATTAGTATGACATTTCACTGCGTAATAAAAGTAAAATGAGAATTGCCCGCTGGTTCATTGAAATAGAATCAATTTAATTTTACCTTTTTATTACAGTGTAAACTGCATTTGACGGAATGAGACGAATGACTACTTTAGTTTAAAGAGAGCTATAAGATTTATTTATCACAATTTTATAATAAATAACTGTCAATGCGATCCACTTAACTTCCTTTGTAAAAATATAGATAACTTTAAAACGTTCAAGAGTATATTGTCGACATAGACACCTGCTCTGCAATGACCTCACGATGATTGATTGTGACAAATCGGCCCCCGTGAACATTTTCTCACTCAACTGATTCCATTCTTGATAAAATGATAAATTAATTGCAATATGTCATTGTATTTTTAATAGTTCGTAAAAGAATTACTTAAATTCTTTAAAGCATTTGAACCGAATCTCAACAACTACTTTATTTTATGTTATCTAACTTAATTTATATTACTTAGCGAATGAGATAAGAGGTAAAATAATATAATAAAATTCGATTGAATATTTGCCGTCGTGATTTATTTTAATAATCCCTCAATCGTTTACGTCAAGACATTCACAGTTGTTCCATGTGACTCGTCCGAACGCGAATTATCTTTGTGATTCGCCAATGTTTTTTTAAACAAACAAACAAAAATTCATTTATTCATATAGGTAACATAATGTTCACTTATGAACGTCAAAAAAGAAAAGAAATATACATAAAATGATTCTAATTTTACATTTACTGCCAGTTCTCAAATCAAGGGCGTAGAACGGAAGAGAAGAACTGGCATTAAACTCTCCGCCACTCTTGTTAACAATACAATTTTTGAAGACGTTGATATTTTTGACCAAAGAAATATTTGACCAAAGAATATAAGACTGACTTTATTTTTTTTCTTTTAAATATTAAGTTGTCGTTTGTCTTATGCTTAATTTAATTTTTGTCTTTTAATGTTATTGACTTATGTTTTCTGTTACCTATAAAAGTTCATTAAAGTTATATTTTTTGGATTTGTATATTTTCTAAGTGTTATCTTTTATAATACGAATAAAAATATGGTATGGAAATAAAAGGACTGATATTTATATTTTTTTATTTTACTGATATTTTAAATATTGTAGTTTTGTTTGATGATTGTCTTTTTTAAAAGAGTACCGAGAGTTTTTTACGCCGGCTTTTTCTCTCGGCCAACACCTTCTGTCTTCTTTGCCGATGAGTAGGGATGCCTACAGGTTCGAATTTAATGACGTGGAATAAGTGATACCTAGATCATCTTATGTTTTAAAATAAACGTATTTTATTTATTTTTATTTTATTTTATTGACTTTAAGTATAAAATAATTTAAAAGCACGCACAAAACTCTCATGAAATAATATTGAGGGGTTACGCTAATATCACTGGTACCTATTTAAAGCGCGAATCAACAAATGAAAAGACAATGTGAAATGAAGTGGTCGTGTCTGTATGTACACTGAGTATTACAAGACAAGAAAACGAAGTTTTGTAAATAGCCTTTGAAAAATTCCAATACAACTTATAAAAACAGCAATCATCAAAATACTATATTGTTATCTCCTATTACCTTATTGTATTGAATTATTCATCTACGCAGGGAGCAGATAGCTATTATAAATATTCCATTTCTTATACAAAAGAGGTATTTATGTTCCCGTTCATAACAGAAGCGGTGAACTGTAGTTGTTTTTAAGTTCTTTGTATGTAATCCACGCATGGAACTTGAAAACTCTGAAAAGTTTTCAGTTCAAAGATATCACAGCTCAGCTCGACATTCGCCTGATATTACCAGAGTTTACGCTTTTATGTCCCTAGTTTCTTCGTGCTTCGTTCGTTAGTTCATTTTGAAGAATATAATACTACCAACGAGTCCCAGAGGTTCCAGAGACATATATACTGCTATAATAGTCAAAATAAAATAAAAACAAAAGTTGACACATAATAGATTTATTGAATAAAAATAGAATAACGGGTATATTCTTAATATATATAAGTCGCGTTGTTTGTCCGCGATGGACTACTAAACTGCGAAACCTATATCAATCAAATTTGCACACAGTGTGCAGTTTGATCAAACTTAAGAGCTAGGATAGCTTATATCTTTAATTATAGTCGCAATTTTATTTTATTGCAAATTATTTGTTTATTATTTGATACAATTCTAACAGATGGCGCTGTGTTAAAAGTACCAACGTTTCACATAAGCTATCTATTTTTAACAGAAATTCTCTTACCGTTTCCCTTGAATAGTTTACTACTATGTAATATAACAAAAACCTTAGCCACAGCAACAATTGGCCGAATCTGATAGTATGATATATAGTATATTATAATACGGGGCTTCATTTGTGTTTGTGTAGAAGAATGTTTGTTGGTACTTCATTATCAAAACTAAATTAAAACTTCAATAATAGTAGTCTACAAAACGCATTATTAAGCCTCTTTATTTCCATAATGAATAATATATTCTAAACAAGTATATCATATGATTATTACATAGTATGTGCATGCACTGAAAATAAACTATTACTATTTTATTAATCCTTAAATTCCAATCATAATTAGTAATTTGTCAATAAATTTTAAGTAATAATAATATGGCATAAATCATTATGGCTCCTATCTATCTGTCTTTTGCTTTGATGCCAGTTTTTACAACCTTGCCTTCTTATTTCATCAATTCATTTTTCCTTTGGTCTATCTTTTGATCTTTTATTTGTTGGTCCTTTCCAGATAGTACGTTAGTGTCCATTTTTCCTTGTTCATGCATGCAATATGACCCGCCCAATTCCATTTTTGATTTTGCGAAATTTCTAAAGCCATTTTTTCCATTGGTGTCTTTGTATGTTAAGTAGACTCTTTTCCATCGCTCTCTGGCACACTTGTACAGTCCGAGTCACTTGAATAGCCTCACCCCTAAATTTTGTAATTTCTGTATAAATATGATCGAATATTATTTTCATAATAGTATTAATTTGACTTCACGCGCAGTGCATTACGATACAAAACAAAACACGTACGAACCTGCACTGGTATACCGTGCCCCGCGTCGGTGCGACATTTCGTCCGCGTCACATGATTAGCCTCAGTCCTATTCGAACATTACTCGCGTGCGTTTGTTTTGGTTTTTTGGTAGCAATTCTTTATTTAAGCGTCGAATATTACGTATATATTTTTTTCGAAGTCTTATTCAATTGTTTAGCTATCATGGGTCGTGGTCGAAAATTAACTGAATTCGAAAGAGAAAAACTGAATTTTTATTTGGCTCAAAAACTATCTCACCGTGAAATTGCAATAAAAATTGGTCGCAGTCCTAAAGTAATTAATAATTATGTGAAAAATAAAGAAAACTATGGAAAAAACTATATAGGTCGTACAAAATTGGCTACTTCGTCAAGTGAACGTCGGCTTATTTTACGTGCAGCATCTAATTCTTCCAAGACAGTGCGACAAATTGCGAATGAAGTAAACACCAGCGCATCACTGTCTACCGTGCGACGCATTATAAAGTCATCACCATACCTTAAACGGCAGAAAATCAAGACGAAACCTCATTTGCGCGATCAACATCAAAAAGCCCGATTGTTATTTGCTAAAATACATATGTCTTGGACAAATCAATGGCATAATGTTGTTTTTAGTGATGAAAAAAAATTCAATTTAGATGGTCCAGATGGCTATTCATATTATTTTCACGATCTAAGAAAAGAAGAGCGGGTGTTATCACGTCGTCATTCGGGAGGTGGCTCAGTTATGGTATGGGGGCGGTTTCTTATAAGGGGCCTATTCCAATTTCAATTCTCCGAGGCAAACAAAATTCAGCATTGTATACTAAGCTATTAGAAGAAAAGAAAAAAAATATTTGTAAAATTTTAAAACACCGGAACTGGATTTTCCAACACGATAATGCCTCTATACATGCGTCACAGGAAACAAAAGCTTGGTTTCAAAAAAGTAAAATTGAAGTTTTAGATTGGCCATCGAACTCCCCGGACTTGAATATTATGGAAAATATTTGGGGCTATCTATCTCGCCAGATATTTGCCGGTCGACGCCAGTTTAATAGCAGCGCAGATCTTGAACAAGAAATTCATTAAAATTGGAATAATTTGGATCAAAATTACATTCATTCATTATTTAAGTCTATTTCCGAACGTATTTTTGAAGTTATTAAAAGCAATGGAAAGTATACAAAGTATTAAAAACAAATTATAGCCTTATTTATTTGTGTTTTATTTCACTGATGCTATTCAACCAGTGACGCACCATTTTCACTACTTTAGTGTACAGTTAGTACTATTTATTTATCTTATTTTTACTTTTTATGATTAAGCTATAGTACGACGCTAATGAAGTTTACTTATGAAGTAAAATAGGCAATATTGAATATACAACAGAATTTATATTAATTTTGGGGGTGAGGCTATTCAAGTGACTCGGACTGTATTTTGTTTTTGGTGTAGTGTTTGTACTACAATACGCATATAAAGCGATAAATAAATATCAATCACCAATACACTCATACCAATAAGGCAGTGAATATCAAATACATACAATCGGATTTACAATTTACAAGTGAAGGAAAGCGTCGAGATCAGGATCAGGGCTTTGAAAATGTCGACTGACGCGAAGTCTCTGTTATTGAGACATTGAACTCACGAACGTCTTAGGTCTGAGTATTGAACGTTGGCGATTTTTAATAAGATGATCAACATACAATGGTTCTTTTACAGACCTGGTTTAGAACAGGAATTGTCTGATAAAGAAAAAAGGCGGCTTGAGATATATCTCAAGCTTCGGTTTGTCTAAGATATAAGTATGAATTGCATGTCTTATATATATAAGAATCAGAGGGTTCGTAGTCATCTCGTTCCAGCTCTAAATCTAGGAGTGACGAAATAAAGTCAGAATAAAATGCTCATATTGCGAATACGAAATACGTTACGTTACGTGTACGAAAAATATCGTCAAAATAATGTTTTTACTTAGAAATTTCAGATATAACCAATTTAATGTTTTATATGTAAGATAATTGGTGTGGATATTATTTTGGCGTTCTATCGAATTAGTAACTTTTAAGGTAGAATAATGTAATGGAATAAATAAATTAAATTAAAAAGAAGATTGAATAACGCAATAATGTGTCTACCGATTAGCATTACTTATGTAAAACTAAAACCATGTACTAAAAATATATAATTTAAACAGAACACAGCAATGGAATTCTAGTGAAATTCCCTGGAAGAGGTATCTTAGGAAATGAACAACGCCGTCAATCATTCATTTCATTAGCAAGTATGATTTTCTAACAAAAATCTGCACAAATATACCAAGCATTTATTAACTAAAGCACAGAGAAATTCTCAAATTGAATGCATTTTTTGCGTACTTGCACCAAACTCTTTTAGTCCTTTACAATTCACAGACACTACCTGTAAAGCTTGTAGCAGATGAATCCCTTTGAATATGTCCTACAACTTCAAATACCTCACTCGAGTCTATAGGGTGCCATCGAAAGTACTAAAACGCTGTAGAACTGCAATTTTCAGACAATATGTTCCTGTAATTACGCTGCGAGCGACTCATTTTGTAATCCTTACGCTAAGCGCGTTTCATACACTGTCAGAAACTTTGAAAAAGGAATTCGGAAAATTTAAATGATTACTGAGATTTGGCTTTTGCAACGCTTTTGTAGATTAATTTTTACGCATTTTATTTGATTTTTGCGGAGAATACGTGTTTTTCATTAATACGTGTTTAGTTAATGCACTAGATATTTACAGATTGCCAACATTTGAGGCAGGCAGATTTTTAGTGACTCTATTAGAGCAGTGTTGGCCTAGTGGCTTCAGTGTGCGACTCTCATACCTGAGGTCGTAGGTTCGATCCCCGGCTGGGCACCTTGGAGTGCACTGTGGAGTTTCTTTCTATGTGTGTATTTAACATTTGAACGGTGAAGTTAAACATGGTGAGGAAACCGACATGTCTTAGACCCAAAACGTCGACGACGTGTGTTAGGCACTAGAGGCTGATCACCTACTTGGCTATTAAATTTAAAAATTATCATGAAACAGATTCAGAAATCTGAGGCCAAGACTTAAAGAGGTTGTAGCGCCACTGATTTATTTTTTTATTATTACAAATCATATGCACTTTTTCTTTTAATTAATAGAAATATGTAAAAAAGGTTTGCAAATCTTAAATCTAGAATTCACAATAAAAACTAATTACATCTTTTTACACGCAAGAAGCATGCTTTTGACTAAATAACTTTACTAACAATAATAAACACTGATAACTGTATTTTTAATCCGAAATTATATATTTAATTAACAATTGTTGTAAATGAAATTCTCAATGTATTTTTCATTAGATACAACATTTGCCAATTACGTTGCCGTGTTAACTGCTATTCCTAGTCCAACATTAATCTGAATCTGTCAAAGTATCACAATTCGGCGGCACTGATCTAGATATCTTGTAGCCTTCGCTTGCCAAATTCAAAATAACAAGAGCTTCGATTCTCCAAATTCAACTTCGATAGAACTGTGGTTGGCCAAATAGTGCTAAAGAAATTTGAATTTTATGTGTATGTTATAAAGTTCATATTAGCTATAGGCAGGCATGACCCACATGTATGTGTATGAAATAAAGACCAAATACCTCTTTCCCACAATTCAAGTTTATTTGATAGTGATACGTATAAACGATGGTTCGTACCATAAATCGAATTTTCAATTGAAAAGTATACCTATCAGTGGCGCTACAACCTTTCTTTATCACCCTCTTGTGCCTGACTTATGCCGTCAATTTTTTGGGTTTTAGCCGGTTTCCTCACCGTGTTGTTCCACCGTGTGAAAAAAAATTATTGGTGCTGGAGATCGAACTTATGACCTCGAGGATGACAGTCGTTGCTGAAGCCACTAGACCAACACTGCTCTGAATTATGGATTACTTTAGCAAAAACTTATATACTGATAAATAATATATAAAACTGCAAGTAATATGTCAGCTGTCTTTTTAAACAATACTTTAAATCTAATGTCGATAAATGGAATTTGTTGAGTGTAAAGTTAGTCTCACAGGGGAACATCAAAAGTCATGTTTATACAACTTACACTACTACTAAGATGGCATGGTATAAACTATATAGAATTCGCGACTCGGGGGCCATAATTCATGTAACATACGAATTATATCTAAGTACTAAAGCTATCAAACTTCAACAGTAGACAACCCAATTCGGAAGTTCGAGACTTTTGCATACAAACTTCGCCTGCGGTTCGGATCATGTCAAAGGGATGCGCACAATTGAACCCATTAATAGTTTGGTGTGAGGATTATGGTACAGTGCCAAATCGATGGAAGAAACTTTAAGCGTAGGTTTGTTGGTAGTGTAATTATTATATATAATTTAGTTTATATAAAATATTCTATGCTTTTGACGTGTCAACGTCTCATAATTCGATGGAGTCGGCTGCACGCACGAAAAAACATGACGCATGCGGCGTTACCTCGCTTTGAGGCGTTCCATTTAGGGCTTGAGGTGCAAGCGAGATCGCGGAACGAGCGACAACGAGGCACAATCGGCCTCCGCAGTCGGCGGCGTAAGTTGGCCAAAAACTGACATAATTGTATTGATGCGTACAAATAAATGTAACTTGACCCATTCAATTGTGATTTTCATTTACATCCTTTTCTATATCCATACAAAATATCTATCAAAGAAATTAAAATTTTCTTTTGAAAAATGCAACCTTTCATCAACCAACCGATTTTTTTTACCGATTTTTTTGAACAAGGGGCGAACGGGCCAGAGGCTCATCTGGTGTAAAGTGATTTTAGATATTTTTAGCCAATCCCAGAATGCTCGCGAGTGCGTTGCCGGTATTTTAAGAATGAATGAATCAATTATCACATGAAAATATAAAGCCTTTAATTTGACTGAACCTGACTTTGGGTATTAGGGTCGCACTGAAGCCACTAGGCCAACACTGCTCAAGAAGAAGTGTGTACTGACTAAAACAATTTGTTAGTATATGTTGAACAACTATGGTTTCCTAGCATTTCTAAAAACGACATGCATGATCCTTATTAGTTTCACAGGTACCTATTACAAATATTATATAAAGTTAATTTTTTTAAATCGGTTTATTGATTAAATGAAGTGGCGTAGTGGCTTCCAGGAACGACCCTCATCCATCTGAGGTCGTTTATTCGAAATCAGGCTTGAACCAATTCACTTACGTTGTGCATTTAGCACTCACTTGTACGGTGACGAAAATATGTGAGGAAATTGTTCAATGATATTCATTCTTTTAGTCACGATAAAGTATGTCACTTCCTAGGAGTTTTACGTTTTAACAGTGTATAAATCAAGTACCAGCGCGTGACAAATTTGTGGTAAGCTATCGCTGGAGTTTGGTTATTAATTGGAATTATATTATTTGTGGAGAAAGTTTTAATTTGATTGTGAATCTAGCTACTTCACTCTGCCTTTGTCAGGGTTTTGATATTGTTTCAATCAGATTGCAGGAGAAAGTTTGTCAATCGTGCTTTAATATAAAACAATTATTATTCCAATTTAAGTTATGAACGTAAAAAGAGTTTTACTTCTACGATATCCATTTATTTAGTTTTACGGTTTATATGTAAAAAGTTGCTTTGTATTCCAATTATGAAAGTATGATTAAGTCTTGTCACTTTAGTCCACAATTTGAATTACGAATTCAGTAATTCCAATTTCAAATTGTTTTGAGAAATTGCGTCCGTTGAGTACCAGTAAATGATACAGCATAATTTAGTATGAACAAACCTATGCGAGTGGTTTGAGAAAAGTTAAGAAGGCACTTCAATTTCATACAGGCAACTATGTTAAGCATTACGTACATTTTTGCAGTTGAAAAGCTTTTTCTAAAGTTAATAACTAGAAATTTCTATAAACTTTGTAGGTCTCGTAAATGTAACAATTTCGCACAATCGCTAGAGAACTTTAACAATATTACGAGGTGCTTTACAAGTTACAACAATGTACCGCACATAGCAATTATATATCGTAATCGGTAAGAGGCCAACCGCACTGTAGGTTTTAAACGGAATTCAGATTATTAAAATACATAAAAAGTACAATAAAAAACGTAATGATAATTTGATACCAAAGTTTTAATATTAATAATAAGTCGGTATCCTATTGCATTTTATACAATACTTTCAAGTTTTGTTTGAAATTAGGGTAGTATAAAAATTCTATTAAATGATTCTTGTTATACGTTGAGGCGAATTAAGTTTTAATAGAGTTAAATAAAATAAAAGAGTATGAATTGCAATTTATACAATACTTTCAACTTACATTTGAAAATAGGGTACTTATTTATTTTATTCATAAAATTTGTATGAAATTATTGATGTGAAACATCTATAGCCGCACGTAAAACCGATTTCTGGCGTGGCGACGCATGCCGTGGCGACGCATCGCCACGCTATGGCGCTAATATCGTTGGTATATACATACAATCTATGTGCAGTAGTAAATTTTTGTATTTAATGAAAATAAATGTTTATTCAATAAATAGTCATCGTTATCTGAAAAACAAAATCGTAATATTTTATTTTATCATTATGACATATTTAGTTCCTATCACAATCTGTTCTTTTCTGCATATTACTTGACAAAATAATTTCGATGTTTCACATCTGCCAGGCGTCCCGTGACGGCTCACATTTTTATTATTGTTATACTTTGAGAAGAATTAAGTTTTAAGTGTGTTAAATTAATTAGATTTATTTGCAATCAATACAATACTTGTCAAATATACAGTTAAAATAAAGCAGTTTAAATTAGTAAATAAATTACAATAGATAGATAGAATAAAATTTGTTGCGCTATTTCTTTAAATAAGTCCTATTCGACTTAAACGCGGCAGATTAAAGATAGTGCGGTATCAGTATACAGCCAGTTCATCTATAGAATGTCACATTGTTAATTTTATACCGCCAGTGCACGCAGCTTTAACTACTTTTATGAGGTTTTCTATTTTATTGCTTCAATGAAATTATATGTTTGTTTTCCTTCTACTGTGTGATTACGTATTGAAATTAATATCACGATGAATTGTCGGTTATGCGAATTTTGAAATTAAATATTTATTTAAGGCGTTTAAACATTATTGTAATTTCTGTAAAATGACTTATTTGCTCGTTTCCATTATTAATTATGTTGCCAAATTTAGCATTCAGGTTAGTTATTGGTTAGTGGCTTTGGCCTAGTGGCTTCAGCGTGCGACTCTCATACCTGAGGTCGTAGGTTCGATCCCCGGCTGTGCACCAATGGAGTTTCTTTCTATTTGCGCATTTAACATTTGCTCGAACGGTAAAGGAAAACATCGCAAGGAAACCGACATGTCTCAGACCCAAAAGTTGACAAGACAAGACCTATTCCTCCTTAAGATCCTCCAGGGGAAAAATTTATCGCGTTAGGTTCCTTTTCACGTGCAACAAAAGTTATAGATTTGCCGCCAGTTCACAAAAATAAATGATAAATTAATGCATTGATTTGTCATTGATTTTACTTTTTTTTAATACAAAGAGTTCTAAATTTGAATTTAAAAAAAACTTTTCGTTAGCATTGTTTCTAACTGGCCAGTTCTAAACATTGTCAGTGTTACCCACGTATTACTCACCCACGACCGCTAAACAAAACCAATTTCATTTTTAACAACTTACTACTACTAAACTACTACCTACTCATATTAAGAAATGATAACAAACCATTATTTGTGTGAATTCATGAATTAAGCTATTATAATATACTTCTTATAACATTTAAAAAAACCGAATGTAACTTCAAATGGAGTCAAATTATTACATTAAAGTTTGTTCTAAGTTCGAACTGCCCTATTTATCAATAGCCCCTTCATAAAATGCCATGCCAAAATTGCAGTATCTGTTCAGAGATACGGCCAAAACTCATTCAAGTTTTATTGTATCCATTGCACTAATATTATGGAAGTTTTATATTATTGGCAAGAGTTCGAAAATAGCACCTATATATTAATAAATATGTATTTTGTTAGGTACAATTTCTTAGTAGATTGTAAATGGTTATATATTTCAACGCCAATTCTTGCTTGGACGTATTTTTAAAACAACATAATTTAAAGTCAAATAGAAAGGAAATATAATTATTAGGTAATCAATAGAATGATTTAACTATTGTCTATAAATGGATTCAACATTAAAAGTTTAAAATAAATTGTACCGTATAAAATATTTTAGGTTAAGAGCAGTTAGCAGACGGGCCTGATGTTATTTGAACCCTTCACAATGCCTTTCAAGAATTGGTACGCTATTTTTTTGAAGGACCCTAAGCTGAATTCAATTCAATTCAATTTCATAAATTCTTTATTATGTTCAACAACAATTAAAAGTGCTACATGTAACAAACATGTAACTAAACACGTTTTTTTAAACCCGTATTAATTTTTTAAAACTTATAAAAACAAATGAAAACTAAAGTTATAATTTTTCGAAGGGCTTAACATTAACGAACAAAATTTAATAATGAGGTTTACGTTACGGTTTTGTGACGTGGTGGCATTTTTGACATGATGACCTAAGCCGAATGGTTCGGAAAACTTCAGTAGGCAACTGGGTCCACATAGTGGTGGAACGCGACAATGACAGTTATTAAACAACTTTGTATTTAAATCTTTTTATAAAGGAATTAATAAATCAGGAATAACGTGAGATTGTTTACAATTTTTTAATAATTAATTAGATTGCTATCAATAGGAACTTTTAGTTTGTATTTTTAACATCGTTCTAGTGAAAAGCTTTGAGCGAAATTGTTTATAAAAGTGTTTGTATTAGCAAAGAGACCTTAATTTGGGGTGACTAGCCGTGCAAAGACGTGGGACTTTATCCGGCTACTTTGCAAACGACGTGACCACCCGTTTTGACAGCTCTGTTTACGTTATACAAACACTGCTGCTTTCTAGCTAGCCACTGCACTGGGATTAAAATGTATGCAAGAAGAGTCTGTTTTTAACACGTTGAAGCATTTGTCAATAACTATTTTTTAGCATATTCCGAGTTAGTCGGGAACTTTAGCTGTTTCCGTGGAATTTGTTTGTTTGGCAACTCTATGGACTCTGTGCCATTTCCCGATGAATTTTATCAACAGGCATCTGGGTTGTCTGGTCATCTGCATGTGTCTACTGCACCTATAACGGGGAGCCGGGGGAGTAATGCACCGATAGCGCGTATTCTACGCACCAAAACAAAAAAATAACAGTATTATTTAAAGCTTAAATGGCTATTATTAATAATAGTGTTTACTATTATTAATAATAGCCATTTAAGCTCCTTTAGGGTCATAGGCAATGTTTACACTTGAGTCGTTCAGGTACAGGTTGGCCAATTTCTGTATTTGTAACAGATAAATTTTAAGAGTAATTCGTCGTGTAAGTTGTGTTTCTTGGCATAATAACTAGTTTACGTATCGTAAGTGTTGCTGATTACTAAATACTTAATAAGTAAATGGTGTTCGATACAAAAAAAAAAGACTTAGCATTTTATTCTTTTTAGTTAAATTGAAGCGTTTTGTTTAAAAAATAAACACTGAATGAAAATAATAGAAAAGATTATACCTATTCTAGAGCTCACGAACTCCAACAGTACAATCATTTTCATTCCTTATTGTCGTTCGAACTCATTCACTCTTCTATTTAAGACCAACTCTTAGCGAATCTAGAATTAATGAATGCCAGAGAACTTGCTTCAAATGGATTGCTGTCTTATTGATTTTTCATTCGAGTTTCTCGTCTTGGTACAAAAATAACAGTCTTTGTGTGACTGAACTTAAATAAATTTCACGTATTACGAGATGGATCTGAGAGATGATTGTAAAACATTTGTGATATTACAAATACAACATCTCATTATTTAGCATTGAACAATATATTACTTATAATAAAATGGAATCAGAAAATAAATTTCCCTTAATAAAATAAATGAATATATATAAACAAATCTGATTTTTTTAAGTAGTAGTTTTAAATTCTTAGTATTATTTGTTGCTTTTAAATGTCAAATTTCAGTTTTGTAATTTTATTATTTTGTTTTTTTTAATGTAAAATTGTCTTTTAATGCGCTTGCTTGTTTTCTGTTTTTTATACATAATTTGTTAATCTATGTAATCTGTTTTGGCTTTTTGTATTGTATTAGTATTTTGTATAATAATATGTATTAAGTAAGCTGTTAGATTACTTATAATTAACTAAATAAGTAAATAAATAAAAATTAACATATAGTTTTCTATCTACGATTGGCTTTGACACAATTGATATGGGAAGGTAAAAATCATTAGAGATATGTTTTTTACGGATTTTAGCTCCATTTTTTTTAAAAATTATTATTAGGTCAGATTTTAGTTTTTTTTACAAAATAGATACAGAAAGTATATTAGCCTTTTGTCGCCGTCGATTGTTTATTTCTAAGGCATGCCAGTTCTCTACCAACGACCTTTTGGATGTTTAAAAAAAAATGCACGAAGCTAGAACGTTCAAGCACAATCGGAGATCGAATCGTAGGATTGAGGGTAGCACGCTAAAGTCACCAAGGTAACACTGCTGATTACGTACACATATATACAATTTAAAACATGAAGTAGTACGTGTTATATCGTAAATCTCGTTTCAAGCAACTGAAATAAACCCTGTATCAATATATTGTTGTGTCAATGCTGAAAACTGTTTGGATTTTGAAATAGCGCGAAGTGAGATCCCGTTACGACCATAAAGTCTTAACTCGATGTCTACAGTGAGAAATAGTTGAAATAAATTGCATCTTTCGAATACGCCGTGTAAATCTGCATACATATGAGGTATATTGAACCGAGAATAAACATATAAATCATGATATAGAGCGCGATGTTCTTGAAATTTTACTGTAATGGATATTATGAAGATTTATCATGAACAAAATGAAACAAACTAAATCAGTAAAAACTTATTCTTGGATCGCGTAATAACCCGAATTTCCCCTTTGGAATCGGGAATATTATTATGAATCGGAGTTTCCAGACTGATATAGCTTATGTTAGCCCTCCCTGTATATGTAGGTTTTATTCCCGGCTGTACACCAAAGGACTATAAGTGCATATACATATGTGCATTTAAGATTCGCTTATACGGTAAATAAACTGCCTGTCATAGACTCAAAAAGTCAATAGCGAGAGTTGCCTATTAGAAAATGCAAATGATCACGATATATATGTTAATGTAATATCCAGATATAAGAGATTATAACGCCACTTTTAATTTATCATTAGCTTATACAGTAGTCATAATTTATAAGTATAATCATATTACATAGTCATTAATTATTATTAGTAGTAGAAATATGTTGTCTTATGGCTAGTGTAGGCTGTTCTCTGTCCATATGGAGCCGGACCGGCATACCGTGGTGATGACAAAACTTTTCCTGGAGCAGTATAGATATGCAAAAGGGATATGAACACAACGAAACCATCCCTCATGTAACACTATCTGAATTAGAGACGGCAATAGTCCCACACATCACAAAGCAGACGGAAGCAGAAAGGAATGCATTTCCCTACAAAAAAAAACCGTTTTTATCTGTCCTAAAGCGTAAATGGAACTGAGCTTCAAGGGTAAGCGAGACTTAGCGAGAATAAGTCCATGTTTTAGTACGGTTTTGACATACGGGAGTCACAACTAAACGTCAACTGTACCCCAGACGTCACTTTAAAATATCAAGACAGAAATGAATTAAATAACATTGTTTGCCAAATGCAGTGCTCGAATCACAACTGGGAACATAAAATCCTTAGCCATAATAATTATTGAGTTCCGCTCCTTAAAAATGTATATGAATAAAATATTTCTTTATCTCTATATGTTAAGTACAAAAGCTATATTAGGGTATATAGGTCTCCGTAACGGAAATATCTCTTGACCTACATATGCGAGAATCGCGACCCAGTAGCTAGAGAAGTATATTGTTATCGTCTATGGGAAGGTCGATGAGCTAAAATGCCAGAGTTAATATCAATGTATCAAGTGTAAACGTATGAAAAGAAATACTAAATTAACTCGTATAAAAGGTAAAGTTAAAATTTTTACGAGACGTATACAGAACCGTTTCGGTACCAATTTATATTAAAAAAATAGGTTTTGGCCTCAGATTTCTGAATCTGTTTCATCATCATCATGTCCTATAACCCCTAGGTGGGGCAGAGGGCGTTCACAGCGAGTCTCCATTGCGTTCGGTCTTGAATCTGTTTCATGATCATTTTTAAATCTAATAGGCAAGTAGGTAATCAGCCTCCAGTGCCTGACACACGTCGTCGACTTTTTGGGTCTAAGACATGTCGGTTTCATCACGATGTTTTCCTTCACCGTTCGAGCAAATGTTATAATGCAATAGAAAGAAATTCAATTGGTGCACAGCCGGGCATCGAACCTACGACCTTAGTCATAAGAGTCGCACGCTGAATCCACTAGGCCAACACTGCTCTACTAATTTATATATTTATACATATATAAAAATGTGTAAGCTTATCCGAAGTATCGCCAAATAAATTCCTTAAAAAATAATATATCATCTATTTATATCATCTTTAATTTGAAACCATTTCGTTATCAATATTAGTGATTCATTGACTTTTAGCTTCTATACAAGATATATCGGTTAATTTCCTTTAAAATATATCGCTGCATATGTGAATCGAGGAGGAGGAGCTATGCTTGAACATGCAATAAAACATATATTTGTCAGATTGATTAGGTTCTTTTGAAGTTGGTTTAGAAAGATTCAAAAATTATCCATTCTTTCGCATTAATTTATTTAGATAAAATATAATGAATCATAGTTTGGCAAAGTAAAACTTCAATCACTTATCATCTTTTAAAAAACAGATTTGCATGGCAATACTTTATATTTATACTGTTTCTTTTTTTCTGCCAGGAAAAGATCGCTTGTTAGCGGTAAGGCCACCCTTTGTATCCCTTTAATTTGTGTTAAATATATAATTTATATATAAATGAAACGAAGTGTAAATAAATAAATAAAGCTTCTAAAATTTCGTATATTACGAAGGCACAGCAGGGAAACCTACAGCACATCACTTTCACTTTTTATTTTCCGATTTTTGTGTTACATTTTTTCTTCCTTTGGAGGTTTATATGAATTTTAAAGGTGGGTCAAAACATGTTGTTTGTCTCATACAAATATTTGTTATTTCCGTTCATTTCGGTGAAATAACTAATCCCGGAGGGTATAGGTGCTATAAACGAACCGGTTGGTACACTATAACACAAAAGGGTTATAAGCCGATACCCATAGAACTAAAGTACAGTACTTAGTGAGGAAAAAAGGTTAAAGTTTCGATAAGTTTCTAGAAGAAAACTAAATGAATGCGAACATTTAGTAGCAGTACAAGCAAAAGCTGTTTTAGTTTTAAACAATGAAGCAAACTTAATCATAGAAATCAAATATCATAACATAAGTTCCGTTATTTTGCAGTACGAATGTTTATAATTATATAAACATTCGTACTGCAAAGAAGGCTTGTATTAACAAGAATGAGTGATTGAATCGACAAATTATAATTACTGCTGAGGTCACATGAAAACCGAAATTAGTTAGTTTCAGGTGCTTTTCATAAACGCACTTTAGCAGAGTAAGTACTTGTACTGTATACTCATTAGTAGATCAGACCAGCAACCCTCCTTCGCAGGGCCAACCGTGACCTGTAAGCTTCCTGAATAATTGTACATACTCAAAACCGCAATATAACCCTTGCTAGTAGTTTTTGAGTTCAGACAGACTGGCAGACGCGACTGAAGTCTTGATTTATATAATAATTATATACATGTGCGGTCGCTGACTTTTGTAGGCAAGCTGTATAACTTTTCTCTAGGACTTTTTTTTGGCCCGTTTTTTAATCTCTTTTAGTATCTCTTTTCATTTTTCGGTGGTTGTTATATAGCTGAAATAATTTTCAAAATCATTCAGATTAATACTACAAAATCTCAATCTTTACCTGTATAATCTTAATATATATAAATCTCCTGTCACGATGTTTGTCCGCGATGGACTCCTAAACTACTTAACCGATTTTAAATTAAATTGGCACTCCATGAGCAGTCTGGTCCAATTTAAGAGATAGGATAGCTTAGGTCTTTAATTATAGTCGCAATTTTATTTTATTGCAAATTATTTATTTATTATTTGATACAATTCTAACTGATGGTTAAAAGTAAAAACGTTTCACATAAGCTATCTACCTTTCACATAAGTTCTCCTTCAGTTTCCCTTGAATAGCTTACTATTATGTAATATAACAAAAACCTTAGCCACAGCAACGCTTGGCCGAGTCTGTTAGTATTAGTATAAATTGCTTTAAATTTGGTTGTCAATGGTTCAAGTTGATAGCCGAATATACCTGGTGGGTGAGATTCCTTGTTTATGTGTTATTTCAATCTTTCATAGTATCGCTATCCAATGTATTATAAATTCAAACATGATTAAGACCGTTCTGCTTATTCAAATAACTATTAGAATGTTGTTTAAATAATGTATGGGATGGTCATTTCAGTAAAATATTATCAAACCTTTGGATAAATTCGTAATCGGTGGATAACTTTTGAATTTCGAACATTTTAATTAAATAAAAACCCTCAAAGGCAAATTGTAGCTTTCCCCGTATTTTTATTTTTGTAAAAACGTTTGGTTGACCTTTCACTCCACAGGATTTGTAACGTTAAGCCTTTATTTATGTTAAAATAGATGTGTGTGAACGGCCTTTGAGTATTCGGTATAAAATGAAAAAAATGTCAGGAAATTTTAATCTATGGAAATAATATCATATCCGCTTTTAAATACGACTAAAACGAACGAATTTTAATTAAAATTGTACTTTCCTTTTAGAAATATTGAAACATGTTAGTAATAAATTCCTTTATACTTCATGGGTAAAGGGATCGATATACATACGATATACATATATATATTTACGTAATAACGTGTTTGTTAACGCTTTCCATTTTTTTACTAATGCAATAACATATATATTATATCCACATCTTTCAAATGCATTTCATCAAAAAACCTTGTGACATATTGCTTTGGTCAGGTTTAGTGTGTGTCTCTAAACCTTGTCGTTTTTTTTTACAGAACATGGTCAAACGAGCAGGAGGCTCATCTGATGATAAGTGATACCGCCGCCCATGGACACTCTTAATGCCACAGAGCTCGCGAGTGCGTTGCCGGCCTTTAAGAATTTATTCACTGTTTCCTTGAAGGACCCTAAGTCGTATTGGTTCGGAAATGTGGAAACGAAAACAAAAAAAATTCGTGTGTTCGATTCACTACTATGAAATAAAATTCCTTTATATGTGCACAATTAACACAAGTTTATATGGTAAAGAAGAGCATCCTGAGGAAACTGTTATGTTGTGAAAATCGACAGCGTATGAAATGCACAGGATTGATAAGCGTGTACCTAGTAATGCTCATGAAACAGACACAGAAATTAGTGACGGGACAGATTGTCACACACTTTATTTAATTATTCATTTTAAGACTCTGTTTCACAATGTCCGCATCCAAATAAGCTATGTATTACTTATTGGTAGGATGTATTTTTGCATTTCACGACAGTCAGATAGCGCTTTTCTATTTATGTGTTGCATAGCTATTTAGTACTTTATCCATACATTGTGAAACAGACTAAGACAACCAATTAATGAAATCCATTCGGAAGCTCTTTAGTTTATCACATTCGCACAACGTACTAGGCTGCAGGGGATGTCAACTGTATAATATGTACGGACGGGAGACTTACTTTCTAATTTTCAAATATAACATATTTAGTGCTTTTTTAAATCTCCTTTTAATCGAAATATATAAAGGTCATAAAAGCTTTAGTTATTTACTATTTTCTCGTTAATTGGACGGATTTATTTTTAGGTCGTATTAATTCCTGGAGAATGAAAGTAGTGTTTATTGGATATTTTCTTATGTTAAATTTCCTTTTTAGTTAATAAGATTACTTTTCATTACTCACGTCTTATATTTTAAATCGAACTGTTGTGAAAAAATTTGTCTTTGTGCAGAAACAATATATATAAAAAATTATATTAAAGTTAAGAAATGTTATTGAACTTATCGTATATAATAAATCAATATCAGGCCAATAAGTGATAGTTCAAGCAACGCTGAACTTTAATTCGAGTTTCTCACGATCTAGCCTCGTCGATTTTGCATTAAATTATGAACACATTCTACAATGAAATCGATCCATTTTGCTCTTAGACACAAAAAGTCTGTCCTGACATTATGACACTCATGATGTGATGTGTTCCACAGAATAAAATATTCAGTTTAATTAAAGTCTAACAGCATTGAAATGCATTTAGTATAACAGTAGAAAAGTTATTTAAACTAAGTTTTGAGAACTTAATGTTTCGAGTCCTTTTCACTAATCGGGGTCATCAACGACAAATTATATAATATATTAAATTTTTGCAACCGATAAAGTTTTATTAAATGTGCATTACCTGCGTAAGTTATAGACAATATTAACGGTATATATTTTTCTTGATATTATATTATGAAGTGGCCTTTGTTGGCATTATGATAAAACTAGTTCGTCAAACAAAAACTAGAAAACTATTTTTATCAAAGGAATCTTGCTGATGGCCTGAAAGGCCAGCTCAGCTCAGCGGACTGTTTGGCAATCGTAGGGTTTTTTAAAGCGCTAAGTATGGGATGGCGCTTCTCCACGCGAAAATCCGCATTCGATAGACAGGTTTTATTTTCTCTTACACTCCCGGAAATAAAACAATACTAAATTACTTGTACCTTTTTACCAGTTAATTATTTCTTTATTCATGTCTAGTCTAGGCGATTCTTTTGAATGCTCAACTGTTTATTTAAACTGTGTGTAAATGCTCGTATAACAAAATTAAGCGGTGAACTAATTATCTAATGACCACACTAGTGCAGGGGAATTAATATCCATTTGTACACAACAATTAGTAAATTACATTGCATCGTTTTAATATGTAGAGCACGTAAATGCTAACACGTAATTTCAAAGTGCTCGAAAGTACGAATGCTGTAAAGTCTAGGTTTTTAGAGGTTGAATGGGATTTTGACCGTCTTTTGTTAATATAAAATAGATTACTGTTTGTTTGTCTCGCTAAAACTCGAGAATGGCTGGGCCGATTTGGCTAATTATGATCTTGAAATATTTGTAGTTCAGGGAAGGTTTAAGCACTGGGAAACATAAATGATAAGTAAATGAAAATAGTATAAACGATAAATATTTTATGCCTTTTTCCAATTAAAAATTGTCATATTTGTAGATGCCTTCAGAAATTGTGGTCCATAGCTAGTAGTAGTCAGAGTGCAGATCTCTTTGGTCAATAATATAAATTTTGTGAGTTTGTGTCAAATAAATATATTATGTAGATGATACGAACTTCGCCGTGTCATCACTACACAAAATATTAATAAATTTATAAACTATAAAATTAAGATTTATGTTTTCTTGTCACATAACCTAAAATTAATATTAATAAAACCAGTTTGGATACACATATATACTTGGTAATGGACCCAGATGTTTGTAGTTGATGGGATATATTTTTTCTAGTAGTCGAGTAAGTGACAACACGTTGGTTTCTTCACCATACAAGCGAACGTCAAATGCGGACTTAGGAAGAATTTTCAATGATGCACAGCTGGGGTTTCTAACCTTGGGCCTGGATTAAGATTCGCCCCCGCGAAAACCAAAGCGATTTATTATAATTTTTTTATATTGTTAAACGTAATATAACAGAAAGAATACAATAATGTAAAATTTAACGAACCCAAAATATTTAATTAATTCAAAATGACCGAAATATACATTTTTTAAAATAAATAAGAATATTAGCGAAAGTAAACTGTAAAATAAATGTAAAGTTATTATGTATTAAGTAAATAAATGTATAAAACTGCTATGTAAAAAACATAATGTATAAAAAAAATATGTAAATAAATGAATTAATGAACAAATAAATAAAGCAAGACAAGGTCCCTGATAAGCAAAAGTCAGGGGTGGGTTCTTAAAAAAAAAAACCTTGGACCTGAGGGAAGAGAGTTGCTCAAGAGTCAAGCCACTAAGCGAATACTGAAAATTAGTACTTTTACAATTTCCCCTATTGCTAATTAACTCACAGTGGTTGTCCATTGCATTCTGATACATAACTACATAGTTACAACCCGAAGCTTCTGACATTCTATATGAATAGATATTACATGCATGGTCCCGGGTTCTATCTAAGATTTAAATACATTTATTCTCATAAAAGACAATAGTCAGTTATTTTATTTATTTATTGAAGTTATACTTCTTTTGGCGCGATCGAGAAAAATGATGAGAGTGAATTTTTACGATGCGCGCGCACACCGACACCTAAATTCGACATCATAAAGGTAGATCTAGGTGCCATGGAGATTGATAACTATGTTCAAGTTGTATATTTAAAACACGTGTTTCGTAACAGTACAATTAAACAGTGTGAATAAATAAATATTATTTTGGTGTTTTTAAATCAATTTCATATACGACGGTGGCAGTATTTACTAATAATTTATTTATTTAAATAAAATCTTTTTAAATAATTTTAATATTTATCGTTGATCACTACTGCATTTCAGTATTTTTTTCCATACGCCAAAGAAGTATAACTTCTAACGCGTGTACATAAGTACAATACATACACTCTTTTTTATTTCTCAACACTTCGTTACATTACAACATAAAAATTGAACATGATTAAATGAAAAGGAGGGCAACTGGCGGTCATATCGCTTTCGAGCGATTTCTTCCAGGCAACCACTTCAATGCTATAGATACAATTTATCACGTCATGGGTAATTAAAGAGCTTCAAGGATGAATAGCGAAGTGGAACTTGAGCTGACTTTCATTTCCGTAGATAACTGGGATCACTCAAGAGATGGTCTTGTAGTCTTAATTTAAATATTGCTAGGCTATCTGCACTTTTTATATTTTGTGGGAGTCTATTACACCGCAGCACTCCCCCAACGCGCAATGGTTTTTGCCGTAATTAGTTCTATACTTGGGTAGAATTATATTATCTTACAACCTCAGAGTCGAGAATCTCACGCTAATAAATACAAATGCAAGCTTAAAAATACAATATAATCTACTCCTTTATACTAAATGAAATGGACGCATAAATACGTCTGCCCGAAGGCAGGATTGCGAATATAAATTATATTAAGATGATACATGAATTAATTTTCTTTATGAAGCACGTAACACTTAATTACAAAACATGACTCCTACATTCAAAGATATTTACTCCTTTGAAACATATTTCATTATATGAATGCGTCGGTATAATTATTTTCATTCAAAGAACATTCAAGTTGCGCCGGGTGAAACTGAACTAAGGTTTTGTAATAAATTATTTATACTAAAGGTTTTAGTTCTTACCAATATCTAATTAGTTATTTACAAAATAAACCACTCATTTTATAAACAATGTATAATTTTTACGATAGCGATAGCCCATGACGTTATAAAATATAGTTTACTAGTTAACTATATTTTCAATATTCGCTATCGTAATCGTTATCGACATTTAAGTCCACTTAGAAATAAAATAGCTGTCTTAAGTTGAAAAAAAAAAGTTTTTATAAAATCTGAATGTAATTGCAGTTTTCAATAAAATTAATGAATCGTTTGTAAAGCTGTGTTTTCTCTTTGAAATGAGATTTTAATTAAAGCGGTACAAATATTATGATTTGTTTTTATAACAACCGCATCGGCCATTTTATCTGTCTAGGTAGGAACGTATTAATAGGAATATTGTTTAAATTTTGAGGTTCTAATGCAGCATTTACATTCAGCCATAGTGAGCAGGGAAGTGGGCAGGACGAGTATGTAAACGCGATACTTCGTTGTAAGTAAGGCATTAGAAGCTTGGTGTACGCAGCATGGCGAGACGATACTTCATTCCAGGCCACCGCTTGCAACACTATAAAGCGCAAACAACCCCACCTGGAGTACTGTTCTATGGTGTTAGTTCCCCAGTGCCAGCTTTTTCCACTTGACCGTATTCAACAAACAGTGAATTGTCGACGATCAGTCACTTGCCCTTTGGAGTGGCTTGATTTTTTTGTGTAGATATGAGCATCTATCTCTGTTATGGTGTTGGAGAAACATGGAGAATGTTCAAAGGTTGTTCAGATGACCTGCAGCTGAGTTTCATAATTAAGGTGAAGTACGAATTTCGTTTACTATATTAAAAATGGGATTAGTATAACACCACCAATGCTGAATTCGGTTTATCGGTAAAGATATATTTAAACTACTAACTGTTTAAAACATTTGAGAGGAGCAATTAATTTATTTATTACATGTATTACATATATACTCCGAAATACACTGATTTTGTTTCTTATTTGCTATATCTCATTACGGGGTTCGGTTTCTGTGGCTGTTTATTTCTTTTTTTATATGTATAGATTTTAGAGTGATCATTTAGCCTTAGAGTTAGATTTACATTGACAAATTATAAATATTATTCATAATTTAAATTATAATAATAATTTAAACAAACAATGGTTATGTTAAAAAAATCATCAATAAAAAGGCCCATATATGTTTTTGGCACAGGCAACATTCATATATACACGATATTAAATAAATATCAATTTTAAGTCTCTAAATTGGATTTAAATAGATAAACGGTATCAAAAGTCAGGTAGTCAATACATAATTATGTAAATTAAGCCGAATTCTTCGCTACGATTTCCCGGCTCAAGATGAAGAGATGGAAGTAATTTAATTTCACTAATTCCGTTAATATTTTAACAAGAACTTAGACTTGTACGCCATTTCATTCAGCGCCTGAAAGATTACACTCAAGCTGTATTAAGAGATATTTTCCCGGATAAAGTGTGCTTAATTATGGATATTATAAAGCATTTTCCATTATGATATTGTTTTATGAATAAAAGCGATTTCAGATAAAGGCGCATGAATTGTTTTGTTGTATTACCAACAGTTTTCTGAGTCTTCAGAAGAAGTGTAAATTTAGTGAAAAAATTTTTAGTTTATTATTTGTTTACAAATAATATATATTATCGTATCATTTGTTTTATTATGGATCATTAATTAAAATAAAGATTAATACCGCTTTGTCTAAAAAGGGACGATACTTAATTCTTTGTTCAGGTATTTAAACTGTCACTGAGGTGTTAACAATGAGTCCATTCGACCAAAAAAAGGTCAATATTAGAACTAAAATGACTAATGTGTAAACTAATGTGTCTTTCGTGTGCAGTCGGCACACGAAAGACACATTACATTGTTTTTGTAAAAAATATTAATAAAGTTTAAATCTTAAAGCAAGGCCTAATTGGCAAGTGCTAAACGAGAATATTATTCATATATTGTATCCGAGTTAGATAAAAGGTATTTGCAAGTTCGCTAGTATGCTCGACATCGCACAGCTTATATAAAGTAAGTTGCGATAACTTCCCCTATACGATATAGTTGTTATTGATTGGTGTTATTCGTTCGAATGCGCTGCACCGTTATTGAAGCTAACTTGTATATGAGAAATTCCCTGCACAAGTTAACGATTCAAACCTTATAGTGTTGCTTATACGAGCATTAGAATTACGAGAATGATCTGCTCGTTGAGGCTGACGCCTACAGCCTAACAATGTGTATTTTCAAGCCCGGAAAGGAAATACGTCAGTTTTTAATGTAAATGTTTTTAAAATTCTTCTGTTTCTTCTTCGAAATATGAATTTGAAGGAAATTTGTCCGTTTTTAATGTAAATGTCTTCGTCTATTTATTATTCGAATTATGAAATTGAAGGAAATACGTCAGTAAATTTCTTCGTCTGTTTCTTATTCGAATTATGAAGTTGAAAGAAACACGTCAGTTTTTAATGTAAATGTCTTCGTCTGATTTTTATTCGAATTATGAAATTGAAGCAAATACGTCAGTTTTTAATGTAAATGTCTTCTTTTGTTTCTCATTCGAAATATGAATTTGAAGGAAATACGTCAGTTTTTAATGTAAATGTCTTCTTCTGTTTCTTACTCGAATTATGAATTTGAAGGATGATTTTTTTTAATATGTCCAGTGCATTATCGTGTTTTTATATCAAATAGAATTTTATCTCGTTTGGCGATTGACTTGGCAGTACTGGTTTGATGCCGTACTCTAGCAGGCAGTTATTTGAAAGGTATTTAATTTTATTATTTTACAAACAGAGAAGAGAAGAGAAATTTCCTTTTCTATTTAAGAAAAAAAATATTACAAAACCTAATAAATAATTCATTCACTACGTAATTAAAAACATCATTTCACATTTGAAGATGTAAATTATAATTTATTGGTAAGTATCGATGAAAATCTGGTCTGATCTTTACTATGTGATCCAAATCTTTGCCTCGGACGCATGATGATTATGTACTGTGTTAATCTGAATATATTTCATTATAAATTAGTTACAATTGTGTCTAGAACGGCAATAGTAGTAATTGTTATAGAATAATGTCATGTTATACAAGATTTATGGACCATTAATATTAAACAGACAACTTAAAATTCAGTATCAAAAAACTTGTAATATTAACTTTTATAATAATGGTTTAAAACTGAACAAGAATAGTTTTTATCAGATCATTTTTAGGGCACAATTGTTACTAAGAATGGAATTCGCTTAACATAAATGCATTTAATACTTGGCTCGGTGCCAAATAAATAATTGATTAGTGTCAACGTTTGTGATTTAAAAATAGTTTTGCCATTTTCTGAAGGTTGAATAAAATTGTATGGGTATATTAAACTGTCATAGTCGTGTGAATAGACCTTGTAATGAGAAGTTATTATAGAAATCTCATACGTAATAATTTATATCAAATATGTGTTTTAGCTGATAATTTATATGTCAGATGGTATTTATTTTATTTGTGCTTAGTCAAGAATCAAATAAGAGTTTACTCACATATTCGTATAATTAAAAAATAAAAATAATAATTTATTTAACGTACTTAGTTTTTTTTCAGGATTGCTTCGACTGAGGCTAATCGTAACATGCTTTCTGAAAATCATTCCCTCGTATCTTTCATTTTAATTAAACGCGATACACGAAAATTAATGAAATATTGTCTATAATGCAGCTGTCACATTGCATTGCTGACACATACTACAAAAACCGCGGGAATTTAATTTTAATATAGGCTCATTTATCTGGGAGTAATATGAAATTGGTAATTCAAGCGCTAAGTTTGCAAGTGCGCATCATAAATACTACAGAAAAATAATTTCTTTACAAATATTTGAAAGTTAAACACTATTTCATCTCTCTCTGCCACACTGGGTGTACGCTGTGATAAAACAAGACGTATGTAATACTTTACGTTTTATGAATAATCATAAATATGTACTTACAAAATCTTGATTTAGATTTTCGTGATTCATGTGCACTGTTTACTTTTTGTTTTTCACGTATCCAGTATCAGTTAAGTTTTTTTGTTCCTGTTTAGTTTCTTCTTAGTAACTTTATGTAATATGTATTTTTGCACTTCTTGCCTACATTATGTAATTTAATACATTTCTTCTTCCCTTATAGTGGTTGACTGGAAGACATCGCTCGAAAGCGATAAGGCCGCCAGTTGCTCTCCTTTTCAATCAATTATGTTAAATTTTTATAATGTAATGTAACGAAGTGTTAATAAATAAATATTGTTCAAGTTCACTACAAATTACTGGTATGAAACAAAATAAAAAAAACTACGTTCAAACCAATTACAGCTACGTACGAGACAGCAATTTCGATACTAATCGGCGTGTTCTATTGGAATGCTATTAAAATGACGTGACACGCGCTAAACGGAGCACTTAAACGTCGATAAAAAGGCCTTTTGCACTTAACGTTTGAAATAAACGATGAAAATATTTCCGATCGGAAGTGCAGATAGACTAGCAGGCATAACCTACTGCAGGAAATGTTTATATTTGCCAAGTATTTAATAGATATGTAAATGTTATTACATACATAAAATATATTTGTATTAATAATCTGTGTAATATCTTTATACAGATTAGATTTATAATATTAGGTTTAATTTATTTCATTAATTGATTTTATTTTTAGAAAACAGCGTACCAATTCTTAAAAGATCGGCAACGCGCTTGCGAGCCTCCTGGCAGTGCGAGTGTCCATTGGCGGCGGTATCACTGAACATCAGGTGAGGTTTCTGCCCGTTTGCTTCCTAACATATATATAATATTATATATTTTAGTGTTTATTATAAGGAAAAAGTCATTTTAATATCCAGTCACATAAATGTGATCGGTAGTGACCAAATGTTTTATTATTAACCCTAAGGTTTTGCCTTCTAATGGAATGCACAAATTTTCATACTGTGTGCGCAATTTACATTTGTTCGTGTGGTGAAAAAAAAATATTGTAAAAATCCATGAAAACCAATTCGACTTGCTAGCCTTCTGGAAACGTGAGTACCCTCTTTTACTCCCTGTTATGTATGAAAAAAAAACGTTCAATTTATTTTTTTACCCTATACATAATAATTGATTGAATTAACCTATCAATAATAATATTATTAAATGAATGAAATATTTATTAAAATTATAACTATAATTGGTTTATTTAAAAAACTTGACCATAGAGTACCTGTTAGTGTCACTTACTTCCATGAATGAGCTATAATAAAACTTGATAAAATTATTTGTTTATTAATTACTAGCACACTCCGCTAACGATCAAGTTATCCATAAATCTTAATATATATAAATCTCCTGTCACGATGTTTGTCCGCGATGGACTCCTAAACTACAAAACCGATTTTAAAATAAATTGGCACACCGAGAGTGGTCTGGTCCAACTTAAGAGATAAGATAGCTTTGATCTTCAATTATAGTCGCAATTTTATTTTATTGCAAATTATTTGTTTATTATTTGATACAATTCTAACAGATGCCGCTGTGTTAAAAGTACCAACGTTTCACATAAGCTATCTATCTTTCACATAAGTTCTCCTACCGTTTCCCGATGAATAGTTTACTACTATGTAATATAACAAAATCTTAGCCACAGCAACGCTTGGCCGAGTCTGCTAGTTAATATAATATTTTTCGTCTATATATCAATATTTCATATACATAATGTTTAAAACTCCATGACATCGAAGTCTGTATATCGCTTTAAACTCTTTTATCTGTAGTTAATCTGATAAACAAAGTAAAACGTAAAACACAACCATATAAAATGGTTTTCATTTTAAAAAGTACTGAAAAATAAATAGATAACACAACCTTGTGAAAAAGATTTTTTTCTTTGTTATGCTATTTATGTTCTATGAATCACATATATCTGTTATATTTGCATGGCATAAGATATGTTATGTCTTAAGTAAAATATGAATTCAATATAATTTGATATTTTTATCAATAGAAGAACATAGAAGCATAGTTCGGTCCTTATCACAAGATTAATATCTTACTACTTACGAGAACATGCTGATTATTAGAGAACCCTCTGGACTAAACCTTGAAGACGTCTTTGCGCGCAATTATTTGTTAGACCATAATATATACAATAGTAACTGGGCAAAGTAAGAGTCAGTAGCTAGTCTAACAATACCTCAAATAAGGTGTGGTTGTAATGTTTAAAAAAGTGTATTGTAAGCACACGCTCAGAAATATGATTGAAAGATTTATGAATGGGTCGTTTGGAATAGATTAGTTTTAGAGTGGTCCCTCAATCAATTCCTTCGACACCTGCTTCTGGTTGTGCAAGGTTGCTTTGTTGGGCCATATTGTTTCGAATTGAGTTGACTTGCGTTTTAGATAGTGTAAATAAATATATCACCCTTTAAGACACAATAGTAGTTAATACAATTGACTTTTTCGGAAGGTATAGGGTATTGAACTTTAAAACGGTTATACAGACGTCTTTAAAATTAAGGAGGTTGACTAAGGAAACATATACTATTCCAGCACTAGAAAGTGGGTGTGGTTAAACTAAAACTAAGGATATTCCTCTCACACATGTGTCCAACTTCGCTTTGATAGTTTAATTTAAGATCTTGTGGTCGTTCAATATGGATTTACGATTAAAATACTCGTCTCTGCTGAAAGTAATGCTTCTAATTGTGACCCCATGAGAGGGTCTGCAATCAATTTATTAGCATAAAGATCACTATTTTACTGTATCAAAGTACACCGATTTTATTTAACATTTAATGACAGTGCTCATAAATTTGTCTTACAATATGATTATCGTTAAAATTGGAAACACGTTGACATATTTTCCTTCATGACCAAGAAAGAGTGGAGGCCGTATATGCCTATAATTCACCGTGTTCTAGTAAACTTTGGCTAAATTATTATCTTCAATTCGTGTCCACGTTCGTCACGTTTTCAGTATATGCACAAATGGAACCACATTAATTATAATAGTAGATAATTGTGATTGAGTAACTGATGCTCATTCATCAAGCCCGACGTTTCAAATTAAAGGCAAAATTTGTTGCGTGCCGTTTCAAATAGTTTCCCTAACCACGTGGTTAGTGGAAACAAAAAGAGAATATGAAGCTTATTTGTTTATTTATATTGAGTTATTATAAATGTCTCTTCGTCAAATTGCTGGTAACATACTTTACCCTCAAAAGCCGCATCTACTAAGAAAATAGATATTCTTTTATGACAGTGCTGTGGGATCGTTTAACGTTTTTTAAAAAAATGTTTTGCGCTAGTTCAATGCGGCTTTGGCTTATTCAACTATATTCACTTAGAGTAAGAACCAAATATTGAATTGAAGTATTTCGTATTCAAGTATTTCGTAACTATTTGGAGGGTAGTTTAAAAAGTTTTGATAAGTTACACGGGAAGGAGGGTAGTTGACGTACGCGTAATTAATACAATAACAATGGATATATTAGCATTAGAAATTGTCGATTTTAGCTGAATATTTTCACTTGGTGATCACGTAACGTTTTACTAGTGGGGGAGGGTAAAAGGGTACAGAAAAGGTTACGGCGCATTACGTGGGGCAAGGGGGAGCTATATGTCTCAAAATGCGTAGTAATAAACCCTCCCTAAAGAAAAGTTAGTATGTCACTAATAGAAAATTCAGTTGCTAGCTGTCATAAAAACCATGGAAATCATAGCTTTAAAAGCATATCCTTTTACTTTGATAATAGAGGGATTCTAAAATACTGTTAATCCCTCTATGCTGAAAATCCTCATTGATTCATATTTCCACAATATACATCGTACATTTCAAAATATCTATCGGCTATTATTGCTAGAATATTCAGAGTTACATATATTGTGATTAAGCAATTAATCGAAAATTTGTATCGTAAAATTAAATCGCTCAAACCTCGTCATAATACTGTGTTCAATAATCCTAAATAATTTGTAGATTGACTTTAGTGTTTAGAAACTGGAACGAGGCGTATTGCACAATCTAGGCAGCGATTAGGGTACAGAACCCGTATGGCCTTGATTGAGCGCCTGTTACTTAATTATTATGCTATCCGAAATTGAAGTAGTTTCGTGGCTGTATTTTTGTTGTTGACTTTAGGCTGGGTATTCATAGACTTAGATTATGCGTATCGTTCATGTGGAAATAGACAAGTCTAGTTGAAAACATATCAGGGATTCGAGAATAAGTAATAATTCTAATTAATTTATTATTTGTTTTGAAATAAGTGTTGTTTGATGATTTGCTTTTTTAAAAGAGTACCGAGGGTTTGTACGCTGGCTTTTCTCTCCACCTACACCGTCTGTTTTCCTTGCCGATGACTAATGACGTGGAATAAGCGATACCTTGATGATCTTATGTTCAAAAATAAACGTATTTTATTTTTTTAGTTTTTTTATTTTATTTTTAATGACTTCCGCAAATCAATACTTTGGCCTTATCAAAGCGGACGGGTAATTATTGATTTTTATTAAAGAAGTTGCATCTCGAAACGGCTTTTTATGAAGCCGTTGAGTGTACTGACGTCCAAGTTTATATGTTTTAACTATTTATTGAAAATGCTTTGCGTACTACCGCTACCCATGGACACTCTCATTGTGAGAGGAATCGCGAGTGAGGTGCCGGCGTTTTAAGAATTGGTACGCTTTTTGAAGGAATTGAAAGCAGAATTAAAATTTGTTGCATTTAAAAAAATATAAGAGACGTTGAGATGATATTTAATTTAAACAATTCGAATTTATATTTAAAAAAACGTCTTAAATCTACACATATCTTTAAAATATAAGTTTATTTTACGATTTCGTATACAAAATGCCAAGTATTGTGCGGGGCAGATATGATAGTTTTTCGTATATTGTCGATTTTTTGTCATTCAAGTGTTCTGTCCCTAATTAATCAATTATTAAATTTTTATGCTTGCTTCCTCACCTTATGTCACTTAGAGTATTTGACAAGAGCTAGATACATGCTGAGCTGGCTGAGCCTGTATTTAAGAACTTTTAAAATCAATATTAACCTAAAATAATCAAGCACGAAAATAATAATAACTGTTGCGTACAATTATTAAAAGTTAAAACATCACAAATTATCCTGAATACAGTAGTAAAAATAATTGTCCTTGAAAAGGACTAGTCATTAGGTTCCCAGCCTTATATTCATACACAAAATCATTCAAACTGCTCTTGCGCAAGCCATATTTATATTGTCAGCGACCGTTCGAATTTAAGGGCAGGGCCAAAAGGTGCGGTACTCGATATTTGAAGAATTCGTTATATAATAGAACGGTGGCATTTATATAACCTTCAGAATAGGGAAACAATTGAAAAGTTTACGCTCGAATAGCACAATTCCTTTCAGATTAACGTATTAATTGGTTAGGCCTAAACTACACTATGGAATTTCACTGTGGAAGAGAAAGCACGTGAGAAAAACATGAAAGATGTGCGTCCGAAACAGAAAGATGGTATTACTTGCTCTGATTCATCGAATCATCAATGCCATGTTCTTTTTATGTTTGTATTACAAAATAATATAGTATATTACAAAATGCTATAGAAAATCGCTGTGGTTTGTATTAATGTAACCATAGCAGTCTTGTTTAGGAGCGCGACAAATGCATGTAAAAGTAGTTTTTTAATTTAGAGTTTATGTTGGTACTGATTGGGTAGACTAGTATACATTCATACACTGGAAATAATCCTTCTAGAGACATGGAATAAAAAGCTTAAGTCTAACTATACTTAAGTTTCTTTTACAGACTATCCTATCTTTTTAATTGCTACTTTTGGTTTACACGCTGACATTAACATAACATGGATGACATGTGTCACTACATCAGAAGCACAGCAATGCACCAACCAAGCAAAATTTGAGGAAAAAAGGGGCACGACCTGACCATCCTCGTCTCATATCAGAACAGGCAATTTTAGAACCCCCTATAGCTTCGTTCTGGATAAAACTAGAAGCCTGACTAAGTTGACCAAGCAGGATTTGTATGAACACGGTATATTTTTGATTCCATCAATTTGAATAGTTTAAGAATTAAAATTAAATACGTTTATTTTGGAACATAAGATCATCATGGTATCACTTATTCCATGTCATTAAATTTGAACTTGTTGGCATCCCTACAATCGGCAAAGAAGACAGAGAGAAAAAGCCGGCGTAAAAAACTCTCGGTACTCTTTTTTTTATATTATATTATAACTAAGGTTTCTTAATTTTGCCATTCACCCACTGACTGACCGATTTTGCACTCCTAGTAGATCTTTAAATTAAGAAAACTATTAGTGTACTCTATATTTGTGTGCTAGAAATAAATTATTCTAACTGAAAATTTAAATATCCGTACACATCCGGCACTAAGAGCCGAAACGTGTATCATCATATTTCCACTGCATTTAAACAGTCACGAGGAGTGTTTTAATATTTCGAAAACGACAATTCGTAGAGGTTACAAGTTCAGCGTGTCGTGCAGAATACATGCACATATGCATCATAAGTGCTTTCATTTCTATATACTTTGATTGAATATAATGTTTGAACTACAAAATATGTCATTGTTTAATGAGTTTTACTTTCGACTTTTACAACAGGACGCTGTTGAAAAAAAAATTTTGAAGACATACTTTTATTTATTGTTGTAGGAAAGTGAAATATTATTTATTTATTTTATTTTTTATTTCACACACTGCTCAGACCGGTTAAGAGAGAGAGTGAGAAAGGGAGATCGAGTAAAAATACACGCTATTCCTTGATGTATTCATTTAGTAGTTACATATTAAAACTTTAAATGGCAATTCTGTCGCATTACATGTTGTGCAGTTAACGCAGATTTTTATCTATATTATCATTAGCACATATACAGTTTGTAAACAGTGTGAATATACATAGAGTGATCATATACTGGTAAGTACATCTATTGGAGCTTTTACCTTAGTAATAATTTATAAAGAAGTGAAACTTGACGTGTCACTTTTTTAATATTATGACGACATCCTCTACATGAAAGTCTGATAGAGGTCTTTAAATGTACCAAGGAACATTGACTATTCCCCTGAGCACTTTGTTTTGAAATAGATTTTTTTTTGATATGGAACGTATCTTAAATATTAATCCAACAACATAAATAAAACATACTCAATATATAATTCAAAGCATCCAAAATAAATGTTTACAGGCGCATATCATATTTAGGCAACGTATGATTCGTGACAGTCATTTGTAGCGGTAGGATCGCATCTCATGAATATTTAAGCGCTCATCAATGTACCGGCTCAAGATATCGGATTTTCCGCTCGAGCGGCGATATTAGGCATCTATTTTATATGGAATACGTAATCCATATCGGTTCAATTACAATGTTATCATCGTGAACATTAGGAAGCTTTTGTGGGCTTAGTGGGGCGTTTGTTTAATGAAAATGATTCTCTTGTTTCATTAGATTTTCGTGTGTGCGTGAATTGTTGTTTGGTTCCTTGGTCTTTAATCATTAAACGGGTTTACATGTGGTTTTATATGCAAGAAAAACTAGTCACAATTCTCCCTTTATTGTATTTATCAAAAACAATGAAATTTCCTTTATTGTTTATGATTCAATACAAAGTTCATATAGAAGATTCTTACACTTGGAATTGTCCATACAAGCTCAATATAAAATAATACAAATACATATATCTTTTCGTTCTGTGCCTCAGATTCCTGTATCTGTTTCATGATGTGTGATGAATGTCAATCTCAACAAGTAGGTAATCAAAGTCTTGTGCCTGACACCTTCCCTGGACTTTTCGGGTCTAAGGCAAGCCGGTTTCCTCACGATGTTTTCCTTCACCGTTCGAGCAAATGTTAAATGCGCACATTAAAAGAAAGTCTATTGCACATAGCCGGGGATAGAATCTACGGAAGCCACTATGCCAGCACTGATATAATTATAGTCAGTCGTGTCATAAGATGTCTTAGCTAGAGACTATTCGTGCAGACAAATCAAACTGGGTTATTTTATTCTAATTCAATTACCTTTATTTAATTTCGTGGCAGAAGCGTTGGGTTATATATTGTGGTATTCAGATTCGTTTCCAATAAAACATTAATTGTTTCAAACTTTAAAGAACACTATTTCTTCAATAAGAATAAATGTTACCCAAAATATAAAAGAATAAGTCACCAAGTAAGTGACTATGAAATTCACCCATAATAAAACTCATAAATTTCCTCAGAATTCTAAAGACAATCGTTTTTAATAGGATTGTTGATAAAAGGATTTATAGATCTCATTAGTCGAGTGCGATGTGAATAAGGCCGGATGCAATTAGCGGGAGTCCGGAAGAGACGGTTTATATGAAGGCTGCGAGCATTTCTAAACAGTTTTCTTTATAAGAAAACCTGCACCTCACTTCACTCGACGGAAATGACTGTTATACGTGGTGCTTCTTATTTTAAAAATAAGATTTTATAATGGCACTTACTACATGAAAGCTTGGGCCTAATTTTACTTGTGTTCTTAGAAATAAATGAAAAGCAGAAATAACTTTACCGACTGGATTACTTATATTAATATCTAATTAATTAAAACTACTTTTAATAAATGACGGAATCGGCCTATAAGTCCTTGTTTCTATAAAGTAAAAAGAGTACGCTAATATAATATAATAATTATATCTTTAAAATAATACAAAAACTACGTCGAGAAGTACCTCACTTCACTCGAATACTGGAATACACATAAGACTCAATTCCGTTGTAAGGCAAATATTCTACTTAGGTATTCTTATTTCAAAATGTTGGACTTGGTTGATTAGCTTTGAGGCCACTTGGACCTCACTTCACTTGCTAGGCGTGTTTAGAATATATATGACATTGGAAATTGTGTTTAAAAAATAAGGTTATAGTTATTTTATAGATGTATGTAATCAAATTTTACGTGCACTTCAGGCGGTCATTACATTTTATAAATAGAGTGACAATTTGGAATTTCTAAAAAAAATGAGGTCAAAGTGGCCAGTGCGACAAAACGTCAATTTCTTATGGAGGTAAGGACTACTATATCAATAATGACATTTCGAACCGAATTCAAGTCTTCGTCAACAACTGTCTTCGCCGTATTCTGGGTATCTACTGGCCCGGAAGATCTCTAACGAGCAACTTTGGGAAGCGCTGCCGAGAAATCCCGATTAGCCACAATGCGACACAAGTTGAATTATAATAAGCTGCAAATGGATAAGCCATACAATTCGAAGAGATTCTCTCATGCATGATTGGCACCCGCAAAGAAAGCGGAATCGTGGCCGTTCCAAGCAAACTTGGCGTCGTAGAGTTGCAGTTGTGTTGTGGCGAAGAGAGTTGGAAATACTTGTATCTAGAGGTATCTATAAGACAGTAAATTATGTAATCATGTAATAGTAGTCACTAAATAAATACATATAGTATTGGAATCGTTTCCCATATAAAAGGACGCGTACAATAGGCTTATCACACCACTTTAACAATAAAGATTAAGTTTTAATCTGCAAAAGCGGCTGCATGATTAATATTGAATAACAGGCTCCAGTGATTAACGGCAAGCAATCAACAGATTGATTTAAGCTATTTATTCAGCTTGTCGCATTTTTTATTAATTAAACTGTACGAAATATATTACTTTTAAATTGTAGCCATCGCAACTTTATAATAACTATATATGTGTGTGTCATACAAATAACTATTTTAACTTTTAATTAACTAAAGGGAAATGTATTATTATCGTAAAAATATTAAGAAAATATTTAAAAGTCTTTATTATATTTAATTCGCGTTTACTCATAAATTAATACGAATTTGGGCGTGGTGCCTAAATCGCAGGAATGTTGGCTGTCTCAAATCTCATACAAGGTGTAATTTATACCCACTAATGGATATATCATTTGACCTTAACATGGTTTTGACACATATAGTAGTTCCGTTTTCGTAACTTAGTAATTGTTTATATATTATATACTATCTAAAAACAGCAAAATAGATAAAGCGTTGTGTAAGCGTGTCAAACAAAACATCTTTTATAAATTGTTAGACATTAGTTTGATAGGCATTCCCAATTTCATGTAAATAAAGCAAGGATTTTCAAAGTCAACGTTGTTTATTCATATATAGTCCGGGGGCTACCCATATTATGCTTGGAAAGTCATTGATTTGAGTTGCTTGTTGGCAAACACGCCCGAGGCGCCACAGTGCAATACCACGGTAAACTTTAAACTTTGCGTGCCAATACTGTTGCTAAGTTAGAAACTAGAGGTAACCATTTTGTTTATTATATGAGATGTATGTTTTAATCCCATGAGAACTTGTGGAAAGGCTGAGCAAAGCTCAACCACTGTTCGTTAATAATATTTCCTTCACTTAATCATCTGTGCTTGTGGTTTGTAGAACAAATATTGTACCATCTTTAGATCTACAAAATAAACTATAGGGACAGTTTTGCAGACTGGGCCCGGTTCGTTTATTGAAATTTTGTATTTTTTTTTTTTTTAATTAATTTTCACTCTACTCCCCTGCCATAGTGTCCAGGGACTTTATATATCACTGCTACTATTTAACGCGTCGGGAATTACGCCCCGACTACATCGGTAATATTTTTATTAACATTCATGGGCGAGCCGGGGCGCAATTCCTCGCGAGACCCGCTCTTTCTGTCTTGTTTGCCGCCTTTATGTAGAGAATGATTTTTTCACAGAACCGTTCCAGGCACGGTCTGTGCTTTATTAACATGTCCTGTAGGCCGTTACGGTCTACAGTCATCTGTATTTGTTGCTCCAGGTCGTGCCTGGACGATGCGAATATAGGGCAGTGTAGTAGCACATGTAAATATGTCTTGTTGGGATTTACTATTTCGCCACGTAATATAGGCGTACACATGTCAATTTAATTTTCACATACACGACGCTTGGTGGATCAGTGACTAAAAGCCACTTAAACACCTGCCAAGCATACCTCTTGAAAATCGCATAGGTATTAAAAATTCACAATTCATTGGCTATTTATAATATTATTTAAGTTTAGACATATTCAAATTCAAAATTATTTATTCATTTGGGTAACAGAATGTACATGAACGTCAGGAGTAAAACTTATTAACTGTTCCTAATTTTGCATTTACTGTCAGTTCTCAAATCAAAGACATAGAATGATCGAGAAGAACTGGCAATCAATTATTTGCCACTCTTTTTAGTCGGCAAGTATTTTGTTTTACAAAATGTTTGTAAGGAGCTGCTGCAACCATTACACTATGACATCTTTAAGTAACTATAATATAAAAAATTATAAAAACAAATCAGCAGTAGGCATGGTGAAAAAAGGAGAACGCACTAACATTCGCATGGGAACAATACGTAAGTACATAGTCGATCAAGTATATATATATATTTTTTATAGAACAGAGGGCAAACCGGCAGGAGGCTCACCTGATGTAAAGTGATACCGCCGCCCATTGACACTCTCAATGCCAGAGGGCTCGCGAGTGCGTTGCCGGCCTTTTAAGAATTGGTACGCTCTTTTCAAGGTATATACTATATACCTTGTTATGTGGCTTCCTCTTAATTTTTTATCACCATAATTCACGAACCTAATGATAATAAAACTATACAACCTTGAATTTGCTCCTTGAATTAGCTGTCACTCCAAGTGTGGGTCCGCTGAAAATCAGTGTTACTGGTGACAGTAGAAAAGCCACTGTCACTGTCAAGATAAGATATAAAGATTTTTGGTTAAATTGGTGTTCTTACATTTATTTTTGTGTATAAGCAACATACAATCAAATAAATATTTGTTATTATTAACAACTACCTACTATGATTTAATTACGGGTAAAAAAATTTATTACTTTATTAAACAATCACAAAAGCAAATTTATCTTTTTGATATTGCCGTTCTAAGCATAGACAATTAAATTTTTAATATTAAAACCATCCAAATGTTATTGATAATTGCAGTAATAGTCCGCATTTTATGTTTTAATCACGGAAATTTATACGTTTCCGACGATACGATAAAATTTTATTACATTTTATAAATTCCGACAACCGTTATATTTATAAATTATTTCTTGTGAATATTTTAGTTGTACTGATGTTGCTATTAATATGGGCGTTGGCGGTGGAATGGTTAAAAATAATCATAAAAATATGTCCAAAAATTACAGAAACATTTGTGTAACTATCACACATTGTGACATATACGACTAGAAGCAAAACAACGACTAACGATCTATTCCCAGACCTTCAGAATATACACAAAGCCAAGTAATACATGGCGTATTGCCTGTCCTGCAATAATCCAGTTATTAGGCACTGAAGACTTGCCTATCTGTAGGCAGATACCAAATGCCCGCTGAATCCTGTCTTCGGCATTATCAACATATTTATATGTTCGTAGAGTGAATTTACAGTTGTGTATAATATGTTTTAAAATAAAATAGCTTATAATAATTTATTTTTTCTCAAAATTATCATTCTGTAAGGATAATTTATGTTTGTTGTGTTGTAAATAAATATAAGAGCAACACAGGCAATTGAAAAAAAAAAAATTTTCGTAACAAATATCCGTAAACATAACAAAAGCTGGATTGAATCTCCACAAACAATGCTCCGGTTCACCTTAATTTTGTATTTCGTTCCAACTCGTTATTTTAACCACTTGGCTATCAAAGAAGCTGTACGCTTATTAAAACTGCAACATTTGAACCAGCATGCGGCTGTCTAAGGCACTCCACGGTTGTGCAAACCGAGAGGTCTGTAAAATCCAGGATTTAATTGGCTACCTAGCCTTTTATTACGTAACCAGCCAACCGCTCTGGATTTGTTCCTTGTATTTAATATACCTTATATACTAACTATGAGCACATTTGGAAAATCTTCGTGGTCGTAGATACAATAACCGGCTTTCTATGTACTCGTTTAGATCGTGACGAACTGACATGTCTAAAAAGTTGAGGGCGTGTATCGCAAAAGCCTAATCACTTAATTGTCTGTCAGATAAAAAGAAATGTATACGAAATAGGTACAGACACCTGAGGCCCAGATCCTAAAAGATCTGGCGCCACTGGTCTTTTTACCTTGACTAGCCGTGGCTCCTTCACATCTGGTTTAGGGCAAAGAAAAATATCTCAATCGGATTACAAAGACTACAGAAGATGCCTTACGTATGTTTACAGTTATATTTAATATACTGCTTTTTTAGGCACTTTCTTCCGTTCACAAACTTTTTGTAGAACCAGTTGCCAGTAGAAGTATTTCCAATACGACTTAGGGGCCTTAAAAAATGGACCGCAGGATTCCCTGAATAGCAACCCTAGCCTCCTCAACCTAATTCCAGGTGTCCATGGGTAGCCGTTATGACTTTAAAGTGACCCTGCGCATTTGCCTCCTGTCCCATAAAAAACTTTATACAAGAACATTCAACTCGTGAATATTCACGATTTTATTGGATAATTTCGATGTACAGACGTCGCTAGGTTGCAAATTTTTGTATGCATTATACGTAATATAATTGGTACTGAAACTCCGTCTGTGTCGTTAGAGAAAACCAAATTGAAATCTTTTGTTATGCTTTTATTCTTGGCTTTGCTTTGGATCTTTGACAGTGATTAACGTTTATTGCGTTACCTACAATGATAATGTAAAGAAAATACAAAGTTTATTTATAAGTTATAGGCAGGCAAAATCTACATTTGCTTACGGTCCTGACATACCTCTCTTGCTTCATTGAAGTTATGACATTGAATCCCCGGTGATGATGGTTACTTTTTACGTGTCCCTTAGTACCTCCTGGCTATGGTCCAAGTATGTACGACAAAACAGAATACAAAATTAAATTCATTGTAATAAAACTGATATAATGCGTCATCAATAAATTAGTCCAAAATAAATAAAGAGAATTAAATTATTTTTTGTTGTGTGTTTTATATTTTATACATTTAGTTGAGAGTGGTCTCTAACATTTTATATACGCTTATACATTTGCTGTGGTATGCATAGCGTTTAACCACTTAAATTTTACTTATTTGACTACACCCTAAATCATTGTTTAGTTCAAGTTTGTGTGTATGGTGAACTATTTGGGATTGATTTAAAGCAAAGTATTTTATCAGGTTTCTCTTTTATTGTTCCTACACTAATTTCCTTATTTCTATGACGGTCGATTGAGTACCTTTTATCGTCAAGTTCTACCGCCACCGAACCTTTCTTTGTGGAATATTTCAAATAAGTTAATATCGATAAAAGTGATGCAGAGCTCTGAGGCTTTGGCGATTATAAGATGAATTATATGACTATTTAAATGTGGCTGACTGCGAATATATGTTTAGTTAAATTAAAAAAAAAAACCGATGTGATTTAGTACTACTGTAGGTAACTAAAAAATATATTTACTCCAAAAATTCGAGTATTGCTAAATATAGTATTCAATCGATTTCTGTGGGAACTTTTTAAGCTGTGCCACCTTACCAATTTTAGGAACAAGCATGATCGTTTTCTTGATACACATGCTCGGATGCCTGAATTCCGTTCCGACAAACTAATCCATAACTTGTAATATCAGACTAACATACTAAGCTTAAAAGATCCGGCATATACGTGGGTACCACTGAAAATGTTTAGAACTGGCCAGTTACAAACAGCTTATGAAAACTTTTTTGATTTTCAATTTAAGATTTCTTTGGTAACGTAATGTAGTATTTTGCATTCGTGTGTCATTTGTTTTTGTGAATTGGCGGCAAATCTCAAACTCTTGTTACACGAGAAACTGTACCTAACATTTTCGGTCAATGAGTTATTATGACTTTCGTTGTGGACTTACTCAACAACAAAGATATGATAGGCGATTATCATTTCTTAATAAAGTCCCATTTTGTACCACTATTTACAATTGTTTAACGAGTTTAAGCGTAGACGTCTTAATGATAATCCGCGCGAGGTACGTCCCTTAACAGCGAAGGATGGACCAATTGAAAGACAGTTACTGCAAGCTGGTATGTCAATAGCTGTTTGCATTGGAAAAAAATGAACAGCAGCGCCCTTGGAGAAGGATCCTTCTTCATCACGACAATGCTTAATTGCACTCCGGAAAGCGGACTATTGCAGGTGTCGAGATAATGAGTCATCTGCAATACAGTCCTGACCTGGCGCTCTGCGACTTTCATTTATTCCTAAGAACTGTGAAAAGAAGAACACTGTGGAAGAGAAAGCACGTGAGAAAAACATGAAAGATGTGCGTCCGAAACAGAAAGATGGTATTACTTGCTCTGATTCATCGAATCATCAATGCCATGTTCTTTTTATGTTTGTATTACAAAATAATATAGTATATTACAAAATGCTATAGAAAATCGCTGTGGTTTGTATTAATGTAACCATAGCAGTCTTGTTTAGGAGCGCGACAAATGCATGTAAAAGTAGTTTTTTAATTTAGAGTTTATGTTGGTACTGATTGGGTAGACTAGTATACATTCATACACTGGAAATAATCCTTCTAGAGACATGGAATAAAAAGCTTAAGTCTAACTATACTTAAGTTTCTTTTACAGACTATCCTATCTTTTTAATTGCTACTTTTGGTTTACACGCTGACATTAACATAACATGGATGACATGTGTCACTACATCAGAAGCACAGCAATGCACCAACCAAGCAAAATTTGAGGAAAAAAGGGGCACGACCTGACCATCCTCGTCTCATATCAGAACAGGCAATTTTAGAACCCCCTATAGCTTCGTTCTGGATAAAACTAGAAGCCTGACTAAGTTGACCAAGCAGGATTTGTATGAACACGGTATATTTTTGATTCCATCAATTTGAATAGTTTAAGAATTAAAATTAAATACGTTTATTTTGGAACATAAGATCATCATGGTATCACTTATTCCATGTCATTAAATTTGAACTTGTTGGCATCCCTACAATCGGCAAAGAAGACAGAGAGAAAAAGCCGGCGTAAAAAACTCTCGGTACTCTTTTTTTTATATTATATTATAACTAAGGTTTCTTAATTTTGCCATTCACCCACTGACTGACCGATTTTGCACTCCTAGTAGATCTTTAAATTAAGAAAACTATTAGTGTACTCTATATTTGTGTGCTAGAAATAAATTATTCTAACTGAAAATTTAAATATCCGTACACATCCGGCACTAAGAGCCGAAACGTGTATCATCATATTTCCACTGCATTTAAACAGTCACGAGGAGTGTTTTAATATTTCGAAAACGACAATTCGTAGAGGTTACAAGTTCAGCGTGTCGTGCAGAATACATGCACATATGCATCATAAGTGCTTTCATTTCTATATACTTTGATTGAATATAATGTTTGAACTACAAAATATGTCATTGTTTAATGAGTTTTACTTTCGACTTTTACAACAGGACGCTGTTGAAAAAAAAATTTTGAAGACATACTTTTATTTATTGTTGTAGGAAAGTGAAATATTATTTATTTATTTTATTTTTTATTTCACACACTGCTCAGACCGGTTAAGAGAGAGAGTGAGAAAGGGAGATCGAGTAAAAATACACGCTATTCCTTGATGTATTCATTTAGTAGTTACATATTAAAACTTTAAATGGCAATTCTGTCGCATTACATGTTGTGCAGTTAACGCAGATTTTTATCTATATTATCATTAGCACATATACAGTTTGTAAACAGTGTGAATATACATAGAGTGATCATATACTGGTAAGTACATCTATTGGAGCTTTTACCTTAGTAATAATTTATAAAGAAGTGAAACTTGACGTGTCACTTTTTTAATATTATGACGACATCCTCTACATGAAAGTCTGATAGAGGTCTTTAAATGTACCAAGGAACATTGACTATTCCCCTGAGCACTTTGTTTTGAAATAGATTTTTTTTTGATATGGAACGTATCTTAAATATTAATCCAACAACATAAATAAAACATACTCAATATATAATTCAAAGCATCCAAAATAAATGTTTACAGGCGCATATCATATTTAGGCAACGTATGATTCGTGACAGTCATTTGTAGCGGTAGGATCGCATCTCATGAATATTTAAGCGCTCATCAATGTACCGGCTCAAGATATCGGATTTTCCGCTCGAGCGGCGATATTAGGCATCTATTTTATATGGAATACGTAATCCATATCGGTTCAATTACAATGTTATCATCGTGAACATTAGGAAGCTTTTGTGGGCTTAGTGGGGCGTTTGTTTAATGAAAATGATTCTCTTGTTTCATTAGATTTTCGTGTGTGCGTGAATTGTTGTTTGGTTCCTTGGTCTTTAATCATTAAACGGGTTTACATGTGGTTTTATATGCAAGAAAAACTAGTCACAATTCTCCCTTTATTGTATTTATCAAAAACAATGAAATTTCCTTTATTGTTTATGATTCAATACAAAGTTCATATAGAAGATTCTTACACTTGGAATTGTCCATACAAGCTCAATATAAAATAATACAAATACATATATCTTTTCGTTCTGTGCCTCAGATTCCTGTATCTGTTTCATGATGTGTGATGAATGTCAATCTCAACAAGTAGGTAATCAAAGTCTTGTGCCTGACACCTTCCCTGGACTTTTCGGGTCTAAGGCAAGCCGGTTTCCTCACGATGTTTTCCTTCACCGTTCGAGCAAATGTTAAATGCGCACATTAAAAGAAAGTCTATTGCACATAGCCGGGGATAGAATCTACGGAAGCCACTATGCCAGCACTGATATAATTATAGTCAGTCGTGTCATAAGATGTCTTAGCTAGAGACTATTCGTGCAGACAAATCAAACTGGGTTATTTTATTCTAATTCAATTACCTTTATTTAATTTCGTGGCAGAAGCGTTGGGTTATATATTGTGGTATTCAGATTCGTTTCCAATAAAACATTAATTGTTTCAAACTTTAAAGAACACTATTTCTTCAATAAGAATAAATGTTACCCAAAATATAAAAGAATAAGTCACCAAGTAAGTGACTATGAAATTCACCCATAATAAAACTCATAAATTTCCTCAGAATTCTAAAGACAATCGTTTTTAATAGGATTGTTGATAAAAGGATTTATAGATCTCATTAGTCGAGTGCGATGTGAATAAGGCCGGATGCAATTAGCGGGAGTCCGGAAGAGACGGTTTATATGAAGGCTGCGAGCATTTCTAAACAGTTTTCTTTATAAGAAAACCTGCACCTCACTTCACTCGACGGAAATGACTGTTATACGTGGTGCTTCTTATTTTAAAAATAAGATTTTATAATGGCACTTACTACATGAAAGCTTGGGCCTAATTTTACTTGTGTTCTTAGAAATAAATGAAAAGCAGAAATAACTTTACCGACTGGATTACTTATATTAATATCTAATTAATTAAAACTACTTTTAATAAATGACGGAATCGGCCTATAAGTCCTTGTTTCTATAAAGTAAAAAGAGTACGCTAATATAATATAATAATTATATCTTTAAAATAATACAAAAACTACGTCGAGAAGTACCTCACTTCACTCGAATACTGGAATACACATAAGACTCAATTCCGTTGTAAGGCAAATATTCTACTTAGGTATTCTTATTTCAAAATGTTGGACTTGGTTGATTAGCTTTGAGGCCACTTGGACCTCACTTCACTTGCTAGGCGTGTTTAGAATATATATGACATTGGAAATTGTGTTTAAAAAATAAGGTTATAGTTATTTTATAGATGTATGTAATCAAATTTTACGTGCACTTCAGGCGGTCATTACATTTTATAAATAGAGTGACAATTTGGAATTTCTAAAAAAAATGAGGTCAAAGTGGCCAGTGCGACAAAACGTCAATTTCTTATGGAGGTAAGGACTACTATATCAATAATGACATTTCGAACCGAATTCAAGTCTTCGTCAACAACTGTCTTCGCCGTATTCTGGGTATCTACTGGCCCGGAAGATCTCTAACGAGCAACTTTGGGAAGCGCTGCCGAGAAATCCCGATTAGCCACAATGCGACACAAGTTGAATTATAATAAGCTGCAAATGGATAAGCCATACAATTCGAAGAGATTCTCTCATGCATGATTGGCACCCGCAAAGAAAGCGGAATCGTGGCCGTTCCAAGCAAACTTGGCGTCGTAGAGTTGCAGTTGTGTTGTGGCGAAGAGAGTTGGAAATACTTGTATCTAGAGGTATCTATAAGACAGTAAATTATGTAATCATGTAATAGTAGTCACTAAATAAATACATATAGTATTGGAATCGTTTCCCATATAAAAGGACGCGTACAATAGGCTTATCACACCACTTTAACAATAAAGATTAAGTTTTAATCTGCAAAAGCGGCTGCATGATTAATATTGAATAACAGGCTCCAGTGATTAACGGCAAGCAATCAACAGATTGATTTAAGCTATTTATTCAGCTTGTCGCATTTTTTATTAATTAAACTGTACGAAATATATTACTTTTAAATTGTAGCCATCGCAACTTTATAATAACTATATATGTGTGTGTCATACAAATAACTATTTTAACTTTTAATTAACTAAAGGGAAATGTATTATTATCGTAAAAATATTAAGAAAATATTTAAAAGTCTTTATTATATTTAATTCGCGTTTACTCATAAATTAATACGAATTTGGGCGTGGTGCCTAAATCGCAGGAATGTTGGCTGTCTCAAATCTCATACAAGGTGTAATTTATACCCACTAATGGATATATCATTTGACCTTAACATGGTTTTGACACATATAGTAGTTCCGTTTTCGTAACTTAGTAATTGTTTATATATTATATACTATCTAAAAACAGCAAAATAGATAAAGCGTTGTGTAAGCGTGTCAAACAAAACATCTTTTATAAATTGTTAGACATTAGTTTGATAGGCATTCCCAATTTCATGTAAATAAAGCAAGGATTTTCAAAGTCAACGTTGTTTATTCATATATAGTCCGGGGGCTACCCATATTATGCTTGGAAAGTCATTGATTTGAGTTGCTTGTTGGCAAACACGCCCGAGGCGCCACAGTGCAATACCACGGTAAACTTTAAACTTTGCGTGCCAATACTGTTGCTAAGTTAGAAACTAGAGGTAACCATTTTGTTTATTATATGAGATGTATGTTTTAATCCCATGAGAACTTGTGGAAAGGCTGAGCAAAGCTCAACCACTGTTCGTTAATAATATTTCCTTCACTTAATCATCTGTGCTTGTGGTTTGTAGAACAAATATTGTACCATCTTTAGATCTACAAAATAAACTATAGGGACAGTTTTGCAGACTGGGCCCGGTTCGTTTATTGAAATTTTGTATTTTTTTTTTTTTTAATTAATTTTCACTCTACTCCCCTGCCATAGTGTCCAGGGACTTTATATATCACTGCTACTATTTAACGCGTCGGGAATTACGCCCCGACTACATCGGTAATATTTTTATTAACATTCATGGGCGAGCCGGGGCGCAATTCCTCGCGAGACCCGCTCTTTCTGTCTTGTTTGCCGCCTTTATGTAGAGAATGATTTTTTCACAGAACCGTTCCAGGCACGGTCTGTGCTTTATTAACATGTCCTGTAGGCCGTTACGGTCTACAGTCATCTGTATTTGTTGCTCCAGGTCGTGCCTGGACGATGCGAATATAGGGCAGTGTAGTAGCACATGTAAATATGTCTTGTTGGGATTTACTATTTCGCCACGTAATATAGGCGTACACATGTCAATTTAATTTTCACATACACGACGCTTGGTGGATCAGTGACTAAAAGCCACTTAAACACCTGCCAAGCATACCTCTTGAAAATCGCATAGGTATTAAAAATTCACAATTCATTGGCTATTTATAATATTATTTAAGTTTAGACATATTCAAATTCAAAATTATTTATTCATTTGGGTAACAGAATGTACATGAACGTCAGGAGTAAAACTTATTAACTGTTCCTAATTTTGCATTTACTGTCAGTTCTCAAATCAAAGACATAGAATGATCGAGAAGAACTGGCAATCAATTATTTGCCACTCTTTTTAGTCGGCAAGTATTTTGTTTTACAAAATGTTTGTAAGGAGCTGCTGCAACCATTACACTATGACATCTTTAAGTAACTATAATATAAAAAATTATAAAAACAAATCAGCAGTAGGCATGGTGAAAAAAGGAGAACGCACTAACATTCGCATGGGAACAATACGTAAGTACATAGTCGATCAAGTATATATATATATTTTTTATAGAACAGAGGGCAAACCGGCAGGAGGCTCACCTGATGTAAAGTGATACCGCCGCCCATTGACACTCTCAATGCCAGAGGGCTCGCGAGTGCGTTGCCGGCCTTTTAAGAATTGGTACGCTCTTTTCAAGGTATATACTATATACCTTGTTATGTGGCTTCCTCTTAATTTTTTATCACCATAATTCACGAACCTAATGATAATAAAACTATACAACCTTGAATTTGCTCCTTGAATTAGCTGTCACTCCAAGTGTGGGTCCGCTGAAAATCAGTGTTACTGGTGACAGTAGAAAAGCCACTGTCACTGTCAAGATAAGATATAAAGATTTTTGGTTAAATTGGTGTTCTTACATTTATTTTTGTGTATAAGCAACATACAATCAAATAAATATTTGTTATTATTAACAACTACCTACTATGATTTAATTACGGGTAAAAAAATTTATTACTTTATTAAACAATCACAAAAGCAAATTTATCTTTTTGATATTGCCGTTCTAAGCATAGACAATTAAATTTTTAATATTAAAACCATCCAAATGTTATTGATAATTGCAGTAATAGTCCGCATTTTATGTTTTAATCACGGAAATTTATACGTTTCCGACGATACGATAAAATTTTATTACATTTTATAAATTCCGACAACCGTTATATTTATAAATTATTTCTTGTGAATATTTTAGTTGTACTGATGTTGCTATTAATATGGGCGTTGGCGGTGGAATGGTTAAAAATAATCATAAAAATATGTCCAAAAATTACAGAAACATTTGTGTAACTATCACACATTGTGACATATACGACTAGAAGCAAAACAACGACTAACGATCTATTCCCAGACCTTCAGAATATACACAAAGCCAAGTAATACATGGCGTATTGCCTGTCCTGCAATAATCCAGTTATTAGGCACTGAAGACTTGCCTATCTGTAGGCAGATACCAAATGCCCGCTGAATCCTGTCTTCGGCATTATCAACATATTTATATGTTCGTAGAGTGAATTTACAGTTGTGTATAATATGTTTTAAAATAAAATAGCTTATAATAATTTATTTTTTCTCAAAATTATCATTCTGTAAGGATAATTTATGTTTGTTGTGTTGTAAATAAATATAAGAGCAACACAGGCAATTGAAAAAAAAAAAATTTTCGTAACAAATATCCGTAAACATAACAAAAGCTGGATTGAATCTCCACAAACAATGCTCCGGTTCACCTTAATTTTGTATTTCGTTCCAACTCGTTATTTTAACCACTTGGCTATCAAAGAAGCTGTACGCTTATTAAAACTGCAACATTTGAACCAGCATGCGGCTGTCTAAGGCACTCCACGGTTGTGCAAACCGAGAGGTCTGTAAAATCCAGGATTTAATTGGCTACCTAGCCTTTTATTACGTAACCAGCCAACCGCTCTGGATTTGTTCCTTGTATTTAATATACCTTATATACTAACTATGAGCACATTTGGAAAATCTTCGTGGTCGTAGATACAATAACCGGCTTTCTATGTACTCGTTTAGATCGTGACGAACTGACATGTCTAAAAAGTTGAGGGCGTGTATCGCAAAAGCCTAATCACTTAATTGTCTGTCAGATAAAAAGAAATGTATACGAAATAGGTACAGACACCTGAGGCCCAGATCCTAAAAGATCTGGCGCCACTGGTCTTTTTACCTTGACTAGCCGTGGCTCCTTCACATCTGGTTTAGGGCAAAGAAAAATATCTCAATCGGATTACAAAGACTACAGAAGATGCCTTACGTATGTTTACAGTTATATTTAATATACTGCTTTTTTAGGCACTTTCTTCCGTTCACAAACTTTTTGTAGAACCAGTTGCCAGTAGAAGTATTTCCAATACGACTTAGGGGCCTTAAAAAATGGACCGCAGGATTCCCTGAATAGCAACCCTAGCCTCCTCAACCTAATTCCAGGTGTCCATGGGTAGCCGTTATGACTTTAAAGTGACCCTGCGCATTTGCCTCCTGTCCCATAAAAAACTTTATACAAGAACATTCAACTCGTGAATATTCACGATTTTATTGGATAATTTCGATGTACAGACGTCGCTAGGTTGCAAATTTTTGTATGCATTATACGTAATATAATTGGTACTGAAACTCCGTCTGTGTCGTTAGAGAAAACCAAATTGAAATCTTTTGTTATGCTTTTATTCTTGGCTTTGCTTTGGATCTTTGACAGTGATTAACGTTTATTGCGTTACCTACAATGATAATGTAAAGAAAATACAAAGTTTATTTATAAGTTATAGGCAGGCAAAATCTACATTTGCTTACGGTCCTGACATACCTCTCTTGCTTCATTGAAGTTATGACATTGAATCCCCGGTGATGATGGTTACTTTTTACGTGTCCCTTAGTACCTCCTGGCTATGGTCCAAGTATGTACGACAAAACAGAATACAAAATTAAATTCATTGTAATAAAACTGATATAATGCGTCATCAATAAATTAGTCCAAAATAAATAAAGAGAATTAAATTATTTTTTGTTGTGTGTTTTATATTTTATACATTTAGTTGAGAGTGGTCTCTAACATTTTATATACGCTTATACATTTGCTGTGGTATGCATAGCGTTTAACCACTTAAATTTTACTTATTTGACTACACCCTAAATCATTGTTTAGTTCAAGTTTGTGTGTATGGTGAACTATTTGGGATTGATTTAAAGCAAAGTATTTTATCAGGTTTCTCTTTTATTGTTCCTACACTAATTTCCTTATTTCTATGACGGTCGATTGAGTACCTTTTATCGTCAAGTTCTACCGCCACCGAACCTTTCTTTGTGGAATATTTCAAATAAGTTAATATCGATAAAAGTGATGCAGAGCTCTGAGGCTTTGGCGATTATAAGATGAATTATATGACTATTTAAATGTGGCTGACTGCGAATATATGTTTAGTTAAATTAAAAAAAAAAACCGATGTGATTTAGTACTACTGTAGGTAACTAAAAAATATATTTACTCCAAAAATTCGAGTATTGCTAAATATAGTATTCAATCGATTTCTGTGGGAACTTTTTAAGCTGTGCCACCTTACCAATTTTAGGAACAAGCATGATCGTTTTCTTGATACACATGCTCGGATGCCTGAATTCCGTTCCGACAAACTAATCCATAACTTGTAATATCAGACTAACATACTAAGCTTAAAAGATCCGGCATATACGTGGGTACCACTGAAAATGTTTAGAACTGGCCAGTTACAAACAGCTTATGAAAACTTTTTTGATTTTCAATTTAAGATTTCTTTGGTAACGTAATGTAGTATTTTGCATTCGTGTGTCATTTGTTTTTGTGAATTGGCGGCAAATCTCAAACTCTTGTTACACGAGAAACTGTACCTAACATTTTCGGTCAATGAGTTATTATGACTTTCGTTGTGGACTTACTCAACAACAAAGATATGATAGGCGATTATCATTTCTTAATAAAGTCCCATTTTGTACCACTATTTACAATTGTTTAACGAGTTTAAGCGTAGACGTCTTAATGATAATCCGCGCGAGGTACGTCCCTTAACAGCGAAGGATGGACCAATTGAAAGACAGTTACTGCAAGCTGGTATGTCAATAGCTGTTTGCATTGGAAAAAAATGAACAGCAGCGCCCTTGGAGAAGGATCCTTCTTCATCACGACAATGCTTAATTGCACTCCGGAAAGCGGACTATTGCAGGTGTCGAGATAATGAGTCATCTGCAATACAGTCCTGACCTGGCGCTCTGCGACTTTCATTTATTCCTAAGAAGCGTACGAAAATTCCATAGATGAGTTCTTTCTCTGAGGAAGAATGGGCCCACTGCTTTTCTCAGCGGTTCTAGCGAATGCAACGATGTGTTGAGAGGAACGGAGATTACTTCGAAAAACAATAATATTATTGGCAACAAACATTAAGCCGTTTTTCATTTTCTAAACATTTTCAGTGTTAAAATTATATAGCATATTTCTCATAATGGTTGCCGTATTTGAAATTATTAATTGGTTTTATAGCAGTTAAGCCATAAGCGGCATTATGTTAGAAGTTTTATAAACAAGGATTATACGTCAGTGATATAAAGGGGTGCTTAGTCGCCGTGCAGTGCTATTAAAACTTTAAATTGACCAATAGATTGCATGTTTATGCAATATTGCTTCAACAATTTTTTTCATAATTCGTGTTAATTTTAAATGGATTTTGTTTTTAGAGTTACTTTGTGTGTACGCCCAAACCTAATAACCTGTCTCAATCCAGTTTTGACTTTTTGAGATAGACATCTTAATCTAAATATTTATAAAGTTGTGCTAATAGCCATCTGTCGGTACAAGCTTTCCATGGTAGGTCGGATCGGTGTAGGTGGATGGAAGAAAGAAGAAAGAAGAAAAATAAGAAAAGAAAAATTTTAACACGCACCAGTTTTTTAAACTATTAAAAAGCTATTTGATATGTTTTATACATAAATGTATATTTTATACAGATATGTATATTTTATTACTGAATTTGTACGGTTTTATTTACTTTATTTTGTTTATATTGATTGTCAAGTATGAGTGTAAAGAGTGAAGAGATTGCATTTTATCCGCCGCCAAAAACGGATTGACTATAGTGTTTGGTTATGGGGATGCAGATAGGAGATCAATCGACTGTCACGGTCGAAGGATATGTAGAATAAATTTCATATAGAAGGAACGGTTACCATGGCAACAAGTTAAGTACTAAATTTATTCCGCTATTAATAATCATAGGACCCTGTCTTAGGGAAAAAAAAAATCATGTCACTAGGGCAAAAGAGCCTACGTGCCAATAAAGGGCATCGCAGCCTGTGGCCACCCAATTTTAGAGGCTGTGTTGCTGGCCTTTGTGGCAGGAGTACACTTACTTTGGAGTTGGGGTCGTATCTCTCATTACCGGATAGATTCACAAAAGCTTTATAAATAAGCATATTCAATTTATAGAATTATATTCAAGATAAGAATGCTTGGAAACATGCTAGTCCTGCTCCACAGGACAATCATATAGGAGCCTTGACATTATGAAATAGGTTGCTGATTTAATTTTACATATTTTTGTTATTTTTTATTTTAGAATACTGCGAACTGTTATTATTTTATTTTGATCTCACACACTGTTTTATTGTGTTTTTTTGATGACTCTTTAATGTATAATACTACTAGTGTACTTAACTAGTTCACTTAGTTTAGTTTACATTCATTCTAAGAGTACATTGTCTTCACTATAATTATTTAACTAATGTATACAAATATTGTAAATCATATTTTAAAAGTGTGGGACAAAAAGTTAGGGACAACTAGAATCATCTTTATATTTTATTTGCCGTTCCAAATTGCCATTTGAGATGGTCTAATTAGAATAAATGATTTAACTCAACGACTCGTACTCTTGAAACAAGAAAGAGGGATCAACCCAAAGAATTTTTCAGAACACTTACCATAGTACACTTTGTAGAAAACGCAAACAAACGCAATGTCTCTGCCTAAAGAGAGATAATTCGGTCGTTGCGTCAAGTCGGTCAGTAATACGTAGGAGATTGACAATTCGACAAGCCGTTCGCTCAAAATAACCATTTTAATATTCAGTGACTTTAAATTTTATAAAACGACCATATATATCGCAACGAATAAAAAGGTTAAATCACGTTACGAATTATAACTAATGAAAGCTAGTAATAAATATAAATCACTCTAGTTAGACTTAACAGCGTTAAATAATACTTTTTTATAATGTTATTCAATTTGAAAAACTAACATAACAGCTGATTGCAAACCAGATACACCCAATACGGAAAGATAGCGGTTTAGTTAAAAAAAACAAAGTTACGAGGCTAACAGGATGCGGTAGTAAGAAATAAAGTTAAATAATAGTTGTTACTGAACTAGTTAACGTATATTTACGATTGATTAATTGATGTGAATTAAAGAGAAATACCGTGTTAATGATGAAACGATTGATTCGATATGTTAATTAAGTAAGCTTTATGAAGGTTTGATGTGCTTTTTCAATTTGTACAGAGGGCCAGGAATAAACATTAAATATTGCAGAGGCTTCAACATGTATCAAATAATCAAAAATGGTATTATTTATACATATAAACTAAATCAGTGGCACTACAACCTCTGCCCATTTTAGGTCTAGATCTCAGATTTCTGTTTAAAGATCAGTCAATATATAAAGCAAGTAGGATCAACCTTTGCCGGATACAGGCTGTCGATTTTGTGATCAGTCGTGTTTTCCTTCACCGTTCGAGCGAATGTGGCGCAGATTGAAAGTCCAGTGGTGCAAACCCGGGGATAGAACCTACGACCTGAGAGATAAGAGTCTTATATGTATGTGTAATATAAATTACAATTACGAGCTCCATACAATTATGTAATACGGTATCCGTCATACGTTTCAAGTGACTGACTCCATTTAAAATAAGCTAAAAACCTAGGTATCTTCTCACCAGTGAGTTGAAAAGTTTTTAAAATAGTGACACAAGAAGTATGGTTTATATTGACATACTTAGAATTATAATTTACGAGTTTATCTTCATATTAAAATGATATAGTTATACGATGACGAAAAGGGATAAAATAAAAAATTATTTTTTGCTAGATTTGAATACCTTTGCTACAAAGTATATACTATTGGAAATTATAACCTCGAAGGGTTCCAATATTCCATTCGATATTTTTATTGCTCCAAGCTCTTTACCATGGACGGACCCCATTTTTTATTTGTTAAGTTATTTTTCGATGACCGCTATAATTTTTGTGGAAAATATTTTTATCCAAATATTCGATGATGATTTATGTTATGAAGGGTATTTTTGAGGGGAAAGGCGGAATTATTTATGTATCGTATGAGCTTATATCGCCGTGATACTGGCTTTGTTTCCAAATTACATCTACCCACAAAAAAAATATTTTCATCAAGTTTTAAATTTGGAACACAGTTGCTTGTTTAACTTGACTCAAACGCTTTACAAAAGTGGCTTTTATTTATCATTAGAGCTGTAAAATATTTCTAACTAGTGACCCGCCCCAGCTTCGCACGGGTGCAATGCTGATGAAAAGCAGGTTTTTATTATGTATTGTTATTTCCGTCGCTGGAAAGCTCCGATAATATACGCGTTCGATCTCTGCTAAATAAGCTGTAATGGGCTGTATAGATCTATATTAAATGAACAATGTATTCAAGGTATTTAATTGGTTAAGGATTAATGCTGTATTGGTTAAAATCGCTTCGAAAATTAGCCATTATTTGTCGTAAAAAGTAAATGACAAAAAAAAAGTTATTGTGGGTTATCCATAAGAGCTAGACATATACCATCACGGACTTTTCTGTAGACCTTTTCAATGTGTACAATACTTAGTACATTATTTTGATAAAACTCGTAGGGTTCAGCCTGCGTTTGCAATGTAAGCGGAAATTTTTTTTTTTATTTACGACATCACATTAGAAACCTCAAAAATAACAGAACTTCTCCACTATTTAATGGATGTTATTATACATATAAACCTTCCTCTTGAATTCCACTCTATCTATTTAAAAAAACCGCATCAAAATCCGTTGCGTAGTTTCAAAGATTTAAGCATACAAAGGGACATAGGGACAGAGAAAGCGACTTTGTTTTATACTATGTAGTGATAAGAGTGTATGAAAGACAATCACAATGTAAGGACAGTCTTTTTGAATTGTTTAGTTATAATAGAAAGTTCTTTAGTTATTCAGCGTGATTGTTTAATTAATTAATTAGTATGTGTTTAGTATTAGTGCAGCGATACAATACGATACTTAAACAGCTATGATAAATATTTTGTATATATTATATACGGCATATTAAAAAGTCTAAGATGCGGATGTATTTTTATACGTCCAAGCTCTAAGGGTTAGACTTCATGATATATTTATTAATTTATTTTACAAAATAATGTACCATTACTAAGAATAATCATAGAAACTTATGTACATATATAGAAAAAACAGGACAACAATACACAGAAATAGATTAAATTGTTTATAAAAAGACTTAAAATATGTTTTACAGTAAAGCAATTATTTTGTCAGTCACTCAACGCACAATTAAAAACGTCTGTTAATCTGTGCAATTCGTTAATTATTTTTATACATGCCTTTATGAATCGAGACTGTAACTCCTGTATGTATAAATTACAATACCTTTTTGAGTGAGTAATATTGAAGTTATTCAAATAAAATCAAAATGTCTATTAAAATATTTAAGACTTTTAACGTTATCAAATGAAAATTCACGTGATTGTAAACAAAACGCTGCACAGTCACCTAATGAGGTTTCTAGATGTTAAGTGCAATTAATGAACGGAAATGAGTGGCGACGTAATATAGTTGCAAAATATAAGCAGAGGATTGCAGGATGCGCCTTTCATAACGCCCTCACTAATGAGGAGATGGAAATTCCACCTCTTAAAAATTATTTCGCTTCTATCTTTGCGCGCTTTTTATCTATTCATTACGAATTTTGCAGTACGGTACACGTACATCAAATATTTTAATAAAAAAGCGCAATATATATAGCATATATTTCATAAATAATAAATCAGTGGCGCTACAACCTCTTTAGGTCTTGCCCTCAGATTTTTGAATTTGTTTCATGATCATTTTTAAATCTAATAGGCAAGTAGGTGATCAGCCTCCATTGCCTGACACTCAATGAATTTTCTAAGACGATGTCTTACTTCAACGAGTTAATTAAGTACAGTTGTGTAGAATGTTCATAATATTATGTGGAAATCGAATACTTTGAACACCTATTAACAGTTGCAATTCACATTTATCATTCCAATAGAAAACCTAATTAAGATCGACAATTCCATGTCAACAAAATTAACAGTTTTATTATATTTTTAGGGAAATAACGTGTTTATCTAACAGGAAAGGGTGGTTTCCTGTATCGTCATTGTCCTCTAAGCACATTTTTTTGGGCTCGTGAAACCTGTACTTTAACCAATAAATGTATAAAAACACAATAACTAAGTGAAATTATTAGTGACCCTTAATTATACAAAATATGTTAAAATTTATATTTTTCATACTACTACTACAACAACGCAAGTCATGTGGCAACGAAACTAAAAACTTTTAGATGTTATAAGAATGTCATTTAGTCCTAATGTCTATATACAAAGAATTTTTTGATGACTAACCGAGTAAGGAATGGTTTTGATTGGAGTATTTTGTAAGCAGTTGTTTCTTAAACATATAAATATCATACAAAAATTTGAAAACACATTTTGTTCAATATAAAATCCAAATGTTGTATACATATGATTTGAGTATCAGTTATTAAGATAAAAAGACTGTATGAGGCTCTCGAGGCAGTATTCATATCCAATTAGGATGGATTATGTAAAACGCGGAAAAGCAATTGTTTATCGTAGGCGAGGCGGGTAATAATGTCGTAAATGTTTTCGGTACAAAGAGGGAAGCCGTATTATGAATTCCTCCACATCCCCACAAATATTTCCCATTTTTATCCCTGGATTATGTGTGGAATGCGAAACCTTACAAAAAGTATATCCTATGCATGAATGAATGAGGCATTTTTATTGATTAAACTGAGATTATATTTGAATTTCGAATGGACTAGACTGTATTTTTTCCGGCTAATGGAGTATTAGAAACAGGAGGCTTGACTGATGCGATACCGCCTATGGACACTGTCATTGCCAGAGGCCTCGAGAGTGCGTTGCCAGACTTTTAAGATAAGTACGCACTCTTCTTGAAAGACTCTAAATCGAATTGGTTCACATACGTGGTATAAGTTGGTATACATGATAGGGTACGACAAAAACTTCCTTAAAACCATTAGTTGTGGAACGGCGGACGTCGGGGTGTAACCGTTAGGATTCAATTTCCAGGCAAGAAATAATTATTATTGGATGAAAGGTCGATTACCAACGTCCCTATATAAATGTATAGTTATATTCAGACCCACGCCATTAAAATATTTTGTTATTGTATGTCTATGATGTGTTTGTCTTTGTAGATTTGTATCTAAGAATCGATGTAGTGTATGCCTAGTGGTTCAGTGGTTCTGCGTACAACTCAGGCATGAGGTCATAGATTGGATCCCGGCTGTGCACCAATGGACTTTTTACGGTTCTAGGCTCTTAAAGAAAACTTCGTGAAGTAACAAAAGAAGAAAAGAGATCATAAAACATAATAAAATTTGAGAATGTTTTAAGTGTGAGTTCAAGTAATGGAATGAAACAAATAAATACAACGTCACAGGGATAGCGTCCTTATTTAAATAATGTGATTTTTAAATACAATAATATAAAGTTATATATAGTGTATATGATGATAGTAATTGAACAATCTTAATCGATTTTCTAGGCAGTTTTTGCCGCGCACCACCACTTAGTGGAACCGGCTGCCGACTCAGGTATTTCCGAACTGTGACTTGGGGTCCTTCAAGAAAAGAGCGTCCCAATTCTTAAAAGGCCGGCAACGCACTCGCGAGCCCTCTGGCATGGAGAGTGTCCATGGGCGGCGGTATCACTTAACATCAGGTGAGCCTGCCCGTTTGGCCCCTGTTCTATAAAAAGAAATCTATTCTTCCACCGTTACATGAATTGCGAATAAAAGTTTTCCTTCAGCATATTAGGGTCACTCAGACAAAATACATCGGCCGGAACAATTACATTGTACGACGATCTCCCGCCGAACGGAAGGCCCCTAACGTTAATAAAATAAATTATCGAAAAAAATTGAATTATCCGCGATCTGCAGGGCTACATCGGGCATGTATGTCACGAGTTGGATTATAAAAGCTTTTTCCAATTCGCCATTGTAGGAATTCCTTGCACACGGCGGTCACGTAGGCGCCATATCTTCGCTGTGCTCTTTTATTTTAACGAAAAACCCTCCAACTTCAACCTTAGGCAGTTGGAATAATAAATAAACGTTTGAGTATATTGTATTTTTGAAGTGTAACTTCTTTCGGCGGTCGACGGTAAAAAAAATTACGGATGAAACGTCACGAGGATGTGCAACGTTTTTGTCGAAGAAAAGGGAGAGAGCGATTGAGAGAGAGAGTGAGAAGAAGATTAAAAAGAAATTCACGCTATTAGTTGATGTATTCGTTTGGTAGTTACATAATAGAACTTTAAATGGAAATTCTGTCGGATAACGTCTTGTGCAGTTAACGCAGGTTTTTATTTATTTTTATTATTATTAGCACGTACACAATATATAAAAAGTGTGAATATAGATATACAAATACATAAAGTGATCATATACTGGTAGGTACATGATGATCTATTAGAGCTTTTACCTCAGTAATAATTAATTTACAAAGAAGTTTCATTTCTGACATGTGTACTTTGTATGCACAATTTTTTTTATAGGACAAGGGAAAATCGTGCAGGAGGCTTACCTGATAAGTGATACACGATCACATACACTCTCATTGCAAATAACACGAGTGCGTTGCCGGCTTTTAACGAACATTTGAGGCTTTGTTTATGTTTTATCCACTGTGCTTTAAAAAAAAATGAATTGACTATTTTGTTGATATTTACAACTGTCAGCCGGTTGTGTCTGACATTGGGTTTTAGTTTATTTTGTGAATTAACGACTTATAATTCATATGTGAACAATCAGTGTTGGTGTAGTGCTTTCAACGTACAACTATTGTCCCGGTCATAGATTCGATCCCCGGCTGTGTATCTATGGACTTTATTTGTACCTTTATCACTCGCTCATGCAGTTTAATTCACACACATCGCCAGGAAATTTCTTCTATTGTATATCTAACACAAAAAAGTAGGTGATGAAGGCACAGAAAGTTGTTTCTAAAATTTAAAAGAAATTTAAAACGTAAAGCATTTTAGACAATATTCCAACTGTTTCATGTATCCTATGCTCCGTCACTGTCGATTACTTTCCATTGTCTTCCCGCGACACACAACCGTATCAAATTGGGAAATATTGAAAGAAAACGTGCTAAAAGGCCTTTATACCCTGTTATCGGTTGCCGTTTTGTTCTAAGGGCCAGGCTTGAATTGAGCGCTATCGTATTGTACTTTATGTAAGGGATATTGTAATACAGGCTATAATAGAGGGTATTCTTATGATAAGTTAATGTGACAGGTCAATTTTTATATTAGTGTCTTTTCAGTTGTATTTAGGACAAAAATAATGCCGGGATGAGACAATTAAATAACGAGCTTCATCATCGAACTTCGAGTTTTTCTTTCGCTTTGCAGCGGAGAGCCTTAAGGCCTTGCACCACCACTTGGAAACTTCAGCTATCAGATCCTGTGGTAGCGGACCAGCTTGATCCCTTGGCGTTGCTGAGAGTTGTGAGGTCACTCTGGATCTACTACTGGATTTACCACGAAGTGTTCAGAGGAATTGTTCGGAATAACCTGCAGCTGAGTTTTACTTTCGGAAGCAGAATACGAAATTCCACCCGTATCACCTAGATATCTGGGGCTATACAAAGATAATAGTGATGGTTTGTGGGACCAGACACGCCGTAACGCAGTAGAACAGCACGGAAGGATCATCGCTACCTTAATATTTGTAAATATTGTTATTGTATATTAAATATTATATTATTAAAGTCTGACTTGCGTTTGTAATAAAAGTATTGGATTAACAGTCATCTCCTTAATGCCTGTCCTACTTTTTTAATACATACAAACATGGAATATTTTGCTATGCTGCCCTAGAGACGGTTCGGTTTTCCGGAATGAAAACTTTTTAGGGTTTTCTGTGATTTTTCTCTATACAAGTCTTAGAGTAAAAGTTGTATAACTGCTTAACTAACAATTTAAAAAATGATTTTTGTATGCTCAATCATAAAAAATAAAAATAAGAAAACTTGTCTAAACATAATTTTTTTTTTGGTGGACACCCCTTATCACTAAGGAGTTTGACAAGATAAATTGCCGATTCTCAGACTTACTAAATATCCGTAAAAAAAATTATAAAAATCGGTTGAGTCGTTTTGGAGAAGTATGGGAACGAACATTGTGACACGAGAATTTTATATAATAGATAATATAATCATATCAGATTTTTTATTTAACTTAAATCATTCACAACATTATATCTCAATAAAATTATCTTAATGCTAACTCCAGTTCACAAAACAGTAGCATTACTGTTAGTTTTGACGAAATTAGATTTGACATTTTGATTTATAACAACAGACTACATTAGGCCAGCAATGCTGCACAGCCGGCTGCAATTTACTGCTTGACAAATATTGTTTATTACCCTACACTCATTTTCATATTCTATATTAAGATTTGTGTTCACACAGTTCGCTAATTCAAATAATTATGTGTGATAAATTAACTGATTAATTTTATAGATAGTTAATAAAGGAATATGTTTATTATATACCAGTGACCCTTCCCAGCTTCGCACGGGTGCAATGCTGATGAAAAGCAGGTTTTAATTATGTATTGTTATTTCCGTCGCTGGAAAGCTCCGATAATATACGCGACATATATGTATAATATAATGACGCGACAATGGTATACCATATAGACATATACCATCACGGACTTTTCTGTAGACCTTTTCAATGTGTACAACACTAAGTACATTATTTTGATAAAACTTGTAGGGTTCAGCCTGCGTTTGCAATGTAAGCGGAAAAAATGTAATTATTTACGACATCACATTAGAAACCTCAAAAATAACAGTACTTCTCCACTATTTAATGGATGTTATTATACATATAAACCTTCCTTTTGAATCACTCTATCTATTAAAAAAACCGCATCAAAATCCGTTGCGTAGTTTCAAAGATTTAAGCATACAAAGGGACATAGGGACAGAGAAAGCGACTTTGTTTTATACTATGTAGTGATGATGTTGTTTTTGAGGATGCAATATGATCAGACATTTTGTAAAAGGAAGGGTTATCAAGTTTGGTGCCTGGTCGTAGCGCAAACTGTATTTAGATTTTGAACTTGCGTTCACCATCTTCACACATAGCGGGCCCCGAAAATATTCAACATTAGCTCAATTACATATATCGAAAGATAGCGTCATTGCAATTTTCTTGCAGGTCGTAAACCTGGTTTTCCTAGATAAAAATAGTAGAACGACCCTTGCAAACACATTTTATTAGTCCGTAAGCCATACCTCAAGGGTCGGCAACGCACCCACTAAAAATGGGTGTCTAAGGGCTGCGACGACTGCCATTTTGGGCGTCCCGTAGGCTCGTTTGCCCCTCTATTATACTCGTAAAAAAACCTAAATGTCTAAAACTTACACTCAACAAACAAAGTTTTATAAACAACAAAATTCCATCCAAACGAAAGCACCCAAACTCCAACGGTCAAGATTAAAGCGGAATGAAAATAAAAATATAAGTGTTATTTTCGACGCAAACATCGTCCATCTAACTGGAAGTAATTTGAAGGAAACCCAAATAAAGCTATAAAGCAATCCACGGAATTTATTCCGTTTTTATATCCCACCCCAACAATAGAGGGCGCGCTATTTGTTCATACAATTCGGAAAAAATAAACAGATATTAAAGGATACCTCGTCCCGCCTCGCACATTAGTGTACCCGAAAATGTACCATTCTTATTCAAATATTTCCGGCAATTTGTTTGTCCCGTTGTCAAAGGTAAAGTAAGTTATGAAGAATAGAGTTTCCCATGCGATAGGATGCGGGTTTATTTAAGTGGTCACTCCCATTGTAATTGAAACACCTGGATATTAGATTTATCTTTGAAGATATAAACAGTCGGCATTAAAAAAAATCTAAATTCGTTTATCAGTTTAGAAGCATCTTAGGACATGCTTATTAATGGCAAGATTGTTTACCAAAATTAAAACATTGTTTAGCAAATTACCAGGAGGCCTTGTTCGGAGAAGAACGAGCAAGGAACGAAGAATTATATTATGTTACCATGATAAAATAAGATTGATACATCAATAGCTGTTTTGTGCACCTTTACACAAAGCACTTTAGTGTGTCACGTGATTAAATTCTCTAAGAACAAATTATAGAAATTGATATAACAAATCCTACCCACAAATGCAACTTAATTCTGCCTTGTCAAATTGTTAACTTTTTAATTTAAGACTCGTACTTTTCTGTGTAATTTCCAAATGACGTATAATGATCGATTAGAATATTGATCTATCCATGATGTTCCTCAGTGAAGCGGTATATTTTTATAGAACAGGTGGCAAACTGGCGTAAGGCTCACAAGAATGTAAGTGTCGCGAGTGCGTTGCCAGCCTATTAAGAATTGGTACGCTCTTTTCTCGAAGTACCCTAAGTCGAATTGGTTCGGAATTTTCAAAAACCTCGCCCCGGCTAGAATATAGTGACGATAATTGTAATGATTAAAACAAAGATATGGCGATGCAAAACCCCAATTTACAAGATACGCGGAAAGTTTCGAAACGTAACCAGCATATTTACCCACAGCATAATAACATTAAATCCGCCCGCATGTAACGAAAAACAATTTCAAAGCTCTACGTGGGCAAGATAAAGTTATTGCAACGTGAGTGCACTTAACGTCTGCTTAGCAAATGTTAGGGATATTTTGTGAAATAACAATTTGCGCATACATTGAATTCTCTTGGCACCTCTCCGAGCTAGCCTGGATGACTCAATACCAAGCTAACATACCACCGTGCCAGCAAAAATTAAATTCCTCAAGGCATGGCGATAAATTATTGAAGATGCGTGTTTGTTTTATTACATTCTTACAGCAGCGGTCTTTAGATTGTTTAAAAATACGTTTATTAATTGTAGTTTTGTAAGGGCAGTCATTGTTTTAGATTAATTAAAATTAATGCCATGATATTGTGATATTTTTAATTAGTTAATAATAATAATAGCCTTTATTCCCAAAAAAAAAACTGTACAATTTAGGAATTATCATTTAGGTTTGCGTTGTTAATGATTAATTAAAATTTTTAATTTTTTTTTTTAATTTTTGCTTAGACCCAAAACGATGGCGTATGTACGTCAGGCACAAGAGCCTGATTACATACTAATTAGAAAAATAAAAATGGTACAGAAATCTGAGGCCAAGGGCTGTAGTGCCGTTGGTAGTTTTTATTACTTTGATATGTATGTTAGTTATTTCGAATAATTATTTGCGAGTTTGGATCCCACGAGAATGTAAGCCCGTGCTCCTACTTCGCCAAGCCTACTGCTGATAGAAGACTAATCTCTGTTTTTTTTAATTATATATTTAATTATTACTTAAAGATGTCGTGTGGAATATGGTGTAATGGTTACAGCTCCTTATAAAAAGGTTGTACAAAAAAACTTAATTAGCGATTAAAAAGAGTCGCGTAGAGTTTATTGCCAGTTCTTATCCCTCTACGACCTTGATTTGAAGACTGGCAGTAAATGTAAAATTAGAAGCATTTAATGTATATTTGTTTATTGACGTTCATAAGTGTACATTCAATACATGATTTTGATTTTTTGTATTTTTTAAAATCATATTTTGTTTACAAAATTCAGTATCCCTTTCCGTGAAAGTATATAAAATGTTTAGCCTTGACATAACACAGATTAGTGAATGTATTTTAAATTATCGAAATTAACATGTAATTAGAACAAGTGACTGTACAAATTACAAATTTCAACGTTATTTTAGACTTTATCGGTCGAATTATAACCAATTATACATTATTTTGTAAATGCCAAAGAACTTAGCATAAAAAACAACTAAAACGCTGTATAATTTATGGAAAATATAGTGTCTGGCCATTGTATAAACTTCCTGCGATCTAAACTGTTTACGTGACATTGTTTTGGTATTTCAGTCGCATAAATTTTTCGCCGGGAATCGATCCAAGATAAATTACCGAGACTGGTCTTTGTTGTTTTACATTGTAAAAAAAACTATTTAAAATCAAATAAAATATATAAAGTATCATATAGGTTCTAGATACTATAAGAAGTATAAACAGTGCACGCACTTACATCGTCATACTATACCACGAATTTTAATTCAATTCCTGATTTGACATTAGCTACTGTCATTTTGTAAAATAATGATACCACATATAAAAGTGTAGTGATGTACACAGAGTCTTTTAATAAGTACGCTGTAGACGAAATGGCAGCACAACATCCGATCACGGTTTTAAGACTGCCCCCTTACCATTGCGAGCTGGACCCTATCGAATTGATATGGGCGCAGGTAAAGGGGCATGTTGCTCAAAATAATAAAACCTTCAAATTGACAGACGTGCGAATTTATTTGAGGAAGTCATTCAAAAAATTACGGCTACCGAATGGTCTAAATGCGTATCCCATGTTGTCAAAGAAAAGGAAAAATGAGTAGGCTAGATATGTTAATTGACAATATCACAGACACATTAATAATAAATGTTACAGAAAGTGACAGTGATAGCGTAGCGATGACGGCGACGATTGATAAAATTATACATCTATTTGTTTTATTTCTCACGTCTCATGTCTCATTCTTCATGATTACTAATAATACACAATTATTTAAGAAAACTCTCAAATCCTTAATAAAATTAATCGTCATAACTAAATTATCCGTTCAAAAATATTTAATTTCCTGATATACTTAGTTTCTATTAAAGTAGTAGTTGTTTAGATATACTACTATAAACCAGAGGAATCGATCCGGAAATATTCCGTTTCCGTCAGTAATTTCGCAACGTCACTATTTCTTACTCGTCATAACGTTGCAACACTGAAATTGTCAAATCAGGAATCGAATTAAAAGTTCTAGTATACACAGCCAAATAAGGCCTTTTTCTAGGTAAGGATTATGTATTCCATTTCTGGCTATCTTTTTAGTGTAACAGTTGGTTTTGTTATATTTGTTTTGTAGTTGTAGAGATTACGAAATATGTATTTGAATTTAAATGAACCACAGGGACTAGCTTGTGTTGTTATTGTGATTATATTATATTATTTTGTAAAATAAACATATTAAAAAAATTAACCAAGCTAAACTGTAATTGTAGATAGGTGATATTGTGGTTGTTTATTACTGGAGCAATGAAAAATATAGCTACGCTACCGGAAGTAACCCTTTTCGCTTATAAAAAGCAATTAGGTTAATGTAAGCACAAAGTTTTATAAACTTTGTATTAAACGTAAGTACAAAGGATATGTACAAGGAAAATTATTTCAAATAAAACGGATCGTGTATTATTTAAGGACCTTTATTGGTTAAAGAGGACAAGAGGTACAAATTGGTATCCCCCTGAAGTGTTTGCGAACGTTTCACCCGCGGTAATCGGGTGAGGACTTCAATGGGCTTAATTTTAAAAATAATCGTTATATGTGTCTGCATTTCTTCACTGGATCTTTAATACAATTAAACTCGCTCGCTCAGATTTTTGTATCCGTTACATGATTATTAGTCAATCTAATGGGCAAGTAGTATTGTGCCTAACAGACGCCGTCGACTTTTTGCGTCTAAGGCAAGCCCGTTTCCTTACGATGGTTTCGTTTACCGTTCGAGTGGGTGTTAAATGCGCATAGAAAGAAACCCTGCACTGCCAGGGATCGAACGTGCAACCTTATGGATGAGAGTCGCACGCTGCAGCCACTATGCCATCAGAGCTCTTTTCGCGAATATCAAGTATTCAAGAATAGAGTGTTTGCGTGAACAAAGAGTGAGGCGTTGTCCTAATAGGCGAAGCGTTCAAACATACAGATTTCATCAGAGTGTCCTATTTGAACCTCGCAAGTAATCGTGCGAACACATGAAATGCTTTAATAACGATCGTATGATGCGGTTGATCGTGCGATCATGTAATCAAAGCAACAGATCTCTTTTGAGTGTCCCAATCGGTAACTACGCGATGGTCGTCGCGCGAGGGGCGCGAGCCATCGAACGACGGCATCACACGATGGACATCGCGCGATCTATTAGGACACCTGTTAGGTCATCGCACGACCACTTTGATCGTGAGATGTAAACGCATCGCGCCATCGTACGATCGCTCCCAATTAGGACGCCGCCTATAAGATTGTAAGTAGTGTTATTTGACACAATGAGTTAGGTTAGTTTTTAGTCGTAAAGAAGGCTGGATCGTAATGTTAAATGATGTCTTTGTGCAAATACAATTTATTGAAAAAACCTACAAGGATATTATTCAAAATCGTAATTAAAGGACATGAGTTTCTCTTTTATGTTCTCAATACAGAACTCCATCATACAAATAATAATAACTTTCTAACCACTAAGTTTTGACGTAATACGTATACCCAATATTGTTATCTGTGGTATGCTAATGTATGTACCAGCTTGCAGTTGGTAATTTTAAATTTCGGACAGTTGGTAATCAAGCCAATGGAAATGCTTTCCAACTGTCCGAAAGAAACGCAGTAATTAATTACGCACAAGAAACACATAGGTTTCAAATGTTACGACCGATCTTATTTTTTTAAATGAGGTTTCGTAAAACATAAATGTCATAGAATTATTTAATTTAGGCTTACCCCATTTGCTTTTAAAATTCGTGTATTATTTACCAAAAGGGGAATATGATTTATAAATCTATGTCCTAATCCGGCAGTTAAAAAATTCTGTAACAATATTTATACCTTTACCGTATGTTGTAATTAATGAACCCAAATGATCATTAACAAAATAATCTAGCTCAGGATTATTCTATTTTAATTGTATATTTTTAATTAATGTTTTGTATATATTTAAAGTTTTATCCTCGTAAAGTCGGCGAGATAACTCGAACTCTGGCACCAAAACATTTGTTAGCATTTCGGTTTAGACTGAAGGTTTAACAAATCTCTTAAAATCACACAATCACAAATCATAAACGATGTGCAGCAAACATAAATGGTTATAAAATATATATACTACATATATTTTATAATTAACACACAAATGTTACATTTGTTGATGGAATGTTTATGACTCCACCTGCATCGGCTTAATTAATCAAGGATTCGACAGATTTCGATTCTTTTTTAGCCTTAGTCCTCCCTTTTTGCTACTCCACTCTTCAAAGACATTCTCCATAAAGTCAGAGGCAGCCGGCACTGGGCGTTGACATATCGAACGATTTCTATTTTGCAAGAAGGAAAGGCTAAATTTGCCTCAAAGAAGCTTAATATGTTCAGCAACACTGCTGCGACTTGCAACTGAGTTTTATCATCGGATGACGAATACCAATTTCCAGCCTCGTCGATCAGGGAGTTATTTAGAGCAGTTTTTGTCGCGCACCACTGCTATGAGGAATCAGCGACGACTGAAGTATCGACTAAAGGCCCTTCATGAAAAGAGCGTACCAATTATTTAAGGCCCGGCAACGCACTTGCGAACCCTCTCTTATGAGTGTTGTAAAATTGGTATTACTTAACATCAGGTAAGCCTGATTGTCTTCGACATGTTCTATAAAATTAAATAAAAAATCAGCCTTATGTGTCTGACATATGTTGTCGATTAGTGAGTTTAAGATTTGCCGGTTTCTATTTTATCACATCATTGTTGTTTATTGTTGTCTACGAGGAATAATAATTTTATAAAAAAAATTGTATCTGAGAGGATTTGTAGTGTCAAATAAGTATTTGCGTATCAAAATATAAATAAACCTAATCTTTACCTGACTCGGGTATAATATTAATGTATGTTAAGGATTATTTTCTCGAATTAATGAATGTATGTCCTTATTTTTTTTTAGTTATTGGTGTGTTTAGTACAAAGTTAGGCTAATCTCCTCCATAAAATACCTAGACCGCTAGAATTGGAGTTTGCCCTCAGTGGATTGCTGTTCATTACTAGACAAATTGGCTGTCTTGGTTGTGACGAATGAGTGATTTGGGGTAATACGAAGCACTTAAATTCGTTCCGTAGTCGATTAACGTTACGTTTAATACGTGAATTTACAAAATAAAAAAATACAAACATATGTTCTTTCATTCGGGTTGCCTGGAATAGATAACTTTTCGATCAAGCGGTAAATTGAAATAACTTTTATTTTAGTATTTAAACAGTTAAATAAAAAAACCTTAGATGTCTCAGAAATAAATAAATAAATCTTAAAGTTATTAACTTCGTTAATATCTAAATAGCACTTATCTATTGCGTACTATTTCAAATTAGTCGTAATTATATATATATTATAAATAACTTTAAATGTTTTTAAATTAAATATTTACAGTTATGTTATATAAATATTTTTAAAACGTGACTGAAGATAACATAATGAAAGGCGAAGACCTTTTAAAAGAAATAGAAAACAGAACAAGATTCGTTTATTTCCTTTAAAAAATGTCCCGTTTAAAGTGTCAGAAACAAGAACAATAGTTGAAGCGTGTTCTAAGTGCTTTGCAAAAGTCAGCGGGCGATGTCAGGAACAAAGCCACAACTTTCTCGGACAACGCTTTGATGAGAACTCTACACGTGTTCTGTTTTATTATAAAATCTCTGACAGATGCTTCCACAATATAAAATTAAATGAAAAGGCGTGGAAATTTCAGTCATACTGAATATTTGTGCTATGCGATTACTTTCAATGAACACGTAACCCACCATTATTTAATTTTTTTGTTGGACCCCTACATCCTAGCATATCAGGCACGCAGTCAGGCAGACATGTGACCGAGTGGCATAGCACCAGGGCAGTGTCAAAATCTCCAATTTCTTAAAGAGGGACATTATTAACATAGAGGGTTGGCGTCTCCCGCAGAGCCCGAGCGACAACTATTCCGGAAATATTGTCATAATATGTGTCATTTTGAACCTCTGATCATACCCGCAGTGTATGATGATGAGTGTGTCTATCGGTCTTTCTCTGAGGTTTCTCGGTTCAGAAATCCCGCCTATTTATAAACTTATATATATAAACTTATATGTTTGGGTACAACTGTAGGACTTAGGAATTCGCAGGGTTAGGTTCTTAGTTATCATTGTCTCATATATTCATGAACATAATAGACTTAACCTTTATAACTAACAAAACACACACACAAAATATGAATGAGAGATAACATTTTTTTTTATCTTTTTTTCGTGCTGTCGTAATACGGCTGTGCCTCTACGGTGTTGGTGATTCTACCAGAGACCACAGCAGCTTGTATGCGCCTCAGTTACAAAATCTTATTTTATTTCATCACGCCTTACTCCTGACGGATTAAAACCACAGATCTCCATTTACGGTCAAGTCCTGATATACTACGTCACTTTCATGGCATTCACCGTGCGTGTTTGTTGGTTATGGTTACTTTTAACTCGTCTAAGCACGACAACGCCGACTGGCCAGGGTTGCCTTGTATATCCTACTCGTTAAGTGCTTCTCATTTATTTTATTTATTTATTTATTAAATCTACAACATGTATGATGTTGTAGATTTAATAAATTACGAAATCTACTGATAATTTTATAAAATCTTCTATCTAATATGTAAACATAAGTTTTGCAAAAAATTGGAATTAAAATCATTCATTCGATCTTCATGGCCAAACCACCTAAGCATTCCATTTCGTATCCTTATCATTACGTCCTCTTTAATCCCACACTGGTCACAAATCTCACTATTACATATCCTATCAAGCAATATTGTACCATACATTTCTCAACGATCTCATTTCTACGGCATTTATTCTACTTTCATAATTTTTGCCACACCCAACATTCACTACCGTATTTTAACGAAATCTTATAACTTAATAACTGAACTGATTCTAATGAAACAACAACGTTATTACCCCTTAATATAATATTGTATGGAAATTAATATATATCTAGTCTTTATTGGTGAGATGGCAATAACCTTGTGTGCGTGAAGACAATCACCTGCATAGTTGTTAGACGCACCTAGAGGTTGCGCGGGAGCAGTAAGGTCGACTCGTCACGTCTTAGGTTAAGGACAGAAGGGCTCGGTGTATTACATACTTTACTTTTGGAATTTAGATTTAAGTACAGGAATATTTGCAACGACTTCGTACGTTACATCTCTAAATAAGTTGTACATTCATAGGATCTATAGTTCTCTATATAAAAATAAACATAATTTTACCATAAACATTTTATTCCTTCAATAATATAATACTATATGATAAATCTATGTCTATTTTCAAATGGATTGGTTATCTAAAATAAAAAATAAAATACGTTTATTTTGGAACATAAGATCATCATGGTATCACTTACTCCACGTCATTAAATTCGAACCTGTTGGCATCCCTACTCATCGGCCGAGAGAAAAAGCCGACGTATAAGCTCTCGGTACTCTTTTGAAAAAAGCAAATCATCAAACAATTCTACAATATTTAAAACAAATATATTTATGTATAAATAATGATATAATAACATTAGGTAAGCTAAGTGACTAAATATTATAGCGTTGAGTTAAAACTACTAATAATTTCAAACTATTTTTTTTGTGCTGCTAATGAAAGCGAAGTAAAATTGAAAAATTTAAATTATGAAATAATTAGAAACTATTTCAAAATCTGTGAATAACCGTTAAGTCGAGCATAGAATGCACTAGCTAATGTTTATCTCCATAAGAAAATGTGATCAATGCCATGGAATAATTAATATTCATAGTTGAACTAATCCTTTCAATTCTATTTTAGATATAAAAAAAATATTCTTCACTCGAGCACGGCTAATCTATTAAATCCATTTACTACAAGTGGGTCCAGGCACATATGCAATCTCCATCACAATACTTATACTGGTGCCTAAAAGTGCCCCCCTGTTTTATAAAAGTGTGCGTACAAAGTACACATGTCAGAAGTGAAACTTCTTTGTAAATTATTTATTACCAAGGTAAAAGCCCCAATTGATGATCATATACTGGTACATGATCATCTATTATAGAAAGTATGAATGGCTTTAATATATTGGTATATTAAAGACATTCATACTTTCTATATTTACGTTTTATAATATACACACTGTTTACGTTTTATAATATAAATATTAATAAAACTAAACGAATACATCAACCAATAGCGTGTATTTTTTATCAATCTCCCTTTCTCACTCTGTCTCAATCGCGCTCTCCCTTTTCTTCGACAAAAACGCTGCACATCTTCGTGACGTTTCGTAAAACATTAACTCTCGTGCACCTAAAGAAGTTTTACTTCAAAAAGGATGATGTGTGTTGTGGAGGTTAGCGTGGGGTAGAGAGAGTGATGAGTAAAACGTGCGATCGTGATTGGACAGACTATCAGGTCTCGTGTCACGTGACTATGCGTGTTGGACTAGAGGCACGAAAGATAGGAACAAAACACCGAGACGTTTCATACTTCGTTTTACATTCTTACCCTCAAGACACCTTTTTTTCTCCTTCGCGCTTCTCCTTCTCTTCTCATCATCTGAGGGGAGGTTCCCATAGCTCAACACTCAAATTGCTATGTTCTTTGAACATATTCAATTATTTCTCTTTTCAAGGAAACAATCTATAACAACTGCTTTGTATATATTTGTTATACAAGCAACCAATAAATTGATTTTAGGAATATGATTGAACCCCTCGTTTTAGATATTGGTTAAAATGTTATTTATTACGATGATTCGATTGGGGATTGGGGTGAATATATCGTGTGATTTATGTTCCATGAAGAATATATTACTTTTACAAATTTTGGCAATTCATTGAAATCAATTAAATATACATTTTTATAAATGAGCATATACCGATAATGTTTTCATATTTTTTTGAAGAAGACTCTTATAGTCACTGTCAAGAAAACAAAACAATACTTCGCTGGGACAATCTACGCCACGGTTTATTGATTAAAGAAGTATTCATTCACTCAAATTTAAAAAATATAGTCATTTATATTTAAACCGATTGCACCTATTAAGTGTGGGCTCCATATTTCTGTATCAGTGATCATTTCTCAAAGGTAAGTAAGTGATCGGCCTGCTGTGACTGACACAGACCATCCACTTTTTGGCTATAAGACCTACTGGTTCCTGTCAATGTTTTCCTTTACAGTAGGAGCGAGTGTAAATTAAAAAATGCACTCGCTCGAACGAACGAATCTATGACCCCAAGGATGAGAGTCGGTGAACTAACTCCATAAGGCCAACAGTGCTTAATAAACTTAACTTATCGTAATATTAAATAAAGTTTAATAAAAAAGAAAGCATTGTTGGGTGCTTACCTTATTCACTGTTTCCCTGGTGATTTTTTTTCTGCTTTAAGTAGCAAAAATTTTTGGTAATTTTATTTTATTTTATCGTGCGCTTATCTTATCTTATATATGTTAAAATTGTATTTTAAATGTTTAATTTCTATTTTTTGTAAAATTTATGTTTACTCTAATTGTCCTTCATGGAATATTTTGTAAAAAAAAAAAAACATTTGACTTAATACTATGTATGATGTCGTAAACTTAATAAATAAAAAAATAAAAGGTAAAATAGATTCCTTAAATATGTTTATGACAAGTTGCTGTTGTTTTGTTATTCTACGTTTTGCCTAAGTCCTTAAATCATTTTGTAAAAAATTCTAGATTTTTCCTGAAGCACAGATTCACTTTATCCCTAATACGCCTTCACTAGCAAGGAGCCTATTGATGTTATGTTTGAAGACTTCAAAGTATGAGAAAAAAGCGTTCGTTAGGAAAATGAGAGGAATTACTGGGTTGGAAATATTCGCATTTTTGACACCCGAAATAAGTGACCCAAAGATTAATATAAGAAAAAGTATTATACTGAAACGTCGCGTATAATGAAGGTTCAATCTTAATCAAGATAATTATTATGAAAGATGGGGAAATAATGCCTTTTTATAAGAACGCGCATAAGAATCAATAGTACTTGAAAATTCCACTTTTAACATAGTTAAAAATAAATTAATAGATAATCTGTAAAGTCAACTGTCATCTAGAATCGATTTGATCTATTCTTTATTTTTTTTCTATCTTTTAAGTTTAAGGTTGGTGATTACTTAATTGATTTTATATTGCCCCAATAGATAAGCATGTACCAATATATGATCACTCTGTGTATTTTATATCTACACTCACACTGTATACGTGTCTTTAAATCTGCGTTTACTGCTTAAGACATAATTTTCATATAAAATTCTAAATTGTAACTACGAATAAATAAACTATACGAATACATCAACCAATAGCGTGTATTTTTTCTCGATGTCCCTTTCTCTCTTTCTCTTCGCTCTCTCCCTTTTCTTCTACAAAAAAGCTGCACATCTTCGTGACGTTCCGTAAAAATTTTCACTTCATTTGAAACACAACTTATAATGTAAAATTGTAACAACAAATACGTTCTTTTCTCATAAATATATATATAAAGATATACACATCTTTCTGAAGTGGATGACGTTGATCTTATATCTGTCACTGTTTAGTACCAAAATCGCGAAAGTGATAAATTTGTCAGGTATGTGCGTGTTCCGCATTTGGGAGCGTGCAAATCATCCACAATATTGTATGAGATTGAAATGTGTGGCTTCGCAGGAAATTGCTCACTATGCTCTTGTCATAAGGGACATTGCATCCATTAGGGCGCGACCCTCATGTGTTATGAATAACAGATGTTTTGTCATCCGTGTAGCGATTGGTTGTGTGAAAATTATTTATTAGTTGTAGTAGAACCTGGGTACACAATTTTGTATATCGTTAAAGAGTGTAAAATAAAATTATGGTGCATTGTTTATACTTTAACAAAGAGTTCGAAAATTGCAATTTTACGGAGCACACGGGCTGGCTCACCTTATGTTAAGTGATACCACCGCCTATGGACACCATAGTCAGGGACCGGTCTTTTCTTGAATAATAAGAATTGCTCAAGAAGGTTTATAGGAAATTCATCACTAACGAGACCAACGCTTTTATGATTTGAAAAGTAAAACGGAAAAACATCTTTAGGTAATTGTTCTTCAAAATAATGAAACTGCGAGCCTGCGGAACGCCCAATAAGACAGTCGTCGCAGCCCATAGACACCCATTTTAGTGGGTGCGTTGCCGGCCTTTAAGGGAGGAGTACGCTCGAACTTTGAATATTAAAGTAGTAGTAATAGTTTATTTCTAAGTTACTTGTAACGCGTTCTGTACACTGAGTCTTAAATCTTCCAATTAATTTATGAACTATACTAAAAGACTTAAATTCAGGTAAAAATAATCTGAGTGAAAAATAATAATTATGTGGATTTTCAGCACTTGAGTATCATTGTATCTCATTAATAAAGTTTCAATAAAAGCCGAATGGGGTTTTCCTATTAAATCCTAATAAAAAATACGCCACAAATAATTTATGAAGAAGCTTGCTCACAGTAATTTTCAACTAGACGACTCAGACGACCCATTTGTCTTTTCAGCATTGAGAAATCGCACTGCCTCGTATGTGATTACATAAACACCGCTAATATTTACTCTCTACATACACTCGTACATTATATTAGCTTAAACAATATAAAGCGGTTGGGCCATAAATATAATGTATTAATGTGAAACCAAATGTCTTACGCAATGAGATAAATACGAGAAATATTGAAACACAACTGTATTATTGTTTTAGAGACTACGTAGAGTCTACTGTTAACGAATTTGTTATAGAATTACGGTGATACGGGGGTTGAAGCACAAAACAAAAGACGACAATGACGGGTTGTGAATAAACAATATAATAATGGCTACAAACCATGGCCTCAGTTTGCACCTCAGCAGTTAATATAAATATAAGGTTGTTTGTTGAAGCTATACTTCTTTTGGCGCGATGGAGAAAAATGATGAGAGTGAATTTTTACGATGCGCGCGAGTTAAGAGTACCAACCCTACTCATATAAGCTTTGCTAGCACTAAACCAAATGTAGGTTGTGTGTCAGCAACAACGAATACTTAGTAAGTAATTTGTAATGTATAAATCCGTGAGGAAATAGATATTAAGTTGATTATTGTTTAGTTCTTAATTAAGTGCTGTCACTCTGTTCATTTAAATAAATTATTTTTAAATCAAAAGTCCGTTGCCGTTCCTTTACTGGCGCAGCCGGTAGGATCTCCATAGTTGCCGGGAAAGAACTTATACGTTTTTCATTGTGAAATAGTGTTAGTATCTGCCGGGTAACGTACGTTTTAACGTTTTAACGGAGATCGCCGAACAAATAAATAAGTCAAGGACATAACGACATCGGTGGAGGAGCAGCCAAGAACTAGCAGTATCCCGGAGGAGCATGGGCAAGATTGCAGGACTGTGAGTAAAACTTTTCACTTCCCGTGATTTTCTTTGTTTTCCTCTTGTATTAATTATACGTAAATATTTCGGATTAGAAAACGCCGGAAAAATATTTTTATTAACAATCTAAATTTTGTTAATAGATTTTTAGTAGTTAGGATCAAACAATAATTATTTTTTTATTATTATTATTAAAAATATACATTTTTTTTTTTTAATTCAACATGGAAAATATCGTAAGAGTACCTGTAGAAATGGTCGAAATTATTCCTGTTTTTGATGGTGATTCTAGATTATTACCATTATTCATTAAGAAATGCGAATACATTTTACAGACATTTCAAGGTGGCAATTTGCAAAATGAATATTTGTTTCACGTTATTACTAGTAGATTATCCGGGGACGCCGCGAATTTAGTTGGGGAAAGGGAACAAATAGATACTTGGGAAAATCTGAAATTGTTATTAAGCCAACACTTTGGCGATCCAAGGTCAGAAGATTGTCTGGCTATGGAACTAGATTCACTGAAAAAGAATAGGAACGAAAGTTATTTAGATTTTTGTCACCGTATTCAACATTTAAGGAGTATTTTATTTTCAAAGATAAATAGTACCATTACTAACTCGGAAATAAGACAGGCTAAACAAGTTATATATAATAATGTAGCTTTGAACGTCTTCTTATTCAATTTACCCGCTTATCTTGTGAGGTTAGTAAGGTTGCGTAATGTGAATACTTTAGAAGATGCTTTAAAAACTGTTTTAGAAGAAGAAAATTTCCAAACAGTTTATGATAATAAAAACTCTAGGTCGAATCAAAATTTTAGACCTAATTTTAATAATTTTAATTCATTTCAAAATAGAAATTCTCAGCCGAGACGATCATGTAATTTTAATTTTTCAAATAATAACGTACATATGAATTCGAATGCTTCAAATTACAGAAATAATTCAGTAAATTCCACTAATAACTCATTGCAATCTAGAAATAATCAAAATCATTACAATAATTATAACACGGTATCAAGGTCGCCAGTACGACAGTCGTCGACACAGCAGCGTCAGCATTCTACAAACAATGCATTACAATATCAAGCGTTACCCATGCCATCGACCTCTAATACTGATATTACGATGAGAACAGCCAGTTCAAGACGCGTTAATTTCACAGATACTGATAATATTCAACCATCTTGTTCATATAATTGTGAATCGAACCCGACTAGTTCGAACCATGAACAGATCGGAAATTTTTTTATGATCAGTAATACCGAAAAAATAAAAATAAATTGTACAAAAATAAACCAAGATTATTTACCTCATATAATTATTCCAGAATTAAATGCCGTTTTTATGATAGATACGGGGAGTACTAGGTCGTTCATTAGCTCAGACCTAGCTAACATTTTTTTTCAAAATGACAAACATGTTGAGCCATTTGAAGTGATTAGTACACACGCATCGAGTGTTCATAGCGAAGTTGTTTATATAAATTTACCTAAGATTTTTAAAAATCAGATAAAACATAAATTTTATGTATACAGTGTGGATAGTAGGTACGACGGGTTAATAGGTAGCGAATTATTGCAAACTTTAGGTGCTTCAGTTGACATGGAAAACTTAGTCTTGTGTACAAAAAATACGCGAATACCAATAAATTATTCACCTCCTATGAGGGAAACGTATATTTTGCCGCCTCGTTGTGAGTACAGAGTTTCATTACCAGTTAATTTAACAAACGGATACGCAATTTTGCATTTTATAGAATTTCAAAAAGGGATTAGGATGCCTACAGCTTTGGTAAACTGTATAAATGGTTTTGCATCAAGTATTATACAAAATGTTACGGAGGCTGAACAAAAATTAGTTGTGACGGCACCGTTTAGAGTAGAACCGTTCGATGTGGCTTATTTAAATACTGATAGAGAAACAAATTTAAATTTTGTAAATCATTGTGAGGTTGACAAATTATTAGATGATAATTTAAAGATTAAAGTTAGGGACAAAAGAGGTGGTCAAGAAATACCGAATGTTAAAGAGGGTGATATTATTTTCATGAAAACTACTAGAACAAGAAAAGCTAAAGAAATGTTGCGTTTTGAGAAAGCAAAAGTAGTGGGAAAATCAAAACATAACATTGTACCGGTAGAGTTAAATAAAAGAAAAACTAGAGTAGCTGCTAAAAATATAAAACGTCCTCCTCAGGTCGTGGCTAGTACTTCTGATACTAGGGAACCAAGTCCAAAGCCTGGAAATTCGAAAGATGGACCAGAACCCAGGAATCATCCTAATGAAATTTGGAGTAGCAGTGATGAAGAGTAGCTATTGGACAGTTTTTAAAACGGTAGACATTAAATCTTTAGGTACACAAATAAATAATAATATAGAACTATATAATAAATTAAATGAATTAATGACGGTTAATCATTTAGATAAGGAATTAGTTGTAATAAGAGTTCAAATAGATACATTAATTAAAACAGTAGAAAATAAGTTTTATCAGTTACTTCCATATAGTATGAAGAAACGTGCTATTTTTAGTCCTTTGGGTTCTATAGTAAAAGTCATAACTGGAAATTTAGATGAGGAAGATGCTGTTAGATTTAATGAGGAAATTAGTAAGATAAGTAATAGAGAACATTTAACGGAAATTAAAGTATCTTCTATGCAAAAAGCATTTACTACTTTAGCCAATATCTCCGAGATAATGAATCATAATATAGAAAATTTACATTTCAAATCAAATGAGTTTGATAAAATGGTTGAAAAAGAAGTTAAAATTAGTAATGTTATTCGTATTATGAATAGTCTATATCAGATTCTAAATAACTTTCGATATATTTATGAGAGCATACAAGAAATTGAAACAGCTATTGCATTTAGTAAACTGCACACCTTACACCAATCTATTATTAATTCTACAGAGTTATTAGCCGTTTTCAAAGTGATAGAAAAACATGCACAAACAATTTATCCGGTAACAAAAAATAACTTGCTTAAATTAGAACGTAATATTATATTAAAGTCTTATATTGATAAGAATAAATTAGTATTTGTATTAGAAATTCCTTTGATAGAATCAGAAACGTATAATTATTACAAGATTATTCCTATTCCTATAACAAAATCCTCTGAAACTTACACAATTATTCCTAAATATCCTTACCTATTGGTGAATGGTTTGAAATACAGAAATGTGTTGAGTCCTTGCGAGAGCATAGAGGACAACAAATACTTATGCTCGGAAGAAAATTTGTCAACAAATAATGAAGAAACATGTATCGAGGAATTAATGTTAATAAAGAATAATTACAGTTTATGTTATCAACATCATATACGAATTGAGAAGCTAAAAATCCAGAAGATTATGAACAATAGCTGGCTGATATTCACAGCAGATAAAATAATTCTGACGGAACACTGTAGAAACGACATCCATAGATTCAGTCTACTGGGGACTTACATCGTGACACCAAGTCAGCGGTGCAGCATGCAAATTGGCAGAATGATTTTCGGCGAATCAAGCAACGTATCTGATGTAAATATGCAGTTGTCACTGGCAGTGATTCCTGAACTTCAACGAGAAATAGCAGCATTAGATAAAAGAATAGACTTAACAAATGTGGATTTTAGTGATGTAAAAGAAATTTTAAATAATGTTAGAAATATTAACAGTGAAATAGTTGTGGAAAGTGTGGTGACACATAACATAAGTGTATGGACATTAGTTCTTTATTTTATAGTAGTAGTAATGGTATTTGTTATAGTATTCAAGTTTAAATTATATTCTATTTGCAATAAAAGAAATTCTCCGAAGTCACCTTCAGCCCCTTCGGATAATTTCTCTCTTAGGGAGGGAGGAGTTAAGAGTACCAACCCTACTCATATAAGCTTTGCTAGCACTAAACCAAATGTAGGTTGTGTGTCAGCAACAACGAATACTTAGTAAGTAATTTGTAATGTATAAATCCGTGAGGAAATAGATATTAAGTTGATTATTGTTTAGTTCTTAATTAAGTGCTGTCACTCTGTTCATTTAAATAAATTATTTTTAAATCAAAAGTCCGTTGCCGTTCCTTTACTCGCGCACACCGACACCTAAATTTAACAGCATGAAGTTAGTTCTAGGTGGTATGAAAATTGATAACTATGTTCAAGTTGTATATTCTAGTATTTTTATATGTAGAACACGTGTTTCGTAAGGGTACAATTAAACAGTGTGAATAAATAAATATTATTTTGGTGTTTTATTAAATCAATTTCATATACGACGGTGACACTAATAATTTATTATTTATTAGTATATAGTATATATATATATATATATATATTGAATATTAGTGATAAAACTGATTTGAATAAACTGTTTTGAGTGCATTTATAGATTTGAGGTTAATTGTCGGTATGTATAATTTATTTACATCGTTAATTAAAAATTATTTTTTGAAAAAAAAAAACATTATTTCCATACACAACAATTGGAGCATCATATATGAGTAAAAATGAGGATAAGTTACCCATGATTCTAAGTGGAGACTTTAATATAAAGTTTAGTTCGGAGACTTCTGAGCCACTGATTAAATTGTTTAATGACGATTTAAATCTATTAATTAATAATGACTCTTCAGTTTCAACAACACGGCATGGCACTACTATTGATGGTGTATTCACAAGATACTTATCTACAGTTTCTACGAGACCATTTATATCATATTTTGGCTACCACAAACCTCTTGTTACTCACGTGCCTATTCAGTCACTACGAGAAGAATCTACGAATGTAAAATAGTTTATTTGAAATATTTATAAATATATTTGATTCATTGCCTTAATGATAAATGATTGTATATTTTTACTGTGTTGTCATATTTTTAAGTTAATAAAACCTTTTTTATTTAAATAAAATCTTTTTGATTAATTTTAATATCTATCGTTAATCACTACTGCATTTTAGTTATTTTTTTTTCCATACGCCAAAGAAGTATAACTTCTAACGCGTGTACATAAGTACACACACTCTTTTTCATGTCAAGTGATAATCCGTGCAAATGTGTCTGCCTGAAAACCAAAACTTCCACTCAAAAATGCAAAAGCTTAATAAAAATATAAAAAAATAACATTGGTTAAAAACCGACTTTCAAAAAACCGAATTCAATATTATAATTCCAATCCTGCCCAACATTGCGCACATAATATCGTGAATGCATTTCGCTGGGGCAGTTTATAATTAAAGCGGTACCTGTTTAGATTGAACTGTGTTATTCTAATTAAGTCTGGCTCTATTACCTAATTTAGGAACCGAGATTGCCCGTTGGGAACGTTGTCGCATTTGGCAGTGTCGCTTCTGAAACCGTATAAATACTTCCAATGTAAATACACTTTGCATAATATAACATTATTCTCGTGCTTTTATAAATCCAAATTGTTTGTGAAATCTGAATTGTTTACGTTCCATTGAAGCATTAGACTCGATGGAAGTAAATATGTTTACGTAAAATTATTTTATGAGTCTTGATCTTGTTGTTTGAACGGTACGCGTTTTTTGGAGATCAAGACACTAACACAAGAAAACTGAATTCTTCGTTTTATTTATAGGAAGGTGGCTTATTTGTATCGCCGGGAATTCAAACTCAAACCAATAAAAAAATGGATTATTTCTTAATTTGGGCTATTATACGACTGCGTGCGACTCTCATACCTGAGGTCGTAGGTTCGATCCCCGGCTGTGCACCAATGGACTTTCTTTCTATATGGGCATTTAACATTTTCACAAACGGTGAAGGAAAAAATCGTGAGGAAACCGAAATGTCTAAGACCCAAGAAGTCGACGACGTGTGTCAGGCACTAGAGTCTGATCACCTATTCGTTTTAAAACTGATAATGAAATAGATTCAGAAATCTGAGGCCAGGACCTAAAGAGGTCATTGGCCATTTTTTTTGGGGCCATTGATTATTATTATACGAATAGGTATCGCAAGTCACAGTCTCCCCTTGAGCAATCGATAAATGACATTCTTGGAAGTAAATTTATAAATTAATGTACTTTTAGTCAAGCAAATTTCAGGATAGAATTGACTTAAACATATCAGAAATAAAGTTATTCTAACCTTAAAATTATATGGCTTTCATGTAGAGCAAGGGGTATAGAACAGCAGCCAGATCGTTCTTGGGCAACTTTTTTAGACTTCACCCCAAGTCATTCCAGCTTCTTTCGCTTCAATGATGCTTCGTTGCTACATCTGTTTTGGGCAGCCACTTTCATTTTGTTTTTGGTTTTCCAGTGGAGTGTGTTGCTCAACCACTTTGACTGTCGGGATTTATAACTATGGATGTTCATTACATACTTATGATTTTAGATAGTTGATGTATCGTCAATAAATGAAGCAGGCGTAGATGCTAAGATTATATATAAATATTAATACAAATAACTCATGGTTTCAAAGGTTTCACATTCTGGCACATTAATAATTATATTTTATACGCGAGAAATTGACCAACTTGTCACTTGTCTAAGTTATCTTTTTCGTTTCGATTAAGCATTATTTATGATACAGCCTGAGTGCTCTGATCAAAACCGATGCAATTAAATTATCTAAAAATCAATTTCCATGAAAATAATACACTGTATGGGAGTAGCAATTAGTATTCTAACAGAGTTACGGAAATAAATTGTTTACAGCTCCAGTCTCGAGCGAATTCACTTTTCTGTTACTATGAAATTATTAGTCAGCGTACAGTGAGTTGTTAACGACATTATATACCTAACTTAGTTGTTTCACTCATGTCAGTGATATGTAGAATTGCAGAGAATTCTCTACTTATGAAGCTGAAATGTAATATTGGGTTTTTAAATACGATTAGGCCTCGCTGTTACGTATTTATTGTGATTGCGTTTGAACATTATTAAATTGGCGTGTACAAAATTTTGATGAATATATTGTTTTAGGTTCTTTTGTAATGCGGTTTAAATAATGCATGAACAGTTAGATGCGTCTTAATTCAATATATTTTTTGAGTTTAATATATGTATATTATTTATTTATAAAATTCTCATGTCGCGATGTTTGTTGTTAAACTCCTCCGAAACGGCTTTTCCGAATCTCATTCAATTTTGAGTGCATATTGGGTAGGTCTGAGAATCGGACAGCTATTTTCATCCCCCTAAATGTTAAGGGTACCCACCCGTAACATTTAGAAACATTAAAAAAAATTATGATACAGCATTAGTAAATACATATACCTAACCCTGAATTTTCAACCCTTTACAATCAACCCCTATTTTTTATTTCATTATTAAAAACTTATGTTGTGGACTCTGACAGACTCAGACAGACAGTTTATACAGAGAAAAACTCACAGAACAACCTAAAAAGATTTCATTTCGGAAAACCGAACAGTCTCTGGGATAGCATAGCAAAATTTTCCGTGTTGGTAAGTAAAATCTCATTTAGGAGAAACGAAGTTTGCGGGGGCAGGTAGTATCATATATAGCAGATCTGCCTGCTGCTTCACCTGGTGAGCCCTGCCATGAGCTCATATTGCGAGCCTAACAACAACTACTGAATTGTTTATCCAAACCATTACGACGAGTAAACTACCTGGTTTATGTTGACACGTCACCTAAGCGGTAATCATAGAAGGGTGATTATGAAGAAATTAATTGATGACGATCCCCTTCTATCGATTTCGAAGACGAGAATACGCGTGGGTGTTTCACATTTAACATAAGAAAATATATGTCTTGTAAATAGATATGTTCATATCATTTCATTACAAAAACAATAAAACATTTCCTATATCATTATTTGAACCAGCTTTTACTCGCGTTTATTTCGTGAATTTTACCTAAAACTGCTAGGTCCGCATTCATGACAACATCGATTACAGTAATTTTAAAACCGTTGGCGCGAAGAAAGAGCAGCTCCCACCCGCTGTATCGCTTGTGGTACGCAAAGGTGGAGTAGCTGGCTATCGCGTAGCGCCAGAGCTGTCCAAAAAACCAAATATTATCTATTATTTGCTTAGATTCGAATAGGTTTCCGGCGTGAAAAATGGTTCTAAAACTTTAAATTTAAGTTTGAAAATAATCGACGAATATAAAAAATGATTTTTATCGAATAACCAATTTGAATACAATACATTACACCAAATTAAAATAATATTTTTTTAAATACTTAGACGAATCTCGGGCAGCGATAATCAGGTATTCCAATCAAGGTCCCCCGAGACATCTACATAATTAGTTTCATCAAATCATCATCTTGTATATAATTTTAAAACCGTTACCAAACCTATATAAACACTAAAAACAAATAAATAGTAAAAGGTAAAAGCTTATTGTAATTATTGTAAAGTTAAATAACTTTTAGATTTAATTTAATAATAATAATAAAAGCCCTTTATTCGCTGACCATTTAGCTTAAATACTATTATTATAAAACTATATAAATATTACTATATTCCTTAATCTAATTACATAGCAAAACAATAATTTATTCTTAACCGCCCTGGTCAGGTTGTCCGTCGACATGGGCCTCCCTCAAAATTTTCCATGTTTCTCTATCCTTGGCTGACCTTCAGAAAAAAAAAAAGATTTTACTTATAATCATAGAATCATCTGTCGAGGCAAGGCATCTGTTTCAGTTTATAAGAAGTGACCTTAACTTAATATATCGAGCCTACT